>OY720042.1:1316815-2040143 GCA_963082485.1 Eudonia mercurella
ACACACACTATATCTGTATAAGTTTTTCATTTTGATAATTAGGATGTCAAAAAGTCTAATAAAACCACTTTTTGTACATATGTAATTGTGTACCTAAATACACGAGCGACCGCCCGCGAATGCTCTTCGCCCTTATGTGAATAAGGTATTCGAGTGTTTAACCAAAATCCTGTCATCCCGAAGGATTCTCCTGAAATTATCCACGTTATTTTATTTTAAAGATAGGTACAAAATTTCAGCTTTTTAGGTCCAAGGGTTTGAACTGGTCGTTGATGAGTTAGTCAGCCAAAGTCAGTATCAGAATCAGAATAAATTCAAAACTAATTTTTGTGAGTAAGTATAGATGTTAAATAGTATCACAATGATGATGAATTGTCAATATTGTTATTTCACTACACTTCCACCTTAGATAAGGTTCCACATTAACTATGACTTTTCTAGTTAAATGTATTGATAACCAATGATAATAGAAAGAAATAAATTTTTGCTGTCTCGAAAATTTGTCATTACCAGCGACACTTCTGACAATCAGCCTCAGATCTGTTTACATACAACACGGTAAGCAAAAGCTACATTATTATTCGCGCAACTCGAACAGACAGTGCGCCTATACGCAATAATGAATGTAAACAAAACTTAATAGCAACGAAACGCAGGTGTTCGAAACGCAATTACTACAAGTACCAAGCTGGGTATTAAAGTCGTCACTATACGTGTCAAGGTCTGCAAAGGACAATGCTGAATTGTGCCAACTGTGTAATGGATTTCTATTTTGTTGCAATTGCATGAAATCGGACAAATTGATGGTAGAACTCGTTTTATAAGCTCACTTTGTCGTCTTATTGAGTTGTTTGATGATGGCTGCAGGTAACCTTTACAGCGTTATTACTTGTAGCAACAAATTCAGACTTCAGTTGTTATATTGACTTAGTTTTAGCATTAGGCACCTGAATTGTGAAGGGAAATAAATAATATTGTATTTTAATTTATTTGAATTTTGTTTTTTGAGCAGTGAGAAATAAAGCTCAAACTACTGTTAGAAAAAGTTTACCTACTTTATAATATTATTTTATAAAATACAGTAATAAAATTAAACACCTACCAGACCCAGCCAGGAATCGAACCTGGGTCTTCCACAATCCGGGCGGCTGCACTGACCGCTATGCTACCGGGAAGGCTGACGTAAGCGCTGAATTTTGTCACTGCTTTTTAAATAAAAAAAAAATTATGCTTTTTAGCAGCAGAGTACCATCTATCCAACGGTCATTGCAACCGATGGCCATGCAGATTCATCTTTACAGATGAAATACCACAAATTTGATATCACAACGCTATAGTAAATTTTACTTTTTTTTAAATTTTAAGTGCTAATTGCTGCACTGAAGCTGAATTAAAAACTTATAAAATACAGTGAAAAAATTAATCCTATTATTTCCTATTTTTTGTACTATCATACACTCTATCTACACTAGTTCACGAACCGAACCAGCCGTCTTCCTCGATCTCTTCCTACTGTCCCAACAACGAAGACTTAAAAAATACACTAGGCAATTTCCGTAAAAACAAAACAATGTTTAGTCTCATCTCCAAGTCCTCTATGAAGAAATTGGCGTCAAAATTGCAACGTTGTGAAAGCTTTGGCATATCACGTCGTATCGAACATATCGTACTGGCAACAACACATTGAATTTATCAATTTCAAACCAAATTTAGTACTTAAAGTCATGGCGTAAGTTCAGAGTGAGAGGTGAAGTGTTATAGAAGATTGTGTTATTAATGTACATCACAATGATGACACCGATTCTACTGGCATTTAGTAGTTTTATACCGTTTGCAATGTCGGGTCTTTAACTCCCCATTGTAGTGAATTTCATATGCATTTATTGACAAATTATTATTTCAGTTTCACTTGGTATCGAGTCCGCCATGTTTGCTAGTGATCGATCGTGATATAATATTTCGACAAACTTTTTAATGTTTTAAATTTTTGCTCAAGTAACTGACTAGCAGTCGGTTGCCAGAGTGTCTAGAGATCCCGGGTTCGTGTTTGTGTGTACGGTACTGTTATTGTCTATAGGTTTGGTTGGTAAATTAAATTTTAAGTCCTACCACCACCACCTTAAACAAGACCATCGCCATAGCAACAAAATCAATATAATTAGAAAAAAAGATAAAGTTTTAAAAATTCCACGAGCGAGATTCGAACCCGCACCCAATGATATGCTGGGTCAGGTGCACTACCAACTATGCTATCGTGGTCCAATCCAACTCGTCGACATTAATCACCACTATCTACTTTTACTCTGTAAAAGTGTTGAAAAAATTCCCGCTCTTGGAATTTTTTCAATTCAATGTCTTTTTTCAAATTGTAATTGTAATTTGTTCGCAACAAAATTTTCGTAAAATTATATACAACGTGTAACAGAAAGGTGTGGTCAAAATGAAAAGATCCAAAGTGAATCCTTCTTTTGACAAACATACATACTTAGATTGTAGACAGTCAAAAAAATAGAAGTTCTAAGTCCCACTCGTGAAAATATTTCTTACACTTTTACTGAATTAAAAAAAAGGTTAACATCAAAACATCTGTAGGCCCAACGAAAGCGACTCCGAAACCCCCCAAATCGAAGTAAGGGTGTGTTTACACTATCCGGACTCGCCTATTTTAACGCCATATTTATTTACGTTGAATATAATGCCAGTGGGCACGTGCTGCAGATAGTGTCATAAAAATTTTGGAATTTGTACCCATCTGGTGTGTGCGCACCGCGCCTGAAATAGAGCGGTCTTAAAATGCGGCGGGTAAAAAAATAAACCATTTCTTTATGGACGCTTGACAATAATGACAAGGCTGGACTTATTTTCTTTTTTTAGTATTTATGTTTTGAATGAGAGTAGCCGCGGATCGTGTTCAGTGGCGTGCACTTGGAGAGGCCTATGGCCAGCAGTGGACTAGTATAGGCAGATGATGATGTTTTGAAATTGTTAATTGATGTACAAAATGATATCTGGGTTTCTTAGGCAAGATGGCATGCTTTATTGATCGCATTAGGTAAGATAAGAGAAATACACTTTATTGTACATCAAAATTAAATACATTTGACAAAAGAAATTACATAAAAGTACACGACAGGGCGGTCTTATCACTCAGAGTGATCTTTTGCAGACAACCTTTCGATGTACAAAATGATTTAAGTTTAGGTAGGCTTGATGCCACATCGTGTCGGTGCACTATTAATAATTATACAATGAATAGAAATAGAATAGAATTTTTTTATTTATAACCATTTAAATTAGTAACAGAAACATGGACAAAAGACTTAGAACTAGGCGTGGTGTTGAATCGGTCTCCACTCAGCATAATGTCGAGATACCTGGTTGGCACCCCGACGCTGATCTTCCGTGGAAACCAGAAAAATAATAATAATAATAAATAAATAAATAAAAGATAGGTGACATCACTGCACGCCAGCGCCATCAACCACATCAAATCAGATACATTTTTCTGATCCCAAAATTAGTAGCTCCAGTATATAGAAAGTCGGAAATGCGAAACCATGAAAATATTATACTCACAGCAATTCATCAATATGAGTTATCAATACTACCTATGGGGTTGACTTTTGGATATGTGAGTTATGGCACAGTAATAAATAAATATTAATAATAATGAATACTTAATACACTATTGATAAAAACATAACAGTTATAATAAGAGTTACAAGAATAGAATCCAATCGAATGTTTTATGTAAAAAAATGGCGTAATCTCCAGGTAACATACAGACCCAGGTCTTCCTACGAGTATATTGTACTACATTGAGCAACCCACCATTAGCCCAATGCGGAAAGAGCTCGACGTATATCAAATTGTTCACCCATCCCCCGACCCGCCATTGCGAAAGTTCCTTAACTTGCATTAAAAAAGTACATATTTGATCGATAAAATGCAAGTTTAATGCACTTAAACAGCTATCAAGATTGCGATGTTTAATGCTAATAATGTATGCAAGACGGTACGTATGTCTACCAAGGCTACGCTCGAACTAATGTTATCTGAACGATTAGCGAACCAGCTGGACAGATGTTCTCAAACCTATTTAACTACTCGATAGCGACGAGTAAAATATTAAACGAATAGATATAGACATACGTACATACGGATACAGGTGGAGAGATATATTTTAAAATATATCTAAATACAACTGAAAAAATGTAAACTATAAAGTTAAAGTCAAAGTCGATTTTTTTAATTCAAATAAACTTTAAAGTAAAAACTTTTGAATTGTCTAAACATTTTTTACCTACTTTCCATTCAGGACGTCTATTTTTTTAGCTGTGGAGAAGAATAGGCGCAAGAAATTGCACAGCCGTTATAATAACGACATTTACAAAAAAAAAGTGTGTCGTTACACAATCATACAATATTACAATAAATTTACAATCACACTAATATTATAAATGCGAAAGTTTGTGTGTATGTGTGTATATTTGTTGCTTCTTCACGCTGCAATGGATGGATGGATTTGGATAAAATTTGGCATGGTTCATAAAACTAAGACTAATAATATGTTAATGTTATTTACAGCACGGATATATAAAACATGTGTTGTATAAAACATAATGTTATATAAAAAAGTTTGAGAACCACTACAAAACGAACCCGTAAAAGAATCTCTCGTGTGTAGTACAATTTAATATCGTAATACGAGAAACGGCCATTTTTATTGCTATTTGTGGCGTATGTAACTCACTAAACTCTCGTGTTTACCTTTTACGAGTGCCTATTATGGGCAAACACATGGTAATTTTTTAAACGTTAAAACATCGACATTACTAGTACTTACCTATATTGTTATAAATACTACCTTACCTTTTAAATACTGTCAGATGTTTCCTTTATCACACTTACTCTTAATATCATATAAATTTCTTTATTCTTTTCCACATGCAATGAAAAGATAAATTATTATTGCTTGTGGAATATTGCTCAGCTTTCTAGTCTTAGACAGAAATATCATAATTATTATGATAATTATAGTAATAACGGCATATCTACCAGAATTTTAAGAAAAAAACTTCATAATATAAAATAAAATAAAAATGTTACCTTTAGCACCGTGCAACTACTAAAAATTTTCTAATTAGTTGTTATGGCGGTGACAGGAGTCTATACGTATAGGACACGCTAGTGATGCCATCCCTAAAGAAACCCTTTGAGGAAGTCATGTCACTTCAGCTTGGTTTCTCGTCATCCCGCATCGGAGGCCGAGTGATAAAGCGCTCGGCCTAATACACGAAGGTCAGGGGTTCAATTACCAGGTCGAGCAAAATGTGTTTCGGATTTTTTGATGCGTAGCCCGGCTTTGTAATCACCAACCTACATTTGGCAAGCGTGGTGATTAAGCCAATTGTCGGAATATACAAAAATACTCAACATCATTCGATCTTCTCATTGTATAAAAACAGTTACTAAAATGACTCAATCACTAATCAATCATTCATTCCTTCACTCGTTAACTGATGCTTTGTGTCAACTGACGTTTCTCACTTAAATAAAAGTATTCATCCAGACCACAACGTTCCCACACACCATCCCAGCAGTGGTTTATTTACTGAAACGATTACTCTGCAAAGGCCTTAGAAGCTAACAGCGATTCCATTAAAAAAAACATGCCCCGTGCCCAACAGTGGGACGTAATAGCCTTATAATAAATTTAGTCGTGCTCTACGCTAATAGTCAAGCATTTATTCGTCACAATACGCACAACGTGTGCAATTATATGATATATAAATGACCTTGTGTCAGTAAATAAATTATATTCATATTTCTGCACTCGTATGCTCATATTAGTCTTTGTTGTAACGTTTCGCAATGGACGGCATATTATTATCCTTACTACGCGTTAATTGATGTCATTAACAAAGGGTAATTATAATTAATCGTATTATATAATATTTACTAATATGTCATCATCATCATCATCTCAGCCAAAAGACGTCCACTGCTGGACAAAGGCCTCCCCCACGGATCTCCATGAGGAGTATTTGCCGTAATCGCCACGCTTGGCAGGCGGGTTGGCGATCGCAGTTGATTAAGAGTAACCTCAGAGAGATGCTGCTGCCCATCCTCTGAAATGAATATAAATATAATTATATATTTATATTCATTCCAATTATATATTATATAATATAAAATAAATACTATTATGTAAATACATTAAATTCAATGTCTTATCCTCGATAATGTTATAGTGACCTGATTAAAATTGGAGATAGATAGATTAAATGAGATTACGTGTATTTGTAAATTATAACTGCTAATATTTGTTTGTTCATCATTCATATCAAAACTAAGCAACGGTTATAAGTGATTTTTTATAAACATATAGTCAGAAGGCAAAGCAAGTCGCTTTATACTGATCGACTCATGTATTTTACAAAATTATTTTTTAAATTATTATTTATTTTGGATCCTTAATTTGTTGTATTACTTAAACATAAATTATTAAATTAATTACCTACTTTATATTCATGCCATATTTTTTATTTTTATTAAATTCAAAACACATTAATTGTTTATTAATAATATTGTTTATATGTTTCTACAAACAAGAAATATAAGTATTTATTCACAACCAGTTAACAGAACGAAATCTTTGCGCCGAAGAAAGAGACGAAACTTGCGCCGGCGCCGACCACAGTATTCAATTTCGAGAAAAGAAACATATCCGTTCGCGTCTCAAAAGATAAATCCTAAGAAATATTCACTAGAAATGTTGCAGATTGCGCATTTAATTCCTCGTCCATTATATTATTAAAACGACACACTTATTTACCGAGTCGCAACAAGCTTTATCCTGATCGATTAAGGATTGTTTTCGTGTAATTCCTTACCGTTTACCATGTTGGTAATTTTGCAAATTGCCACATAACACGGCAATAATGCGTTGTGATGACTGTTGCAGTTAATAGAGTAAAGATCCTGCCTTCTTTGATTTGGTTAAAGCGTGGGAAAACACATGTTTTTATTATTATTTATGTTGTGTAAATAGTGCTGTTTATTTCCATTGGTATGGTTATATAATTTTTAATACGCGATTAAAACTGCTTTAGGTATATAAGACGATCAACACTTCAGCCTCCTTGTGACCACGTCCCATCACTACGAGTAATATAATAAAACTGAAGAGTTTGTTTGTTTGTTTGGTTGAACGCGCTAATCTCAGGAACTACTGGTTTGAATTGAAAAATTATTTTTGTGTTGAATAGTCCATTTATTGAGGAAGGCTATAGGATGTATTACATCACGCTATGACTGATTGGAGTGGAGCATCAATGAAAAATGTTGCAAAAACGGGAAAATATTTTTCTTTGAGTGAAAGTTACGCAAAAATCATGTATTACAAAATTGTTCCCCTATAAAAGTTAAAAAAAAAAGTTCGCGACAGCATAAAATATGTCTAGCTTTTAAGGTTGACCCACTAACAACCATCATTTTATAAAGCGAACTACTAGCTGCAAACAGCCTTATTTAGATTTATTTACAGCTGTTATTAGTCGTCATTACCAAGGTTAATGTAATTAAATCAAAATGTTCCTATAATCTTTTTTATGGTAATCAAATTAGTTCTAAAATAATACAATATATTGTTCGATAATTAATGCTGGTGAAACCGCGGGACACAGCTATAGCCTAAGTTATAGGCTATAGCTGTGCCCCGCGAACCCCTTTGCCCTGGGCTGGGGCTGGGCAAAGGTCTCCATCATTGCAATCAAGTCATCACTACAATTTACGGGAAAATGACATAAACACCACGCTCGCCAAATGCGGGTTTGTGACCACAAACCCACGCTATCCATCGAAAATATCCGAAACACACTTTGCCCGACCTGGGAATTGAACCCAGGACCTTTGGGGTCATTGGCCGAGCGCTTTGCCACTCGGCCAATGAGGCGTTGCATTTGATAGCCCAAATTTATATTTCGCTAAAAAAATAAATTGTAAAATTAAAACCTATATTCGTAAAAGAGTGTTTCATTTCAATGTGTAATATAATGTTTTTACCCAGGCTTTGTAACAAGGCTTTACCCACCAGTGGTCGTATTAGGACTGTGGACGAGATGATGATGAAAGTTACAAGTACCTTAATATCATATCAAGTTGCAGAAAAAACTTTTAAATGCAATAATGTGTATCGAGATTTCTATGTCATCAGGATTTATATTGTGTTAATAGTATGGCGAGTAGCGACAAACGTTTCGATCACCATATCACGCCAACATGAGCTTTGTCATAAGACTACTAAGCGCAATATTTATACTAAAGCCATCTTTAAAGTATCATTATCATAATAAATACATCTTTGTCGGTTTCACGCGTTATACATCAATATCAACAAAGTGCTACTGCGTCGAATGACTGAGAAATCACTCCGATTCTCATGCCCATATCTCATTTATTGTCAGCTTATAAGCAGGCCAGTGCTGGGCAATGGTCGTTCTCAGGATCAAGATGCAATATTATGTATGCTTATGTCTAAAAATAGGTTTAAAGCATTCAGAAATATCATTGAGGAGCTCGATGGCGCAGTGGTTAACGCGCCTAGTCTGCGAGTGCTAAGGCAACTTTCGCAAAGGCTGGTCATGGGATGGGTGACCAAAAATGTATCATCTCGAGCTCCTCCGTGCTTCGGAAGGCACGTTAAGCCGTTGGTCCTGGCTGCATTAGCAGTCGTTAACAACCACCAATCCGCACTGGGCCCGCGTGCTGGTTCATGGCCCGTTCTCCCTATCCATCCATAGGGAAGGCTCGTACCCCAGCAGTGGGGACATAAATGAGCTGATGATGATGATGATGATTCAGAAATACATAGGTACTCTCGCGTCCTTCTCCCAGATAGAGCATGAAAATCACCAATTTTGAGGTAAACTCGCTGATCGAGACATCGACGCCACATTTGGCATCATCAAAGTAAGGTTACGAGGTGGGATAGATAACATCAGCGATGGGTTGCTAGTCGATCGCCTGATGTGAGAGTTTCTTGGAACCTTTGTTGTAAGGGACATTCTCTTCACCTCCCAGACTAATATGGAACATAGGACAGGGATTAAGGGATAGTTATGTAAATAGCATGCAATATACGGTCCCACTCAGGAGCTCGATGGCGCAGTGGTTAACGCGCCCGGTCTGCGAATACTGTGGTTAAGCAACATTCGCAAAGGCCGGTCATCGGATGGGTGACCAAAAATTTATTATCTCGAGCTCCTCCGTGCTTCGGAAGGCACGTTAAGCCGTTGGTCCCGGCTGCATTAGCAGTCGTTAACAACCACCAATCCGCACTGGGCCCGCGTGGTGGTTTATGGCCCGTTCTCCCTATCCATCCATAGGGAAGGCTCGTGCCCCAGCAGTGGGGACATAAATGAGCTGATGATGATGATGATGATGATGATACGGTCCCACTGCTGGGCAAACCCTCCATCATTGAATTCAAGTTGTCGCTACAATTGATGCAATTGATGAACACAAACCCGCGCTATGCATTTTGCCCTGCCCAGGGAATTGAACGTAGAACTTACGGATAAACGCTAAGCGGATAAGGGCTAAGCGCTTTGCAACTAACCATAGAAGTTGCTATAATAATAGTAAATTAATTTGTAATGTTAAAGCAATAGTGCCGAAAATACATTTCATTTTCTCACAGTACAAAGAATAATTACAAACATTTACTATAAATACAGCACTCAAGTGCCTTATACTTGTAAGTAGTTAAACCATTAAAAGTGCTTCTCTATTGTACTGCTTCGAGTGTTTGAAAAGTTCCCATGCTTCCGAAAATAGAAGAATAGGTTCGTTTTTATTAGATTAAGTACCAACCTAAACTATTAACAATATGTTTCTATTTTGAGGTAGCCGTGTCGCATTGAGATTGACAGGCATAATGGCGTAAAGCAAATTTTAGTAAAATAAAAGTAAAATTTTTTTATAGTTCCAAAAAAAAAAAATTATCTATCTATATAAGTATTTATCGATTGACAATTGGGACCTCATAAGACTAAAAACCTTATTCAGTCCAAATTAAAATATTTCGGTCTCCTCCCTGCTATAAGTATATAAGTTAAAGCCGTTGCTGCAGATTTAACCCACCAATTTTATTGACCTAGCGTGGTGGGCCCGGTCTCAATGTGATATTTTTCATAATGTGATTGTGTTTGAGTGCTTGAGCAGGCCCTAAGCTAGTCTAGTATATATAAAATCGAATGTGTTATTGCTTGTATCAAATGCAATCTTATACCATTCATCTGATCATTTATCAGGTTTTTTGGTACGTTGTTGAATGCACGCTTAAAGTTTCGGAGTCGGTAAAACTATCACGGTGTACGCGTACTGAGTCGCGGGCGGTCCGTCCGTACAAAATTAAAGTTACATTTACTACAATCACTTGATAAATAACGGCGTGTTTATAAGGCGTTTAAAACAATTCAAAATCTCAACGTAATCCTTAATGAGAGGAACACAAGATCACGCTAATAAATTTATTTAAAAAAACGCATTATCTCCTAAGTCGATGCACACTCTCAGTCCGGGAAGCTTTAGTTAAGCTTTTGTACAGTCAACGGTAAATAACGATAATTACTTTATGATCCTAGTCGATTGGAGAGGATCAACGGTGTATTTTTATGTGGTGTTTGTCAAAAATAATGACAGAAAAAATGATGTTTTAGTAACTGTTATAGAAATAACAAAAAAAAATATATTTTAGAATATTTTATTATTAAAATTTATTTTACAGTGGCAAGACAATTTTATCTGATGATGGGTTAGCACAGATCACGTCTAGATTTATAAAATTTAGGTATAAATAGCAAGTGGGAAAGAGCGAATTTCTACTTTCAGTTTTGATATAAAATGACGTTGTTAATGCAAAATAAAAATGAAAACTAAAATGTGTGAAAATTTTTATTAGTTCATCATATTCCAACTGAGGCAAATTTAGTAAATTTTTTAAAGAGCTTTTATTTCAAATATAGCTTTTCTAAATGTCAAACATTAAACAAAAGGCTTAATTATTATTAAAGGTTTCGTTAATTAAACAAACAAAGATTTATTACCACACCGGTGTGCTTAGTATCTAAAACCAATTAGGGCTAAAACAAGTGTTATTAAAACAAATTACAACCATTAATTTATGTGTAATATCAATACTGTGGCCATTATTAATGATCATTACCAATCGAAGCCGTAAATAAGGTTGGCTATTTATTGTTTTAGTTAAAATAATGTTAATTTTAAATAGGTGAAACTCTTACTTACACTCTTTTGCAATCGAGGCGACAAATTTATAAATTGAGCTACTTATGTTTGTTTCCTTGTTTTTATGGCGGTTATTAGAGTGAATTTTAGATAATAAAACAAATGTTAAAAATTAATTATTAAAAAATATAAATAAAATTTTATAACATATTTTTACTTTTTCATCTTATTTAATTTAAGTGCTTCAATAATAATTATTACATAGGAAACGAATATTATAAAAAATTTACAAGATAGATATTATGCATATAATATATTTTGAATAAAGACTTGCCTCATCCATCTTTTCTGACTGACCTACTGAGTTCCACTCGCGGGTAGCTCTATTTTTTAAGATTTATTTTTAGTAAACAAATAAATACCTACCTATAACAATTTAAATTATAAAAACAATTGAAAGTAATCAATTAATTAAGGCTTTTAATATTATTTACCTATAATACCTATTCATAACTATTTAAATTTAAGACAACTGAGATAATCCAACTCAACATAATATACATTTTTGTGTTCAAATAACAGTCCTTAAAATCTAGCGCAAAATCAACACAGCTTTTAGATTAGTTTATCCTGCAATATTTAGTAGGTATGTTTTTAAGTCTCCTATCAACCATAAAGAAAGATTTAAGTTTCCTCGGACCATCTGGTCTGAGCCCCGCACCCATTCAGTTTTATGTTACCGTCTTCATTGAACAATATTGACATCTATATGGTGGAAGTTCTCAAGATTGCAGCCTGGTTATAGCCAAGAGACTGTAAAGGACTTAAAAACTCCTTTTAAAATGTCGTTCCGTTTTATAGTTATGAAGGCTCATGGTAATTTGTGGTTGCGGGAATAATTAGAACTTAATAAAAATGGGAATTCATGTTATTTTAGAATGATCATCGTTTTATAAAAAATCTTTGTTGATTAAAAATATAGACAGAACGAATTAAATAATGTTAAAAAATCAATGATTATTAAAATCTCTTTCTTTTTTTTTTTGGAGACGTTCAATATTCATTTCTGAATCCGTGACACCCTTATTGACAACAAATTAACATTTAATAATATTATATTGTTATTTATACTATGTATTTTTTAAAATGCATTATTTAAGTTATTAGATAACTTACTAATATTAAAAAGAGGAAACTTTTGTATTTTTGTATAGAAGATAAGAATATCATGATGGTGAAAATCATGATGAAAGGACAAAAAGTTACATTGACCTATTAAAGTTTTCTCAAAAACTGAATAATAATAATGATTTTAATGCTATTATTATCTCCGTATCGTCCTTCTGGTTTTTTCGAACTTCTCTCTGTACTCTCCTTTTACATTATGTAAACAGCTATTTGTCAGTAACTTAGTAGTGGCATCGTTAGCGTATCCTAATTCATTATCTACACAGCCAAATTTATAACCCACGGCACTCACTGTTTTACCAATAAATTTTACAACAGCAGCCCGTCTTAACTCAAATTAGCTTTCAACAAAATATCCGTGGCTATAATTACAGTCAGATTTATTGTCTGCCGTAGAGGGGTTTTGTCAGGTTGACGTACAAAAAAGAAATGTAACAAAAAGTTGACGCGCGGTGAGACCAACCCGCGACATAAGGGTTCTGTACAACAAATATAACTGTTATGTCCACACTTTTGGTGAATAATAATGTTTAATGTGTAGATGTCGAACATTTTATTTGGATGTACTAGCAGTTATTCCTGCTTTTTACTTAATTCTTACATGTTGCAGGATCCGTGGTCACAGCATATAAAATAAACTCGTTATAATTTTTTGGTTTTCGCAAAACAATTTCTTAAAAAGAGTTATTGTATTTTTTAAATATATATTTTTAATTATTATTATTATTTTATTGTTTCTGTTTTATTTATCATCATGAATACTATTATATTTCTTCTTCTTGTGGAGTGATTCTTATCACTCTTATCGTGATTCCTGTAGTCAGAGATTTTCAGGTCGCCCATTCAAGCTTTTGACGTAGCTTGTTGTACTGAAGATCCACGTGACAACCATATTTATTTTCGAGCCTTATGATAAATTTTAGGTTATTTATCCAGGTACTACTCTCAAAGGAGTTTAACTTTTGCAATCATTGCCAAAAGCTAATAACCACTACGCAACTACCACAACCTCTTCAAATTTATTTAGGGATCTCTAAAAATCAACATCAATCTTAAGTCGAGGCGTCGACTTTTAAGTAGCGTTTTGTCTTTCGAGTTATTTGAATTTAGTTGGGCTTCCCTAAATTGGGGTGCTCTTTTGTCCCCACTATATTAATATTCATTTAACTTTAGAAGATTTTTAGCTGAGATTAAAGTTCCACTATTGTGCTATTTTCGTCGGTAAATAATAAGGGTCGTTTGTCATAGTTCCTTTGTTTGTTTAGAGTAGGCAACGTGTTTTTTGCAATTAATATAATAAGTAACTCTTATTTTAGTTCGTTAATGCAATGAGTTTAATCGGTTCTACATTTTTTGTATTTCACTTCGCTCAAAAAGTTTCTTTCACTGTTTTAGCTTAAACAACTTAAATTAAAATATTTACTCGAGGCAAAAATGGTTTTCTTCTTAAATTTACCTACCACAGTTATAAGAACTGTAACATGTAAGTACAATAAAAACCATGTACAGTATTTATCTATTTCTCTTAATACGAAATAATGCTTGTTCTTTTATTACAATTAAAATTTACCATAATTTGTAAAGAGTATCTTACAATTCCCGTTTAAAAATATCTTCACTCAAACATAAAAGCCCCAAAACGATCCTAAACATAAAACACAAAATTAGAAGCCAATTAACCAATCAATTATCAAAGCACAACTATTTAAAGTAACAGTGAAATCACCCCAAATCACAAAAAAATGCTGAAGAGCTACATGAGCGATGCAGCTCTGGTGGCAGACAGACGGAGACATACATTCTCGACATTTTAATTTCAGGTTAATTACAAAGTCCCTAAGAAACTATTTTTGGGTTTGGAAACTCCCAAATTGTTTCGGCGCAGAAACACGAAGAATTCGACAGTTGATAGGTGACATGACGTATGCTTTTAAAGTTAAAATGTTTTTCGATTTCGGATTTGTCAGACTTGTACCTACATGTCGCGTTCTACTTCAGAGATGTTGACAGGAAATTGAAAATTTCTAAATAAAACTTAAATTTTTGAAATTTACCAACTGACATTGGTATGTTTGGGTTGCTTACATTCATTCATAGCTCATGGGATGACATTCCAATGAGAATTTCTTTTAAAAACAGTGTTTGACCGGTCATCTTGTTATGTAATTCTTATTTGAAACTTAGAAATTTAGATATATTGTACAATAAATTAATAGATAATGTATAACTAACCAGAACATTAATACAATATGTTTTTGAGTTTACCTATTTGCCAATATAATTAATTGCCAATATCTACGTGTCTAAAGCAGTTTAGTTCATATAAAAACTAAATAGAAGGAAATTTATTTCAAATTCTTATTTAGCTGACGCTTCAGTACTATCTCAGTCCTTTCGAAGCATAGTACCAGAAACGCAAGTTACCGTGCACGCTTATGACCATATTCCAAATTCGCAACTTGCCAGACTTGCAATCACAATGTACACGTTACATCAAAGACCATAACCACCTCCTCTAAAAATACAACACTGACAACAGCCAGTGTTTATTCACTAAACATGAGACAGTACGACGTCAGCAACCCGAGCCTTTTGTTGATTGCGTCCTGTTCCCACTTGCAACTAATAACAGCCCTCTGAAGGTCACCCTCTGCAAATATTATTGCAAGTACAAGACAATGTTTGTGCTGGCTCATACGATACCACATGTATTACAAAATGAAATTGAATACAATAGTTTGTATTTTCACACCACAAAGCAGCTTTCTTTGAATTGGTACAAATCATTGTTAAGAATTAGATTAGGTTTCGAAATTCTGTTTAGATAGACTTGTAGTGTACATTCTTTGGCTAATGTCTTAGCCACAGTCGGTTTAAGTAAATCATCGATTATATAACCTCAACGTAACTTATTATTCTATTAATAATATTACCCACGTGATCAAAACACTATAAGACGTCACAGTAGGTTAATTTACATTAATCAATAATACAGTCGATGTCAATAAATCGTAAACTACGATTACTGATAATGTTATTACTTTAATCAAGGCATTAATTATAATCAATTCTTATAAGTTTCATGCGACCATTCCTAAGCGAGTCGTCATTTTTCATATCAGCGTCAATCACAAAGTAGTTTTTGTCATTGTTCCCATCAGAAACAAAGCTGACAACTTATAGGTCAAACAGCCAATTAATCTTGGGAACATTCTTAAAAGACCAAATAGGTGGACTATTAATGGAATGCCTATGAGACAGATCACGAATGCCAGCTGTGCTAGCGTATGTGTCACTACAAAAATAAATGGAGCGAATGCGCTAGACTTTGCGGCGACTGAAACAGCTACTGCTTACGGTATGTCCTCATGGGTTTGGTATTTCACATTTCTAAATATGTGTCTCCATCTATATGCGTAGTGCTTAGGAGAAGCTGGCTTGTGCTCAACACTGATATAACTGCGGCTAATAAACGTTATAAACGTGAGTTTTATGTCACCTCCCAATAGGGAAACTTATTATTAAATTATTTTAACAAGAAGCTAAATACGTATCAGTTTTGTGCATTAAAAGGATCCATACAATAGGATCGACTTTTTGAAATGTTGCTTTTTACAATTTATTATGATTTTTTTTTGTAAATCACCCTATCCACTTTTATCCGAAATTTTAATGTGTGTGTGCTTAAAACTTAAATGTGCAAATAAAAAATAGAAGTTCTATTATTAATGTTTACGTTTATCTGTAATACTTAACTTCTATTCCATTGTATTTCTTTACTTTAACTGTGTTATTAGGTTGTTCTATGAAATTGAACAAACAACACGTACGAAGAAAAACATCGTCAGTTTATATTATTGTAAACTACTTCAAATTCACTATTATTCGTTAAAGAGTTACAACATTGGCTGACAAACAAATTGAAAGCTAAACAACAGCATTTTCAAATGATTCAATGTTCTTTGATACAAAACCCGTAACCAATAATGAGTAACTTCTGTTTATCGAGTGTTATAGTATATTAAAACAATGCCTTTTACGTTTCTCGTTACACGTGCTGCAGACTGCCTGGCGGCCGCGGTCTTTGTTTGGCTGTGTCTTGTTTTAACTTGTTGTATATTTGTGTTGAAGGACGACTTTTGAGAATGCTGTTTACAATGAACAAAGACATTGCTTTCTTGCTGAATAAAATTTCATCAAAGAACTGTAGTTCCAGAATGTATCTGAATTTTTAAATCATAAATAGAGGCATGGCCTTGAACTTTATTTCTTCACAAGATGATATTTTTAGTAGACTTATCACAGGACCTATGGTGTTTTCTCACGGTATACAAATATAAGGGTCGTACTTTTATAATGTTAGAAGTGTGAACATAATAATTAACTATGCCTACTAAAACGTCCCATGAACACAAAATCGAAAGGCGTGTAATTATATATGTGTTAAAACAACAATGTAAACTGGCAAATAACTAGTTAGTGCTCTACGTGATAAAGAAATAAACATAAAACGCAATGGTGGCCATATTTCACTCATCTCTGATAAATACGTATCCATTTATTGTTCAACGAACGAACGCACAAAGATCGTGTCAAGTAATGCCAAGGGCAAACTTATAGGAGTTAAAGATTTTCCAGTTTCCATTTTCAGTAAAAACATATTCCGACTCATGCGTGCATATCCAAGTAATTCTAGAACATCTTATTTTTTAGACAAATAGTAAGTCAATTTAAACTTCAATTCTATGCGAATAGAGTTGTTTTTACACCGACAATGTAAATTCATTTAGCTTTTACAAAGTCTGATAACATGTGTTGGGTTGTAGTAATCAAGGCCTACAAGTCGTTGCAAGTTGAATGTCAACGTTTTGTTTATATTAGTATAGAAACTACGACAGATATACCTACGAAGGAAATAATTCAATGCATTTTCGACCCTTTGTAGTCGTTTTATAGATGAATTTAGATAAATAGCCGTTTGTAAAAAATTGCAAATGTATACACGGTGCAGTACTATTTGCTTTAATAATTAAGCTAGTCGTTACATATAATTACAAATTGTAAGTTACGGACGTCAGCATATACTATTAAAATACGTATAGGTCTTTTATTTATAGTGTATTATCTCTTTACTGAGAAATCTATTACATATTTTAGATTCTAATGTAATATAACTGTATTCGTGTTTTCTAACCAATATTTATAGTAATCACATTTTATCTATCACATTTTGTAAGTAAATAGCCTATAGGTAACTGTCCCACTGCTGGGCAAAGGCTCCCATCATTGAAATCAAGTCAACACTGCATTTGATGAGCCGAGCGTTTCCTATTGGCAACTGAAGCATTTTGTTAATAGTAAAGGATATTAAGAACTCTTAGAATCGATATTCATTTCTAACTCAAATGAGTTATTCTTAAATAAGAATGAAAGCAAGATGCTAATCTAAGAAAAAATAAATTTGATATGGTGTTCCACAGGGCTTCTGCATTGTATGGTCGCGTATAGGGCTGCGATAGGAGAATGTTCACGTTTCGATGCAATTTTAGCCTTCGGAAAATTTTAAAATTTGATTATAATAGAAAACCCCAAAAATAAAAAAGTTAACAGTAAACTTTGAAAATAATATATTTCTTATTTCTTAAACAGAAAAGCCTAATCAATGATTGGAAGTGGATATATCCACGGTCTTCATAGGTTAGTTACTTACAAATTAGAAGTGAAGAAATGAGCTTCTTGACGAAGTTTTGAAAAGGCCACAGCATGGGGTACTTTAAGAAAAGAATAAGATGTTGTTACAAGATGTATAACGCGTGAGGCATACTATTGGCGTTGCAAGTCTCTATATACACTATAATAACTCTCCAGAGTAGACCGTATGCTTATAATCCTCCTAAGTGATGTAATAATACTAACTGCTTTAAATTCAAGCTATCTCAATAACAAACAAACGTACAAAGATTTTGAAGACCCACAACGCATGTTGGCGCCTTTTACAGAGGACCAATGATCAATTTCGGTGACCGCCTGGAATCGTAATGCGCTACGTGTGGGACAGTAAATTTAACGGGACTCGTTGTCTGGTCGAACAACAACATTGGTGCAAGGTGGAAGGTGTGAGCGGTGAGTGATGCTGACACCGACCTAAAAACCTCTGTGTTCTTGCTAATAAATGTCAAAGTTCTTGTAATTTATCGAGAAGGAAATGCTTTGAGGGCACAGCAGAAACTGTCGTACATAATCTTGAAAAGATTATCGATGAAGGAGTTCTCAATGGGCCAGGGTGGTTTTATTGCTATTGGGTTTAGACGACATTTACAGTGACACCGGACTTCATTCAATGTGATGGGCTATGGATCTCTCCATGTGCTATCAG
The DNA here is from genome assembly GCA_963082485.1 of Eudonia mercurella. Taxonomy (NCBI): domain Eukaryota; kingdom Metazoa; phylum Arthropoda; class Insecta; order Lepidoptera; family Crambidae; genus Eudonia; species Eudonia mercurella. The sequence goes on from OY720042.1 coordinate 1,335,633, forward strand.
TCATGTCAAATGACTGAGTCTAGCTCTGGCATGTTTATAAGATGATGATAGCGATGATGATTATGATTGATGAAAGAGAACTAGAAGACGAACCTAAATTACTAATGAGTTTTCTGCAAAAAAAGATTATCGACATAAGATTTGTGACACTTTGTGATACTCGTATAACTTAATGCGAGAAACAACGGAATCAGCAATAACCAAGAAATTGCTATGTTTCTATGCTCTTTTCTTTATTAATGCTCCTATATGCTCTTTCTTAGTTTCCTAATGATATCATTTATCAATTTTATAATTAATTATCATCACAAACACCCGAAAGCTCAAGTTCTTTTCTCCAAAGCTTTATTTATTCAACTCGCTAAATTTTCCTGAATTAAGGCATAAACCAGTCCCTCAAACGGGTTCTGCAATGTTTGCAAACTTTGCGTTTGTTTACGTTTTATTTTTAGCATTATTCAACCAGAATTATTGGTCCGATGTAGCACTCGATTGTGGCTGTAAATGTTATCACTCGAATACGAGTATTTTATACAGGAAATTGTGAAGTAATTAGAACTTTAAGGCTTGTGTTAATTTATTTTTAAGAGAGTTCACTCACTTGTTTATATTTGTGTTTAAATTTTATTTATCTTTAATTGACATTAAACATGTCATTACTTGACACAGTTTCATTCCATTATAAATTGGTAGGAACACAATCTGACACCGAACTAACTGTAACATAATTTAGACAGTTTATATGAGTCGCCGAAATGAAGATTTAGATAGTGTTGATTAATTTCGGCGAGTTGGATTAAGCCACGATAGCATAGTTGGTAGTGCACCTGACCCGGCATGTCATGGGGTGCGGGTTCGAATCCCGCTCGTGATTTTTTTTCTACACTTTGTCTTTTTTCAAATTGTAATTAATTTGTTCGCAACAAAAATTTGCGTAATCATTAAGTTTCTTACTTATCATAAATCTAAGAGGTCTTCTTTAAAACAAACACTGTTTACTTTCTCTATATTTTAATCTCTATCAAAGTATGTATCATGTATTGGTCAAAACAAAACTTCCATTGACTTTCCCATCAGTTAATAGTATGCCTCATACAAAATGCATGGTCACGTATTAACTGTATGGAGTGGGCGAATGACCGATAGTTGGGCCTACGTGTGTGAACTACCACTTTATAATGCATACGGAACGTATCTGCAGCGCACTTCACTATACTCGTAATAGATCAATTTGACGTGTGCATTTGTTTTTGAATTTTGGGTTGACTCCATTTGCTTTTAAAGTGCAGTCATTGTTGGTTGTTTCTATGTTGACATGCATTTGTTTTGTTAAAATTGTGCGAAATGGAGTCGGTATCTATATATTAATACGTGAAGCAAAAACTTTGTACCCGTTTTTACGAAACTTGCGCGAGACGGAGGAGTATGAAATTTCGCACACTTATAGTTTATATAGAGAAGGTTATCCGAATGTAATTTTTTTTTATTATGCATAAAAAATACATTAAATCCACAAAAACAACACTACACACACTACCATGAACTTGACACACACGTATTGTTTGTCTTAATGCAGCTGACATCTGTCAATGCCAATCCAAACTCACAATCTATCTTTTTTAATTTTTAAATGCTTAGGATACAATCCGTGCAGCCTTAATAAAATTACGGTCGAATTTCGACCACTGGGCGACCACTAGTTCAAATAGATTTTCGATTTGTTCTGAAGAACTCTATGACCTTATCCCACCTTCTCCCTTTCTCCATAAGAGTACGCGTGCTGCTTTCCGGAGTCACCGCTGTACTCGAACATTCCATCGCGCACAAAGAAATTTGGTGACTCGTTTCTTTGTCGCACTTCCAAAAGATGGAATAGTCTACCAGTACACGTTTTCCCTCCTTCCTATAACATGGGGTCCTTTAAACGAGGCGTGAAGAGGCACCTTGTGGGCCGGCAAAGTGAGGGTAACTGATGCTGCGTTGTTTTCACGCTGCACCAGTTGTCCTCGCGTCTGGACTCCGTTTCCACTTAACATCGGGTGGAGTGGAGACACTTGTCAAGCTAGGTATAAAAAAAATGTATCAGCGACATCTTTAATAGGGCGTTCGAGATAGTGATAAAAATAGAGAGATATTTTTTAACGACTAATTAACATTTTTGTTTTCTAAAGTTTACGTGAACACCTCACATTGAAATGAAACAACTTTTACGTATCTACTCGCGTTTATTTTACACATTACTTTTTAATGTTTATACTGACGTTTCGAACCCTTTGCAGGGTCCGTGGTCACATTAAAAAGATCCGTAAAAGTTGTTTCATTTCAATAATTAACATTTTTTTTAAGACAGTATATATCTAATTTCAAATTCAAATTCAAAATTATTTATTGTATTGATTATTGATTTTTGTCTAAGTAATTAAAAAAATTACCATTATTAATAAAGTTTTGCGTCTAGACGAGAAATATACATACCTACTAGAAGATTTATCTATCACTTAACAGCAAAGTTATGAACAATACTCAGTAGCGGCATAACTCAAAAGGTGCGGCTTATGAAAGACGAATGTAAACAACGCCAACGAGCAGAACAATAATAACGAATAGTTGATTTTGTTTACTATACCAGTTATTTCCAGTTTCATAAATACACGGCGGGAAATTCTTCGAGCCGGTGGCGCTACGTTGTTTTGGTTTAGTGTTGTTCAATGTCGTCGATAGGTAATTTATCGTTAATCGAAACATGATTACATCCATTGTAAATGATTTGAACATTTATTTTATGTCTATTACTACAGCATAAGAGCGCTATCGGCAGATAGAATAGGTTTTTTACGCTATGGGCATAGTATGTTACGATTGAAAAAGGTAACACTTAACATAATACTGCTCGTCAGTTGGGTAACTGAATTTTGTTACATCAAGCTCAAGCCATGCTCACTCTTGAGAATGGCTTGAGCAGTAGGCCAGCATAGTGACTAACTAGTTACAGCATTAAGCAATAAACAAAAATGTGAAACTTTTCGCCAAAATCATTATTCTAAAGTTCTTATTTAAAATATAACACATTAGCCTATCCATTTAACGTTGGGTAATTTACCAGCCTTCTTTAAACACACGATTGAAGCTGCTTCTCTAGATTATCGACAAACATCACTCAGTGTGCCTTCACCACATCCCTACTCGTTTCTGTTATTAGTTTATGAGGAACGGTGGAAGCGCACGTTGACGTAGGTCACGAACATCTGGCGCGACTGTTTGCGTGAACATTTTAAAGTTCACGTTGCGAGTCTGTACTCTGTCTAGCAAGACGTTGTAGTAAAAATTTGTATAGAAAAAGTTTTTTATTAAAAGATGTTTTCGTAAGGAGCTTTTTGGCGCAGTGGGGTTCAGTTTGTAATCTGGCTAGTTAAACCACTTTAGTAATACAGTGTGATCGGATGGTTTACGAAAATATTGATAGATCCTTTTTTTGGAGAGATTACTTCTTTCCTCAGACGGCATTTTCAACTTCACCGGGCTTATTTGGGGGCGGCGAGAAACTTAAAGGGTCCTTAAGCCGTGTGAAACGAATCACCTTCGGAGGGGTTCGGATCGAATCGGGTGGAGAGTTTCCTGTTGGCCGCAGCTTGCTTTAACAGCGTCACCGGACATTTTGGGGGAGACGGAAACTTAAAGGGTTCCCCAAGCCGTGTGATCGTAACACTGTCAGGGGATTTCTAGAGGGAATAGCATCACAATAGCGTGTCCCCGTTCCCTACCAGTTCTTCAAGAGGTTTTGGATCAGATCGCGTTCGGATCGGTTTGGAATTGAAAGATCCGTGTTTCAGAACAACGTTTATAAGCTACTGATGATAATTCTGGCACATCGCTTTATCTATTATTAGACGGAACGGTATTAATTATGTTACTATATTCTCTCCTACATTATGAAAGCTTGATAAGACTTAAATTACTCTCCCATATAAAGCGATAACCGCACTTTTTAGTACATAATTAATTAAATTAAAGAAAGAGGTTTATTTTGTTAAGGAATGCAATCTCCTGGCAATTATAAAAAAAATCCAAAATATGATATTTGAATTTAAAACATGCTTATATTTTCAAATGCACTTTTCATTGAAGATTTAAAAATCACAAGCTATAATTCCACGTCGTTTCATAAAATTAAAACAAAAACTGAAAGTTAAATTTAAAACAGTACTTAAATAAATATTTGTATTTACAAATATCAGTACATTAACATCGTTTTATTACTATATATTCTCGTTTATGTACTCAGTGATGTTCTTCGAAACTAATCAAGATCTTCAAATAAAAGAGTTGTCTTTATTTTAATAGACCTCATTTCAGTTTGATTCAGTACTCTGGCGATGCATAAAAAAACATTCTCCCGCCAAAATTGATTACGGATTGGCCGCTACTGGTTCTTTTACCGCGAATAAATATTATGTTGGACACCACAAGTCATAGGAGGAGAGCGTGTGTAACTATTTTATAAAAGAGATTTTTTTATGAAAATTGTCATTTTTCCAACTATTTAAGAAAAGTATTGAATGTAAATAATTACAAAAAAAATACTTTTTTGCAATAAACTGAAGATAAAATATTACAATTAAATATTTATGCATTTTACAGTGAAAAAATTAAATGCCTACCCGACCACAATGGTCAGTATAGCCGCCCGGATTGCGGAAGACCCAGGTTCGATTCATGGTGGCTGGGTCGGGTACTTACCCGACCCAGCCACCTTGAATTTAATTAGCCCCATTTAATTTTTTTAATGTATTTTATAAATATTTAATTCAGCTTCAGTACCTTTAAAATAAAAAGTATAAAATATTACAATTATTATTAAAAATTCCAGCGTGAGACTAACCGTCACGTCATCGGTATCACTTTTTGAAGTACATACGCCTGCACATCAACCTACCACAAACTGTCGAGTTTCCTCAATAGCTTTTGAACTTTATGTCTTAAAAAATATGGTTGAAAATGTTTTGAAGAATTATTATTTACAGATAATTTTACGCAAATATTGTTGCGAACAAATTACAAATTGAAAAAAGACAAAATGTTGAAAAAAATCCACGATCAGTTAAGAAGGCAAGTAATAATCATAAATATAGCTTGCCTAATTCTTAACTGATCTTTCAATATTTGTAAAAATATTAAGATCGGATGTTGATGACGTAGTTGTCGACATTGAATAGGGCTCCTTTGGCTTACAGAGTAAGAGTAGATAGTGTTGATTAATTTCGGCGAGTTGGATTGAGCCATGATAACATATTTGGTAGTGCACCTGACCCGGCATGTCGTGGGGTGCGGGTTCGAATCCCGCTCGTGGATTTTTTTCTACACTTTGTCTTTTTTCAATGTTTTGAAGATATTTAACAGTTTTGGATATGTTGATGTGCGGGCGTCTGTTTAATAACGTCGTGTCGTCGCGTTGCTTTACATAAATACAGTTAATTGATTGTACGATGCGAGCACATAGCTTATCTATATTGCTACATAGTGCTACAATGCAACTACTGTTCAAGACGGTTTTCATGCAAAATTATAATAAATATTGGATTAGCCATGTAACTTCCTTATTTATTTTTAAATAAAGGACATTCTCTAGTCTATGGTCTATAAGATTTCATATTTATATTCATTTGGACTATTCTACTTCTAGTAAGCTACTCACTATCTCCTTAAAATATAGGATATAGGAGTAAGCTCACTTTACGTGAATCACAACGCCCGCTGAAAATAATTGACGGTCGCAAATTACAAACTAATATTGAGACGACCAACACCTCAGTTTCCCTAAAACCACGGATAAAGCAAAGAGTTCGAAAAGCAGTAAAATAAATTAGAGTAGATTCGCACGAAATGTTTCATTTCAATGTTTTTTTTTTCCAACCCGCTCCAGCCTGTTTCTTGGGCCGCGTACAACTAACTACATCGCATTGCACTCAGGGTTTAAATTCACAACCTTATTTATGGTTTGTTTCTTTTTATATTCACAAAACAAACTTGGTTAATTCAGTCAAATGCTTATTTTTAAATCGATAAGGGTTTAGTTTATTTTAATCAGCGTTATTTATCTAGCCTTACTTAAAAATCAAGAGTTGAGTTGAGTAGAGAATGTATATCCCGTTTTTAATAATAGAGGAAGGGATTCGGAATATACAGCCTATAATTTTTTTTAATCATTCTCTTCTATTTTTGATACATACGGCTGCTATTTTTGTTTTTATTGTTGCTATCGCAGCATCAACTAAACTGGCTCCGAAGGAAGATCAGCGCTAATCTCAAGGCTAACATTTTGTTGAGTCGGAACCGTTTTGGGACTCTCCTATGCTTTTTTCCATTTTTATCTGTATGTTTCAACTGTTCTGTCTCAAATAAATTTATTTTCGATTCATTTCATTTCAAGAGTACCTTAAACCGAGCTTATTAGAAGAAATTAATGAGAGTAGACGAAACAATTCTTACCATTATAAGAATCGTAGCAAGTGGCAGGTAGTGGACTTTGTCCAGTGCTTACCCCTGTGAGGACGGGCGTGATTCTATGTATCATCATCATCATCAGCTCATTTTTATGTCCCCACTGCTGCGGCACAAGCCTTCCCTATGGATAGATAGGGAGAACGGGCCATAAACCACTACGTGGGCCCAGTGCGGGTTGGTGGTTGTTAACGACTGCTAATGCTAGGTCCAACGGGTTTACGTGCCTTCCGAAGCACGGAGGAGCAAAATTTTGGACCCATCCGATGACCGGCCCTTGCGAAAGTTGCCGCGTTAACCACTGCGCCATCAAGCTCCTCGATTGTATGTATGTATATACTTGATATAATAATAAATATCGCTAGATATTATGGTAAATACAAGTGATAAAGTTGGTAGCAGAAAATTAATGTTTCACCGACTTGACACACAATTGGTAATTCCATAATGTATAATTATATTGTAAAATGTAATTGACATTAATAAAAATATAATTAAATTCCACTCATTAATTTACTCAATTTTGTTAATTTCAATAAAAACTCTTTAATAATCCTGATGTTGATAGATGTTGAAGTCATCGCAACACTGCTTTATTATAATTAGCTAATTAATACCTATATAAAATTACTGTTAAAAGTTGGGTTAATCCAACAATAATTCAAGAATTTTCTTAAAATAATATATTGTATTTAAAATGTCCACGCTGCAAAAAAAACTAACAAAATATACAGTAAATACTAAATAGTCTATGACTGTCTCACTGCTGGGCAAAGTCATCACTACAGTAGATGGGTAATTCACCACGCTTGCCAACTGCGTGTTGGTAATCACGAATCCGGGCTTTGCATTGAAAAATCCAAAACACACTTTGACCGGGCTAGGATTTGAACCCGGGAGCTTCGGGTGTCAGGCCGAGCGCTTTGCCATTCAGCTACCAAGGTCTTTATGAAATATTAAATATATTTTTTTAGTATAAGTTGAGTGTTCCGAGTGATCACAAATAGCCACCACTCGCCGTCCAGTCTGGGTAAACGTTCCAAACTGATAACTATGACCCTACAATGGGTACACAAAAAATGCGCCCGCGCACCGGTCACCGAGGTCGCTCAACTCTCAGTAGCAGCGTTTTAATACAATATAAATAATGCTATACGTATCAGGAGTTTGATCTTACGATCCGAACAGAAGGCTCGCTGCGCCCGATAGTGCCTCGGGGAGATGCGCGGGATTTTATTTATTTACTAAAGATGGATTGGTAGATGTTAATGCTTTTATTGCATTTCAATTTCAATTCATTTATTTACTTAGATAACAGAGATCCAATTATGGTTAGTAACAATGTGCACTTAATAACTATGTTAGTACATTTTAATTCAAAAATTCAATACATCTAATAACAATTAATAATAATAATAATAATAGTAATAAAGTAAATGTCATTTTTATTTATTTACTTGTCAGTACATGAACCATACGACAATGGTTCACGTACTGACAATCAAACCTGTTCGCAAACATGTTTAGGATGCTGTTGGGGCTACCCCGAGCCCTGCGCACCAGGGATGTGCACCGTTTTCGCATGGTTGTGTAGAAACAGTCCACCCGCGACTCGGCGAACATCCCCGATGCGCTACAGTGCCGAGGCAGCCCCATTAGCACCCTAAACGCATTATTATATTGTACACGAAGGGCGCTGTACTGTTTCTGGGTATATGCCACCCACAGGCTGCAGGCGTAGAGGGACGTACAAAATGCCCTAAATAGAGTAATTTTGACGCCCCTCGAACACCGTGCAAACCTGCGGGCTATCATATTGGCCCTTACAGACAGCGCCCTTCGTTCTCTTTCTAAATCAGCATCGTCTCTCAGGTCAGAGGTTACCAAGTGCCCGAGATATTTGAATTGTTCCACTCTTTTGAGTTCTGTATTATACAATTTAATAGCAGGTATTGTATCTGGGCACTTCCCTCTGGCCCGAAAGACCATACATTCACTCTTTTTTACGTTATAGAGCAAACCGTGACACTGTGCATACCGTTCACAAATACCCAGCAGCTTAGATATCCCACAGACAGAAGCACTCAGCAGGACCATGCATTAGCTCTCGTTACCACTGAAATTAACAATAAACGAAATATGAATTGAGAAACGTTTATTTAGTATATACACAACAAAAAAAACATAACTCAACTGAACTTAAAAAAAACAGAGAAAAATAAATAGCAAATAAAAAATTTTATAAAAAAAAATATATATACGCAAAAAAGAGCTCGATGGCGCAGTGGTTAACGCGCCCGGTCTGCGAGTGCTGAGGTTAAGCAACTTTCGCAAAGGCCGGTCATTGGATGGGTGACCAAAAATGTATCATGTCGAGCTCGTCGTAAAGCCGTTGGACCTAGCTGCATTAGCAGTCGTTAACAACCTTCAACCCGCACTGGGCCCGCGTGGTGGTTTATGGGGACATACAAATGAGCTAATGATGAGATACGTAATTGGAGCTGCTGGGATCCAAATCTCAAAGTACGTAGATAATGTTTTGGAGCTGTAGGGAATGAAATTGGTAAATGTGGTTTTATTTATTATTTTAATATGAAAATCATTGGAGCTCTAAAAAATGAATATATAGAAGTTGAATTTTGGTGAACAATAGATTTGGAGCGCATGGAAATAAGCCAAAGTAACACTAGAGTTCGACAAAAGCCAGTTATAATCACTTTTTTCTTTGGCTGATTTTTCTTAACAACAATTGAATACAAACTAGCTGTCATATAGTAAAATATCAATTAAATTCTATGTGTATGATCATCAAACACTGGTGCCAATATCCTATATTATGTTGTGAATAATATTTAACTTCAACCTTTAGTGTTAAAAAGGTAAGTACTATGGTTGATCGGGCCTCCTTGATCGGGCAGCTCTATGGCACACGACGTGATCTGAATTTAAAAATAGAATAGAATAGAAAAATATAGAAAAGCATCTAAAAGGAAACAGATGAAGATTGATTCGGTGTCAGCCCGCCCAGAAGCTTAGGGCAATATTGTAATGAGCGATTTTCTGACAGCCTAAATTAAAAAATAAAAAATAGTTCAAAAAAACTCGATATATGGCGTTTTATTAAAGCCGAGCCGTACAAAGAGGCTGTAATAAATTGTGCAGTACACAGAGTGAACTTTTGCTTGTCAACCAAAAAAATAAAAATGAGTATTTTCATTTCAAGACCTTATTCCTACTTTCCATAATTTTGTTCACAGTTTGAAAGTTGAATAAAGGCAATGGAATAAATATTACGCAGCCATACACGTGCTCTCCTTGGACTCGCCTTTTACTAAGCGCCATCTATGAAGTCATTTGGAACTAATTTCTTTTTTTGGGGGGGTCGGAAAATCGCCCATTGATTCGCTATAAAAGAATACATTAATAATAGTGATTAACCGCCTTCACTACATAGTATAAAACAAAGTCGCTTCCCGCTGTGTCTGTCCCTATGTATGTATGCTTAGATCTTTAAAACTACGCAACGGATTTTGATGCGATTTTTTTTTAATTGATAGAGCGATGCAAGAGGAAGGTTTATGTGTACTAGTGGTCGCCCAGTGGTCGAAATTCGACCGTAATTTTATTAAGGCTGCACGGATTGTATCCTAAGCAATGAAAAATTAAAAAAGATAGAATGTGAGTTCGGATTGGCATTGACAGATGTCGGCCGCATTAAAGACAAACAATACGTGTGTTCAAATAATTTTTAACGCAAATTTTGTTGCGAACAAATTACAAAAACACAAATGTTGAAAAAATTTCCACGAGCACGATTTGAACCTTTTTTTTTTAATACGTGTGTGTCAAATACATGGTAGTGTGTGTGATGTTGTTTTTGTTGATTTAATGTATTTTTTATGCATAATTAAAAAAAAATATTAACATACGGATAATCTTCTCTATATAAACTATAAGTGTGCGAAATTTCATACTCCTCCGTCCGCACAATTTTCGTAAAAACGGATACAAAGTTTTTGCTTCGCGTATTAATATATAGATAATACATGCATAGAATTGAACCCGGTACTCAAGTGGACGAAGTCGCGAGCGGGCCGCTAGTTTATTATAAGTAGAGCGATAAAGCTCTACCGTACCCACATCACACTACGAACAACTGACAACTTCTTCAATAAACTTTGAACCTTATGTCGATTAAGAAAAGTTAAACATTTATTGTATACATTTTACAGTTTTGGATAGTTTGATGTGGAGGCGTCTGTACCTGACTCGAATTGGCAGAAAATACTGGTTTGAGTTCCTTTAAGAATTTTTTTTTTATAAAACTCTTTTTAATTAAATATTTATTTATTTATAATTACTTACAACTATCTTTACAGGTTTGTTTTTTTACACCCAATTCAATAGTGCAGCTAATATGACTAAAATACAAAAGAATATACTTTATACTTTATATTGAGTCTAATACAGCGTTGACGTTTTGGTGGTCTTGTCGGCGTAGAGCTTGCTATTTCTAATGAACCTAGACACTCAAAAATCTAAACTTTCTAAAAAATACCTTTAACAATAGTAAATAAAAACTTAACAATTATTTAAAAAAAATACTAATCAGCACTTATAAAAAAAAACCTAAAAATATTGTAAAAAGCAGCCCTTCGTAAGCGAAAGAAAAAAGTTAAAAAAAAACCTGTCCAGAACTTTTAATATCACACCTAATTTCAATATGAATCCGTTTTCATTAAACACGGTATTCTATTACACAATTTCTATTCATACTTAAATCGTCAAAATGATACCTCAAAAAACTGGTATCATTTTTGAACACCATCAATTAGACTTAACACCTCACCTATCAACGTCCATATATTATTGAGCACAACCATTTATCATTCACACCAATCTATGTAATATATTAAACGCGTACGTAAGTACATAATAAAAAAGCTCATTTCATATTCGGAAGCTAGTGAGGATTGTTTTTTTATAAAGATACCCGTTGAATATTAAAATATATTTGGGTATCAGGTTGGTTTGATTTTTTCTATACTACAAAATTATGATAATTTGTTATCACGTTACGTGAGAATTCGAGTAAAACTATAAAACTATTATTATTAGCCATTTTTATTGTGAAAAGTATGACAATTTTTAGTAATAAAAGATAATATGTACCTATGTCGATTCGTATAATACTATGTTTATGAACTACAAAGCTGTAATTAATTTGGATTAAGAGAGAGTAAATGGAGCCACGCTGCGCTAATTCTTTAACATCTATGGCCTTGGAACCAGAAGTTCCGGGTTCAATTTCCATAGGTATTCGAATTATGCTGTAGGGGTTGTTCAAAGCCCTGGCTAGCTTCTACCATCTTATCTAAGTCAATTGCTTGCTTGTTGTGAGAAATAAATAATCAGATATAACAGAAATCGACCTCACCTCATTTAATTAATCACAATCAAAGTCGGTATACATATTTACCGTTTCGTTTTTTTTATGATACGTTAAGTTGTTGATAAGTTGATAAGCTGAAGACTATAGTAGTCTTTTACTACAACTATAACAGCTATATATTACCTTACGTTGCCAGCTTCAGCAGCAGCAGCAGTGAGAGTTTTGTTTATGTACTATTTTCGATTACGTTTACGAAAACGAAAACGAAAATTTGTATGGCATTGAGCATACAAGAAGAGTTAAAATTTTGCCATACAAATTTTCGTTTTCGTAAACGTTATCGAATGAATAGCGGATAGTAAACAATACTCACACTATGCACCCTTATCTGATTTTTATTTTTAACATTTTAAGCAAATAATTTTAATCTTAGCATTTTTAATAAACTCCTGTGCTATCTTCAGTATTTACAACGTTGCCTTATATAGAACTTAAAGCTTGCTCAATAAAAACAATGAGCAAACCTCGACTTGAAACAATAAATCAATTTCAGCGCTTGTGTCAAAACCAGAACGCATTAGCGGACCGCTTCAGTCGGCGCTGGCAGCGCTGTTTTGTTACCCTTTTGTCACTTTTTTGCTATAACACAGTTCGTGAAAGCTCATCGCTAAAGTGTACAGTTAACATCAAAAGATAGTTGAATTTGTTTTATTTAGTTAAACGCAGTTATGATATTTGCACCCATCAACAACTATGAGTGCATAAAGTAATCAAGCAATTTTATGGTATTAATTTATAAAATAAGTTATAAGTGTACTCATAAACAAACAGATCAGTACTTTCGTGAACATAACACAAGCATCTTGGTCGAATTATCGGATGCTTAAAGACGACTAACACACGACAATAATCACATTAATTCAGTGTTAGTAATGTTACTAAGGGCTGATTTTTCAACCGTCAGTTAAAGTTTATTCATTAAATAATTTGACATAATGACAGATTTCTCTTTAGAAAATATGTCACAATGACAATCTTATTCCTTGGATAAAACTTATCTGAGGATTGAAAAATCGAGCCTTAAATAACAAAATAAAAAATTACTTGTTACTTTAACAAGGTATGTTTATAATTATATATTTCTTTAGATTTTTGCTATCAATGAAAGTTGTACAAAGTCATTAGCTGTACACTTTAATCGTTATACATAATCTTGTAGTCCAACTAAAGAGATTCGTGTTTGCCTTGCCAAACAGACTAGGGGATCATCATCATCATCATCAGCTCATTTTTATGTCCCCACTGCTGGGGCACGAGCCTTCTCTACGGATGGATAGGGAGAACGGGCCATAAACCACCACGCGGGCCCAGTGCGGATTGGTGGTTGTTAACGACTAATAATGCAGCCGAGACCAACGGCTTTACATGCCTTCCGAAGCACGGAGGAGCTCGAGATAATACATTTTTGTTTTTGGCTACTCATCCGATGACCGGCCTTTGCGAAAGTTGCTTAACCTCAGCACTCGCAGACCGGGCGCGTTAACCACTGCTCCATCGAGACTAGGGGATGCTATGAAGGAACCAGTCGACCTATACCAGATGAAGGGATTGCAGTAAGCGCGTTCTATTCCCGTCTGGGGCAACAACAAACTAACAATCTGACGTTAGATGTGTTGAATGTTGCTAATGACTAATTAGCCTCATAGAGTTCGGGTTAGCGCAACGTCGGACGTTTCGATAGGTTGCTATGAACCTTTAAATAATAATTGCATGTTTGTGCGCATTGATTCAGTGGATTACGCGGTTGTTTTGGTTTCAGAAAGCAAAATGGAGTATAACGTCATCAAGAAAAATATGCAAAAGAGTGCATTGTGAAACTGAATTTCGTTTCCTTTAATTATTTAGGTACTATCATACCTATAGTGTAGACTGCTTAATATTAGGAAATTATACGCAGAACTGTATGTGGTGTTTTTTTTTTTCTAAATAAAATAAAAACATTATTTTTCATTAATTAAATATTAAATATCGAACAGCTCTTGGATACCGGTTTAACACGGTCAAAACATAACGAATACAATCCGTTACAAAAGTATATGTATGTCTCCGGGAGCATTATATGAAAAGCTTTTATAGATCCTCTGAGAGTATCTATGTAAAAAAAATATCCGTCGATCCGTTGCTTCATTTTGACTTGAAAAACATTTGCTTAAGTATAAATTGTACAGACCCGATAATTCAAATATCCTATAAGTACTATAGAAAAAAATTAATGTTAATAAAGAGTCAACATAAACATTTATTTACAATATTTAAGTTATCGGGTCTGTTTTACAATTTGTACTACGTTTTCAAAGAAAAGGGGAAACCCTTTTTAAAAAAAACTTAAAATGTAGCTTAAAATTATTACTAAATATTTATTATAAAAAGTAAATAAATACTAAAAAAGGCTTTGAGTACTGACAACTTTAATTCGCATTTTCTTTCACATGATTACGTAATTATTATGTCAAATGCGAAATAATTTTATCACAATACAAGGGCCGTACGCGATCACAAAAAAAAATCTTTTCAAACTACTCATGGCCTACTTTTATCATCACAAAAGTGTAATTTTGCACTACGCATCTAAATCCGATCCCTAATTTACCTCATTTTGATGGATTCTTACAATGAGCCGGTACTGAACAGGTGTTCCACTGTTATTATTACAATGCATTAGTTTATGCATTATACCAAAAAAAAAAACAAAAAAAAACTAAGCTTTCGAACGAATCAAATCCGTATACGACAATGATTGCTTTACGTCGAAAAATAACACATCTATAATTATTTTAGTGTTACACAAATATGCATCAAAATAACAAGTTCATAAAGACAGAAATCCAAAAAAATGTTTTTACAACTTACGCCCTTTCGCTGCACGACAAAGAAGAGGTCGTTGGTACCCTGTGGAAACTGAAGCACAGGTGTCCAGCGTTCGGCCGGCGGAAAGGAGACGGACATACAAAAGCTGTGCGAGCGCGAAAGGGATGCAACGAAAATAAACGTTGAACTTGTTTTTTTTTCTGCTGCGCTCTCCCTCGCCTATGTTCGTGACGATCTTTTTTATTTTTTTATACTTACGTCGTTTTGTTGTTCTGTTGGAACCTTTTTGGCTTATTCTGTTGCATTTAGCTATATTTTAGGGTAATAAAATATCAGTATTTGTCAGGATAAAACATTGCAAGTCGCTTTAACCTTTTGAAGTAATAATAATGTGTTACTTTTGAATTGTACTACCTTGGCTTTGAAAATGAAAACAAATCATGGAACTAATGGTCAGTTAATATTGGAAACTTCTATTATTATTATTCAGTTTGGGATGAATATCAGTTTTCTGTTTGTATCTACAAATCTTTGGATGACGATCTAATTTTTAAACAGTGTCCCTGTCATTCTATTTTAAGTTATTTGAAGACGTACAGATTTTTGGCGGGAAATCGAGGTCTCGTTTAAAGTTTTGTTACAATCTAAAATTAGTGTTTTGAGTAAAATGCATGTGTTACATTGTTGGATAAGGTTATGGTAAGTGTACATCAATGTACACAAGCGTTAGCAAATAGAAAAAAAATCTTAAGAAGTCCTCGTTAGTTCAAATGTTATGTGGTAGTTAGTGGTTTATTAAAAAACCATATCGTCTATAGAATGCAAAAACGTTCTTTTAAATTGAGAATAGGTACTTATACTAACAATTTTGTGAATAATGTTGTCAATAATTACGCTTTTGTATTTTTATATTTTGATTTTGTTAGTTTGGAACAACTAACAAAAAAAACGTCTAGATATCTGACAGTCATAATATCACCCAATTGTAACTTTGTACTAACTAGTTTGTTTAATTCATGTTTATCAGGTGTAGCAACGATTATATGATAAGTACTGTCTTGATATTATCTTCCTACCTAAAAATATATATTTAATGATGTTTTCTATGTTGTTAGCATCGCGACATGACCACGAATGGCCGAAGCACGCGTACACCACGCGAGTCATGTCACTAACGCAATAATTAAAGAAGCAACAAACCACAAATCCGACCAGACAAATGTGCACATCTGTGTACATCTATCAAGTGCTAAGCACAATCTATGTGGTAACGCGTACCGTTAACAAAACAAAATCATATTAATAGATAACTTTCTGTGTTGACACCGTGACTTTGAACTTTACTGTCCAAAAAATAAGATGCACTAACAAAAAGTTGACATTAGTTCACTTAAAACTAAAATCGTGTTACTTAAAACTGTATCACTAGCGATAGTAAGCTTTATAACTTAGAAACTAAGGTTTGTTTTTAAGTAGTCCAGCAGCATATTTTGTATTGTGCTTCCACCAAGACATAACGTGCACTATAAATTTCACTTTTTCTGTTTACGTCTTTATGTAATAAGGTTCGTTTTAAGTTTTTGTAACGGTAAAAAGCCTCGTGTCTTCAATGCGAAGCTCAAGTCTGGTGAAGAGGTACAAAAATTATCATAATGACTGTGATATGGTCTTAGGTCATTATTACGTTATTGTTGTTTCAAATTGCATGTTGTAAGTTGATTTTGATGATTTCGATTCGTGTTTTATCTTTCGACTGTTGTTTTTCTGGTTGTTGACTTTTTGTATTAGCTTGGACTTACGCTAGTATTTCAATGATACGACGCTTTTGGTTTATGTACTTTTTTCTTTATTTCATTAGCTATTGCCTGTCTATGGCCTTTATAGAGTACATTTTTTTATAGATAGCTCGGCAAATGACTCCATCCCACCTGATGTTAAATGGAAATGGAGTACAGACGCGAAGATAACTGGTGCAGCGTGAAAACAAACGTAGCATCAGTTAACCTCACTCTGCCGGCCCACAAGGTGCTCCTTCACGCCTCGCCTTCCAGCACCCCATATCATAGGAAGGAGAGAAAACGTGTGCTGGTAGACTATTCCATCTTTTGGAGGTGCGACAAAGAAACGAGTCACCAAATTTCTTTGTGCGCGATGTGATATTTGAGACAGTGAAGCGGTGACTCCGAAGAGCTGAACGTGTACTCCTATGAAGGAAGGGAGAAGGTGGGATGAGGTCAAAGAGTTTTTCAGAGCACTCGCCATGGTATAAGCGGTAAAACACGCTAAGTGACGTAACACCTCTACGCAATTGCAGAGATTCGAGACTTGCGACTTCTGCATTGCCGATAATGCTATCAATATAAACCTAGTGTAAAGGCGAGGAAAAACTTATGGATACTGTGATTATATACGCAGTAGTTATCCCATAGTGTTCTAGGACGTGACAATAATACATCAGCTGCCAACTTCCCGTGCATGTCGTAAGAGCCGACTAGGGACAAGGGTTCCATGATATGATACTCACGCATCAGGCGATCGGCTAGCAACCTATCACTGATGTTATCTTTTCCTAGAGTCTTACTTTGTTTATGCTGTGGCGTCAATGGCGAGTATATTCGAAATTGATGATATTAATGCTCTATTTATCCCTTTTTGGGAGAAGGACGTGAGAGAAATATACAATGTCGCCCATGGGCATGTGACCGCCCGCATTTTTCTGAATATTCATGAAAAATTATCGAAAATTAACCTTTAAAAGGGAGTATCTTTAATATTTTTTATGTTATAATTTTTTTTTATTGTTTGAGTAGCGTTTGTGATCTTGCTTTACATTTTTTGCCATACCTTCGATGTCATTGGCTCGGTTTGGATTCTGTTTGTTATTTCAAAAAGCTTAAGAGTTACTTTATCGGTTTAACTAACACTTTTTCATTAAAATTTATCGACTAGAAAAAAAAGGGAGTGAAGACATTAAAAAAAAAACAATTGTATGTAAAAGTCCATAAAATGTTATTAAAGATAGACCCCCCCCTTTAAGGTTAATTTTAATAATATATTTTTGTAATAATGTTTCATGAATATTCAAATAAATGCGGGCGGTCACATGCCCATGGGCGACATTGTACATGTAAATAAGCAGTAGTGACCGTAAATCCTCGGAGATTATCTAGGTGCTAGCATTACACAAGTTCCCGTACCTCACTAGATTCTTCGGGGCGATCGAACCGGATGAGGAGAGTGGAATATCCGAGGGCGTTTCTTAAGGCTAGAACCTGGGCTTAAATTGCACGTATTCAAGAAGCTATGACCTACAAGAAGCTACAAGCTTCTCAAATTACATACATACATACATACATACCATCACGCCTTTTTCCCAACGGGGTAGGCAGAGACCACATCCTTCCACTTGCTACGGTCCTGACATACCTTCTCAAATTAGCAAACATAAATTTTACTTTTAATTTTTAAGTGTTAATTGCTACACTTAAGCTGAATTAAATATTTTTGTATATGAAAATACAATGAAAAAATTTGTCAGGTGGGCGTTTAGTTTTTTCACTGTATTTTTATATATAAAAATATTGAAACATAATTTTATAATAGTTTTTTTTTAATTCAGATACTAGATCAATGTTTCTTCTAAATATAGCTTTATGATACTTACTCGCAAATAATGCTTGTCTAGTATTTTCAAATTATTTATTAATTATTTGGCAAACTAACAGCTAATAACGTAACAAACGTTTCTAACTTAAAACTAACAACTCCAATTGTAGGTCTTCACATAATGTCACAACAAAAAGTAGGGATAAGATTAATAAGAGAACTTATTTAATTGTATTGTACTTATTGTATTTTAAAAAGAGATTTGGTGTAATTTTACAAAAGTTAGTTTGCTACCTTTTTTCTCTTCCCTTTCAAAAATTCAAATTCAGAATCGTCAAACGACTTGCCATACCTCAACCGAACCAAATCAAATGAAGACGGGGAGTCTGTCGACGAACTTTTTACTGACACACGTGTGTACACCAACACGGAAAGCTACTTAGAAAAAGTGAATTGGCGTTAGGGATTACAAAAACTGGTACAGAAGTCACTAGTCAAGCCTTCCATTTGAAAACCAAACTTATTTCCTACACCGTAAAGTTCAGAGTTGAAGCAAACGAGCACAGGCTATATTAAGCTTACGCACACAGAAGTGTCCGCACACAGAAGGGACTCAGGTAAGTTGGTACAGTTACGCCCACAAGTGCAACGCGTAAGACTAGTAGCTGGCCAGTTTCGTACGCATCTGAAGTTGAACGGTAACAATCGTGGGTATTATTGTTGTACGGACAGCAAAAAACCGTATCTGGATGGGCGTACAAAATTATGTTGATACACAGTTTTTTGTTTGGCTGGTACGTGTCCGCAATCGCGGAGATTGAATGGTAATATAAACCTAGATTGAACGTGTTAACGTCTCGGTGGCCGAGTGGCAGAGCGCTCGGCCCGATACGAAGGTCCCAGGTTAAATTCCCAGGTGGGGCAAAATTTATTTCGGAATTTTCGATGCATAGCCCGGGTTTGTCATCACCAACCTGCATTTTGCAAGCGTAATTAAACATGCGTGATTAAATGTGATTAAACCATTACCCATCAATTGTAGCGATGACTTGATTTTAATGATGGAGGCCTTTGCCCAGCAGTGGGACAGTTATAGGCTGTTTACTTTAAACGAGTTTGTTACAGTGTTGATATGAAGATTTTTTTATTTATTTTTATTTAAACTTTTGCAACACAGCTATTACATGGCGGACTTAATGCCTGAGGCATTCTCTACCAGTCAACCATAGGGTGGTGCAGAGATAACATTGGCAGGTGCAATTTATTTGTATCATAAATGAATTTAGTGAAAGTAAGTATATAATACATGCATAAATATTATTTATACATAAACATATAATAATGTGTATTGTAAATACATAAACTACAATAAATAAACATACATAAAATACATAATTCTATATAATAGGAAGTTATTGAGATGATTCTGCCACGATTCTATCAAACAAGAGCTCGCGGACTTTCTTTTTAAAAGCGTAGCCATCCTGATTTCGAGAGGCAGCGCGTTCCACAGGAGAATGGATTGGATGTGAAAGGAAGAAGATCAGATACCACAACTTTTATTTGCTGGATTCGAAACAGCCGTAACAGGACTTTTGTGTATGGTTATCTAAAATATCAGCAACATAGTAATATTATTATGCAATGGCATATTTTCTTTTCTTGTTCAAACTGTTTTCATTTTTATATTTAAGAATGAAATAATGTCAATTTTGTTTTTCCTTAGCCTTTATAGCCAAGAGACGAGGTGAGCGTACAAGAATACGCTATCTGTTTTGCTATCTATACGCAACGCCAAGCCTGCGCGCGCGCAACCAACACGTGGTACGCGAGAAAAGGAGAAAATAATAAACTCTTTAATTTATGCCACGATAGCACTTGTATCTCGAAAATAAAATATATCTTTTTTTTCTTTTCTTTCGGTACTGATCCTTTTTGGGTCACTGGCCCTGAGAGATGTATCTTTGTGATATGGTGTCGATGGTTTTGTGTATTTTATAAATGTAATGGTATATTTCAAATTATATTTGGTTTCTAGAAAGCGGTTAGATTTGTTCAATTAAGTCCAGGTGGACAAGGTGGTAGCCAGGTGGCTGCCATCTTATCGTCTAAGTATTTTGCCAAAACAAAATTTTAGTATGAGTTTGTAGGTCTTTCTATAAGTAGATTTCTAATTAAGCTGACCCTAGTTTACATAAGTCTTAATAAAATATTCTGCCTTGTATATTTATTACATATTACAAATCAAAACCGTTCGATACACCGACCGGTTAAGAAAGAGCACAGTTGCAATAAATAAAAAAAGAATAATATTAGTTTATTTTTAGTACTTATTTTAAACGATTTATAATAGGTTCTTGTACATATAAACAGCCAGTTCCTTAACAGTTCTTAGTTCGTTTGTTAGACGGTTGCGATTGAAATGCACTTTCGCCTCTACCTTAGTGATATAAAGTTAAAATTAAGTTACTTACTGTATAATGAGTACCTATAAATTGGTATTAATCGATATTGCTATTCAGAGCACATCACTATTCACGGTAGCCGGCTAACGCCTACTCAATTCGACACACGTCAGGATCTACTATAGACTATCGGTTTTTTTATTATATTATTACAACCAAATGAATTGATTATGTAGTCTTATTAGATATACGAGTACGCCAAAAGGAATAGCTAGAAAAAAATGGAATAGTTTTATATAACTAGAGATTGAAATTTTAAAGAAGCTATGTGATGTAGTAAGTTTTTTTTATCAGTGATGTTTCGCCTTAAATACTGACAACAGAATAGAAGCAAAGAATTCTTTATTGCTCTAAATCTTATCTTTAGTAAGATAACTTTATCCCAATTCAGAGATAGGTATCTTTACTTCTCACCCATCCCGACAAAGCAGTAGTTGCTTATGTAACATACAAGATCACAGCTCTTTCAAGAACTCGACATACTCATAAATATATAGTTCACTTATTTTTGACACAATAGCCTGTTTCCTAGTGATTTATTTCATTATTTTATGACTGCGCGTTTTACTGGCGATGGTATACATTAAAATTGGTATCGAAAATGCAAAAAAGAAACCACAGCTCCCAGTGTTGACGTTACGATACGGGCCATTTGTGGGATAATAACGTTCATATTTATACCCGAATTCTGTGGTTTCAAACCAATAACAGTTTCCACATACGGGTTGAAAATTTAAAGCGTTTCTGCATACTGCGACCGCGCTTTGCGTTTTATTACTTCTCGAGTATGTAATACCCGAAATACTTGTGACATCACTATGCTTTTGGTTCGTAAGTTTACGGCGCGAACAAGAAACTCATGCATGGAGGCTTTTCTTTTCGACATTTCTTCATTCATTGCAAAAAATGCTTAATTAAATATATTAAAATAGGAATAAAAAACAATTTATTGTAAAAATAATTTGAATGGCTTGATAAAAGAAAAATCAGGAGTACCTAAGCTGAGTTAAAAAAATAAAAATCTTTTACAAAACTAACTTGCTGTTTTTTTTTGTTGATAAACACTATTTCATTATAAACACTACCGTGTAAACACTATTTCATTATAAATAAATAAACCAACAAAACATATAAATATAATAAAAGCGCTACAACACCAACCATTTTATATGTAAAAATAATCTAACGATTTACGTTTGTAGTCAGTTGTTTTTCACTAACAAATTCAAAACGTTCGCAAAGCGTTCGCTATCAACAAATACAATAAATAAGTGAGCAATAAAATTATATGTATTAGTTTATTTTGAGTTCGTCAGCAGCGTCCAGCCGCACCATTGTATGCTAATTCCATTTGAGCCTCAAACTTATTAATTATTGCACGCGCGCACCGCTATGAATAATAAACACTTTTCTAGTTGAACGCGCCCGGTGACAGACTTGCGACTTCTGACAGACTTTTCGAAGTTCTCTATTTTCACATTGTATTTTGTCGGATAATAATATTTGATAAATCATCAATCATCATCATCAGCAGGCAAGAAAATGGCAAGATTGGAACAAAACCCACCACGTGGCCCTATTCAAGTTGGCGGGTTTAAAACGTATATATCTAACTCATTTGATTTTTCAATGCTTACCCGTAAAATACATTAAAAAATATATATACGTTGAGAAAACATCACAAAAGAATAACTCTAAGTATTATCGAATTATAAATTTTATAGAATTGCTTTAATATTATAGTATATTTGCTTTTAATTCACAAATTATTGTATCCGTACGTCACACGATTTTAAAATCGTAGTCACAAAGAGACTAATATCGGTCGTTTCAAAATTAATTTGTTTTGTAGGTAGGCTAAAATGCTACTGTTAAATTGTTTTTACTCGGGAGCGTGACGTTTTACGCAACAAGGCTATAATTTATTAACCTGTGTGGTTGGATGATAAATTATTAAGAACTTCTTTAAAAAATTTAATTTAGAAAACAATAGGTGAAGTAAGTAGGTTTTAGATTCCTGTCTGTCGCAGTCAAGACGTAAGACATTAATTAGTCGCAAGTCTACGTCACCGTATCTTAGACGCCACTAAAAACTACTGTACTACGCACCCTTTCAAATGTTAATTTCGGTTTGCATCCATTGTTATCCCTGATGTATGCAAAAGACAATCTTTGGAGTTAAGACCACTCGCTTTGTTGACTTTTTGAACCAAGATTGATGACAAACTAGTCGTTTGTAGGACATTAAAAACGGTAGCGTGAAAATGTGCCTGTAAATCTCCATCATTTGCTTTCACCATTTTTCTTTGAATTGTTTGCTGTCTTTTCTCAATGCTTAGTGTCATTGTCAAACTTAAACTCACTCATTCACTCACTCACTCAACAAAGTAGGTTGCATCCTCAAAATATGAATTATAGAAGTTCAAAAACAATCAACATCATCATCATTATCATCTTCATCATCACCAGGCTATATTAGTCCACTGCTAGAAATAGGACAAAAAAAACAATAAAATAAATATTTTCATAAAATAAAGAGAACTAACAGGGATATAGGAAATCCCAAAATATCAAAACAAACGAGAAATTATTTAAGAAAAAATACGATAAATATTGCAACGCCCTAAAAACAAATAACTTCTTTCATAAATCAGAAACAGGTCAGTTTCGATGCCAGTTAATTTAGACCTTACGGCATCCACAATTAAATCTGTAGCAATCCATATTCTCAATCAAATTAAAAAAGAACAACACAAAAATAAAAATGTTGCCCATCACCTTAAATCCGACTCGTGGTCAGTGGAAATTATATCTCTTCCAAAACCATTAAATATAGCATCAATGCTCTCTGTCCATGATAGAAGTGATGGTTTGATCGCATTAAATAGTGGATCACCTGTGATTTGGTATATCACAGTAATAGTTATAACAATTAACTTTAATAATACGTAATTGTACTAAAACGATGGAGCACCGCCTCTGGTGATTTAGAACCACCATTTTAAGCGGTTGAAGAAATTAATGTTAAACAATTTAACGTATTGATGTTACTGTTGGAACTATCTCTATCTTTTGAAATATACAATCTTCGAAATACATACAATACAATGTTGAGACAGAATAAACTGTTGTTGTTTTTAAAGCAAATAAGGTTTCTAAAGATCCCTAAGTATTATTAATTCCAGGACATGAAACGTATAAATGATATCACGTTACAGTTCTTTGAAACATTGACCTATTTTATTTTACCCAGGCATGAATTTCTGAGACCTAAAAAAAGTTAAACCTAAAAAGGTTTTAATAAGGCACAATAGTGACGTCATTGTTAGCCATTCCCATACTATTCCTATTTAGAAAATTCATTTTGACAGTAGCTAAGACTTCTCTCTTTCAACTAACCAGTCAGCTATACTTGGTTCAAATACTTAGGTGATTGAAACTCAATTATGTATCCTAGAATCAGTTACAGTCCGTGTTTCTCAATAACAAATAGTGACGATTTATTTACGTGCCTTCTAAATAATGTGTTTTATTTGTATAATTTGCATGAAAATGGTTACACTTAAAAGCATGAACATAAACTTGATCCATAAGCAATTATCTCTAACGACAGGCAGCGGCAGTATCTATTATACTTATAATTGTTGTTAAACGCTTAATCCCATCTTTCTAAAGTAACTGTCCAACCAGTTTGCCTCGGGAGCGATCACCGTGATTTTGTTTTCCACTTGACTACCTCTAGCAGCCAATCTCGGACCAGTTTTAATCCTTACTTCAATGGGTAAATCATGATCATTGCACACAGCTACTTCAATTCGTTTGTGAGGAATGATGTCATCACTTTTTGTCAATCTGGGAAAATGTCCTGAGGGATGAAATCAATCGATTAATCATGCAGTGACCAGTATAATACGGTTTTGAGCGAAGTCATTGAGTTGGTTAAATGTTAATAGTTGGTCGTGCAAGTCTTTAGTTGATGACAAATCGTATTGTGGGCAATGATGTGATTGTCAAAACAAGTTCTTTTATGGGAAATTCGGTTGATTTGAGTATGAAGCTTAAAGCTTTGTGCCGGTTAAGTGACCATTCAATATGAAAAATAAGAGTATGTTATTATTTGAGATGGTAATTATACACTGTACTGCTGCCATGGTAATAACTGTGATATTTTATTATATTAATTTAGAGTTTTTATTTCTCAATCACTTGCAAGTGTAGCTTTATGAGTTTCTAAGTGTTAATAGAAAACTAATCAAGAAGTAAAATATAGAATATAGTTTTGAATAGTTATTCATTAACTACGGTACCTATATTCTATATTTATAGTACGACGACCTCCGCAACCGAGTGCAGCACTTCTGAGGTCCGCACTCTGAGATCCCGGGTGCGATACCCGGTCAGGTCAATATAGAAAACGAACTTTTCGATATTGTGTCGGGTCTGGGTGGCTGTGGTACCATCGTTGTTTTTGATTTCCATAAAACGAGTGCTTTAGGTACTTACCTTGGGATCAGAACAATGTATGACATCATCATCATCAACATCAGCCTCATCATCATCCAATGTATGTAATGTTGTCTAATAATTATATATTATTATTTTTTTATATTTATATGGCTAATAAAAACAGGAAATATCATCAATCGTAAGTCAGTTGAAGACCATAGATAGCAAAAAGTGTTGACTTAGTCGAGCCTTTAGTAAGTTGTCCTTTTAAAAGTTCGAATCTTCAGTTTCAATATAATATTGTGATTCAATCATTGTATTTGCTAAAGCTTTTGCTGCTTACTAAAATATCAGTATCTATTTCAACGTTTGACTAATAAATAACCTTTTAAAAACTTGCTTCAAACTGAATGGATTTCTATTAGAAGACAGTGTTGAGTCTTAGTGCGTTGAAAATGGCTATCGGGCATCGATTCTTGATTTACGATCACTAAAACTGACCGTTTTATTGCGTTCAAGTGTTTGATGTGCCACTTCCCATACACCTCACTGTTTACTCCAACAAAGTATGCAGTTTATAGTTTCATTTCTTATTTTATAGATCGTAATCTTTTGTGGGTGAAAAGATGGCTTGAAGTTATTTAAGTGTTTCAGTGACTTTGTACTTGATTGAATGATTCAAATGTTCAAGAGAAAATCTCGTTTAAATTTTGGTATATTTAGGGATGATTTACATACCTGTAATTTTACGCAAATATTGTTGCGAACAAATTACAATTTGAAAAAAAGCAGTGTTGAAAAAATTCCACGAGCGCGATTTGAACCCGCATCCCATGACATGCCGGCATGAGCTGCACTACCAGCTATGCTATCGTGGCTCAAAAATTCCACGAGCGGGATTATTTTTTCTTTATTCAAAAAATTAGGGATATTGGCCTAAGATACAGTATACTTGCTCTGATTCCCCTTGGTCTTCATCTCGCCTCATGGTAAGTGGCGATAAGACTGATGATGAAAGCGCACTTTGCCCCACTGAAGACCAGGATTCCTCAGTAGTTGAGGAATCCGGGTGAAATGCGCCTTCGGCCTTATCATCACTTAACATCAGGTGACCTGGTGGATGTGCGCTTCCAACTTCGTTCCGTATTCTTCTTAGAGGTAAAATAGTTTTGTCTATTCACATTTTTTTTTAAAACCACAGAAATATTAATGTATTTTTTAAAACTATCGTTAGAAACATAAAATAGTAGGTAAAGAAAAAACTTTAGTACTAAATAAATATGAATGTTAAATTTCGATTCAGTCATTCTTACTTTTTTAACAATAACCCCCTTACAAATAAACAAAGAATAAGCTCCGAATAGTTATTCCGTCCGAGGAGCTCGATGGCGCAGTGGTTAACGCGCCCGGTCTGACAGTGCGGAGGTTAAGCAACTTTCGCAAAGGCCGGTCATCGGATAGGTGACCAAAAATTTATCATCTCTAGCTCCTCCGTGCTTCGGTAGGCACGTAAAGCCGTTGGTTCCGACTGCATTAACAGTCGTTAATAACCACCAATCCGCACTGGGCCCGCGTGGTGGTTTATGACCCGGGGAAGGCTCATGCCCCAGCAGTGGGGACATAAAATGGGCTGATGATGAAGTTATTCCGTGTTTTGTTCCTGTCATGTAAACGTCAATTCAAATTAAAGTAAAAGAGACAAAACACGGAAAAACTATTCGGACCTTATTCTTTGTTTATTTGTAAGACTCTTAAAGTTTCTGTTCATGAGTGATCAGGCTCTTCAGTGATAGCGATTTTGTTGCATTTAACATCTAAAGAGGACAGCTAAAGAGCTTACAGAGAAGGATAATCACTGTTTACAGTAGTCCCGTGGTCTGATTTCAACACGACAACTCGTCTTGCGGTACCATAATTTGTAAATCCATATGTAATTTCACATAATAATGACGGCTAACCGCCTTACTAGAACTGGGTAATGCTGGGTTTGTGCAAGTGGCGGCCATTTTGAGTTTTCATTATTGCGTGAGTGTCAACTGGTTTTCTTGAGGATTTGTATCTGTTTTTTTTAATTTCTTTTTGTAAAAATGATTTTGTTTTGCCAGTTTGTGAGGGAAGACTTTTCTTGAGTATATTTGTGCTGATTTTTAAAGTAGTAGCGTAAAATTTGTGTCTCTTAATTATTAGTTTGACATCCCTAATAAAAAAATTCTTATTTTTCGTATTTAATAAAGAATTTTATTGAACATGTCCATTGCCAAGACCGCTACGAAGCAGGTGATCTGTATTCATAAAAAACAGTTGATGACTCCAATTTTTATTGATTAAAGGAAAAAACGCTGCGAACCCTTTTCAGGGTCCGTGGTCACAGTGATACGGTGGAGATGGTCGAAACAATGAATTGGTAACTTGTACACCGTCTTTTATTTTAATCGAATGCGTTCCGTTTTACGCGGAAATAACGAAACGTCAGGATAAAATTGATGTGTAAAATAAACGCAATTAGTAGTTTCATTTTTATTGCTTTTGTCTGAATCAATAATATTTAACACTCGTTCTAAAGCTAAGTACTAGTAGTCAAAGACTAATCCATAAAACACTCGCTCTGTAACCTGATAAGGCACTGACTCCACACAGACAGCGCAATAAATATCAAATAAACTGTCCATTGTTATAACTATTGCCTTCTTGTTCTGTAATCAGACCCAGATAAGTTAGAACGACCATAGCTGAATTATAAAGCTTGCTGTCTACTGTTCAATCAGTTTCGCTTCGTTTTGTGAAAGCTAAAATTAGCTCAGGCTAGTTTATGAAACAATATGGATGCTTGAAATTAAGGTGTCGTTTCAGTTTATTTGAAAACAGTAAAGTTAAAATTCCGTAAAGTTAAAATTAAAATTCCCCGTGTGGTGCCGGGGATAAAGAATTGCACCACCCCATCTCTTCCCGTGGGTCTCGTAGAAGGCGACTTAGGGACCATTTCAGGGGATGGGCAGCAGCGTCTCTTTGTGATAATTCTAACCATACTGCGATCGCCAACCCGCCTGCCAAGCGTGCCAATTATGGCAAATTCCCCTCAATCTTGAGGGAAGCCTTTGTCCAGTAGCGGACGTCTGTTGGCTGAGATGATGAAAGTTAAAATTTAAAGTACCTAATTGTGCATTGACTGGATTAAGGTATATACTATGGCTAGAGAAAAGTAGTCATAAAAAATTAAGTGAAT
Organism: Eudonia mercurella; assembly: GCA_963082485.1. NCBI lineage: Eukaryota > Metazoa > Arthropoda > Insecta > Lepidoptera > Crambidae > Eudonia > Eudonia mercurella. Next base: position 1,364,131 of record OY720042.1, read on the forward strand.
GTTTTATTAAAGAACCACAATATATTGCCAATTGCTATCTTACTCATTTATTAATTCAGGAACATGTTTAAAGTTACATAGATTAGGTTGTAGCTGCGTGCAATTAGTACCTACCTACATCATATTTTTTTATAAAACTTTACATGCCTTCCGAAGCATGGAGAAGCTCGAGACGAAAAATGTTTGGTCACCCATCCAATGAGCGACCTTTGCGAAAGTAGCTTTACTTTAGCAATCTCAGACCGGGCGATTTAAACTGTTCGTCATCGATCTCCTCAGCTGTATTAATGGTTGCCATGTAATAGGAGCTCGATGGCGCAGTGGTTAACGCGCTCGGTCTGCGAGTGCTGAGGTTAAGCAACTTTCGCAAAGGCCGGTCATCGGATGGGTGACCAAAAATTTGTCATCTCGAGCTCCTCCGTGCTTCGGAAGGCACGTAAAGCCATTGGTCCCGGCTGCATTAGCAGTCGTTAACAACCACCAATCCGCACTGGGTCCGCGTGGTGGTTTATGGCCCGTTCTCCCTATCCATCCATAGGGAAGGCTCGTACCCAAGCAGTGGGGACATAAAATGAGCTGATGATGATGATGTAACAGTTGACAGTAAGTTACTTTAATAAAAGGGCTACGTAAGCATAGTTGTTAGCACCTGACCCCACATGTCATGGGGTGCGGGTTCGAATCCAGCTCGTGAAATATTTTCAACACTTTGTCTTTTTTTTTTAATTTACAAAAGTGCTTATATATTACTGGACTCGAATGTACATAGCTATAGCAAGTACCACTGTACCAGTAATTGGAGGCAAGTCGTGATACCGTTGATTAAGCCCTTGTTTGCGGGCGTTGTGACTAATTTGTTGTAACGCTAATATTAGCGAGGTACTATTGCTCGTGCGAACGAAACGCTTATTCAAATGTCTGTCATTTTCGTCTTTACAACAATGAACACGACCGTGTTGTGTTAATTACTCAATGTATTTACTAAACGTTACCGTAAACATTTAAATTACGTTTTAAATGACGTACAACTTATCTATATATTAATACGTGAAGCAAAACTTTTTATGAAAATTGCGCGGATGGAAAAGTATGAAATTTGGCACACTCTGCCGGTTGCACCAAAATTGATATACATTTACAAATTCAGTTTTACGTTTTACATAAACTATTCCGTTACTTTCACGAATTCGTAAATGTACGTTGCACCAACAAAATACGAGTAAAAGTATCAGTAAAATTACTTGCTACACAAATGAAGCGTTAATTTTACCATTTTACCTCAGTAGTTTTTTACTACCATGGTAGTTTTTATTTTACATGTAGTAAGCCATGATAATTAGCGTCATAAGTGTCAGTAGCGTGACGTTGATGGTTTGTTTATTATTATTTAAAGTTTTGAAATAGTAATGAAAGTGCATTTAATAACGGAAAATATAATTTTTTCCACCAATGGGCCCGCGTGGTGGTTTATGGCCCGTTCTCCCTATCCACCCATAGGGAAGGCTCGTGCCCCAGCAGTGGGGACATAAAATGAGCTGATGATGATTATGATGATGATTATTTTGGAAGATGACATTCTGCAAGAAAAGTAAATATCTATCTACTTACAATAACGTTATGTACTTTATTGGGCTTTTTGGGGATAGGTCGTTATTGTTTATTTGTATATTTCGGGTTTTCATATACATTAGCGATGGTGTAATGATGGTGTTTCGTTTCGTTGTGAAGTACCTAGCTCCCCGTAGGTATTAAAGTTAAGTTGTAGATTTGAAACTGATCTTGAAGTATTAGATGGAACTTCATGTTCAATACATCTGCAAATGTAATGTGCCGTGGTCTTGCTGATTCGATAGCGGCACAATAATCGCTACCTTCAATGAGCATTTGGTCTACTCTAATATTTGTTCTCCGACGACGGCGAGTGACTTGTGGAAGACATTATCGTGATTTATTCTCTCAGAGCACGTTTCTTTAAATAAATAGAGCGTTTTCTAACCTCCAACACGAATTGCAAACACGAACGAACTGTCAAAATCTTATACTTTTACGTTATGAGCAAGGTTTGAGCTACGTAAAAAGTAACCGTATAATGTAACCGTAAAACGTATCGCAAAGCGTGGTACAACAACGTTTTACATTATACGTTTACTTTTTACGTTACTTTTTACGAATTCGTAAAATGAAAGTTTTGGTGCAACCGGCTGTTATATTATTATAGTTTATATCGAGAAGGATTGCAGAATGTTAATATTTTTTTAAATAGTGTGTGTCAAACGCATATGTATTTGACACACACGGAAGAGGAGCGGCCGAAATCTGTCAAAGTCAATCTAAACTCACATTCTATCTTTTTTAATTTTTCATTGCTTAGGTTAGTGTATACAATTCGTGCAGCCTTAATAAAATTCCGGTCGATTTTTTTTTGTGGAAAGAATTAGGTACTATGATAATTAAAAAAATAGACTTACCTTTTTAACACTATTTAAACTATCATGGTCACTTGCATTAAATGAGTAAATATTAACGGGACTCTTACCATTTTTAGTATTTGTGAGTATCTGTTATCTTTTATATTTTTTTTTAAATACTCCCTCTTCCAACATGATCGGAGATATTGCAAACTATTTCTGTTTCATACTAGTCCTATCTCTTTTGCCTCTCGCAATTTGTCTTTTATAGTTAATGGATAATGAAAAGTTTCTTCTTACTAACTCTCAATAGTATTTATAACTGTATTACTGCAAATATGTCGTGTACCACTTTAGTAAAGCAATTTCCTTTATAATAAGTAATAACTAATAACACTCTTTAGCCTCCTCTCTTTTTGTTGTGATAATAACGAATTTGTTCTAGATAAAGGTAAGCAGTACTAAGTACTAGGTTCTTTATTTAGTAGGCAGTAGGTGAAGACCTACTTTAGAGTCGGTATTAAACTCAACAATAAACGGTAAAGTAAATAAAATAAATTTTATTGTTTTTTTTTTCAGTTAAAATAAAATTTGGCATTTCTTTTGTTTTATTTTCTTTCTAAGAATTATATTTTTTTCTTTAAAGACCATTTTTTTGTTTTAGTTTGATCCAATGATCAATAAAATGAGCTGATGATGATTATAACGATAATCAAAGGTTGCAAATATTGATACATACGACCACATCATCTAAAAATACATCAGCTAAAAAATGTGTAAACTTGTAGAGTAAATATGATTCACAATAAAGAAATCCTATTTATAAAATAGCTTAGGTTCCGAAAAGGATTCAAAAAGTTATTGCTTTTAGTAGAATTACGAATGTGACCTACACTGTTCTTCCACAGATATCAACCTTATTATCATCATCATCAGCTCATTTTTATGTCCCCACTGCTGGAGCACGAGCCTTTCCTATGGATGGATAAGGAGAATGGGTCATAAACCACCACGCGAGCCTAGTGCGGATTGGTGGTTGTTAACGACTGCTAGTGCAGCCGGGACCAACGGTTGTACGTGCTTTACGAAGCACGGAGGAGCTTGAGGTGATCAATTTTACCCATCCGGAGTCCGGCCTTTGCGTTAGTTGCTTAATCGAGCTCCTCTCAAGATATCAACCTACCCATCAAGTTAAATTAATTTTAAGCAGTGTCGCAAAAAATTTAAGAAGCATCTTTCCAATATACACCAGCCAAGAAATACGTTAAAATAAACAATAACAGTCCATGGATATTGTCAATAGGCGTAAGCCGTGGACACCTGTGTTACGCGCCGTGTGCGCACAAAAAAAACACGCTTCGAGTATCAGTGTGCATTTTGTAAAGAAACTTGTGGATTCAAGGGGCTTTTTTAATAAATATGAATAAGAAACATTTATTAAGCTTGTAGGGAAAGCCTGGTGGTAGGATGGAATGCCACATTGAGATGCGGCTGACATTGATGCACCGGTCGTGGGCTGCGGAGACCAGGTCGGAATGATGCCGTCGAATATGCCGGAGGTCCAGGAAGCGTCGTCCAAGATGCTGCGGTGGAACCTTGTGGCTCGATTGCTGGCTTGCTGTGACTGCTGGCGAAGGTATCTGGTAGATGAGGAGTGTGACGGATGGGCGCTGCTGCGATGATGTTGAAGGTGCTTCTGTGCTCCGTAGGGGTCACCACTGTAGGGAAGCCTGTGTGGTACATCACGTCGGGGTCACCACTGTAGAGATGGTGGTACATCACGTCGGGGTCACCACTGTAGTGAAGCCTGGTGGTAGGATAGAATGCCACATTGAGGAAGGCCAAAGGGAAGATCTTCCTCCGAGCTGGGTGGTATAGCTCGGGGACCGAAGTCCAACGGATGTTAGTTGGAGGTGCTATATATAGCGAAGGAGACGGTGAAACTTCCGCTACCGCGATGCAGGTTTCCCATACTATTTCACGTCGTAGTATGGCGATGTCGTTGGTAAGCGTTTGTGGCGCCATCTGTTGACACAGTTGAGAAGGTGTTTGCTTTGTGTCAATGTGCGGCGTATGCGGTAGGTGGCGCCGCCACAAGCTTTTACCAATAACACAAACATGCAAAACATAATACAGAGAAATTATAACTTAACTGAGATAAAAAAAATCAAGCAAAAGGTACAGTAGTTGATCAGATGTTGCGGTTTATTGAGGTATTCCTCAACGCTAGTATTATGCTGGACCGATAGAATCAGGCGTTACTTCGCGGGTGAAGGCGCTTCCAACTTTCGGCCTTATCTCTACTTAACATCAGGAGATAAAGGATAAGTGTTTACTCGTAAGCATTTTGAAACAATTATGACTAATAAACGGTTCAGAATGCAATCATCAAGAGTTAGAGACAGTCATACTGGTTGTGGGTTCGAATATCACGGGAGGGAGCATTCTTAACTATACGGAAAAGTTGACAGCACTTGACTGAGTCCATATTGGGTTGCATAACGTTTTTTGGCATTCTCTTCGTTTCGCATAACGTTCATTCAGAATAAATCATTAGGCATACTTTATTTCCCCATAACTTCTTTTATAATAATGATTTATTAACATCAAATGTTCATGCTTAAATGTTTTTACAATAACGATTACTAATCATAACATTTATTGGCATCACACCCTATGGCAAACAACAAGAGCTAATAAAAAAGATGTTTTTGTATGGAGCTAGATTTCTGTTGTCTAATAAAAAAAAATTACCTCGAAAAATTTCCTTACCTTCTAACCAATCACGTGACCTACAGGAGTAGGGCAGCTAGTATTTCTGTAAGCGCTACCCTCATTTTAGCTAACAAAACAGCGCGGCGCGCAGTATTGATAAACAGTAGGCGAGTCTTTATTTATTACAATTCACAAGCATGCAGAACAGAACAATAATAATTATTGTGTTATATTTTGATCATATTGAGACGATTATTTACAATTATATGTCTTATCATTTCTTAAATAATCTAAGCCAAATTTATTATTCATTTATGACTTTAAATGGATACATCCGTTGTACGTTTCGTATTCTATGATAAATTAAATTTAGACGTAAAGCAATTATGTTCTTTACTTTTATGCTGATTAAAATTATGGTAAAGACAATACTAATAAGTTAAAATAATGCCGATGAAACCATTATAGGTTTATAATACTTTGCTTATCATAATTTATGCGAGAAAACTTTATACTGAAACTGTTATGCCAAACTACATTATGACGAAAGAAATTATGCGACAGAAAGGGCTCCTCTCTAAGCTCAGCCCGATCCGATCCGAACCCTTCGGGGAATCTATTAGGGTTCGGAGACACGCGCTATTGCGTGATGCCGTTCCCTCTAGAAAACATCCGAAGGTGATTGTTTCACACGGCTTGAGTTTCTTCTTTTAGTTTTCCTTTAAGTTTCTCACCGCCCCCAAAAAAGTTGGTGAAGCTGAAAATGCCGTCTGAAGCAATCAGCAAACCCTCCTCAAAAAAAAACTAAGCTCAACTATCGTGTCTGTCGTATCCACACTAACCTTCACGATGCACTTCAGAGCGGGACAGCGAGTCCCCCGTCCCGCTTCATCGGTGGCCGGTCGGTGCACGTGTGCTGAAACCAGTTCTGTGCCGTCCATGATTTTATTAATTTGTGTTTCTTATAGCCACAGTTCAGACATATGAATAGTAAGTTATATTTGAATGTGTGGTGGGATATAACACTGACAACGATATTGAAGTAAACCTATTTTAAATGCTTACAAACGCTAACAAAGCTTTTCAAATCATTGTGCACCTTAAATTTTTGTTTTAAATTCAATTCTGACGGTAACACACTAAACATATAATAAAGCTGAAGAGGGTTGAAATTCTGTACATAGAAGATATTCGAGAAAAAGGTGGCTGGGGATACTTAGAATCGATAATAGAACACCGTTCCAACAGTTTTTAGAATTTTTGTCTCTTTGTCTGTTTATTTGACCGCGCATCACGTGAAAATGGCTAAACGGATTTGGATGAAACTTTGCACATGGACAGACCATGACGGGTGCAAAGTTTCATCAGTGCAGTAGTCCGGGGACTAGAATATAGAATACTTTTTATCCCGGTAACAGGTTCCTGTAGGATAGTGTAGTTTTCGCGAACGAAGTCGCGGGCGACAACTACCTTATTTATAATATTATTATGTTTAAGATTCATTGGTTTACCAACAGTTTTTTTTACAACCACTTTCGAGAAATAAACATAATCGTTCCATCCGAAGACGAGTTCGTGCGTAGTGGTCAATGTGCTCGGTCTGCGATTGCAAAGGTTAAGCAACTTTCGCAAAGGCCGGTCATCGAATAGGTGACTAAAATGTATTATCTCAAGCTCCTCCGTGCTTCGGAAGGCACGTAAAGCCGTTGGTCCCGGCTGCATTAGCTAGCAGTCCTTAACAACCAATCCGCACTAGGCCCACGTGGTGGTTTACGGCCCGTTCTCCCGCCGGCTGTGGCCCCAGCAGTGGGGACATAAATATGAGCTGGTGATGTTATACCAGAGCCTAGTGCTGAAACCTCTCTTTTCCAATCGTTCTAGTATAGTCTAATTAGCTGTCACAGCATTAAAAGCCAGTAATTTAAAAAGAAATCTTTTTTCAAGTAAGTTACTGCAATAGATATACTGTGCACCCAACACAAGCTTCTCAAGTCTCCTGCTACCCTGGTACCCAGTCCGTCGATTCGCTTGATAACAAATTACTTTGCTTTGTTCTGTTCTGACCAACACCGCATATACTTACTGTTTTTTTGTGGATATTTGTCAACTTTTGTGTTTTGACTTTGTTGGTTGCGGTTGCGAAAGTTTTTTGAATTGGTCTCTTCGCTTTGTGTAAATCATCTGATTAGGAATACTGTAATTTAACAAGGCTTACTTGAAAGTTAGTTTATTTTTTATTTTTATTAAGCTTTTAATTCATAATGTAGCTAAATACTTTTATATTTACTTTTCATCATCATCAGCTAATTTTATGTCCCCACTGCTGGGGCACGAGCCCCATCGGTGGATGGATAGGTAGAATAGATAGCGCGTTAAAACATAATATAAATGAAGGTTTTCATCAGCTCTTTTTATGTCCCCACTGCTGGGGCATGAGCCTTCCCTATGGATGGATAGGGAGAACGGGCCATAAACCACCACGCGGGCCCAGTGCGGATTGGTGGTTGTTAACGACTGTTAATGTAGCCAGCAGCAACGGCTTTACGTGCCTACCAAAACACGGAGAAATTCGGGATGATAAATTTTGGTCACCTATCCAACGACCGGCCTATGCGAAAGTTGCTTAACCTTAGCAATGCAGACTGGGTGCGTTAACCACTGCGCCATCGAGCTCCTCATTTTCTTTTATTAAGTGTTTCTTAGAATTAAGCATAAATCTGTGTGCAAATCTGTGTGTTTAAAATTAAAACACTTCGCTCGCACCGAGGATGATGAGATTTAGTATAGTTAAACTTTACATGGAGAAGAAGTCCCTAATGATAACATTAATATGTATAATATGACATATTTTACTATGAAAAGATATTTCATCGGGCCACCTAAGGCCACCTTATGTTAAGCGTCCACTGCAGACAGTAGACGCTGAAAGGACCTATACACAAACAAATATATCGCATTATAATTCTTCTTTTATTTATTTTACATTTATATCAGTTATCCGTAGTAAATAGACAACCGGTTTAAAACGAATAAGTAATACTAAATCATCCATCCATCCATCAATGCATGGAGGCTTAGCAATGTCCTGTGCACAGGGTTCCTTCAATGATGCAGGTAAAGAATATGGCCTTTTTAATACAGGAAAAATGCGTTAGGCAGAAAACCACTGTGCCCGGGGATGGTTTGTTGAAAAGAATAAGACAAGATTTTTTGAAAAAACCGCATATGAGTTGCTGTTGTTCACGTAAACCATGTCGCGGGCTATTTATAAGAAAGTTGTGATTGGTCGAAGTTGGGGAAGAAGAAGAAAGGGACTGTGTATAGTTATTAACCATCCTGAAACTAACCATTGCGAAAGCTTCGTTTGTAATTGTTACAATATAATAATCTGAAGATTTTTATCTGTACCCATTTAAATAAAAACGCATAAGCGAAAAGAGTGGCGTGTGCTGCCCACGCGTGCGCACGCGCATCGTAGGCGAAACTGCTAATAAATGTTTTGATTTACTACTTAACAGATTGACCTTTATCTTTTTTATGGCTTGTTTTAGTGGCCAGCTGTGTAAAGAGGTTGTTGTACACGGTTTCATATAGTTTAATAGCTTTTTAAAAATAATAGATAAAAATACTAGACAATAACGAAGTAGGTTCTAATGTCATACGTATCTTTTGGTCTACAATAGCATATATCCTACTTATTCATTTATCAGTGTTTGAATTGTAATTCAGACTTTAATATTGCAAAAGTAATTTAATTGTGTTATTTATAAAGTATGTACTTTTGTATAAAACAAACGTATAAAATGTTTTGAATTTTTTCAATGCAGTATTTGTGATCACCAAGCCGATTCGAATTTGGCTATCATGGCGATTACACATCAACACCAATACCCATCAATTGTAGCAGTCACTTGATGGCTTCAATGCCTTTACCCAGCAGTATCACTCCAAGACCGTTTGACCACATCAAGACATTAACCTAACTCTTTCTCCTTCCACAGATCGTCCGTACTCTGAATCAGACATCGACAGGCCCCAGATCCAGCCGCACCACTGTAGGCGGTCTGCCTCCTCCCCCCCACTTACCATTAACCTGGATACCGACTTAGAAGACGACGTGTTCATCAGCCCTCGAACTGACAACGGCAACGACCCTTTCTCCACCAGGAACTTGGAGATATTCGGCTATGGAAGTCCGAGGACGCCGGCAGGAGTGCTGCTCAGTCCTAGGAGGGAGAGGGCGTTTACGTTCTCAGTGACTAGTGAGAAGCACTGGAGGGATAAGGGGGGGACGGATGTTGCTGACGGCGTCCAGAGTGACGCTGATGTGGTAAGTATTTTTTTTAATCTAAAACATATGAATGTGTTATTAACACGTTAATGACAGCTTTGATAGCCAGCTCGAGTTAGGCATGGCCTTCATGTCACCTGATGTTAAATGATGATAAGGCTGAAGGTGGCGCACTTCACCCAGGATCCTCAACTATTGAGGAACTAGCTATCTTATCTCTAACTTATAACACAATAATGCTACTGACATCGATGCTATGACGACGATTTTGAATATTTTTCAATTTGGCATGACAGGTAGTTCTGAGTCTTGGTTGTTGTTATTTTGAAACATCCACAATCGTGTGTCAGTAAGTTTTGGTACATAACCTAAGTTAGTAGGTAGGTATATAGTGTCGTTGGATTAGGTATATTATATAAAGCTTTTGTACTTTTGTAGCATGAATAGGTATATAATGAATAATTACCTTACTAGTTATCTTTTCTTGGTTAACCACAAAATTAAACATTTGTGTTATTTCAATATTTTTACAACCATTTACACATAAAATAACAAGACGTAATTAATATAGTTTGCGGTTACTTTACATTTAAATGATGCGCAATAATTCGTAAATCAAATGTGGCGTAGAAAATATTCTAGAACAACCTTATTATTAACGATTTGTGTGCCGTTTTTGAAACGTTTAACGTGCAGTGCGTGCTTAATCTACTTATATCAATAAAATCTATAATCATTAATACTTATTGCACAAATATTTATTTACATTCAATGTACCTATATGCCTGTTTCGTCTAATAAATAACCATATTAAATCGGTTTAATTTTCTACATAGATGAAACGATACTAAAATGAAGTAGCAATAAAATCAAAAGTTACAAAAATAAAACGACCTATCAGCCCCTTACGCAATGAAAAGGCAAGTCGTTCACTCAACAAATTGCTATTCAGAACGATCAGGCGCTAACGCTCTTCCCTAGTTTTATCGTTGCGAGTATGAATAGGTTTTAAATTGTTAAATCAAACAAAAAATAAAAAGTGTTTGCATTAAAACGTTTAGTAACCGTAGAAAATTTTATTGTTATTAATTACAACAACTAACAACAAACAAGTTTTAACTACTGTGTAGTATATATTAGTATATTTATAATACTAAGTTCATCAATCCCGATTGATTATTATTGTTGTTATATAATGTACTATTGTGGTATAGAAGCAGATACCACTGAGGTTTACGTCTTATTTTTCGCATAAGTAAGTACCTTCATAATTTTTTTTAATAGCTTACACGGCACAAAATTTTTTCTTTGTCAATTTTACTTCTTAAAACTAAAATGATCTTTAAGCATATCCGTATCTTAATCACCGTATTACCACAGATTAAGTATAATCATTAGGTAGTTACCTACTACGTACCTACGTATCACCCACATCTCGAACAAAATTATAAAAAACTGCATACAACAGACCGACACGTCACTTTAGAAATATTGCACATTGTAATAACAACACGCATGTTACTCGTACATTAGTTATTAAAACAATGGTAAATTCAACATGAATTCGATTCTAAATCGATGCGAAACAAATATACCTACTACGTAACATTGCTATGTTTACAATAAAATTAAGTAGGATCTGCGGAAACGATCATAAAATCCATCGATTATATCACTCAACGATCGTACGACAGAATTATTCATAATATACTTAAGAGTAGCATCGCAAGCATCGTAGTACGCATTTGGCGTAATGCCACTTGCGAGATATTTCTGATCGGCGGGTAACTTAACTCGGTTGTGTCACTTATATGTATTTAAATAATAATATATCATTTGGTAAGGTTCTTTGTGTTCTTGATTAGTTACTATCTTATCTTATCTTAGTGTGGCCTGCTGAGGTTTCCCTCTTGCAGTAACACTTCGACCCATCGGAATCTTTTGTGCAACCCCGTCCTTACACCTTACTTCCTCTGTAAAGATAGATGCCATAAGTTTGGCCACGTCCTTAAGAGCGAAGACCCTGAAGTCCTCCGGTTTCGGATAAGCCGACCCCAGGAGTCCCATTCTTTTCCTAGCCAGAGAGTCGCAGTCACACAGTAGGTGCTGCATTGACTCCGTTTCCTCTCCACATGCCCTACACAAGCTATAAGTTTAGTAGTATAAGATTAGTTACTATGTAAATACTTAATGGTTGCAGTTTTATGAAACAAATTTGCACGCAGCATACATATACCTACTTTTGCCGATAAGTGAGTCACTGTGACAGGCTAAGAATAGAACCCCCTCTGTGGACTAGTGGCTAGACCTCCGGTCGCAGACCCAGAGGAGCCGAGTTCGATTCCCAGCTAGGTACATGTTTCTACTCGGTTTGGTAGCGTTAATTGTAAATTCTCCAAGCTGCCAACTTATCTAAATATGTAGTTACAGCATCAATGTTAGTAGAAGTAAGATAGTCAGTTCCTCAATAGTTGAAGAGAAGTTACCATCACTTAACCTCAAGTGGGATGAAGACTAAGTGCTTAAGTAGTAAAATAGTAAATAGCCTATATACTGTCTCACTGCTGGGCAAAGGCCTCCATCATTGAAATCAAGTCATGATGGGGATTGGTCCACGCTTGCCAAATGCGGGTTGGTGATTACAAACCCGGGCTATGCATCGAAAAATCTGAAACAGCCGTGGGCAGGTCGGCTCCTAAGAATTTAGTCCGACAACTGCCCACCAGTGTGCATTGCAGTACATTTACGTTAGGAGCACTTAACGTAGGTTGCTTTTTACTTTTTTATATTTAAGTGCTAATTGCTGCTGCACTGAAGCTGAATTAAATGTTTATAAAATACAGTGTAAAAATTAAATGCCCACCCGACTCAGCCAAGAATCGAATCTGGGTCTTCCGCAATCCGGGCGGCTGCACTGTAGGTAACTGCGCAATATTTTTTTCTATTATTAGCGCTATTTCGAAATGAGGAAAGTTTTGAGCAAAAGTTGACAGTGAAATACGGTTGATTACTGTTATGTCAAAACACTTAAATCTTAGGAAGACAGACAGGTCATTTCTCAAGGAATAGTTATTAATGAATTACAGAAGAAATAATGAAAAGTATTAGGTATTTACGTGGCGTTGTCTGCGTTGTGTTAGAAAATTAAAGAGGTTACTTAATAGTTAAAAAAAAAACCAAAAAAAAAATTACTTTGTCGGCGACGATAAATTGGAGTTAAAGTCGTTTCTTTACATACTTACATTTAATATTATTTGCTACAGCTACCATTTCATCTGTCAGCCCATCGACTTTTACACAACAGAGCTTTACGCCCGAATAAAATAAAGTTTATTTCAGTATTTAGTACTAAATTAATTGCCCCACAAAACATTGCGAGGGAGGGTTTACGTCTTATTGGATTCGACGGAAACCGTATTAACATTATTAACACAGCAAAAATGAATTGAGAAGGTTTCATATGTCAACAATATTTTTTATCTTGTAGATTAGATTAATACTTAAAAATAAATGCCGGGTCCTAATGTAGCATTCTAATGGTGAAAGAATTTTCTAAATCGGTCCAGTAGTTTTTGAGTTAATTCGTTACAAACTACATACAAAAATACAAAGCTTTTCTCTTTATAATATTAGTATAGAAAAAGCGAGCTAATGAAGTTACAGGAAAAGGTTTTTGACATACATATGAATTTAGAAAGAGGTCTATTGACGAAGCTAAACCTTTATGCTAAACTATTTGCATCTGCATTTTGAATGTCGAACGAAATCAACGTTGAATTAACTCCTTAAATGGGAATCTTAAACCAAATATAGAGTGTTTGGAACCATAAACTGGTTGGACCAGCTGAAATAACATCGTTACAAATGAAACAGTCGTAAGAATCGCACTTCAATGAGCTGAGTATCGAGTGATGGTGATGACTCGAGAAACAAACGAGATTTTATTGTCATCTTTGTAGGTAGGTACCATGTATTATCGCTTGATCACAAAAGCTGAGCAACTTTCGTATTGTTGTATTCCCAGATTGGTGACCGATAGATATGTCGCTTCCCTTTACTTCAACAGGTAAAGCTGGTGTAATGTTATTGTAGAATCATCATCATCATCTCAGCCAAAAGACGTCCGTCCACTGCTAGACAAAAGTCTCACCCAAGGAAGTCCACAATGATCGGTTTTGTGCTGCTCGCATTGTAGAAGATGAGATGTCACAAGGTTCTAATTCCAGCAAAAAAATACATTGTACTTGGTTTGGCTTGTCTGTCGTCGTCTGTCACTTTATTTGTAGCATTTAGTAATAAGACAAGCGGCCCGCTCGCGACTTCGTCCGCTTAAATACCGGGCCTAATTCCATGCATCTATTATACATATAAACCTTCCTCTTGAATCACTCTATCTATTAAAAAAAACCGCATCAAAATCCGTTGCGTAGTTTTAAAGATCTAAGCATACATACATAGAGACAGACACAGCGGGAAGCAACTTTGTATTATACTATGTAGTGATAAACAGCCAGGTAATTAAAAGATCCGGTTTTCTAAAAATATTTTACTGGTAAGCTTTTGGCCTATATCTCACCTGATGTTAGGTGATGATAATGCCGAGGGTGCAAGCGCACTTAACCCGGAATCCTCAACTACTGAGGCACTGGCTATCTTATCTCTAGCTGCCGGAACACAATAAACCTACAAAAAATGATGTTATGGCGACATATTTAGTTAAGATGGTGATAGCTAGGCAGACGAGCCAATAAGCCCTACCACCAACCAAACCGAGTACACAAACATGTACCCCCGCTGGGAATCAAACCCGGGACCTAGACCACAGAGGCGGTTGAAGTACCTGTTCATCTTTGTCCTTTCCGTCACTTATCATCAAGAGGCCAAGAGCTTTCCTTGTAAAGTAAAACTGCTCTTATTTATTTATAATTTATGTACACACAAACGAATAAGAAGGGAGAACATAGTAAGAATAGACAAGTACAAGGGCGCTGCTTATTTCACATTGAAATTTCTTCCAGCAGGCCCGTAGAAGGAGAAGACACAAAGAAAGTTAGAAAAAGTGTGCACAAAACAAACAAACAAACAAACAAAGTATAAAATAGTAACGACACAAATTAAACATACATACAATAACGATAACACACTCAACTGGAAAGATAGTACTCCTTTACGCTATTCTTAAATGAGTAAATCTACGTCGACTCCCAAATACTGGGTGGTAGGTCATTCCACAATCTGACTGCATGAACGGAAAAGGAATAGGAAAAGAAGTCGGTTTTATGGGATGGCATATTGAGATTGAGGAGGAGGTGTGAGCGACAGGGAACATTAGATTTGTGGGAAAAGGTAAACCGCTCTTTCAGGTAAGAAGGGTAGGAAGGGTTGAAAAGGATATTAAAAAGAAGGCATAGTATTCTAGTATTTCTGCGTAAACGGATTGGGAGCCACTTGAGTTGCTGGTGGAAGCTTGAAACGTGATCATATTTTTTTAGACAATACACAGGTTTTGCAGTTGCTCAAGTTTGTTAAGAAACTCCTCGGTGGCATCTAAGTAGCAGGCATCAGCGTAGTTAATAAGAGGTTGGATAAGGGTTTGAGCGAGCAACTTTCGTATCAAAAAATACTTGTATCTTCTAAGAGAAACTCAAAGGACAGACCAAGAACGGCATGAATCACAAAATACCTGAAAAGATCATGTAATCCCTCAACAGGACTTCATACTTCATTTAACAATACCTTATTTTGTGTGGAGTTCAGTAAACATACAAACCTACCTTATTAGCGCACACCACATTCTATTCTCGTCTATACTGATTCACAGCAGGGGAGCATCGTATAAACTAACGCCACAGTGCATTGGGATCCAGTAGGCACGTTAACGATTGGTCCCGGCAACGAACCTTCTCACCTGACCATCTGGACAACGCGTATGCCGCGTATTCTTTCGTGCGTGACAGACTTTCTACCTTGGTGGAGCTCAATGGCGCAGTAGTAAACACGCTCGGTCTACAATTGCTCAAGTTAAGCAACTTACGCAATCCAGTCATCGGTTTGGTGACCAAAAACTTATTATTAATATGCTTCATGAGTAGCATGATGGCGCAGTGGTTTGCGCGTTTTTGACGCGATCTTGCGAATTAAGCAGCTTTTGAAAAGCCAGGTCCCTGATGATCAAATTAAAACATCTCGAATTCCTCAAAGCTTCGAAAGGCACGTCCATCCGTTGTACCAGTTGTTTTGTAAGCTAGCAGTCGTTAAAACCTACAAGCATTAGGTCTTGCCATGCAACACGTTTAAATTAAAGTTTTACACGATCATTGAGATATGATGAGAGTGAACAATTATTTTACTTCAAACGGAAGTCACCTACTTACCATCACTTTACTATGTACACTCGATACACACAACTACAAAATGTCAGAATTATACGCAATAACCAGATAGGCCTGTGTCTAAATTAGTGACGTCGATTTAACTTCACGCGTTGCAATAAACAATGCGTCACACTCAATGTGACAAGGTTGTAACACGTGGTTGAGAAATTAAATGGCTCGATGCGTAATTGCGAAATATGATACAGAAATAGGTTTAACTTGGACTCGTGTTTAAATAGAGTGAAGATATGTTTACGCAATGAAATGTGTTGGAAATTAATATTAACGCGTTGCCGGTGTAGGAAACTGTTCATGTTTATAATGTACGTTGAAGATACTCGGTGTCAGTATGGAAGGTATACCTCCTTACACATTATGCTGCCCTAGTAGCAAATAGCAGATAAAATGAGTAGTGTATTGAATTGGTCAAATAATCCAAGATAAAATTGTAAAAAAACTGCGTACCACATTTTTTAGAACAACAGTACCATTAAAGACTTTCATTTCATCTGATGATAAGGGGCGATAAGGTGGAAGTACACTTCACCCAGAGTCCTCAATCACTTAGGAACTGGCTTTCTTAATCTGTTGCTGAAGGAACACTACAATGCTACTATAATACTAACAAGAGGGTAGTAGCTAGCCAGGTGGTCTTCAAAAAAGCCATCAACTAAACCGTGCGATTTGTACAATAATGTGAGCATACCCTACTGGGAATTGAACCACTATATCTAGGAGATTGTAAGAAGTTTTCGAAAATAACAAAAAATTACAAACAATCAAGGTTGACTTGGTATCAATGTTAAAGGTTTATTTATCCTTGGATAGGATGCGACACAAACAAAGACTTCCATTCGGAGAAACCTGGATGAAATTATGTTAGCCCAGCAAGTTACCAATGATGCCCAAGATAGCTTAACTTTTGCGATCATTGCAAAAGGACTCTGTCGATAATTATTAGACACCTTAAATTTTAACTTTAATACTTTGCCTTAAAAAAAATTGCAGCATGCTAATCTTGTGACAAAATTGTAAAATACACTTTTTTTTTAGCTGGATGAAAGTAGCCGCGAGTCGTGCTCGGTGGCGTGCACTTGGAGAGGCCTATGTCCAGCAGCGGATTAGTATAGGCTGATGATGATGATGATTTGAGAAACATTGTTCGTAACTTTATTTAAAATCACAAAATCTTTAATTTAAATTTTCAATCTTAAAAAAAAATCAGACTGCTAAAAGAATTCAAATTTTAACAAAGTAACCATTACTTACGCCAAACGCGAATCCCATGATAAATATTAAAATACCCGTAAACACTCCGTAATATTAAATGCGCAGAAAATGAGGGTTTCATTCTCGAGCGTAATCTTTTACGTTTTGTCATCCGTCAAAATGTATTTTCTCAAGAGAGAGGGACCTTTTTGTGGAGTGTGTTGGGCCCTTGATGCTTTTTCTGTCCCTTTTCCTATCGTATCTTTTTCGCTTCGAAGACATTAATATTCATAAATGAGATGATCCCAAATAGACTTGCAGGTATGCATGCGGGGTGAAGACTATAGAGGGGAAAATAATTCTAAATTGTTTAAGGTTTTGGAAGCTTGCTGCTAAACAATAGAGTACTGCTATTTTTAATTCAAATAAAAAAGTGCAATAAAACAAATGGGGGCTACTTTACATTTTAATATATTTTATTTCGTTGGTAAGCCTGTCTATGTGCATGTTATTGTGGTTATTAACTCTATTATCTATATATTAATACGTGAAGCAAAACTTTGTACCCGTTTTTACGAAAATTGTGCGGACGGAGGAGTATGAAATTTCGCACACTTATAGTTTATATAGAGAAGGTTATCCAAATGTTTTTTTTTAAATTATGCATAAAAATACATTAAATCAACAAAAACAACATTACACACACTATCATGTATTTGACACACACGTATTGTTTGTCTTTAATGCGGCCGACATCTGTCAATGCCAATCCAAACTCACATTCTATAATTTTTAATTTTTCATTGCTTAAGATACAATCCGTGCAGCCTTAATAAAATAACGACGAATTTCGACTACTGGGCTACTAGTTATATTTAATGTTCATAGTTGTATATCAAATGCAACAACACTAAAACAAAAATAAATTAAAAATCATTTTCTGCCACCACACGGCCACCGCTACGTCTTGTGGATCAGTTATAGTGTCAAGGTATTTGGTTATGGTCATAATATTATTTCAATTTGTCATTATGATTCACCAAAATCAAAAATATCAACGTGTCAAGAAAACCTAAAAATGTTGATGAAACTTAATGTAGATAACAAAGCAACTGCCTGCCTGCATCTATACTACTATGATAAAGAGGAAAGCTTTTTATTTTTGTATGTATGTATGTTTGCAACGAATAAACTCAAAAACTACTGAACCGATTTAAAAAAATCTTTCACCATTAGAATGCTACATTAGCGCTGAGTAACATAGGCTATACTAAAAAAAAATGCGGCACGAAGTCCGCCGGGTCAGCAAGTTTAGAATAAAAGTATAAATATTTTCTGTGAATAACGCTTTAAAGTAAAAATTAAGTCATCACGGGTACACCTGCCTTATTAAAATACTAAACATACATACGTACATCAAACTGGGGTCTCCTCAACTCCATGATACGGATTAAAAAGAAAATGCCGTGCTATTGTGGGAAGATCCACTCATGCAACCGTGCTGTTCAAAACGGATTTTTATTGTTATAGACATAAAGCTCAGGGTAGAAGGCAAAGGAGTGTTTAGAGCAATCAACTGGCAGAACGGAAAAACGAAACAGCAAATGAAAAAGGTTTTATGGAAAAAAATAAAAAACATGTTTAGATCCTTTTGTGTACCGGCAGCTCCGTTAGAGATGTGGATGTGGTTATATAATTTGGAGTCCTTCGCTGTTTCGAAGAACGTTGTTGCAAAAATGCTGTTTCTTTTCGCAAAAACTTTCAACTGTCTGACTCATTTGAAGCTCATTTGTTTGAAAACTTTTTGCATCGAACGCTTTTCAATGACCTTATAAAGGTAGATATTATGTTAGAGTTCAAAACAACCGCAAAAGAAAGATGCTTCGAAATGTTTCGTTCGAATGTCAAACGCGGCACGGCATCAGTATGACAGGCACAGATACACATTTTTAATTTCAACTACTATTTATACCGGACTTCGTACCGCTTTGACAGTTTCCATGATATCAAAACAAACAAATCATTTTGTATTGGAAAATTAAATTGTCGTTTTTAGTACATATTTTCGTTACTTATTATTTATGTTTCTCACCGTTTAAACCTTCCCTGAATTTTCACAAATATTTCAAAATCAAAATTAGCCACGTCGGTCCAGCCATTCTCGAGTTTTAGCGAGACAAACGAACACAGAGAGAGAGAGAGAGAGAGAGAGAGAGAGAGAGAGATAGCAATTGATTTTTAAATATATATATAGAAGAAATGTAAAAATGTAAAAGTGACAGCGTAAATAAAGCAATAGCAATTAATAACAAACCCTAGCTGTCTTTCTCGTTGCAAATTAGATTTAATTTTCGTTAAAAAAATTACAACATTTTACAAACGAAAATTAAAACTACATTTTGGGAGTTTGTAACTTTAACGGAACTGTCAACTGACACAGTTGTCTGTATTCTTCTTCAAGGGCCAAAAGAATAATGCTGCCTTCTTTTGTTAAGCTGGTCTTCTCGGTACTAATAACGTATCTACCTTTTTACATATATTATTATTATTGACTAGCTGTGCCCTGCGGTTTCACCCGCGTTAATTAGCGACTGTTCCACTCCTATTAGTCATAGCGTGATGTAATATAGCTTATAGCCTTCCTCAATAAATGGACTATTCAACACAAAAAGAATTTTTTAATTCGAACCATTTCAGTTCCTGAGATTAGCGCGTTCAAACAAACAAACAAACAAACAAACAAACAAACAAACAAACAAACAAACAAACTCTTCAGCTTTATAATATTAGTATAGATACTATTAAGAGTGCCTAGTCCGAGTTATGGCCCGATCTCCCTATGAGGTCATTCAGCTGATGATCATGATGACGATGTCAATTTGTCGAAATAACTTATATACCTATTTATTTATCCAAATTTGGTGAACAGTATTTTGCTGTAAAAGAAAGGGGGAAAGAAACGCCTTTCCTGTTCTTCTCAATACAGGCTCTTCTTTTGTAGATTTACGCACCAATGACGTGGTACTCGTATAGCTTGGAGCTACAGCCTAGAATAAAAAAGTAAAATAATATTATAGGTTCTATACTACGAAGAACATTAACAGCTCGTCTGCATCTCAACGACGAAGCTTCAAGTCAAAGTAAGAGGTTATCAGCGTAAAAAATCTTATACATTTCATACTTTCACATCTCTTATACTCGCAAGAGGCTCTTGAAGTAAAGGATCTTAGGCTGAAATAAAAGCGCGAGACCGCTGGACCTGAGGAGGAAGCTGAGCCAGACGTTTTGTGGCAACGGGATCGAAAATAGACGAGAAAAAATCGAGACATCTCCACGAGTCTCAAGCCGCGACTTGGGTTTTGGCGTGGTGCAGTCACATGGTGGCGTAACAGCTCGCTTTAAATAGAAGAATGGAGTAGAACACTTTCTATTACGAACATACAAATGTACGGATCAGTAACTTTGTGATTATTTACATTAGTTAGTTTTAGTTAGTACAATGGCGTATGTTGCTGTTAAATAAAACAAATAAGATAAAATTAAATGATTTTTTCCAACAACATATATTATTACTTAATAGTTACTTATACTCGTATATCGTCGCTGCGCCTGACAAGTTCCACATGTGTTTTTTGTAAGGTTTTGGGAAACAACAAAAAACGTGTTATTGAATTAATTAACGGAAAAAATGCAAAATCATGAATGTAATAAAATAGATATTTATTAGACACGTATTAGGATTACAAAATTTTACACAAATAATAGATATTTAAGGCACTAGAATTTTTTTAAACTAAAATGTGCACATAACTTGTTTGGAACTGACTAAAATAATTATGTATGTGCATTATGCACTTGAAGAATTTGGCTTTAAGACACTTATTGTTATTTTAGGGTGTATCATTATGTGATCTTATGGTTTACTTAGATTACAAAATAGAATAATATTATTAGGAACAAATAGAATTATAAAAAATCAGTCGTTATAACTATATAAAAATATCAAAAATAATGAGATCTTATTATGGCCACTTTTAAGTCTTAATTCTTAGTAACTCTTAATTATAATTATAACATCACACAAACATTATTGCCATTGCAATATTATTGCTTTATCACAGCAGTTCTAATAGTGTTATATTTTAATATTAAAACACTAAAAAAGGACAAATTAAAACTTCTATAAAAATCCTATAAAACTTAAACAAACATTATTATCAAATATGTTAACGCTTATATTCTAAATGTTGAATTCTAAACTTACTCCTTGTAATGAAGGTTATCATAAAATGCATGATAGTCGCGATGCATAAAAGGTTTTAAAGACTGGAGACTATCGTATTTGGTTTTATCAATTTTTCGAGGTTCATTAAATAGTTGAGCAGCATCCAATGTTGGATTGTAGGAACGCAGTCGCTGAGGTATGATTTTCCATTCGTCGGGGTGACGTAACTTGTAGAAAATACTACCATCTTTATACAGAAGAGCTCTTATATCATTTACCGTAGGATCTCCTGCTTTTTTGCCTGGACGAATGGAATCAAGGCAGACATCATCCTCGTAATTCTTGAAGAAAGTATAATCTACATGTTCAACATGGTATGGTTGCTTAGGTCTTGCTTCCCTCATGCGACTGATATAATCACTCGGTGTGTAGATTGGAGGACGAAATTTTTTCTCCAACGTTGAGTGGACACTGTCAACTTGCATCATAGTATGTCCTTTTTCTAAAATGAGCTGTTCGATCTCCAAGCCAGTCTCCTTTGTCAGCTTTAGTATAGCTGATGATAGAACTTTATTTCTGTTTTGGTAAGAACACCCATCTGAGATTATTATTATTTTTTTATAATTTAATTGAGACTTGATGAAATGTATTAAACAGCTTGTAAATTCATTGGCCGTAACACCCCCATCCCCCTCGTGCCAAACATACAGGTGTACATCTTTGTTATTATTTATATAAATGGACTGATTATGAACCTGAAGTTTTTGCTTGTAATACTGAACAGACACCAAAATCTTTGGACAAAGGAGGACAGACTGGACATCAACAGTTAGCACGAGAACCTCGGATGAGCTCAAAGTGCGAGCTTCAATATGAGCATTGTAGGCTTCATTTTTTTTTTCGATGTGTAATGTATACTGCTCTTCTGAGATGTTCCCTTCTTTTTTAGCTGTGCATACGTCACACTGGTCTTTCCTTGGCTTAAAAATAGAAATCTTTTCTTTTTCCAATATTTGACTAAACAGTTTTCGACCAATATTTTGTTTTTGGTTATTCTTACACCACTCGGTATAAACTCGAAACATGTGAGTCTTTGATTCAAAAGTATCTTCAACGTAAACTCTGTTACTACTAGAGCGACAATAGTGACTTGGTACTTTATTTAGTAAGTTTAACCATTCTTTGACAGTAGTTGATCTAATAACTTTAGGAACAGGATTCGTTGTTTTATTTGACTGTCGTTTTTCATGTTTAGATCTTAAATCTTTTCCTCTTTCTGTATAATCTTGCAGTTTTTTAATCCATTCTGACAAAGTATCGCTATTTATATTGAAAGAACTGACAAAAAAGCTTTTGCACACCTTCACAGTAATATTCTGATCATCGGAGAAATAATAGTCGTAGGCCAATTGTCTTTGAGACATATTTTCCGAGTTACTCGTAGTTTTACGTCTTCTTAATACCGGGCGCAAACGAACAAGATTTTTTAAATAAGCTTTTTTCGCATCCCATGTAGTTAGACCCCAAAAATATTCAAAAACTGCTTTCCGTTTTTGTTCAGATATGAACCCACATAGAAAGCTTCTATCAGATTTCGAAATACAAGAATGTGTACATGGTTTTGGTTTAAGATATTTTTTAGGTTTCGGAACTAATTCATATCTCGCATTCTCGCCTATATCATCACACTTCCTCTTTCTTCCTTTGTATGCTTTACCGCATACCCTCTTTAACTTATTGAGCTCCCTTTGTTTTCCATTTATTTCCTCGTCACTACTCGAAAACTCAGTTTCAGATGTACTATAATTGTCTTCGTTTGTGCAAACCGTATTATTATTTCGCTCAAGTATCCCTGTACTTTCATCGAGGTAATAGTTTTCTTCATTTGAGTTATCTTTACATAATTCCATATCCTGTCTGAACTGTCCAGTGATTTCATCCAGAATATATATTTTTTCAATATAATGCGAGTTCTCATGAATGCTACAATCGATTTCCGATTGTTCTAAAAAAGGATCGAGATGTTTTTCATACGTTACATCATTTAACTCTTCAAACAAAGTTGTTTCTATATTTTCAGGTGTGTTGGGAATATTTTGATTCAAGTCTGAAGTTAACAAGCACTGCGTTGGATCATAACTATTTGACATAAACATATCGGAAGTATTTAAATCTGCATTTTGATTATGATTGCCGATTCCTTTAGCTAAATTTACCAGTATCTGCGCTCGCGATGCTGGTTTGTGGGGTTGTGGGTTGAAAGCCATATCGTCTAAAGAAAGAAAAAAACGAAGATGTTAGACAAATTACAATTTATTTGCTGGTTGGCTCATGTCAGTCTCTTAATAGAGGTATCATCATACAAAAAAAACCTAGCGTTAACTTAGAAGTATGACAGCTCTAAGGGATTGCAGACCTGAGTGTAAGATATTAATTTCAACTTGATACCTCCACGCGCTTCTGAGAAAAAGTGTCTTTACTGAAAGAAGGACAGACAGACGGTCAACGAAGTGATCCTATAAGATCCTTTTGGTACGGAACCCTAAAAACATTAACACACACAAAAACTACATATTGCTCTCTTTATGGTTCATTAGGGATCACAAAAGGCATTTAGTATTTACATTGTGATTAGTTTCCTTATATAAAATAGTAATTTAACAGATGAATTATTATATTTTTAGTTATCATTGCTGTAAAAACGCAATACACAAGTTTTAGGTTAGAATATTATTTATTTAAATTGATTAGTTATTAATGATAATTATTAAAGAACATGCGGCAATTACATGAAAAACAACAATTATGTAGTAAATTCACTATGCACTTACCCATTTTACTGTTTTAACTCTTAAAAACTATATTTTAATTTTGTTTACACCACAACGCTCACATCGCTGACACAGTTGGCGGGCGACTGAAGACGGACCACAAATCCTTTATGTGCATTTCTGCACATACGACTTTTTCCTAACGGTCAAAACACATATGGAATTTGTTAGATTTGTTTCTAGTTCGAATATCACAAAAATAATTTTACGAACACATAGAGAATCAAACGGAGATAATGTTAAGCGAAAAACACAAAAATCAAAAAAATGCACTTATGGAATTTGGCAGGCGCAGCGACGATATAAGAAATTTATAATTTAAATGTAATAGTAGTAAAGAATTGCACCACCCCATCTCTTCCCGTGGGTGTCGTAGAAGGCGACTATGGGACCATTCCAGAGGATGGGCAGCAGCGTCTCTCTGTGATTATTCTCACCTTACTGCGATCGCCAACCCGCCTGCCAAGCGTGGCGATTATGGCAAATTCCCCTCAAAATGATTTTACCTTGAGGGAGGCCTTTGTCCAGCAGTGGACGTCTTTTTGGCTGATGATGATGATGATGATGAGTAGTAAAGTTATTAGCCTATGTACAAAGGTAAAAGTTAAGCACGCATTGCCCGACTTTGAAGTTGAACTCAGGATATCGGTATTTCTAATATTATTTTTGACATAACGTTATTTATTTTATTTAACAGGACAACCAACAAAATTAACACAAATACAAGCAAAATTGTTTCGGACAAAAATGGACTTAAGCTAAGTGTCATCTTACTTATAGGCGGCCACGGCATGCAATGTGGACTAAAATATATTATTTAAATAAATTAATCAATACAAGTTAGTCAAGTAACGAAAAAACAAAATAATACAAATTATTACAACTGTTCATTAATTATTTGGCGTTACTTTAAGAAAATCAGAAAAAATATATACCTCTGTGAGCGTTACTAGTTTTTTAGCCATCTACAAAGTTGTAATTACTAAAAAGATTACAGTTCGGTGTGACAGCGTGCCGAACCTTTGTTTCTCGTCGCTCACCGTGCCGTATCATTAACTCGAAGTGGAGGCGACATTTTTTGACTTTTTCCCCTTAATCTTTTTTCTTATTTATGGAAAAGCGAAGTGGTGTCACTGATCTTTAGAACCGAGTGGAAAGCTTGGCGCGTTCGTGCGATGGTATTAATTAATGGAAATGATGGGAACGCTGCAGAATTAAAAGCGAGGTTTCGAATATTCCGCTGGTACCATGTTTGATGGTGTACTTACATTTTTTTTATTGTGCTTGCAGTCTTTGGCGTTTATTATGGAAAAATAAGAGTGTTATGCTTTTTTTTACTTTGTTATGGCTTGGTGTTACGTTTCGCGAGGCATACCAACTCAATCCATTGTACACATCTTTATTCTTTGACCTTTTTAATTCCTTTTATTTGGAGTTATTGGTTCTTCATTCTTCTTTGCTACTGGAAATTAAAAGATTTTGAAAGAAGTTTTTATTCTATATTCTATAATTAGCTGACCCGTCAGACTTCGTACCGCATTTCTTTTTTTTTTTTCTTTTTTTTAATATAGTCTATGTTACTCAACGCTAATGTAGCATTCTATTGGTGAAAGAATTTTTTAAATCGGTCCAGTAGTTTTTGAGTTTATTCGTTGCAAACATACCATACATACCTCTATACAAAATACAAAGGTTTCCTCTTTATGATATTAAGTAAAGACAAGTGACAATGAAGTCGATTAAAAATCGTTAATTTACTAGAACTAACCTTTGAGGTGCTGTGGAACTGTCTTTGTAAACTTCTGACTGTCAAACCAAACCCTCACGTAGAGTTCAATCTGGGTTTTCTTGGTATTTTTTTTGAGTGAGTTTGCTGATTGCCTCCACCGGCATTTTCAGCTTCACAAGGCTTTTTTGTGTGTGGAACGAATCACCTTCGGAGGTTTTCTAGAGGGAGCGGCCTAGCCCTACCAGATTCGTTCGGATCGGATCGGAGGTTTTCTTGGTATTCTACAGTAAGAGACCGATCATTTACCAAAACCAGTGAGACAAATTATTAAAAACATTTCGACCGCTAAAGTATAAATGCGACGCCGTGTCCTGTACGCCAAGCATTCAATTCAAGAGTAAAAACTTGCCATAGAAATAGGGAGTAAAAAATTTCCAAATATCTTTTTTTTGTGTTATTGTAAACTACAAGACAAGTATTTTCGATCATTGCCGTCGTTCGCGTATAAGGCACGTTACGACTTGTCGATTATAGCCGGCTGTGGCGGTAATACAAAACATCTCTCTAATTCTTAATAGAGCTGATACAAAAACTGACTGTACGATATTACTTAATTTTTAAGGTCCAGCTGGACCTTGTTCAACATCGATACAAAGCCCTGATCTACCCAGTGGTACCAACTTTGATACCTCTAAATTATTCCTCATTTGCGCTAGGTAAGAAACACGCAAGTTATGCTCTTAGTGCCGCAAGTGGCGGTGATCGCTAACACAATATAAGGAGGACTTCAGAAGGCAAGCTTCGTAGAAACGTGCTCGAGCAAAGCACACATGAGAGGTTGTCTACAACCTTTCACGGGCACGAGATCACGCAACAGTATCGCTCGCACTGTTCCGAGCTGGGGCTCAAGATCCAACTCCTTTCTCAAGGCCGGCAACGCATCTGCGATTACTTTGGTTTTGCGGGTGTCCATGGGCGGCGGTGATTACTTTCCATCAGGTGTCTCGCCTGCTCGTTTGCCTCCTTTTAACATAAAAAAATGGCATTGTGTTGTCGCATGCGACGTAAGTCACACTCGTCTTCCAAGTCGCATGACGCCGATTTTCCGTATTTTTGAATCGTTCGTTTCCGGTGCTGCAAACATAATACGGAATGTTGGATGCCGTTCCACGCAGAATTTAGAGAAAACCTTTGCTATTTAATGACACACACGTCATTTTGACGGTTATTCTACCAATCGCTTTCGCTCGACTGCTACGAATGGGTGAGGGCACTCGTTGTGGTCAAGCAATTCAAAAATATGGAAAGTCAAGTGTTGAACGAAAATCAGTAAAAACCAAGCGCTCGACTCGAGACGAAGGAAAAAAAAATAGAGCGCCTGGTGAATTGTTCGTGCGCGGCGCGGTAAGTATGTATGAAGCTTACTTTCTGGGTCCTTTTTATATTGTGTCGCTAACCACCGCACAAGCAAGCCAGCAATATATTGTTCAAATATTAGTAGCAACCATTACCGCATATAATTAGACAATATTGCACGAACGGAATCACACAATTCGCCGCCCTCACACTTATCAGATGGAAAGTCTGTAATAAAAAACACCGAAATCTCGGGGGAAATTCAATGGCGGGTGCCTTTTTATCTTTATTCCTTTCTTCCGAATTATGACGACTCACTCCGAGCTTAGATATACGATGAGCTTTTTTCTTTAAAGGTGTCTTTTGTTAAGGGGAAGGTGCACGCGGAAGCGCTAAGTTTTTAAATCCTTGCCTTGTAGGTACTAGACAGACATACCGAAGCGACTGTAGATATGCTTTAACAAAAGATAGTCGGAGATGCATCAAACAGCTTCATAGCTAGTGTTTTACTTTATGTTACGTTTAACTGCAACAATCGCAAAAAATATTATGAAAATTGACAAAAAG
Organism: Eudonia mercurella; assembly: GCA_963082485.1. Taxonomy (NCBI): domain Eukaryota; kingdom Metazoa; phylum Arthropoda; class Insecta; order Lepidoptera; family Crambidae; genus Eudonia; species Eudonia mercurella. The sequence goes on from OY720042.1 coordinate 1,391,836, forward strand.
GGGGTTTCGAATAGAATTGTTGTCTAATATTATCTTTTGATGATCATCATCAGACTCTAAACAATCTTGTACCGAGCTCAGACTTTCCCATAAAACACATAGGGAGATTGAACCCACCACTCGCTGATCCTGGTTATAGTAGTAAGATGGCTGTTTGTTGTTGAACCCCACCAACCAGCATTGAGTAAGCGTGTTGTTGTATTATTGTGCTCCAATATCCCCATGTGCTAAGAAACACTAGTCCAGCAACGGAACATAAATTGACCGATGATGATATCTACTATTGACTAATTCTTTATTAAAAATAATTATCTGTCAAGAAAAGTCCCCATCACATTAAAATTGTCTCGCATAATAAATTATGCAATAAATATATTGTACACTTCCCCTTAAACTTTCTTTTCAGTCGCCCGATTTCATTACGATATTTGCAAAGAATGTCCTGATTTATATTCGCGATGCTTATTACCTTTGTGTACTTATTTGCTTATCACAATATCCCATCTCGGTGCAGATTGTATCAATATTACGTTCATGCGTACGTTTGTGAGATGTGCTATTTGATATTTTGATATATGAGATTTTCTATTATGAGCTTGAATTATTGAAGAAGTTATTACGAGAAGGTGAGAGAGAAGATATAAATTTTAATAGTTTTTTTTTTAATTATTAAAACCTTTTTTTAGCGAATCAGAAGTAATGCTTTGGTATTTTACAAGGTGGCTGGCAAGAGCTGGATGAGAGGAGCCGCAGATCGTGCTCGGTGGCGTGCACTTGGAGTGGCCTATATCCAGCAGTGGACTAGTGTAGGCTGATGATGATGGTAGTGAAGCATCATTATAACCCGCTTTACTACACATACACTTTTTCCTCCTACAAATAAACTAATTTTAAAGCATTAAGCTTGAAAAAGTTATTCAGTGTTTTGTTTATGTCACTCAAATAATAATATACTTTTGAGCCGTATGAAAAGTGAGAAATATAATAAATATACCATGCTTATACTCACTTAGTGTAAACAGTACTTATAGGACGTCTTTTAGGTGTGTGCCTCTCTCAAGAAACTGCACAGCTTCTAGAGAAGTTACGACACATACAAAAAAATGTCGTTACCAATTGAAATACGCGAGAAGCTAGATCGGTACATTGTACGTTCCATTTCTATATGTATTTGTTGCGTGAAGTCATCCACGTCCATGGTAAAGTTTAGAAAACATTTTCGCATGATCTTAGCTCCCCGAACGATAATTGAAATTAAACAGAGTATACTTCATAATATCTTCCATTCCGCAAACACCAGCCACCATGACGCTTGCGGTGGCGATCGAGCCTCATCCCATTGTTCTAACCCACTCCCATGACGTCACAGGTGCTAACCCAAAGGGTTGATACGCATATTATATTCTAATACATCGCTAACATGCGTTAGACGTTAAAGACTGTTGTATAATGGAATGTGTTGATTTATTGCTGTTTCCTATTGTTTGGCTTGAGTGAGCCCGTCAATTTTGTACCGTGTATAACGTTCTTTCTCATTTAATTCGAATAGTACGATTTTGACGCCTGTTTCCCAAATAATAATGGAGACAGGACCTGTTCTAGATACTGTAAGTTGTTATCTGTGAGTAAGTATGGAAAGTGCACTGTCTCTCCGGAACATCCACCACTGATGATAGCCAGTAGTTTGTCTAGAAGTTCAATGATTGATAATGGTGTAAGTTTGAAGTGCTGTTTATTATTTTGTATTTTGCTTTCACAATGCTCCTCGTAAGTCTCCGTGTACTTATACAAGTACGAACTGAGCACGGTAGTTCAAACCTGACTTTCAAACTAAATAGCACAAGTAACTACCTAATGTACTTGACCAAGTAAATATTTTCATTCCCCGTTTACAGAGTAGTTATTTTTTATTTCAATACAACCTTAAACATTTTGTTGTTGTTTTTGTTATATTATAAAAGCATAGCGTACTTACAGGACTACAAATTATTTTCATTATTTTCCTTTCTAAAAATGTGCCACAGATGCTAAGCATGACGTCAAAAAAATTCAAAACTAGGAAGCACTTCAAAAACTACATAAACCTTACCTCTCTTACTCCTACCTGAAAGAGCGGTTTGCCTTTTCCCATAATCCTAATGTTCCCTGTCGCTCACACCTCCTCCTCAATCTCAATATGCCATCCCATAAAACCGACTTCTTTTCCTATTCCTTCTCCGTTCATGCAGTCAGATTGTGGAATGACCCAGTATTCGGGAGTCGACGTCGATTTACTCATTTAAGAAGCGCGTAAAGGAGTACTATCTTTCCGGTTGAGTGTGTTATAGTTATTGTATATGAGTTTAATTTGTGTCGTAACTATTTTATACTTTGTCTGTTCCTTTTGTGCACACTTTTTCTACCTTTCTTTGTGTCTTCTCCTTCTACGGGCCTGCTGGAAGAAATTTCAATGTGAAATAAGCAGCGCCCTTGTACTTGTCCATTCTTACTATGTTCTCCCTTCTTATTCGTTTGTGTGTACATAAATTATAAATAAATAAATAAATAAACCCTTCAATTTTTTATCTCGGTCTGAAGCACTAATCTTAGTTTGTACTTGGTATAGTACATCCGGCAGATATGAGTAGTGATCTTAAAAAACACAGAATTTACGAGGATATTATTACTTATGTATAAATATTATTATAATATTTTTCAACTTTTTTATAAACATAACTTAACGTCCCTTACCGATCCCTAAAGGCTTTATTACATACTGTACATGATTAAATTTGCAACACTAGGTAAGCCAGTGTTACTTTATAGCAAAGCTCCGTTTATTCGCTTGTAAAATGTTTAAAGCTGCATACCTATAAAACATAAACATAATATTGAAATGAAACATAAAAAATGTTCATAACAAATGTGCTGCGCAAACGATATAACAATAAATCGCATGTGGCGTGATCTCATCATCGCTCGAGTTTTATGAAGATCAGCGTATGTGTGAGTTGCACTGGTTTACGTTGGAGAAGATGTAGGAGATGTCAACATTTTCTATTAATATATCTTGCACATAAAACCTTATACACAACAAAATGGCTTTCTGACAAATGCTTCTATACTTTACTGGAATTCATGAATTAAAATACTGAAGACTGTTATTTTATCTTCGACGAGCGCATTCTATAAAACATTGATTATTTTGACATATCCAATTATCTGTTATTGTAATGCATCAATTATTTTATAAATGTAATCTAATAATACTTATAAAATGCTGACATATCCACTTAATTTTAATTATGTGTGTTGAATTCTAATCTGATTAATCACTTTTTTCTTATTATTAATTTATTTATATCTATTATATATAAATATGAAATAATTGAAATTGGAATTGTCAAAACATAAATTGACATTTATTTTTATAATTTTGCATGCTGTATATTCAGCGAAACATGTTAGCTGATGCTAATTAGAACTTTACAACAACTAAGTATATGTTACAATGTTTCTAGCAAAATAAAAGCTATTCTATTCTGTTCTATTCTATTTATTCTATAACCTTAACCTTAAGGTCACCACGCCTTGACCTGTTGCCGTTGTGCAGGGAGATTTCCACGCCTTCTAAAAACTCTTCATCTAGCCAGATTATCAACCTTGTTATAAGCCTCTCCCTCTGCTGGGCAAATGATCGTTACTATTAATGGGTATTTTCTAAATAGGTAAGAAAAATATCATTATATAATTATGTGACATAAGATAACAATAACAAGTTTTCACGCATAACAGGTAAACGACATTAGAAAATAAAACTCCTATGTTACGTACGCTATGCTACAGGTATCGAGTTTGTTCTTTTAAATTTTCCTTTTCTTGTCAATGTAACTTTGTGTCAAGAAACCAATAAATGCTTATTAATTAATTAATTAACTAATTCTAAATAGGAAATAGGAACAGCAGCTTGCAAGGGCAATCATTTTTTTTTTTCACCTTATTGTCATCATCTTCATCACCATCAATAGCCGGTACATTGTCTCTGCTACGTGTAACTCTCTCTTCGTACACATAAGCCAAACATTAGTATGTACGAAAAAAATAATACTTTAAAGGCATGAAAAAATAATAACACAAATCGCGTACCTAACGCACCCCATCCAAACATTATTGTAATCTGGACAATAAAAGCGGTATTAAATTTAAGACCTTTTACTTTTTTTTATAACGGAAGATGGAAAATGCGAATTTCATATCTGTTGTTAAAATAAAACGATGGATTCGGTAGAGCCGGGCCACGTGTACTATGAAGCCGTTAAACGAATGGTGACATCGTAAGTATCGAAATAAACTACAGACATGTGAAATAAATCAAGTTCTGTTAATAAAATTTATTTATTTATTTAAACAGGTTGATTTGCAGAACACACATTAGATATTCATCACCCTCATCGGCTATTTTTGTTTCTACTACTGGGGCACGAGCCTGCCCTATGGATGGATAGGGAGAACGGGCCATGAACCACCACGCGGGCCCAGTGCGAGTTAGCAGTTGCCAACAGCAAGCACGGAGGAGCTCGAGATGAAAAAAAATTATTCACCTTTCCGATTATTAGCCTTTGCGAAATTGGCTTAAACTAAGCAAACACAAACCGAGCACGTTAACCACTGCAACATCGAGCTCTTCTTAGTTCAGATAGAAGTGTGTGCTCCATTAAAAGGCCTACGCAGACCGGGACGGCGTGGCAAAGTATTTTGCCGCCGAGGGATGCCGTGGCATGCCGCGTCACGTCGAAGTATGCCTCGGCAACTTCTGCTTAGGGATGTTCATGTATAAAATATATCAATATTTTCGATATATCGTAAGCAATTTGTTTGTATGTGACTAGTCTATAATAATAAATATTAGATAGGGATCAGGTTAATATGAATTAAAACAGCTAGGCTTAAGAAACAAATCAACTTTATTTATTTATAAATTCAGTATTTTTTGTCTAGACCTTGCAAAAACAAAATTTTACCTATTTACTCATTTGGCTTGCAGCCTGCTTCTCAGCTGAGTTTTAACTCAGATAAAATACCACAAATTTGATAACACAATGCTATAGTAAAATTTACTTTTTATTTTTAAGTGCTTATTGCATAATACGGGCAGTGCAGCCGCCCGGATTGCGGAAGACCCAGGTTCGATTCCTGGCTGGGTTCGGTAGGCATTTAATTTATTTTATGTATTTTATAATTATTAAATTCAGCTTCAGTGCAGCAATTAGCACTTAAAAATAAAAAGTAAAAGTTACCTACTTTAGAATGGTCCAAACCTTTTTTATCTGCAACTTTTATTCCCAAATAAAAAATATAAACATTAAAGAACCTTTTTTAAAAAACATAATAAAATATACCTAGCCTATGTTACCCGCAAGAAATAAAGGATTCTATCAGTGAAATATATTTTTGAATTGGACCGGCAGTTCTTCAGATAATCCTCCTCAAACAAAGTTACAAACTTTACCACATTATTAATATTATAGATTCCTTATTAGGCTAGCGAGCCAATTTAATATTATTTATTATATTATATACCAATCCATTTGATAAAATCTGACCACGGATTTGTAGTATTCCAGGTCTGATTATCCCTTTTACAACCTATACAATATATCTTATGCCCTTATTTACTATTATTCCTTCTCGAACGTTACCCATTTTATGTTGCACTTTTTATTCGCCGTATCTGCTTTACTGCTAACATCATAAAGGGGGGGAATAAAAGATTTGTTGTAAAAATTAAACTCTTAAGAAACCCCCCCACCCTCCTCCCCTTTATCGGTTAGCGTAATTTTTATTATTGTTTTAAGGATTCCCTCCTATCTCGAGATACCATTCAGCTGTTTTAACATTCGAAATTTAAAAAGTCTAATAAAATGAGATATAAAATGTTTGTTTTATAATGGTAGGAGGAAAGATTAGATATTTCTTGTCAGAAATGGGGTAACTAAAAAACAGCACGTTTTGTAGGTACAGTGCGTGCTGAAAGGATTCTTGGAATGCGTTTTTTAAAGACTATTATTCTACTCTAAGAATACCTAATCCATACAGAAAACTCATAAACAAATTACAATTTGAAAAAAGTTGTAAAAAAATTCACGAGCAGAATGTGAACCAGCCATCTCTGATTTACTGGGTCACGTAATAATACTTACCAATTAGCCTATTTTTTATTTATTTATTTCTTGGTACACACACAGAGATACAACAACAACACACAAAGCAAACGACAAAAACAAACATGATATGTTGCGGCTCCAAAAAATTGTGTACTCACACTTGCTGAGCAGAACAATGATGAACCTAATATGGCTATTATCTGAATCGATTTGGCTAACAAGATAAGTAAATAGTTTCCACTTCATAACGTAGATGAATAGCGGTTTCAGGCACCACTCACTCTCAAAAGACTTGAATACTGTTATATTGATGTTGACTTAATCATACCTTAAAATGTCCCGGTTGGAATGCTCTCGTTAACCTACTCGAACGCTTCGGAGAATCTAGAACGAGACGTGGAAAGCTTGTGTGATGTAATCCCCTCTAGAAAACCACCAAAGAATAAACATAGCACTATGTGGCTGTAGCTTTTAGATATTTTAGGTGCATTGCCCGGCTTATGCCAACCCGATTTGGCCACAAAAGTGGTGATTAAACCAACTCCCATCAATACGATGATTGCCCAGCTGTGGGACAGTACATAAGCATACTAAAAAAACAATCCCACGACAATACCTCTCTTAAAACGGTTCAAAGTTCATGCATTTATGTCGCAGTCGCGTGCGCATTGTAACAATAACGACAGATATTTACGCGCGGCGCGTCACCCGAGCGCTTTTTACGAGCCGAAAGCAGCAAAGGAGATACAGTTATGACGTATTTAGTACTAATTGGTGGTTTTTATGTATATCTTGATTATGGCAGTGGTAACAAGATAAAGTTAATACCATGTCCAATTTTAAGATCGATGGAGATTGTATTATTGACTTTTCTTTTTTCGTGTAATATATAATTATAAAAATATATTTTTCTAGAGTTAACGCGACTCTAAAATAAAAACTCTTTGCTGATTATTTTGCAAAGTGATAATTAACTTTTTTAAACGCGACAGCGTTTTCTAATCAAATCGCGCAAGCGCCGTCGCTCGCCGTCGTCGTCGGTTGCCCGGCGTTGTCGAGTTTGCAGCCGTGCGAATTGTCTCTGCTAGTTTCTGGTGGGGCAAGCGATTCCTCTGTTCATTCATCATCAGCTCATTTTGCCACTGCTGAGGCACAAGCCTTCCCAATGGAAGAAAAGGGAGAAAGGGCCATAAAGCAGTGGTTAACGACTGCTAATGCAGCCGGGACCAACGGCTTTACGTGCTTTACGAAGCACGGAGGTGCTCGAAATGATAAATTTTTGGTCACCCATTCGATGACCGACCTTTGCGAAATTTGCTTAACATCAGCTCTCGTAGACCAGACGCGTTATCCACTGTGCCATCGAGCTCCTCTGTTCATTACGTTCTTTATACATATAAGCAGCTTCAGCAACCTCCGCTAACGTTAACCAACAGGGGACGTCTCTCCACAAAGGCGAAATGAAATGAGTTATATTATATTTTTAAGTACACATTTTTATGTACATCTGCACACTCATAACGCACAAAGCTTTATAGGGACGCAGTTATGCGGCCAGACGTTTTTATAGTGACGTGACACGCGCGATACGGCTCGATACTTTTTTATGATCGATTTAATTTATTTGCGCGCTCGTAAATGTCATCTGTATCGATGGAGCGCGGATTTTGAAATTATTTGTTGCTCTTGTGGTTTTTAACGATGCTCTTACAAGATTGCTGCGATCTGTACAGTTGACAAGCGTTTTGAGAATTGGTGTAATAACATTGGTTGAAATGGTGGTTTTACTTTTTTTTTGGACGAGAACCTTTGTGAAGATGTGAATGATTCTTAAAAGAAACTAATTTTGTCTGACATTTTTTATTCGTTTGCTGAGAACCAAATAAAAGCTATTGAAATCAGTATGTAGTTACATTAAAATTATACATGACTTATCTGAATTAATTTCCACTTCATAACGTAGATGAATAGCGGTTTCAGGCACCACTCACTCTCAAAAGACTTGAATACTGTTATATTGATTTAGTTTTAGAAATCTATTACAAAAACACAAATGTTGAAAACATTTCCACGAGCAGGATTTGAACCTCAACCCTTCTGACATACCGGTTCAGGTGCTCTCCCAATTGAACTATCGTGGTTCTAACCAGCCCGCCGAAATTATTCAAAACTATTTACTTTTTTACTTTGCCCATTCAATGTCAACAACTACCGTCGTTAACATCCGATCATAATATTTTTACAAATACTAAAGATCAGTTATGAAATAGGCAAGCTATTTATAATTTTTTTTGTTTTGTTTATATATTTTCTAACCCTTAACTACCTTCGTGGGGTAAATTTTTACCCCAACCGCTGATTTCTTGTTCGTAAAATTCCTCCTATTGTGATCAGTGCATCGTCGCTTCGTGTAATCTCAGTAGTGGACCAACGGCTTTACGTGCCTTCCTAAACACAGAGGAAATCGAGAATATACATTTTTGGTCACCCAACCAATGACCGGCCTTTGCGAAAGTTGCTTAATCACAACACTTGCACACCGGGCGCATTAACCACTGCGCCATCGAGCTTCTAGTATAATTCTATTATTTTATCATTCGTTTTTATCTATTATCAAGTGTCATTAGAAAGTAAACTTCTTTGTATATTCTATCGTTCAGTTTACTTCACAGACAATGTATATTTCGTGCTTAACAGTGAAACGACTAAAGCTAACATTGCTTAAGATTCAATCCGAAACGATTTCAGGGACTGTAAAATCCTCGAATGGCCTAGATAGAATCTATTGATAGCAGCTTGCAGTCCTTTATAGGCTATATCAGGTTCTTTCGTACACTTGGCAAAGACAATGTTGAAATATCTGATTTTATCAGTTTTCTAAACATTTGACGTTCGACATTAACAAACATTGAGTGAGACACAAGTCTTATTTCGCGAGTAATGCAATGCAAATAGACACTGAAAAACGTAATTATAAAGCATTCTAGTCTTTTATTGAGAGTACCCTTAACTGGGCGTGCTCCAAGGATCATTATTGGGACCATAACATTTTCTCGTTTTCATCACAGTCTTAACTTGAAGATCCTAACTATTAGATACTTCCTCAGCCTTTATAATAAACAAGTTATTAAAATGATGACAAGATGAGTGTTATTCTATAAAACGTATTGTAATAGTTAGCCCAGCAGTTAGATTTTTTATTGATCGATGATGGTGTTTATTGAACATGCACACTTTTTTATCAACGAGTGTCTGACTATATACAGTTTTAAAATTCCTTAAAAAATAAAAATAATATAATAAAAAATATGAAGAGTCATGGAAGTTAAAGCGAGATACAATATTATTGATGACCTCAGCAACATAGTAAGCTCACTGAAATACGCGTAATATTGAAAGAGTTGTAAAACTTTCATATCTTGTATAAAAATCCCATTCCGTAAACTGTCGATATGAATATATTGACGGTATATCGACATCGTTATGGCACTCGAGATGCCAATCGACTCTACTCGTATGATTGAATTAAACTTTGTAATATATTCTATATGATGGAAAGTTGTCACATCAGCATTTTACTTGAAAGCAAGTTATATTCATGAAGCTGTAGATATAAGGTTATATTGTCTTCAAGATCGGCAACTTTCTCTTTGGAAAAAAATAAATAAATTATTGTTTATTCTTAATGTCTCTGAAAACTCATATGAATAATATTTTAGCTTGCTGCGGCTAAATATAATTTATTTTACATTCTGTGTTCTTAGGTACAAACAATTTTATGGTCAAAAGATTAGTAAGAGACTGGTACCTGAAACTGGCGGTGGCCTGTATCACAGTATGAGTACACCAGCACTCTCCTCTCTATTACAAAACAGGAGAAGCAGATAATCAACCTTTTTTTTTGAATTAGGAAATACAAGTCAACACGTAGTAACCTCAGGATTATTTCAAGATTTCAAAGGATTCAAAGTTGTTTTTGAACTTTGAATCAAAATTAATGATCATGGTAGACTCCCGATCTCTTCTCCGTACAATAAAGTTTGCTAGCGTATATTTTACATCAATTTTTATAATGAAAATAACTCAAAGAAAATAACCAGACAATATTTCACTACAAAACGAACATGCCAAAATTAAAAATATTCCCCGATCCAATCTTACATCATCAGTGCCAACATCAATGGACCCTTTTCTAGAAAAAGGTGAAATTAAATAAAACTCATTTTGCAACTGCTTTCATAAACCTCTTTCTAACGCGACACTGTAAATAACCTAAGCCGAATCGAACGGATTTGAGCTCTATTTGTTGGGTGAAAAGGTACTTATTGGAGGGGATTGAATTGAGTTTTTTATAAGAGGCAGGATCGGTATCGAGTGGCTGGAATTTGTCTCCGAATGGATTGAAGAAGCATTGTTCCGCCTCAAAAGGCGGTCTTTGTAGGCACTTTATTACGCTCGCGCGGGGTGAAATTGTTTTCGCGTTGTAAGAATTGGATTTCTGTTTGTTTTCCTGTATTAGATTTGCGTACCGACGAATAAAAAATAAGGTTGAAGAGATGCGATAGTAATGTTAATGATTAGCGATGAAGGTAGGGATGTGGCGTAAGTAAATAATAAATAGTTAACAAAATTGTTAATATATTTTTAAATATTTATTTTAATTCGGAATGTGTTGGAATTTTTTCCAACGGCAGATTAAAATTCAATTCAATAACATTTTTGATTAAAAATATTGATAATTAATATCCTAATAAATACATAAAACTTTTCTTTATGTTGATAGCCATATCCATTATTTATATCAGTATCCCGAATGTTTACAATCTAAATACAGATAAATCCAAAACCGAAGTAACGATACATTATTCACTTTGCAAAAAAAATCTGTTGAATCTTCAAAGAAAATACCTATATTGACATTTTTATTTTATTTACTTCAGTTTCCAATGTTTGCTGAAAATACACCATCAGTTAGAACAACATTCAACCCTTTGATACACCTTTCGGGAAACCTTTCGGGTACCTAATATTTGTTATCCAAACAAATCTATCAAATAGTCGCACCGGTACGGTGACCCTTTTGATCTTATGTTTGCCTGGTAGTTTTTATAATTCTATTGGTTAATATAATAACATTTTTTTTGATACTATGGATAAATATTTTTAAATAAAAGTTTATAATAATGAAACCCTCACCAGGCCACAGTGGTGGGTTATGGCCTGATGGGGGAGGTTTGTCCCTCTGAGTCCAGCATTATGAGGTTTTTAGGCTGAGGATGATTATGGTAAATTATGTATTTTATCTAACTAAACAATACTAATCGTTAAGTTAGGCTCCGCGCAAACGGACCACCGATCACAGCCACCGGTGGCTAGCGACAAGCTGTTTACATGATTTTTAATACGTTTTGTATGGACTCGCCGCACACGTGTAGTGAGTGACGTCCACTCACGACTCAGTGCCCGCGATACGCCACTGGCACCAGTGGCGGCCATTTGCGACTACTGTCCGCGACATGCGATCGGTGGCAGCCACTCGCTACTTAAAAACGCCGACACCTGTCACTCATGCGCCGCCGCTGCGCTCCCCTCTCACCCGCCGTCCCTTCAGTTATCCGCTAACTAGTGGCGGCCACCGACTACTAGTGGCGGCCACCAATCACTCGTGGCAGCTACCGACCACCTTCGTTTGTGCGGTACCAAAGGACGTGGCGCGCGACAGCCACCAGTGACTGGGGTCGGTGGCCCGTTTGCGCGGAGCTTTAATCACGGAAAAACATTTAGCCATGTATGTATTGACGTGCAATTTAAGAGACCTATGTTCAGCAATTGCGCTTTGTCTCGATGCACTACTGCAAAGGACCTTGGCATTATTTTTGATGATAAACTTTCATTCCGTCAACATTATGAACATGTGTTAAAAAGATGTAATGGTCTTTTAGGTTTTATATTTAGATCCACAAAAGGTTTTAAGAAACCAAAAAGTGTATTATGTCTTTATTACAGCATAATACGTAGTATTTTAGAATACGGTTGTACAATTTGGAGCCCATTCTATAAAATACACATAGAAAGTATTGAAGGCATTCAGAAAAAGTGTTTAAGATTTCTATCTTATCGCTTTCATCTAGGCAGGTCTCTTTATTCCTACGAACTTCGAATGATTAAGTTTGGTGTTATTTCGCTTGCGGTTCGTCGAGAACAGTATGATTTAATTTACTTGTTTAAAATATTGCACTCAACAATCGACTCCCCTAAATTGCTTTCACTCATTCAAATAAATACTTTGTATCGAACCCGGGCGCCTAAGACCTTTGTACTAAATGCCTATAAAAATAATACATCATATTACAATCCCATTGTCAGAATGTGCCGTCTATACAATGAACTGGTTGCACTTAATAACAACATCGACATATTTTCCATGAAAATACATGAATTTAAGAAAAATGTCCGGGAAACTCTCAGTCCGGCATCTCCCAATTATTAATAAAATGTTGACAAACATTAACCTAGAATAAGTTTTCAGTTTGTTATATTTCTATTATTCACCATTATTATGTATATAATTAGTTTTTAATTGAATATAATTTTAGATTAGGTAAACTTTAACATAGACGCTAATTATTAATCATGATGTGTACACATGTTTTTAGATAGAAATTTAGTTCTTATACAATTATCATGCTTTTTTGTTATTTTTTAATTTTTATCTGTTTTGTGTACCTAATAAATAAATAAATAAATAAATAAAAAGCAGTGGACTAGTATAGGCAGATGATAATGATGATGATGATGATGATGATGAATGTATCTTTATTTAATTAACGATTTGATTTCTGATTCGTAAGTAGCTCAAAACACTCGGGAGTCACAACCACAGCGCATTCTAATTTATTTTTCTAACTTACTCTCTTTAAATGTATGCAAATGTTGAATCTCACGATTGATGCTTTGTCGCAAGATTATCAGGTACACCATCTGTCTCTTTCTTTCTTTACAGCATCACATATCTTCGTCTCTCTCTGTCCGTTGGAATAATGCTAGTAATTTGTCGGTGGTCGTATTCAATTCGGCGCAGTGAAATTAGGTATAATAAAATTATACAGATTTAATGTAACGTTTTAAGTCTTTGTTAGGGGATTGGGTTTTCTAATTTTATTTTGTCGAGGGGCGTCTTTTGTACCTGTAATCAGCTTAAATGCGGCACACACATGCCACGTTCTGTTGTGGTACCGCAAATTAATTTCATTAGCAATTACGATATTAAAAGATTAAATATTAAATTATTTAAAAAGACAATGTTTTGATACTTCATAAAATATTTTTTGCACTAGGATGGGACTGATACCTACAGAAGCTATTAATAATAGCAACATTGAAAACAGTTTGAGAAGCTTGGATATTAATTTTTGCTCTTATTTACATTTTCAGTTTACTTTAATCACAGTATATTATTATTTTGTATTTGTTTGTGTTTGTTCATACTTCATAGTTACTAGCTCCCCTAAAAATTAGGTATGTATGTCACAAGAAACTTTATTGCTTTTCCACGGAAACATTGTTTAAAATGACGAACTCTAGCATTTTTAATATTAAAGGATTGTATACAATGCCTAATAATCTACTAATTAATTTGTTAGGCTAAAAGTATTTGGTCGTACCGTGTAAAGAGACCCTTGCTTCACAATAGTCGTAAGTAAATCGTAAACCCTTTAAATAGTTCTTAGAAAGCCCGCAACCGCAAATGCGATGTATCAACAATAATAAATTAAAACCCATTTGCGTTATCCAAACTTAATGTTATACTTAACGTTTATAACCGAACGTAATTGTACAATACTTTGCCTGCCAATGAAAAATCTGTGTTTTAAAATAAGCACACATAAAATTATGTAGTTTTTTTTTTAAATAATGATGAACGGACGAACGAATGTTATTAAAATTGAACGTAACCATGTGAATAGTTAATCTCAATATAGGTTTAATTTGATTGCTTTAAAAATTGTAAATATTTACTTTGAAGTATTTTTTTTACTCCGTGTTTTCGTTTGATATTTCAACGTGTACCAAGTAGTAAACATGGATTTGCATCAGGTTACGCGATCGTGCCAGTTCAGCAACTTTCCCAATGCCAGCTCACCGCATTGTTGACAAAGGCACGTTTGTTCGTTAGTCCCGACAGTTATCGAAAGAGCAGTAGTAAAAAAAAGCTTTCGCTATGACACCGAATTGATGGTTGATAAACAGAAGACTTAGTGTATATATATAGTGATCTACTGTGGTAAACACATAAACGAACAGTAACACAAGTTCACCGCCCTCAACGCAAATAGTCAAATATTCGGAGTTACACCTTTTTACGAGTATTGCGACTGTAATAGTTTTTATGATTGTTCTAACAGCTGCAATTGCATCTAGATGTGTCATGTATAGGTTTCGAGGGAGTGTACGTACAAGTAGGTTGTGGACATTTTCTTTGTTTATTGGTTGCATAACTTTTTAAATGTCTTACAAGGAACAACAAGAACAACTTACAGACGCAGGCTCAAAGGATCTGTCCTACCAACCCAAAGGTTTAAATTCTGGGTGAAATATTTTACCACTTTGGATAACAAAACTATATGTTAACACTACTCGTTAATCCCATATTATTATTAAATACAATACGAGAAACTTGGATATAGGCGTCTTAGTAGATATATAATAATAGTTTATTTATTTTCTTTTTCACGGAAAAATAAAATCTTGGTTTATTTTTTCGATAACAATAGATTTAATGGTAAAGCTTAGCATTAAACGGATTACTCTACATAGTATCACTAAATTTAACGACGCACACCTAAATAATATTGACCAAGAATCGAATGGTTTAATGTGGCCATAACACGCATTCCCACCCCGCAGTAAAAACGCCATTCAAATTATACTTACAATAAAATAGTCAAGTGTATCACTTACTTGGATTACACCGAACGTCTGGTGCGTTTACACACTTGACGTGCTATTTTAGAATCGCATCGTATAAATGACATTATTTTTTTGCATCATTTGTAGTAAAAGTCAGCGTTTGATAAAATGAAACTGTTTTTCTAATGATAACCAGCAAATAAGAATATTATAAATATGTGTTGCATTTACAATAATTATTTTTAAAATGTTGTTAGGTATAATTTAAAATTACGAAATAAACTTTATAATAAGACAGCTTTAATAGATGGAAGTGAATATACTTATTAAATTTAAATTTACATTACAAATGAATGTGTAATGTAATAACTTTGTTGGTGTAACAAAATAAAATAAAATAAAAAATAACCAAAATAATGTTTATTCTAGCATCAAATGTTAACTGAAAATCGTAACTTAAATGAAATTAAATTTCGACTCGACTCTGAAAGAAGACTCAACCAAAACGTATATTTGTCCAACTACTAAGAGCCACATTTAAATCGTTTCGACGTCGTGTCGTCGTCGTATCGTACACTGTAAAAACATTACTATATATGACTTCGTAACATTTACGAGTGTATTGTTTTATTAATATCTATAAAAAGTGCTTCCAAGTTCTAAGTACCAAGTGCACAACATTTCTTATAGCAATGTTCACAAACTTTATTGAAGCGCCAAGTTTATAGTGCTTAGTTCTATTTACACTTTTGCGTCTTATGGAAGTGTAGACTCGTTATATTATGGGCAATCGAGTATCGTGTCACTGTTTTAGAATAGTGGTGCAATTAAATGAAGGGGAATCCGCTGTAGTATGTGGAAATCTATTTGCCGAACGATTATTTAACTTAGACGAGAGGTAGAATATGAAAATAACGAAAACATTATTGTTTTTTTAAAGTACTTCAGTCAGTTTAGACTATCTATGCTATCTGTTTGTTAATCTAAGGCTTAAGTATTTGCACAGAGAAGAACCGACAAGAATCTCAGCAAGAAAATATACTTTGCCTATCACAAAACAACATACAAATTATTAAAGAGTTTTTTGTTTGCATATTTACATTTTTCTAATAATTATTTGATCTAATTTAAATATGACATCCAAGTAAAGCTAAGAACAATCATATTCCGCACTTACAAACATTTTGAATGACAATCATGAGATGACTATATTGGCTAAAAGTTATAAAACTTATATTTATAATTTATTATTTCCATTTATTCCAGACTGACGCAGCCACACCCGAGCCTACAGCATCAGAGTCCGACTCCAGATCATCAGAGAGCTCCATCTTCTCCTCCATCATGCCTGATAAGCTGTCAGGGTCCATCTGCACAGCAGTACTCTTCATGCTTGGGTGGAAGCTGCTGGCGAAACGATGAAGATGCACTATCGTCTTCGGGTGCTGTCGAGATTGGCGTGCGAAGGATAACTGAAGGGTTATTCTGCGACATGCTTTTGGAAATGTGTGTGCTGATGAAACTTTTTGGTATCAGTAGGTTTTATGTGTTTAAAAGGAACATTATTGACTGAATGTACATTGAGTGTTAAACGCCTTTTCATGCGTTTATTGTAATGTAATAGCGAATCTACATGAAAAAAAGCTTGACATTTTGCAATTCCAGCAAATGACGTGATTTTTTTTGTAATAAGATATAGATTTAAAAAAATAACTGCAAAGCAGATTTCTAATGATGTAGGATTTGTTGCTTTATTCACGTCTTACCGTTGATCCCAGCTGCAGTCAGTCATGTAATGACGTTGTTGAGAGATCATACTAAGCAATATCCCGCTTCTTTGATGTAGGTAACATATTTTTTGGGCAATCCTTTTTTTGACTCGCACTGATTCAAAAATTAATCATACACACTTCTACAATAAGGTATTTCTTCTACATTGTATGTTCATAACCAATTCTGAAGGAATGACAGTTAACATTAAACATACTGATACAAAAAAAGTTTTATTCCAGCATATACTTATTTTAAACTATAAAAAACACAAAGACGTATTCAGACTCAACTTTATCGAAAGTTGCGTTAGTGTAAATTCGTCCATCTCAAACGCACACAAAATATTATACATAAAATGTAATATAAGCACAAAACCAGGCTACTTGTATTAGTCCACCCATATTAGACTACTGTATATCAGTGATGTGTCTAGAACACATGTTTTGTAAGTCATGTGATTTTTTTGAAAAATTATCTTGTACTTGAAATCTGTGTGATGCCATATTTATACATAAAAATGAGTTTTTACGGGAGAACTCCATTCACATGACAATTGTAATCTAAATCTTGTTCCCAATTAGGAAATATTCATATAAAAAGGGTGCACTAATAAATCTAAAATTCAAAATATTTCACCTAAACAATAAATTTTAATCACGTGTCAATTTACATTCCGCTTTTGATGTTGAAATATATACCTATCCATAGATAATAACATTTATATTTGCATTATAGTATTTAAGATAAACGAATAAAATGTGTATAAACGGGAAGTGTTTCGCAGAATGGACCAGTTTCTGTCGTTATGTAGCTTACGAAAAATAGATTTTATTTGAATCGAAATAAAGTCCGTTTTCCACAAATTGTTCCAAAGAGAGCAACCTAAAAATGATCATCGACTGATCTCATTTTATTATTTTTGTAATGAAAAATGTTTATTTTATAAATATTTAATGTATTTATTCGTAAGCCATTTTGAATAGGGTTCGTGCCAAGTTGTTTAAATGGAGATTTTATGAGACGGTTATATTTTAGTACTACGAATAATTTTTGTGTAAATAATTTTTGGTAAGCAAGATTAATGGCTCTGTCGTTTCTGCTCCTCAATCAATTAGTTTTTATCAATTATTAGATCAACTTATCAAAATTTTACGTGAACGTAACTAATATTTGAGAAATATTGTATATTGTAAGAGTCATTGGTTTATTTAATTTTAATAATGTAGAGACAAGAAATGTGAGGGCTATTAATATAATATATTAGACTTTAAACTGTAGTATATAATACTCGATTAGTTTGATGCTAGCTATTTCGTTTTTGTGGCTTTGATGTTGAATTCAACATTTTTTTAATCGGTAAATATTTTGTTATTTAATCTTCGGATTGTTCATAAACTTTTAAGATTGAATTTTAATAAAAAAAAGTTAAATATAATCTTTTTAATATCAATAATTCAATTTAGGCCAAACTTAGAAATGAATAACTAAAATTGTTTTAAATACATAAATTATTGTTTTCACAAAAAGGGAACAAAACGTTTGGGATCAAAGTGGTTTTTTTTTGTACCATTTTCTTTTGTAAGTAAACATAAATATTTAGTGATTTACGTTAGGAGGTTACAAAATATGGAAGGATGTGTTCAAATGTGATATTGTATTTATTTAAGGAGAAGATAAACATAAAAGAAGTTTTCCTAATGATCTCTTGGAAACTCTTATTTGCTAATAAGAATTTGCTGCTTTGAGCTAATAAAAAATAATTAAGAGAAATATCTTAACAGCGTTCACACATAAAGATGTCCCAAACTAAATATTCTATTTTTTCAAAATTATTAATTTAATTTATTTTATTATTATTTTTTATTTTTCATTGTTTTTCTAATAGATTAAATATTGAAAAAAAACGTTTATTTGACAAAATGTATGTGATTAATTAAATCATTAAATAATTAGAGCATTTAATTAAATAAAGTTCCAAATGGAAAGATATTACTAAACTAATAGTTTGTTTTAAAATTTTGTCTATTTATTTAACAGTTCTCTGTATTTATCCTTAGCATAGAAAGTTCATCAGAAAGGTGATTAGAATCGATTGACTTATTGTTTCAAAATTTTTTTTTTTTTTACGGGATACTTACCTTCATGAAGAAACACTATTAAAAATCCAACAGAAAATGTTGTTAGTCAATTGAATATCCGTATTAATTGTAAACATGTAACGGTTTTAAAGTGTTTATTTAAAAAAACTTGCATTCTCATATTTTTATTAGCTTAAAGTCGCAAACATTAATGAGACGAACGCATATAAGAGTTTTGTACATAAATTAAAATTGGTATGCTTTTCGCTAGTAAGGCTATAAATCTGTAGAAGACTTTTCTAAATTTCCACAACAATATAATATAATATAATACTTATAATAAATTAAAACATATATTTTTTTATTTTTATATAAAGACACTATAATACTAACCTACCAAAAAACGAAAATTATTTTAGTAAAAATTACAATTTAAATGTGTTTTTTTTTAAAATGTAAATTGTGTCTTTTATAAAAATAAAAAAGAGCTTTCCGCTTTAAAATTGTAACATGTATTATTAAAGGAATATTAAGCAATAATAATAATAATATTATAAACTTTGTAATAAAAAAATGAGAGAAATCTCAATACCGGTTGTTTTGAAGTAATTTCTCAAATAATGGCAAAATACACATGCTTTTATGAAAATAAATAACTGTTAATAAAAAAGTTATTAAAACGTTATCTTTGGTGGATTATGGCCCGATCTCGCCATGTGGTATTCTTAATGTGGGAAGACTTTAGCCCAGCAGTGGAACTGTCATGGGATGATGATGATGATGTTGAAAAACTATTATCATTTATATTTAGGTAGATTTGTTCTACCTATTAAACCATACTGAGGAGATAGTTAACGCGCTCGGTCTGCGATTGCTGAAGTTAAAGTGAAAGTTGCAAAAACGCCACTCAGATACTAACCGGGCGTTATCGCCCGGACCCGACCAAGCGACTTAAAACTTAAATATCGTTTATTTAGAGCCTACTTTAGTACGATGAAGTTTGGCTATAAACAAACTAGAGTAAATTTACTACACTCTAAACACCCAACAATTTTAATTTCTTTGCGTTTAAAATTTTTTTTTTCAATTTCAAATTTATTTTTTTTTGCCAATTTAAAAAAAATGGTCGAGGTGGTAAAACAATACTTGTGAAATCACGAAAAACTTATAGCCTAAGTTATCATTTTATTTATTAAAGCCTAAAAGAGTAAAAGCATGTGTAATTAGAAGACCAACAAAGTATATAAAGGTTCTCATTCAAGAAAAGTAATAGCATTTAAATATATTTTATATCGTCAGTCTTTTTTTGAATTGTGCATATTTTGTATTTTTTTTTCTTATTTTAGTAAATAAACGATTTACACGTGTGATCTACACTAAGTATGTTACATGAAACGGCCTGTATATTTTAGCTAATTTACTTGTAACTCATAAAATTATTAGCATTTTAAGTTTACTCATTTATAAACAGTAAGTCGTGAATTCAAACCAATTGACGAAACGATGATTATTGTAAATACTATTGATTATATTATGTATCATTATTTTTTGAGATGTACTGCCAATTATGTCTGTTTTATAATTCTTTATTTGAAAATATACCTTTTTTTTATAACCCATCTAGTTTATTTTCCTCCGGCAAATCTATCGATCAAAACTTTAAGAAAGCTAACGGTAAAAGTTTCATGTTAAAGTTAGCCAACTCATATGGAGTCTAAGCGCTATCCATCTAAGTTAAAATGTCTTTTACGAGTTAGGCAAACGTTATCCTTTGTAGACAAGTTAATGTGGTCGGTTAATCACGACTGGCTCAGTTAGCTGGGATGCCTTTATGACTGGAGAAAATGGTACTAGAAAATTTTTAAATGCTTGCTGTTAAAACTCTAGAGCCTGCCGTACTCAGAAAATACAATTAATATTGACGATACCTAACTTAGTACCTTAATTTTTTAATTTTTAAAATAGTCTGTAAAATTAATGATAAAAGCACTTTTTGCTTTAAATATTTTGGGGTTCTAACTAAACATGAGGTCGCGCTCAGTCAGATGAGCTAGAACAATCATATACGAAAAGTGGCTAGCTTATTATGATGACGATCATGATTTAAATATTAACGTCAATTGCTTAACGTAAAAACTAATCTTACTTTACTCTATGTTTGGAAAAGACTATGGCCAAAAGGTCAATGAGTGCGTTGCAGTAAAAATTAAAAACTAATTAGCAATTGTAAGACGAAAAATGTCACTTCACTATTGAGATGACACATCACTATGGAACTGTCATGGCTTACCAGCGAGTGCGTTAACGAGTGAGTGAGGGCAAGTGAGTCTTATCACGTAAACGTCATTTCAAATTAGAGTAAAAGAGACAAAACACGGAATAAGTATTCGGACCTTATTCTTTGTTTATTTGTAAGGCACTAGTAGTTTAACGGTTTGTTATGTCCTTTCATCATCATGTCTGTCAAAAGACGTCCACTGCTGGACGTCTGTCTCCCTCAAGTATACCCATAACGCTTCCCGCGACTTTCACCAGATCCTCGGTCTACTTTGTTGGAGGCCTGTCTACACTGCGTCTTCCGGTCGGCGGTCGCCACTCGAGAACTGTTCCGCCCTAGCTGTTAACTTCTATAACGATCTGATAAGGTTGGAAAGTGTCATACAATACAAATATTGGTAAGCTGTTTAATTTTGGTCATCTTATGTTTAAAACTATAATGGCACTTAAGAGAAGGCAACTTGTCTAAGTTAGAACTTGAACCTACCCAATCAATCCAAGTGGCAAATCTTTCACCTGAGCTAAGATAACTTAATTAAAATAAAAACTATGGTTCTCTTTTATTTCTTATAGGGAGCGGTTTTTGAATCAGTGCAAATATATTACTATAATAACTTTTTATGTGGGCATGGATGGCCAAAACCGAAACAATAAAAACACCCTTAAAAGTTTTGGGGTCGATTTCGAAAAACAACATCATTAGAATGTTCAAATAATTTTTGAAAAATTATTTGAACATTTTATAAATAGCTTGCCTACTTCTTAACTGATGATGATGATGATGATGATGATGATGATATTTGTAAAAATATTATGATCGGACGTTAGTGACGGTAGTTGTTGACATTGAATGGGCGCCTTTGGATTTCAAAGTCAAAAGTGTTGAATAATTTCGGCGGGCTAGCTAGAACCACGATAGCTCAATTTAAAGAGCACCTAAACCAATATGTCAGAAGGGTGCAGGTTCAAATCCTGCTCGTGAAAAAAAAATTTCAACATTTGTGTTTTTGTAACATCATTAGAATTCGAACAAATTTGATTAGTTAATGCTCCTGCTGGCTATGTATGAATACTTAAAAATGTAATATGAATTAGTTTATTCAAATATCAACAGATTCCTTCGTCGTCATCATCAGCCAATACAGATTCCTTAATTGTTTTCTAAAGTTTACACGAACATTACACATTGAAATGAAACAACTTTTACGGAAGATTCCATAAGTTTGCCCAATGTCTGACTATTCAAAATCAAGCAGTTAACGCAGTCTCGTTTACATTCCTTTATAACTATACTAGCGACCCGCCCCTGCTTCGCACGGGTGCAATGCTGATACTAAATGCATGTATTTATACATATAAACCTTCCTCTTGAATCACTCTATCTATTAAAAAAAACCGCATCAAAATCGATTGCGTAGTTTTAAAGATCTAAGCACACAAAGGGACATAGGGACAGAGAAAGCGACTTTGTTTTATACTATGTAGTGATCTCTTAACAATCACTTCTGAGCAGTAGATAAGAGATGGCCATTCCTTTAACAGAATTTGTAAAAAGTTACGTATAGATGGATGATTGAAGTAAATTTAAAGATTTTTTCATAAACGCCTTTTTAAACAATTAATCATAATAAGTAGACATTTATACCGCTGCAAAATTGTATTAACTATGTGTAAAGCAATAAAAGTAGGGCGTAGTAATAGTGTAGGTAGGACGTCCTCAGATTAGGTGGAGCGACGATCTTCGCAAGATGGCTGGCAAGAGCTGGATAAGAATAACCGCGGATTGTGCTCAGTGGCGTACACGCGGAGAGGCCTAAGTCCAGCAGTGGACTATTATAGGCTGATGATGATAACAATAAAAAAGGTAATTGTAATAAGAATGCTAATTATGATGTATTGGTAAATTAAGAAATGTAATAACTGTGGGAAAAAAGCGCTTAAATTCTAACCATTGTTTACCCTAGCCACTCTTAAGAATATGAAAAAAAATCTAAACCAAAGATTAGGCACACGGTACCACTGTTCGCATGTGGGGTTATTTTTTGCGCTGTTGTGTTTACGCATAACTTTGGGGGATATTTTATTTCATCAGTTCGATCGTATCTGCCTTTGTCTGTTAGAGATGGGAATGTTGGAAACAATTAGCTATTCCCAGATTGAGTCACGGATTTTTCATAATTTATTTCATAGTTGCTGTTGTGAAGATTAATTTTCCTTAAAATGCTATATGGATATTCAAAATATTGTCAACAGATATTAGAAGAGAAAACCTATTTTCCTTTTGTTTAACTTCTTTGGTAAATTTAGTTCATTTGTATTTTAATCAAAAATAAAAAAATATTTTTTACCTACCTATGTAATCATAGGTAGATATAAAAACACAAATGTTGAAAAAATTTCCACTTGTTCGCAACAAAAAAATTCCATTTGTTCGTAACAAAATTTGCGTCAAAAATTATTTGAACAGGTAGATGTAATACAAAATTATGTAAGCGTCGTCGTCATCACATGTATCACCGCAGATATCATCAGTAGTGATCGGATAATCGGATGCATATTTACCTAAAGTTATTTTATAAATGAAGCACAATAATAATAATCATCATCATCATCATCAGCTTATTTTATGTCCCCACTGCTGGGGCACGAGCCTTCCCTATGGATGGATAGGGAGAACGGGCTATAAAGCACCACGCGGGCCCAGTGCGGATTGGTGGTTGTTAACTACTGCTAATGCAGCCGGGACCAACGGCTTTACGTGCTCTCCGAAGCACGGAGGAGCTCGAGATGATAAATTTTGGGTCACCCATCCGATGACCGGCCTTTGCGAAAGTTGCTCAATCTCAGCACTCACAGACCGGGCGCGTTAACCACTGCGCCATCGAGCTCCTCAAAATAATAATAATAATGATAAATATATAATGAAAATGATAATAATGATAAATATTTATATGAATACTATATATAAATAAACCTACTTAAACATAATAGTAGTCTCAGGAAGAAAAGTAGCGGATATGGCAGTTTTGCCGCAGTACAGGGTTAATCGGAAAAGTAGATTTTTTTTACGAGCTCTTTAAATGTGTGAATGGATTTCGCACGCCTGATCGCAACTGGAAGCGAATTCCAGAGACGAACAGCTTGGACGGTAAAAGAACAATCATAAAAGGTGGTGCTGTGTGGGGGTGTTTTAAGGCTTAAGTTTTCTGATGACCGTAATGAACGCGAACCTGAACAATTATGAAAACTGAAACGTTTCTTTAGATAAGAAGGATAGGTGGAATTAAACAATATGATTTTGATTAATCTTCAACCCGAACGCGCCAGCCACTGCGCCATTGAGCTCCAACTTCAAAGCAGCTGGTTCAATAATAAAACTTAACACTATGGCAATCAATCAACAGTGATTTCGATTAACTTCTCATCAATATCACCACAGAACGGCCGTCAGATGGATTGGCAGCCATCAAAAATCCAATTCAGAAACGACCCCCGATTGGCGAAACGTCACAACTCAACAAATCAACATTTTTGCATACAAATATTCAAACACGTACGCACTATTAGGTGTGCATATCGAAAAAATAAACAAATAACTATATTTGAAATTCAAATTTTTGGCAGCCGACAACTACTGGATTTGCATATAGACAAGGTAACAATCATCTATCATACACGATTTTAATATTTTGTATTATTTGTGTAGCTTATTAAGCTACTTGGGGTGTCATTTTCACACATAGGTTAACAATAAAAAAAATTATAAATAACATTAACTTTTTAGAGTTTTGATTTTTTTTTAATTAATTAAATCTATTCTAAGTGACATCGATTCCCTGCTTATTATTTTTGTTAAAAAAATCTAGGAATAACATAACATTGACTTTAGAAGTCATTTACTTAAATAGAAAAAAAATCAGCATAAAAGTGCACAGATAATATTCAGTTAAAATTTAGCTCAAAGACCAACGTCCACAAAGACGTATAAAACGAAAACTCAAAAAAAGTGAAACCCTCAATCGCCAAAACACTGCCTCTTCACTGTCAGATACTCCTAAAATTTTTGTTACCTCGACAAACTTAGATAAGATGGAGATACCAAGCGACGCAGACTTTAAACAAGTCCTGCTGGGAGATGAACCGACCTTCCAAGTCTAAGGCAGACAAATAAATAAATAAATAAACTTTCCTACACTCACACCAATTATCTAGCCCAAGAGAAGCTTCGTTATGAAACTCGTTAAATGGTTACTAGACAACGGATAAACATACTTAAAATACTTTAATACATACTTATTATACATGGAAAACACCCAGACCCGAGACAATTTAGAAAAACCATAATTTCTAAATTGACTTCACCGGGGATCGAACCCGGGACCTCAGAGATGACGACACCATGTAAACCGGTTTACAAACCACTCGACCAAGGAGATCGTCAATCCAAAGTTTATTTGTCACATTAAAGGACTTTAGAAAACGAACAACAATTCGATCGATATGAGATCAGATAACGCTACTTTGTTAAAGAAAAATGTAATATATAATATGTCAGCAGTAATTTTTAATAAAATACCCGATAGAATAAAAGAACAACCAATTAGGATATTTAAAAAAAATCTTACAGCATTACTGTCGCAAAAATGTTATTATTCAATACAAGATTTCTTAGCCGATAAGTTAGTTTGATTTCTTTAGTTTGTAAGCAAAAATATGCATGCTATTTAACGCAGAGTGTACAAGGTTTCGATAACAAAATGTAACAACTTATTATTTGTACCTACATTCATTGCAAATCTAAATAGAAATAGAAAAACATTTATTCAAAATCACAAAATAACATTCATACAAGTAAAACATTCATAATTAAAGATACATGGTATATGATACTGAAAAGGCATTTTCTCAGCATGTGCCATAGCACTTTAAAAATGCTACGACGCTGGTCTTCCGAAGATGCCCACGATTTATATCTCTATTCTATTCTATAATATAGAGTACTACATAATACATTAGTCAACACTAACGTAGCAATGTCGTTAGCCAAGTTATTTATGTCTGATTGGTTTTCAATGTTATTGTAATTAAATAAGGTTCAATTTATGCTGACAGCTAAAGGGCTTAGTATACTAAACACAGTTTCCATCGCGTGATTACTAATAACTTACCGGACATTGAACAATTAGTTCAAATGAACGACGTACGCTGATGTATATTTCGCTAATCAACACCCAATTACAGACGCGAATGCATTATGGGCCACTACACGACGTGACCACATCCATTTGCTTCCATTCAGTAACGTTATATATAAGCGAATCACTCTATAGGTTACACTTACAATAAGTGAGCATATTTTGGCATAGTTTGGCTTCAATTTATATGCTATAAAGTTTTAACTAAAATGTTGCTGCTATAAGACGTACTTTCCGTGCTTTAGAAGGCACGTAAAACTGCTAAAAAATTAGCAGTCGTTAACAACCACCAATCCGCACTGGGCCCGCGTGGTGGTTTACGGCCCGTCCTCCCTATCTATCCATAGTGAAGCTCGTGCCCCAGCTGTGGGGTTATAAAGAATGGGCTGATGATGATGATGATGATAAGACTTCAAGGGCGTTTTGTTGTCTCTGTATTCTTTTTGACATATTTAAAAAAACTGGCCAAGTAGGAGTCGGACTTGCCCACCAAGGGTTCCGTACTATTAGTACATATTATATAGTTCAGGAATCGAGACTCGAACTTTTCCCGAAAATCAGTTTCCAAAACCTACAATTACTTATATTATTGAAAAATGTTCAAATAATTTTTAACGCAAATTTTGTTGCGAACAAATTACAAAAACACAAATGTTGAAAACATTTTCACGAGCAGGATTTGAACCTGCACCCTTCTGATATTCCGGGTCAGGTGCTCTTCCAATTGAGCTATCGTTTGTATTGTTTGTTTTTTTATATTATTGTGTTTTTTTACGTGACATTGTGATTATAGTAACAGTTCATATCTAAAGTAGGTATTTCTTTTTTCATTCTTCGTCATAAGTTTTGACGACCTCCTTGGTCGAGTGGCTTGCACACCGGTTTTCATGGTGTCGCTATCTCTGAGGTCCCGGGTTCGATCCCCGGTCGGATCAACTTAGAAATACCTGTTTTTCTATATTGTTTCGGGTCTGGGTGTTTCCTATGTATAATAAGTATGTATTTAAGTATATTATGTATGTTTATCCGTTGTCTAGTTAACCATATAACGAGTTTCTTAAGGAAGCTTTTCTTGGGGCTAGATAATTGGTGTGTGTGGGAAACATTTATTATTTATTAAATCGAAAACTATACATCAAAAAAATAATTAAAAGTCTGTTTAAGCTTGTGGAAATGAATCCCTTTCATACGATGACACGGTTAACTTACTTCAAAATTTGGACCCCCGCTCTTTGCATAAAGACCCCTGTTTTTTTGTGATTTAATTAAATATTTATAGTTTTCAGATTTTTTCCTGTACAGTTCTAGGTCAACGGCAAGTACGCTATGAATTTTGATTCCCTTGAGAGTGTTGAAATATACGTTTTTTGCGACATAAACGGCCTTATCTTTTTTTTCGTTAAATTAGAAGTTTGATTTTTTCACAGCTTTAAGGGACTGCAGACCTGAGTATATGGTTTTAATTTCAACTCGATACCTCTACGCGTTCTTGAGATAAAGGGTCTTGACTCTTGACACACAGACAGACAGACGGACAGACGAACAACAAAGTGATCCTATAAGGGTTCCGTTTTTTCCTTTTGAGGTACGGAACCCTAAAAAATGCTTGTTCGTTTAAAATTAACACTTAACGTTAATGTTTAATTAACGTTTTAAAAATTTTTGATTTTAATATTTGATTAGTTTGTCTTCAGCTCTTTGACATATATTTTTAAATCTTTTTATATGTATTATGCTAAAATATCCTTACACAATAGTTCACAAATATTATGTCCCTATCAAAGCTTTGAAAAAAGTTGACTAAACTGTAGAAACATATTTAGTACTATGAAGGATAACATGTTCATAGTCATTATCTCTAATCTTAAGAAAATATATAATCGTAAAAAGTTTTATGGACTTATTCAAGCCCGGATTTGAACACACTTGTTTTTACAAAAAACATTATGCAGTAACCAAACCAATATTCTTGTTAACAGCAAACGAAACAACTCAATTCAATTCAAATTCCTTTATTGCGCTATGTTGTGTTTGTGTACCGTGATCTTAAAATAATACCAATGCTAACAATAGTACAAAACGAAAAGAATATACTAACTGGCATCATCTAGCACGTACGAAACGAAACACCCATTCACATCACCGTACACCGTAAACCGAGATATTGCAAGGAAAACGCACTAAAAATTTAATAAAATATGTGACAAAGGAGCCATTAAAGAATTTCCGTGACAAAGCACGGTTGTGTTGGAGAAATCCTCTTTTCATTTCTACCTTAGGTATGGCAATAAAAGTTGAAAAAAAGAGGAAAAAGAAACATTTACTCATCGTAAAACCACAATACTGCGTTTTATTTGAGGGCGCGACGTGGCGGAGCGACCCCGTATGCAAAAATTGGTATGAAATTGAAAAACAAATTTGTTACATATTGCGTTTTTGATTCGGTGGGGAACGGGTTTTGGGAGGGTTATTCAAACACTCTGGACTTCGCATTTGTAACTATTTTTCTTTTTCTATTGACATTTTATTTTAACCTAGACATAATTTTAACATTACATATAGGTTAAACATAAATTATATGCTTTTGATTCATAGTAATATCATATTAGTTTTACCAAAACATAAGTCATATGAAACTGCTCTCATCAAGTAGCTAAAGACATTTTGAAGCATTGAGCAACATTCCATAGGTATAATAAATATGAATACCTAACGTTTTAGGTTCTTTTCGTGTAAGTAATCGTTATATTAACCGCTGTTATCTCTTGAATACCTGACACCAGCTTATTTCAATAAAAGTATCTTATAGATTTTAAGATAAGTACATATAAATTAATCAAATCAAATAAAATTTTGTAAAGCAACAAAATCATTCTCCTCATCAATGTTTGGCCTTTTTTATGAGAATCGCGCTCCTCGAAGGGGTTGTGTGTCATACATCGACGCGTCATGTTACTTCATTAAACCAGTATTATATGCGGCCAGAGTGTTACAATGCACATTGTTATTTTTTCTTATTTTATGAGTTACAGCGTTATGTCAACGGGTAGCGTTTTCTTTTTTCCAGTGTAGGAATTTTGATACTGTTTTATTTTACTATTAAATCCATGACCTCTTCTACACATTTTAAGTAAAGTTTTAGACTCCTATGTCAGAAACTTGCACAGACCTATTATTTGGTCTGTGATTGTACTAGATTACGGATAAGCGCTCCAAGAACAGTCCGAGAAATGAGACCATACTCTTCAGTGGCCTTATTGCAAATTAAAAAGGCAGTTTTCAGTATAAATATTCGACAATATTAATTGGTAATAAGTTGCTGATACTGTAAAACCTTCTTTTAACGAACAGGATTTTGAGTTCTGTTTTTCCATTGTCGTGATGCATTTTCATAATATGATACCTTTAATTGATCGACGAAACACTTGTTAATTAATTTCAAAATAGTTCTACCAAATTGATCGAAATTAAGTTGCACGTTGTTCCATCTAACGTTTATTAGTCTAATGCAGTATGGATGTGTTTACGTCACCATAGTAGTCCGGTAAAGTGCTGGCATCGCTACCGGAATGGCCGGAATCAATCATGACGTGCGTCTGCGCTCGGTCCTAATATCACTTAAACACGCTGCTCATCCCTCAAATGGGAAGCCTTAATAATATTCGTACGTGGCCAAAGAGAAAGTGTGCAGATGTGTAACTTTGTAGAGAGGTCGGTTAAAATGTCTATGTTTCCACCTATGCTGTGGGTTTATACGGTTTATACGTGCGTGTGGCTCGTGTGGAGGTTGTCGTATATATTGAAAACTTAACTGATTTCTGATACACTGCTGGCAGAATTATATAGTTTATACCTACGTTGTTATTTATTACAAGTTTATCAGAAATCAGTTAAGTTTTCAATATCGTTACGTTAAATAAAAAGTTTACATAAAAATTCTGACCGTCTTTTGAAATAATTTCCAAAGTGTATTTTTTTAATAAACTTTTACGAAATACGGTTCTGTTTTTCATAGCAGATGTAGAGTTCTTAAACATTAAATATTAACCACCTGATTTTTTAATGGCAAATATTTTCTTTTAAGTTTGAAAGTCTCAATATATAATATAAACGGTGTAATATCAAGAAAATAAACAATTCCTCGTAAATTTCGTTTTAAATAAGCACAGCAAACAAAATTATTAAAAATACAAAAAATATGCCTCGCCGTAACAGTGTATGACACTGCCGTGACCAGGATTCGAACCTGGGTTACTACGGCCACAACGTAGGGTCCTAACCACTAGACGATCACGGCTATCGAGGCTTGTGGTAAAGTCACCAAAAAATACAATCACTTTGGTCAAAACTAGAGCACTTTCACTGGTTCATATTGCTTAATGTTCACAGCATCGAGCGTACACAAATCGCAGTTAATGCAATGCAAACGCAGTAGGTATTGTTGTTATTATGTCAGCTTAAATATTTTATAATTCGCAAATAAGTTGTGTTTGCAGAAACAATATTGTTCTCATAAATTCTACTGAGCAGGCGCAAAGATTAAATCATTTGGGTTGCAATCTAGCAAGTTGACACACATTCATATCCTTTGATATAGCTGCTAAATAAAATAGTTGATTGCTATCATTTATTAAATAGTCGTAGAAAAAGATTCTTACAAA
Organism: Eudonia mercurella; assembly: GCA_963082485.1. Classification (NCBI taxonomy): domain Eukaryota; kingdom Metazoa; phylum Arthropoda; class Insecta; order Lepidoptera; family Crambidae; genus Eudonia; species Eudonia mercurella. The sequence goes on from OY720042.1 coordinate 1,422,873, forward strand.
TTTATTGAAGTTATCTTCTTCTTATTGAATTATCGAAAACTAAAACTATTTATTGTCTTTAATTAAATAAACGTTTTAATTTCACTAAAGTATTAAACCGAGTTGTCCTACTGTTTTATGATGAACTGTGCGTAATGCTTCATTTCACACGATCAATGGTAACCAAAAAAGTAAGTTTCAATATGAAAATAAACTGTTCCATTAGATTATTATCATTAACAGCCCACCAAAGTCCCACTGCTGGACTTAGTAACATATTTTTTTTTTTTTTTTTTTTTTTATTTTATTTATCATTTAAATTGTTATTACAAAACACATTAAGCGATAACCTTAAAAACCACTAAGATTTAAGCTTAAGTTATCGAGAGTTTACAATAAATAAATATAACTTAAGTAATTAATAATTATTATTTTAACTTAACTAACTTAATTTTTTAACTACACACATACATTTAGGTATAATATACAACTATTTCATGTAAATAAGAGTTACAATAAGTCTAAAAAGTGTTTTTTAAGTTTAAATTTAATGTTTTTTTGTGTAACACTGTTTATTACTTCGGACGGCAAGTTATTGATGAGTCGAGGTACAAGGTTACCTGTTCTTCGCTCGCCGTACGCATTCTCCGCACGCGGCGTGCAAAGCCGATTCCTAGAAATAGCTCGAGTGTATACAGGATGTTCTATTGGAGTTTTTAAAGACTCATTGAAAAATTGTTCTTTCAATAAAGTATATTGTACTTGAACATGAATTGGTAAGGTTTTACAGTGTTTGAAAAGACCAGCAGCATCGTCCCGGAATTTATATCTATTTTTTTTGGAAACAATTGATTTAAGTATTATTAATTTTAAATTATTTATAGAATCTAGGTATGATTTATAGGTTCGGCCGTAGCTACTAAGGCCGTATTGAATGTATGACTCTGCTAATGCGTTATATAATATAAGTTTCACTTTAAATGGAATGCGATTTTTAAGTATAGTAATGTTTGCCAGAAACTGTCTTAATTTAGTACAAACATGCTCGACGTGATGAATCCAATTAAATTTACTGTCTATAATTAAGCCTAGATATGTTTGCTTGTCAACTATCTCTATTTGTGGACAGCGACATGCACTATTACTATGTAAGCAACTGTGATCGTGCGCCACTAGTTTATTGACGGGCGAGTCCTTGATGTACGGAGACTTTATTATCAGTAATTTTGTTTTGCTAGCATTAAGAACCAGGCCAGCGTCATGACACCATCTAGTTAGGAGATCAAGGTCCGACTGCAGTAGATCGCTGGCGGTTTGTAGATTTTTTCCACCGATTACAAGGCAAGTATCGTCAGCAAATTGGTAGCAGGTGCTGTTTACTATGCAGCTGCTCATGTCATTAACATAGGACAAGAAATGCAAAGGTCCTAACACTGATCCTTGTGCTGTGCCCTCCGTTACTGATACGGGTTCACTGTAGGCATTATCGATTTTCACCGAGAAACTCCGGTTTTTCAGATAATTTCCACACCACCTCAGTAACGGTCCACGCACTCCGCATTTGTCTAGTCTGTCTACCAGCTGATCATGCTCCAAGGTATCAAAAGCGCGCGAAAAATCAATGAACAAAGCCAGCACTTGCCTTCTCTCATTCAAATGCCCATTGACTTCATCTGTAAATTTAGACAATAGACCCGCTGTACTTTTGCCTGATTGAAACCCAAACTGACAGTCGTTGATAACGTCATGTTTCCTGTAAAAATTGTGCATCTGCTCGCATACATATTTTTCCACAATTTTGTCAATTGAAGAAAGCAGCGTAATTGGCCGATAATTTACATAATCATCGCGTTTTCCCTTCTTAAGCACCGGTCTGACACATCCCTCTTTCAATTTGTCTGGATATAAACCAGTTTCAATGCTTTTGTTAATCAAATCTGCAATTGTTGGGGATATGTAATCACTTATTTGTTTAATTTCTGAAATCCTGATATTATCAAGGCCTGGTGCCTTATTTGAGTTTAATTTATTAATGATTTTATAAACACAACTAGGAGTAGCTTTTTGAAAACGAATACTTGAGTCTAGGGGTTTACATGCACTACCTGGAGTCATTAATTTAATGTTACAATTTGGGATAATGTTTTTAACCGCTTTGTCAAAACTGTTCGCAAAATTGTTAGCCAAAGCTTTAGATGTGAGGCCTTGTGCATCAAACGCTTTTAATATAGCAGTGTCAATAGACAAGGTACCTCTCCCCAGCAGTTTGTTAACAATACCGTATATTTTTTTTATGTTGTTGAAATTATTATTAATTTGTTTTATATAATATAAATTTCTTTTATTTTCAAGAACTTTATGCACTTTATTGCGTGTTATATTATATTCTAATCTTAATTTAGCATCATTTGGGTTATTTTTCCAATTGCAATATAATTGATTCCGTTTATCACAGAGTCTAGTGATATTAGCGTCAATCCACGGGGCACTAAACCGTTTAGCATTCGTTCTATTTATATTGCAAGTTTTAATATTTGTTGCTGAATCTTTCGCTATTTTAAATGAGTCACTTATTAGGTTTAAAATTTCATTTGGGGAATTCATATTTTTAGAATTTAGCCAGTTTACTTTTTTAAGTTCCTTAATAAGAACATTGTAATCAACTAAATATTTTGTTACACGCTTTATACGCTCAGGCTTTATCGGTGCATCGTCAATGCATGTAATAATGACACCTCGATGATCGGCCAGTACAACGCCGAGCGCCGCGGAGAACGGATGTAATGTGGGGAAACGAGCGAAAATGTGATCTATACACGATTTAGTGGTAATGTTTTGTCTAGTTTCGATCCTTGTATAATCTGATATTCCACACATCAATCCGTGTCCGCTGAGCGCCCCTACGTATGCGTCTCTGAATGAAGTTAATGATTTCAGATCGATGTTGGTGTCACCAATTAAAAGGAAGTTCTGTGTTACATCAAACTTTGAGATATGTCTACTTAACTCGTTAACAAACAGGTTTTTATTGTAAGATGGTGGCCTATAAACTGCATACACAACAACGTTTAATTTTGAGTTTACTCTTATTGTGCCCAAGAGACTTTCATACATTTTAGTTTTGTGTTGAATTGTAGTGAATTTAAAATGATTTCGAACGAAAATAATAATACCTCCCCCTTTTTTATTTTCACGTAGTTGTGAATACAGGTTATAGCCCGGTATTTGAAATAGGTTAACAATATTATTCGTGATACCAACCTCAGTCAGCACTATAATATCAAGTGGAAGGGTGCAATTATGAATTATTTCTTGTAGTTTGGTAAAATTCTTTTTGATTGACCTAATATTAAAATGCAGACAGGAAAGGCTTACAAAACTTTTAGAAGGTAGTTGTTTTAAAAAACTATTAGGAGAACTGCAATTAGAGATTTCACTAATTTGAGTATCCATTATATACTATTTATTATACTAAAATTGAGATAAATTTAAGTTTGGTTAATAAGAGGTTATTTAAAATAGGGTGGATGACGATGCCCTAGATTGTTTATCATTTTCTTTTGAACTTTGTTTCACAATTTGGTTAATATCATGCATCGTTCGAATATAATATATTTTACTATTGCTAGATTTCCGAGCACATACCTTCCCATTTTTACACCATACATATTGGCACGACTTATTTAATAACTGAACCTTAGCATTATATAGAAGAGTTTTCTGATACTTAGTCAAGGCTTCCCTAATAAAAATGCGTCTATCTGCTTTCTCTTTTGGAGCATCCGGCACCACCACTCCCACGGTGAGGACCTTGTTCTTGCCAGCATCGATCCACTGCTTTTGTAGAATGTTGGACTTCAGTTCTATCAAGATTGATCCTGGTTTTTCTTTTGATCCCGGCAGGCGTTGCGTTGACTGCACATCTTTTTTATTCACATCCAAGTTTGAGGCAATCGTTTCTATGAATGAACTTAACTCGTTCTGCGGTACCTCTGGCATTCCAGCAACTTCTATGGTGTTCGAGAGAGCCTTTTGCTCGAAGTCTCTGAGTCCCTGTTCCAGAGCAGTCACCCGTAGCTCCAGGTTCTTATTTTTGTTTAGTAGATCAAAGTTCTGGTTTTCCAGCTCTTTGATTCTGTTGTCCTGTGTTTTTATAGACTGCTCCATGGTGGTAAGTTGTTCACTAAGAAAGTCTAGTGAATTCTCCAGATTTCCGATCTCTTCACGAAAGGTTTTTTTTACTTCTCTGCTGATGTCCTGTACCAGTTTCTTCGCGTCGATAATTTGTGTATTTTCGGTGGGATCTGTCTCACAGTCATCTTCATCACCATCATCGTCAGGGATTACAAATGAGGTCCTACGAGAAATATTCTTCAGGCACTCCTGACAGCTCCACTCGATGCCGGATGAATTCTTGATGGTATTCAGCTGTTTATTGGATAGCTTGGAACAAGTAGGGTCTGCGTGGACTACAATTTCGCACCTACTACACTCCAATCCTGGCATTTTTTTAGTAACAGTTTTTTTGCATTTTATACACTTTTTAACAACCATCGCAATGGCGGGTGGATATAACTTTTGTAATTTATCAGTGCGTACGTGTGCTTACGCTATGGCGGCAAAACGCAAACTCAAACTGAAAATAGCTAGTAAAGAGATGGGGCCATATCCCACAATACGGGTAACGTTTTTATAGGAAACGTGTTAATGAAATTATTTCTCATAAAAATTCAAATATCGTTTTTATAAGAAACAGAATTACAAAAAAAAACAAGTTAAAAATTATAACTGCGTTGCCCAGTTAATAGATGGCATATATATTAATATTTTTTTGTGATATTGTAATCTGAATTGCAATGCATTAAACCTTTTTTTTATGTATATATTTTTTTAGATTTTTTTATTGTATTTATATATTTTATAAAAAAAAAACATATAATGGGTTTGTCTAGACAGATAAAACAGTCGACAATAATGCAATCTTAAAATAAAATAATCAGAAAATATCCACAAAAAAATTACTCAGTTTTCTCCCTACTTTCTGTACAATACTTATTCTTTGACGCCGTAAAATCATCCCTTGATTATAAGCACAGTAGCTGGACATTCAATATCGATGCAAATGTCTCGACAGGGGTGCACTGTTAAATACACTTGTTATGTTCTGGTGTACTTACATATTTACTAGCTTCAGTATTTGGTTTTACACTCGTGAAATTATCCCGAAGGAATTAAACATTTATACCTATGTTTGAAAACATAAACTTTTTACCTACTTCTGTGTTTTAGTGGTGAGCCTGGTATACATGTTTATTGTACTCGGTTTAGTTTGGTATTAGCTTGTTATAAGTTCGCCTGGCTAGCCATTATCATATAACTGAACGTTGCAGGATGAACGTATGTTCTTTAATTTCTAAATCACAAAATAAAAAAATGAATAACATCTTTAAAACAAACGTTAACATGGAGACAATATTATTAGTGATGTTATTATGGAGATTGAACTAATTGTTATTATTTTTATTTTTAAAAATTGTATTTTGTTTTTAATTTTATTAGATTGATTATTGTAATGTAATATTGGTTATGTATTGTTTATCCGCAATAAACTATTATTATTATTATTATTATTAATTTCTAATCAAAAATCAGCAAGACAAAGAATATATGGTAGTAGCCAGAGACAAACACCTTGATTCGAAACTGTCTGTGGCAGGTATACTACTGGAGCGTGTGCGACAATATAAATATGTTGGTGCTTGGGTTAATGAAGAATGGGATAGTGACCAGCAAATCAAAACCCGGATAGAAATAGCCCAAGCATCTTTTAATAAAATGCAGAAACTCTTATGTTGTCGTAGATTAAACTTAACACTCAGGGTGCCTAGCGCGAGTTTCAATCACTATTCGATCACGTTAACGAAAACGAGAATTTGTATGGCAAAATATTAACTCTTCGCGTATGCTGCCAGGATATTTTCGTTTTCGTAAATGTAATCGAATAAATACAGATAGTAAACAAAAGTCACACTAGGCACCCTGAACGCGCTTGCTGCAATGTTATGTCTGGCCCATTGTGTTCTACGGACGTGAAGCATGGACCATCAAAGAGGACACAAGACGACACTTAGAAGCGCTCGAAAAGTGGTGCTATCGCCGTATGCTCTGCATTAGTTGGGTGCAGAAGGTCTTAACGAGAGAGTTTTCCAGCGCATCCTGAAGACCCAAGAGTTATTGCGTACGATCAAGAAGAGAAAAGTTGGGTGTCTGGGTCATATTTTAGGACATGACAGGTACCAACTGCTTCAACTGATTATGATGGGCAAAACAGAAGAGAAAAGACGCGTTGGTAGACGGAAGAAATTTTGTATTGGAAACATTCGGGAATGAACCGGAATCACCAGCGCAGAAGAACTGTTTCGAATGGCGAGGTCTCTCAGACCTCTAGCGTCCCACCATGAGAAGAAGAATCAAAAATCGAAAAGGCCCCCAAAAAAGTTATAAATTAAAAATAATACGACAAAGGCTCACCATCGGTTAACCAAGTAAGTAATTCGTTTATTATAGTAAAATTCAATAATCTTTTATCACGATTATAATTAACCCCTAGAAAGATATTTCACACCGACTGTGCGTATTACACCACAAAAGGGCTAATATTTTGGTCACGTGCCAAGGTAATCAGTTTCTACTTAGTCATGTTACTGTGGGAACCTATTGATGAGGTTTACCTCAATGTAAAAAGGGTGAAAAATATCATTACCTAACGATTTACTGGTAAACACCTTAAGGGATTTAGGTAGGAACCAGGACACGATGTTTTTATATTCCTTTGCTTCACCTCCGGCCCTTGAGGTTTCCGGGTGAAATGCGCTTCCACCATTAGCCTTATCATCACTTATCATCAAGTGAGATTAAGACACTGTGATCATATACTATAGTGACTAGCTGACCTGGCGGACGTCGTACCGCTTTGACAGTTTCTATGACAACAAAACAAACAAATCGTTAAATAGTTTACGCGTGAAAGGGTATCACACAAACAAACAAACAAACAAACTCACTTTTTTAATAATAAGTCTTTGATTATACTCTTGGGAATATATGTACATAATTTATGATGATCGGTTGAATATAGTGTACGCGTGAAAGCGTAACAAATAAAATACAAACAAACATGCTCACTTTTGCATAATAAGTTAGGTTACTATCAGTTAGGATTATATATATATATATATATATGTATACTAAAAATAAAGCGCACTTCACCCAGAATCCGGAACAACAGACAATCTGACTGTGGTTTTATCTTTAACTATCAGGCGGACTTAAAACAAGACTTCTACCAACCAAACCGAGTGCAATATGCGTATCCCTGCAATCTGTCAAGCCTCTGTCGAGCCTCTTGGTTTAAGACCATAGCCAGTGGTCTATCCAAAACACCACAGACGCGGTTGGTATAGTAGAAAATGTATTATGAATAAATTATCTTTAAATAGACTTGTATCCCGCAAACAGTAGTCTCAAAAAACTACACACTCACACCCCTATCTATTACAAATCCGACTGGGACAAACAATAGAAAATAATGAAATCCCTAATGATGGCATTTACGCTGTTATTCCACGCCGACGCGTTTAGTTTCTTCCCGGTCACGTGACTAGCACGTGGCCGTCCTATGAGACGCCATTTTGGAAATAAGAACCAGTCTCCCACTGCCCCACATTTATATTACAACATAGACAAATCATAGTCCTTATAACATTGGTTGTTTTAACTGCGATTACTTCCAACTATTTGAATTTGGAATTTATTTGAACGCTGGTATTGCTTTACGAATTATCGAAAATGAGTCTTATTATTACGTGTTAAGGGTTTTTAACTAGTGAAAAGAAAGTTTGTTATGTTTTTGGTATTGGATTTAAAATGTGGATGGTTTTCATCAAATAACATATATTGCGCGTTGTAAAATGTTTTGGGCGGGTTCTGAGCTATGATTTTGAAGTAATTTGTCATCTATTGTTTGGTTTACTAAGCACGTGTCCTTAGATATTTGTGGTGTTTATTTAAGATAAAATATTCTGGGATTATTTGTGCGTAATGACACTATTTTTGAGGGTAACATCAGTTTGTAAACGCCCTACTACTTTGGGCTAGCTTGGTCAGAAGCCAATATGGGGAATACACTACGATGAGTAAAATGAGTGATTGGTATTAACGACATAGGTACTGGATAACGTGAATTTTGTTAAATAAAGAAATAGCCTTACAAGGTTTCCACCGCAAGGTGTACAAAGCCATGTCTTAGATTTGTCATTGAATATTTTGTAAAAAGTTTATTACGAATAAAAACTTTTTTTCATTAAGATTAATTATTAATTATTTGGTCCCTTGACTAACGTTGCTTAGTTTTTATCTCTCTACTTCATATCAACGTTCATTACTTTCTATTAGTACCTATGTTTGCATTGTGTTATTTTATAGCAATATTTTATTTCTGCTTACCTGAAGCAGAACGAAACGCAGAACACTTAACAGAACTTCCAGTTAAGGCGACGCGCCGTAATCGACATCAAAACAAGATATTTTTAAAACGCAAACACAAAACAAGCAATAAAAACAAAAAAGCTACGGAGGACGTGTCATCAAATATCAATTCATCCCTTCACAGTAATTTCTGTTCCCGCAAAATCATAATCAGTGTAACGGCAACCAGACGTGTTAAAAAAATAAAAAACGTCAATGACAAGATGGGGAGTCGGGGACAGACGCGTCCAATTAACAAAGCGCTGCCGAAAGCGGTGCAACACCACCTTTTTGTACCCAAACAGTTCTCACAAAGAGGGAGAGGTAGGTCTTTTCAAATTGGCGGTGCAGTATTAATGGTTTGAACCTCGAACGAGACGTGCGAAATTTAATCTTCCGCGCAAAAAGCATTGAATAGAGCGGGACAAAAAGAGTTAGCAAGTGATAAATGGATCTCTTCGGCGATCATGGGCGCCTGGTACCTTTAATATTGTAACAAGGAAAGTTTCATAATCCAACAAACAATTAGTTTTGAGACAAGCTTTCTACGCCATCATCATCATCATCATCATCAGCATCAGTCCACTACTGGACAAGCTTTACTGTATGACATTGTGGAAATTGAAACTTTTACCTGATGTAAATTTGTTAAACTAGATTTTATTTGTTTATTATTATTATTATTATTATTTTTTACATGTTGTGGTTCTCTCTATAACTATGTTCTGTGTTTATTTGTAATGGAAAATGTCCTGCTATGATCGGGCATTTTCCAATATTTTTGACGCTGTAAGGGAGAAAAGAGCTGGACACTTGCTGAGTTTCTTGCCGGTTCTTCTCAGTACAAGATCTCCCGCCCAAAGTAGACTTATGAACCGATGGCATAGTGACATTCACAAGAGCTACTTGTAGCCTAAACTGTATAAAATGATTTTGAATTTGAATTTATAATACTCTAAGCCACCTTTGTGGTCTAGTGGTTTGATCACTGTTCTCTGTCTTCAGAGTCCCCGGGTTTGTCTGTCACTGTACTCTATTTGTTGTAAGGCTTGTTTTATGTCCTCCTGGCTAGCTTAGATACCACCATATTTTCTAAATCTATCACTATAATAACAACGTTATAATATTGTCTTTTTGATAGATAAAAGATAGCCAGTTAGTCAAGTGTTTCAGGGTTCCGTGTCGTTTAACACCTATTCCATACTTTGCTTGTTATTTATAATTTTTTGTGATGCTAATTAATTATTTTCTTTCTATACTTGCTTATTTATTTATATATTCAATTACATGCTGGCTTACAAAGTTTTGACCAATACACCAACAAGTTAAAACGATAAAATAAGTGGATACTACAAAATTATATTAAATTAATTTAAATAATGTCAACATGCAAAATTAAGAAAATAATGAAACATATAACCATATAAAATATAAAATAAAACATATAACAAAAATAATAAAAAATAAAAATACAACTTAATTCTTTCAATATGCTACTTGCGACACAATCATCAAAAGAATATGTTGATGGCAGTTTTTATTATTATTATATATACCTCTAATTGTTAATAAAATACTCTTTTATGTATGTTTATCTTTCTATCTCTACATTATCAGTAAAAAAAACCACTTACCTAACAGTATTTTCTACAACGTAGAAAGTCTATAGTGAATTTGGATGCCGAATGATATAAGCTGTCAATATTTGAAGCGACCCTTCCAAGTGGAAACCAGATAGTCTGACTATTGTTTCAGCTTTCAATGACGGTTCGATTGATTACTTTAAATTAAACTCAATCAAGCACAGTTTAAAACCACATGGATGACAAAACATGAAACGCGCGATAAATAATTGAAAGTATACTTTATAACATTTTCTTCTAAAACTAGAGATAGGCCTTTGTATAATATAATTGTGGGTAAGTGTGTGCAAGTAAGGTTAGCTTGAGGTTTAGTTAAAAATTACAAAATTTATTTGTTTAAATTTAAAAAAAAATCGTAAAAGTTTATTTCAAATAAGTATCAGCTTGTTTTATTTCCTTTTCCTTTTTTAGCAGCATTTGTTGGAAGGATGTAATCCTTCAAAGATCGTAGATTTAAGTCGCATCTAAGGTTCGCATCTAAGACCTTACTTTAAACTTGTTTTTTTTCAATTTATAGCTTCGTGAATACAAAATGTCAATTTAACTACTTAACTTACCTAGGTATATCTATCACTCGGAACAGTGTTTTTAGTATTAACATTGTTATTTAAACTTAATAGTGGTAAGTAGGCATACTTAACACTGGCTTTGACACCAAACAAATCGAGTAAGGTCCCACCAGATATCGAACCCCACACTTCTGGGACTAAGATTTGAGCGATTACTCCACAAAGTAGGTTCATATTAATATTTAATCGTTTAAAAGAGTCTCTGGTTCGGTAATTTAGCGTCATTATACCACTATTACCCCGTCAAATGAGAGACTACACGTTTCGTGGTCGCGTGCGTATTGTTTGCTGAGTTTAGCAAATTACAGGGTTATACTCGACTCGTGTCGATGGGTCTTTGTTGACGAGGCTTATTGATCACGCTGGGGTAACGCACACGGTTAAGCGTAGAGCTGCGATGCGTTCTAATTCCGTTTAGGTAAACCTATTTTGTTGATTGATTTTAATTTTATTAAACAACTAACTGACCCGACAGACGTCCTGTTTAAGTTTAATAAATATGTGCCACAAACGCCATCTATTGAGAGTAATGCAAAGTGGTGGTTCCCATATCTTTTGAGTTTTTTTTAGTTTTCTCTCGTATATTTTTTTAACCATCCTTGTATTAGAGCGAACAAACCAAAATCTAATATAGATATAGATTTGTTAAACTAACATCGGTCGCTAACATTATTCGTAATTATGATAAACTGTGCCAATATATCTTTTATAATTTGTGTATTAGCAAAATCAGCCACTGAGTAGTCGCTTTTGCGCTTCTGCAGCACACATAATATTGTTTCATAATATGTATCACTTTCCATCACAAACAAACACAAAAAAAAGGACAATCACAACACCCAAATATACAAAAAAAAAAAAAAAGTTTTGCAAAATTTACATCAGGTACCTACCAATTTCAATTTTCACAATGTCATACAGTACTAATAAAAGTCAAAAATTATCTAAGAAAACAAAGTTAAAGTATACGAGTACAATAATAATAAAATAAGATAAGTAAGCAAGAGCAGACCTGCCTCCACAGGAGGCACCCGTTCACGAGTATGACATATGAATCAGCCATCGCTTCACTCAACCATATCTTAGGGAATGTAACGACCCGACGCACACGCCACCACCGCAGAGACAATAAAGAGAGCATGCCACACTATTTTATTATACATTACATAAAAATTTTTTATGTAACCGCTTACTATATAATATTATTATAGTATTAAGGTGCTTTATTATAAATTACAATAAAATAGTGTTTATAATCTACCCATCTAGTGTATTTTCGTTTCCTTAGTACATAATGGTTACTTCAACAAACCGTACAACCTTCGTTTTCTTAGTTTAATTTGCTCACCCTGGTGACACGGCATTGTGAAATAAAAATTGATCTCGAGATATATAACTTAAAACACGTCAACAAGCAGTAAGCCTAAAAATAAAAACATATGTGAAACAAATAAATATAATTATAAATAAATAAAAAAAAAAAAAAAAAAAAAAAAAATAAAATAAATAAAATAAATAAAATAAATAAAATAAATAAATAAATAAGTAAGTAAGTAAGCATATTACCGGCCCACTGCTGGGCAAATACCTCTATCATTGAAATCAAGTTATCGCTTCAATTTATGGGTATTGGGTACTAACCCGGGCTATGCAGCGATAAGTCGGAAAAACAGTTTGCCTAACCTGGAAATTAAATCCTTAGATGACGGGATGATCATTAATCAACAGAATAAGCCAATCTTTATCCAACAGTCAGTGTAACTCAATAATAACATTATAAAGAAGAAGAAGAAAAAACATTTATTAATGTTCAAATAATTTTTAACGCAAATTTTGTTGCGAACAAATTACAAAAACACAAATGTTGAAAAAATTTCCACGAGCTGGATTTGAACCTGCAGCCCTTTCGACATTCCGGGTCAGGTGCTCTTCCAATTAGCCACGATAGCTCAATTGGAAGAGCACCTTGTGTTTTTGTAAACATTTATTACTAACCGCCTCTGGTCTAGTGGTTAAGACCATCGGTTTAGACCCAGAGGTCCCGGGTTCAATTCCCAGTGGAGGATACATCTTTGTGTACTCGGTTTGGTAGCTGGTAGGACTTGTTTGTCCACCTGGCTAGCTACCACCTTCTTATCTGAATATGTCGCCATAACATCAATGTTTGTAGCATTGTTGCAGCTAGAGATAAGATAGCCAGTGCCTCAATAGTTGCGGATCCCGGGTGAAGTGCGTCTCCACCAAATGGCCTTATCATCACTTAACATCAGGGGAGATCAAGGTACTATGCTTACCCGTAAATATAAAAAATAAAAATACAATATTCTTCACCATATAATTGAATAACAAACTAATTCCTATTTAACCGTAAAAGCCTAATAGAACGAGCCACCTTATTAACGGCAAGTGTCGCGCAAGTAATCCTTAATAAGCACTATGCCGTCATAATCCTCAAAGCAAACCCCGGGGTGTACCCTCCTAAAACCTCGCATTACGAGACGCGAAAGTACGAAAAAAAACTCGAGAGAGAATCGATAACGCACCGAGATCATATTAAATCTTATGAGTTCTTATTATACCTATAGGGCTTATAATTAAACCAAAGAATAAACTTCGAATGGTTATTTCGTGTTTTGTTTCCGTCATGTAAACTTCAAGCAAGAGCAAGAGCTGGATGAGAGTAGCCGCGGATTGTGCTCGGAGGCGTGCACTTGGAGAGGCATATGTCCAGCAGTGGACTTGTGTAGGCTGATAATGATGATGGTGATGTACCTACTCTTTATTTCAAATAAGAGTAAAGGAGATAAAACACGGAATAACTAAAATGTTTAAATAATTTTTAACGCAAATTTTGTTGCGAACAAATTACAAAAACACAAATGTTGAAAAAATTTCCACGAGCAGGATTTGAACCTGCACCCTTCTGACATTCCGGGTCAGGTGCTCTTCCAATTGAGCTATCGTGGTTCTAACCAGCCCGCCGAAATTATTCAACACTATTTACTTTTTACTTTAAAAGCTAAAGGCGCCCATTCAATGTCAACAACTACCGTCATTAACATCCGATCATAATATTTTTACAAATACTAAAGATCAGTTAAGAAGTAGACAAGCTATTATAAAATGTTTAAATAATTTTTATCGCAAATTTTGTTGCGAACAAATTACAAAAACACAAATGTTGAAAAAATTTCTATACGGAATAACTATTCAAAGGTTATTCTCTATTTATTTGTAAGGCAATTAGACTTTTTTCTTAAATTGAGTCGGTAACCTAGTGTTCGATCCACCTGATGGTAAGCGGTGACCACACTTGTCATTTCATCATGGGTGTTCACGCAACCATTAGCTTGAGGCGCTGCCAACCATGAAACAGCTCACTGTCAATATAAAAGCAAAAGGGATGAAAACAATGCGTGATCCACTAGATTCGAGTTAGGAAATTCGAAAAATCGCTATTTATTTAAAATCTAGATGTTTTATTAAAACATAATAGCATTTTTTTAACATGTATTACGATTAGGTACGAATATGTATATTTAATTTCATCGACGTATTAGTAAACTGCAAAGATAATTATGTAAATAGATGTGTCAAAATATGAAAGTAAAATAAATAAGAAAAATGTGCATGAAACAGGAGTATGATAGCTATCAAAGCAGGTTCAGTGCGAAAACTACCATCAGCCAAACCTAGCTAAAAAAATATTGTATCATTATAATGTTTCATTACCATCCACCGCACTTTCTTTTCCTACCTTACACCGAAAAGAAAAATAATAATTAATACAATTTCCAACTACAGTTTGATTAAAGACATCCTGTTGATAATACGACATCAAAGCGTGTGGGTTTGCTACCCCTGAATCCGTTTCATTTGCCATCAACTTCACAATACGTCTTTGAAAATAGACCTTCAATTCTTTGATTTAGAGGTCACAATTGTGTAGCAACAAAATAGGGCTGCAAACCTTCTTTTGCGTAGATAGTGGTATAAAATTAATATCTGCCAGCTTTAGCTCTTATCCAGTCATTATGGTGAGTATTTGACACTAGAAGTGTGGGTTATTAGTCCTTTGTGGAGATTAGTGAGGGGTTCTCAACCATTCAAATATAAGGGGACAACTTGAATGGTTGGCAAAGAGAAATAGGCATTGCATAATTAATTTTGCGTGTGTGCGGATGATTCTTGTAAGTGATTCTTTTAAAAGGTATTGGTGAACAGTTTAGCGTCAAAGTCATGGAAACTTCTTTTTCCTGGATTGATGGCTTCGTGTGGTTTACTATTAAAGCTGTGGAGTTTCTTGCGCCAATTCTTCTCCACAGCTAAAAAAAAAAAAAAAAATGTTTTGGACTATTCAAAAGTACTTTTCTTAAGTTTTTTTTTAATTAGTATTTTGTTGTTATGTTGACAGAAAAGTTAATTCAACAAGGTACACAAGTGCTTATAATATTGTCTGCGACTGTATATTTCCGTATCAGCTACCACTTTCTATTTGAAATTAAAAACTAAAATGAAAATCTCTGCATAATACAATCGATACACTTTTAATTTCGTGACATACACAAATAATTTAATTTTAAACTGTTCAACTCAGTCCTCAAGATTAGCGTCTTCCTCCATGACATCCCACAGATATCGGTTTTTAAATTCGATGTTCTTATTCTCATCATGGATGGACTCTGCGACTGAGTCGACGTCATCATCGATCAGTGACGTCACTGAGAGGAGAGTGGAGTCGGTAATGTTGATGGTATCACCTGCATCCCCCCGTTCGGGCTGACTGCGAGTTGTGCCGAGGGTCTGAACAAAAGAGTGTGTCAAATAGCTTGAACTTTAAAAAACTCATCATCATCAACAAAAGCTCATTTAATGTCTCCACTGCTGACTCACGAACCTTTCCTAAGGATAGATAGGGCGAACGGGCCATAAACCAACACGCAGGCCCAGTGCGGATTGGTGGTTGTCAACGACTGTTAATGCAACCGGGACCAACGGCTTTACGTGCCTTCCGAAGCACGTAAGAGCTGCAGATGATACTTGCATTTTTGGTAACCCATCAAATAACCGGCCTTTGTGAAGGTTGTCAACCTCAGCAATCGCAGACTACCCAGTCTCCAGTCCGGCAGTGATTAACGTACCCACGTTAAGCACTGCGGCAACGAGTTCTTATCAACATCATCAGCTCATTTTATGTCCCCACTGCTGGAGCTCGAGCCTTCCCTATGGATGGATAGGGAGAACGGGCCATAAACCACCACGCGGGCTCAGTGCGGATTGGTGGTTGTTAACGACTGCTGATGCAGCCGGGACCAACGGCTATACGTGCCTTCCGAAGCACGGAGAAGGAGGAGTTCCTATACTGTTGAGATACTACTAGATATGCGAGAAGTATACAACCGAGCGTTGGAGAGGCCTTTGTCGAGCAGTGGAAGTCTTTCTGCTGAGTTGATGATGATGATTGATAACTAAATACTTTTAAAATGTTATGTCAGTATTTCTCTTACATCTATGATAGCCATGTGTAGTATAGGCACTTCCAATTTGAGGGGCGTGATCTCTTGCGGCTCTTCATCCAGGTAAGAATATTCAGTAGGCACCTGCCAATGTATCTAAAATGTTAAGTATGCAAGAATATTAACGGTGTAACAATTTTAACTAACCATGTGTCTGATATTGTCAAGCACTGTTCCAACTATCAATCTGTCCTAATATTTAATATGATATTACCCATTCAATTGAAAAGTATGCTGTATAGGAGTAGCTTCTAATTGAAATTGAAAACTTGTTGATGAAATAAATTCTATTCTGTGGATGAATTTGTTAATATTAATAAGAGTACCATTAACTATCTAATACAAATACCTAAATTGACAAAAAGATTATAATGAAATGGAAACGTGGCTATATTTAATGTTATGTATTGCAATAACTAACTTTTGAAATGTATTTGATTAACCATGTTGGTCATTTAATTTACTTAATAATATTTATAATTAGTGTAGTAATTATGCATTGATATTTGTTATTTTTCTACTTTTTGTTTGTATGTGCCTAGTTGTTAATTCCATACAATGTATATTGTTTTGAATAAATAAATAATAATAATTGGAAAATTCTAACTTTTACTAAAACAAATTTCTATATGATATTGAAAGCTACATAATATGGGCTACATTTAAAAAAATAATAATTTATAATCTGAAAATTCTTAACTAAGGGTGAATTAGAGAGTTTGCTGTTGGCCTCAAACGGTATTTACAGCGTCAACGGATTAGTTTGAAGGCAGCGAGAAATTAAATAGTTTCTCAAGTCGTGTGATCGAAACACCGTTAGAGGATTTCCCTACAAGATGCTCCGGGGGGTTCGGATCGAAAATAACTTAGAATTCACGTTTTTTAAGCAACATGTTGTATTAATCCATTCACTTATTCTTATATTCATTAATTTATTTACCCTTCGCAGACGCCATTTTTCCAGAAACTCGTTCGTTTGCCGTAGGGATTCTTTGCTTTCTTGGAGTAGTTCATCCATTTTATCTCTGTACCGAAAGCTCTTGTACCTTTTCAGAAACTGCAGAAAATCAAAATATATAAGAGAAATATATTTTAGGCATACAATACCTACACAACTTTGTTATAGACACCTTTGGATTGACTATCTAATTAGATAATAATATCTCGTATTTCACGCATTGCCTGGCCTGGGGATTGAACCCAGGAGCGCTGGATTTTGGCCTGAGCCCCTTATACACATGGCCACCGAGGTGTAATTTAACTAAAATGTTGGAACTATATTTTAACTAAGATATTATAATATCTTTCTAGATTGCAAATTCCCCAACAAACTCTAAATATAACAATGCCCAAATTAAAAGAAAGACAATTTGTTTGTTGGTACAGTCACCAATATTATCGTGTATACACTTTTGAATAATTTTGACTCTTACTCCATTGTATTAAGAGTCACATTGCTTCCATGCCAATGGTCGTGACTATTCTCCCATAACGGAAGGTTATCACAAAAATAAACCTACCTCACAGCAACAGACAATAACGTACTATACACTTTTAAACTTTCGCGTTCTGTAATTAAACAAATAATTTAAACGGGTATTAATGCAAACTAATTAGTAAAAAGGTATCATACCTTCTTTATACCCGACGTTTCGACCGAGTTACAATGGCCGTGGTCAAGGGTTGACTGCTGTCGCGATGTTGCGCCTCCGTTTGCGCGGCAGAGTCTTCATCCACCGTCACATTATTTTGCCAACTACCGCCACACACAACACTAATGGTGTCTCTATTACGTATACAAGCCTTATTCTGGTTGTTTACCGACTGCGAAGATTACCGACGATATATAATCTTGGCATAAAGGTGAGCAACATTGTAGGCACTCCAAAGGATGTCTTGCCACTTCAAACACCAGGCGTATACAAGATAGACTGCAGCTGTGGTAGTTCCTACATAGGCCAAACAAAGCGGACTATACATGAGCGGGTCAAAGAACATATCGCAGCTGTAAAGAACAGGCGGTCTAATAAATCAGCGATTGCGGGACACCTACTTGAAAGAGGCACAAATCACTGGATTGAATTTTACCGTACTCAAGTCCTCTTCACAGATCGCCACTTTTATTCAACAGTAGTGCGTGAAGCGATTGAAATAAAGAAGCACCCTAATAATTTCAATCGGGAAGACGGCCACAACTATCTTCAGCGTGGAATCCAGTATTTGTAAAAAGATATCCGCGTTTTTCTTCGCAGTCGGTAAACAACCAGAATAAGGCTTGTATACGTTATTAGTGTTGTGTGTGGCGGTAGTTGGCAAAATAATGTGACGGTGGATGAAGACTCTGCCGCGCAAACGGAGGCGCAACATCGCGACAGCAGTCATCCCGTGACCACGTCGGGTATAAAGAAGGTATGATACCTTTTTACTAATTAGTTTGCGTTAATACCCGCTTAAATTATTTGTTTAATTACGTACTAACTTAAAACAGTAAAAGAAATTAAAAAAAAATTACTTACAGCAATAGTCAATGACAATGCAATAATTTCAGCACACAAAATGGGTAAGTTTAATGGGTTTTCAATGATCATTTTAACCTTTGACTCTTCTCTGATGGATCGTTTGACAAAACAAGTGATTTTGCAAAATAACTGTAAGAAAACGCAACATAAATTGGTGATACAAATCGTACTGATTATCTTAATAACGCACTTATACACGTTGTTTTTTTTGGTATAGGAAGAGATCCCCAATCAAAAGGAAAGAAAGCAAGCGGGTCTCCTGATGGGAAACAATCACCACCACCCATGGACATCTCACAGCACCAAAGGAACCGTAGATGCGTTGCCAGCCTTCGAGAAAAGTGCTTAGTATAGGCTCGTTTCTTTGAAGTTCTTCAGTCATAACGATCCACAAGTATCGCAACGGAAAGCTGGTTCCTAGGAAATTTCGCAAAAGCCGATCTTCAGATCATCATCATCATCATCAACATTTCAGCCAAAAGACGTCCACTGCTGGACAAAGGCCTCCTCCAAGGATCTCTACAACGACTGGTTTTGTGCTGCTCGCATCCAGCGGCTTCCCGCAACCTTTACCAGATGTGTGATCATCGGATGGGTGACCGAAAATTCGATTCATCTCCTAGCACTTCCGTGCTTTGGAAGGCACGTAAACCCGTTGGTCCCGGCTGCATTAGCAGTTGTAACAACCGCCAATCCGCGCTGGGTCCACGTGTTGGTTTATGACCCGTTCTATCTATCTACCTATCCATCTATAGTCAAGACTCGTGCCCCAGCAGTGGGGAAATAAATTAAGCTGGTGATGATGATTATGATGATGACGCTGGTTACTCAGTACTCATTGTAGGAAGTTATGCAAAAAATGCACAGGTGTAAACTGCATTCTTCTAGGCGATAACGATGGAATAATTTGGTGTAGTATGGTGAAGGAGCTTAGCAACTAGGATTGAACCATACATTTCCTCAAACATTGCCTATGATAAATACGGTACAATTTGCAGGGCGACGCAGCGTCTACCTACGGGCTCAGTGTGTCGAGCTGACCATTGCTATGGTAAAGGTTCTTATCTCTCTCTATCTCCATCCATGTGCAAGTGCTTGTTTAGATTTGAAGATATAAACCTAGGAGTGTAACTGATTGATGATGTGTCTATAATGCTCCTCTTTTGGTGGAGACCGACCGAATCATGCGTCACAGGACTTTTTTGGGATGGGTGAGAAACATAAAGGGTTCCTCAAGCCGTGTGATCCAAACACCGTCGGAGTTTCTAGAGGAAATGGCATCACGCGCTAGAGATTTTCCGAGGTGTTCGGATTGGGTGGGGAGCGGAACCACCCGAGGGCGCCACTGAAGGCTAGGACTTCAGCTCGGGTTAACCCGCTCGTGGAGGTGATGACTTCGGTCAGCGTATCATCATATCGTAACACGTTCAATGCGAGCATTCGCATGGTCGGTACAGTGAGACAAACCGCTCACCGAGAGCTACGCCCTGTTATCGGTCAGTCAGCAATGTCGTATTGCTTGCCGTGAATGGTACGTTACGATGAACACTTCGGTCAGGGTGGTGATGATATATATTTTACCTTCTGAGAGATATCCACAAATCCGTTACCGAGTATGTAGTCGATGAGGAATAAACTCAAGAATATGGCTCCATATACGCAAGTGTCATACATTCGAGCCAACATTCTGGTGATTTGGAGACCCAGAAGAATCCGAAGTTACCTAATAGAATACCTCACATGGTTTCTTGATAACAATTAATTTTTCAAAGTATAAACTAAAAGTACATGAAATACGAGGAAATTGGAAAGCTTTCGCAGTCACGTCATTGATGGAAAGTTTGGTAATTGACAGGTGCGTCAAACAGAGTATAAATCAGTATTAGTCTCAGAACAAATGCAAGTAGTTTTTCTTCTGAGATTTTTATTGGCAGCAATAGAATTTTCTTTAGATGTTTGATGGAGTAATTCATTGATATATCTAAAAAGGCGTAAGAGATTTCAAAGTTTAACAAAAAAACCATCATATTAATGCAATCATGAACAAAGCTAATTATATAGAAACTATTTTAGATATTTCGAAATTTTAATAAGTAGGTACCTACTTGCTGTTTGTTAATTAATTTAATTTTAATATTTTTAAGTTTACCTACTACGCAATAAGCAAACATGTTAAATTACAACCAAATCCTAGATAAAAATGAAACCCATGGATTGTAAACTCTTAAATAAAACCTTGTTGGTTGCCATGGTGACATGTTTATTTGTCTTGACGCTGACTTGACAACGGCGCGGCAGTCTCATTTTGACAGCACAATAAACACAAAACAGTGAAATCGTGTGAATTTAAGCAATTTTCAGAAAAAATATAGAAAAACAATATCAAATTGTGTAACTTTCGCATACATTAACGAAAACTACATACTACAATGGTAAAAACATTACATGTTTCTTAAAAATTTTGTAAAGTGGAAATATAGTAATATAATGAATATTATTTGTAATTTCAGCCACCTAAAGGAGGAAAAGCTGGGGGTAAAAAGGCCCCAGGTAAGAAATATACAACTAAATAAATAAATAAATAAACTATAATATGGTTATTAATTAAGGTTATTAATTAAGGTTATTAATAAACTTCTTTGACATAGATTTAGATATTTGGTCTTAGTTACTTTAATAGTATAATTATTTAATCATTATTATTTATGGTGCCATCAGCACAAAACTAGTCGCAAAGGAGATCCTTGAGGGAGTCGTTTAGCCAGTGCAGTTAATTTTTTTTCGGCTGACATGATAATGTAGATGTGTAGTGGAGAAGCTCGATGGCGCAGAGGTTAACGTGCTCCGTCTGCGATTGCTGAGGTTAAGCAACTTTCGCAAAGGCCAGTCATCAGATGGATGACCAAAAGTTTACCATCTCGAGCTCCTCCGTGCTTCGGAAGACACGTAAAGCCGTTGGTTCCAGCTGCATTAGCAGTCGTTAACAACTACCAATCCACACTGGGCCCGCGTGGTGGTTTACGGCCCATTCTCCCTATCCATCCATAGGGAAGGCTCGTGCCCCAGCAGTGGGGACATAAAATGAGCTGTTGATAATGATGTAGTGTCATCTTCATACTGAAGTTTGGAAATCAGTACACAAAACTTCCTGTGATTCACTTATGTTTAATTCACGAAAAACTACAAATACCTACCACATTATGGTTGACTGTAGTTTGATAAATGAAAGTAATAAGTTGATTAAATTCTGATGAAACGTTATCAGTAGTTTTATAAAAGTATATTTTATACCTTAAAGTTTTTTTTATATTTCTCAGCCATCATTATCGATGGCGTTGATACCTCCGAGATGACTCGTGAGAAACTCGAGCAGTTCACACTCAGGGTCAAAGAGGAACTAGACAAAGAAAGAGAAGAACGAAACTACTTCCAACTAGAGAGAGACAAAATCAGGACATTTTGGGAGATCACTAGACAGCAGTTGGAAGAAGCTAAAGCTGAGCTTAGAAACCGAGAGAGAGCCACAGAGGAAGCGCAAGAAGAGAATGAGGCGCTTTTGGAAACAGAGAAACAGAAAATTAAGCATTTGAAATATGAGCAACAAGCGACTGCAGCTGCTTTAAGAGCTGAAAATTTAGTAGCGCTAAAAGCAGCTAAAGAAGAACATGCTGAACAAGAGCTTGAATTGCTGAATGATAAAAGGTCTTTAAGACAAGATATGAGAGAAAAGGTTTTAGCAGCTCAAGATGAACTAAGGAGAGCTAAACTTATTCACGCTGAAGAGCTTTCCAAAGCTAGGGATGTGTTTGAAGAGAGGGCTAGACAAATAGAAGATAAGGCTGAGAAGAAGTTACATGAGACAAAAGTTGAGTTGACAGTAAAGCACAGAACAGAGATTGCAGAAGTAGAAGAGAGGAAAAATAAACAGCTCTCCGAATTGATTACGCATCACGATAGAGCATTTTCAGACTTGAAGAACTATTATAACGACATAACATTGAATAACCTTGGTGAGTCACGATTAGTTTATCTATTGATTAGTACTTATGTCAAATAGATAGCAGGGCTGTACAATACAGAAACGGTGATAGGAAAAACTTAATTTATCTGAAAAAAGTAAGAACTCTGTATTCGCATGGATATTTCTTCATGCTTCGAAAGGTGTTTTGAGACGTTCCGTTAGTCTAGGCTTTTTATGGACGAATCCAGTAATTAATACAAGCTATGTCAAAGGCTAAAGCGAGCGGGGCCGGTCGTTGTGGAGATCCTTGGGGGAGGCCTTTGTCCAGCAGTGGACGTCTTTTGGCTGAGATGATAATGATGATGATGATGATGTCAAAGGCTTGATATACTCTGACACAATTTATTTAGATATGTATGTCATGTTTTTATTTTATTTATTTATAACAGTTAATTCCTAATCATCTCATCATACATACGACTTATCTCATCATAACTTACATACATACTCGCACGTCCTTCTCCCAAAAAGGGGTTTTAAGTAGACACAGCTTTTAGGTAGACACAGCATCAAATCATCGAATTTTGTGTAAACTCGCCGTTAGTGACTTCGACGCCACATTCAGCATAAGAAGGCTCTGAGGTGGATACATAACATAAGTGGCAGCCAATCGCACGATGAGCGTATATCTTGTAATCCTTTGACGTCATGCACGGGAAGTATGGCAGCTCATACATTATTTTCACGCCCCAGACTAAATTGGGATCCTAGATCATAATTATATAAAACTTGACAAAGGAAATTTTCTTTACCAAGACGAAATTTTAAAGTTACCCATAGTATAGCTATCGATAAACCAACGCTAACGGCGATGACGTAGGTTTATGTCACCCACGTTACTATTGTCACTGGGAGTGCTATACCTGGCGCAGTATTTTATTATACTATGAGTTTACCTACCACATAACTTTGTTCCGTTCAAGGTCTCATCAGCAGTTTGAAGCAGCAAATGGAAGACATGCAGAAGGTGAAAGAACGAGCCGAGAAGATAGCCAGGGACGCTGTAGCTGAATCCAAGGGTCTGAGGGAGCCTCTAGAAGCTGCTATCATCGACAATAAAGAGTTGAAGCGCCAGATGTCCAACTATGACAGGGATAAGGCGGCATTAGCTGTAAGACAAGATTAGATAAGATAATAAATCCACTTTATTGTACAGCAAACGTAATTTGGATTAATTACATAAAAAGTACACGTTCAAAGGGCGATCCTATCACTAAGAGTGATCTCTTATAGTGAACATTTGGATGGACAAGAAATATTTCTGATAAAAGTTGTCTTATCGTCGCGTCGTCGGTGCACCATGCATTACTAATACATATAATAAATATATAATAATTACTTACAGCAAATCAATACATAAATATATTATTGTTGCTATAATTCCATTTGTAATTTGGCAACGCTTGTCTAAGACTAAATTTATACTTACACAAGCAAATTACTAGCTAAGAATAGTTATAATTTATTAATAGGAAGAGCTCGATAGCGCGGCTTATTTTGATCCTGCAAGCTACGACACTTTCACAATGTTGTATATTATTATAACAAACAAACAAACATACCTACATTTTTATTACATTGATTTGTAAGTACAATATTATTTTGATAATTTTGTGGTGTTCTTCACCAGGCAAAAACGAAACAACTTGCATCGTTGGAAAAACAGTTTGAAGTGCTGAAGTGGGAGTACGAAGTGTTGCAAGTGCGCTTCGACAGGATCCTTGTGGAGAGGGATGAGCTCAAGGCTAGGTTCTCCAGGTATGGACATTTTGCAGGCTATTATCACAGCGTAAAGACTACAGTGGGACAACGCCTTGAAATCTCGGAAAATGCCGCTTTTATTTAGATATTTGCCATTTTCGCAGGGTTGTCATATGTCAGACTTGCTTTTGCTCGCGTCTTTCCTCACGTGGGCTACACGACTTGTGTTATTTATTATACCAAAATTTAAGGAATGACAGATTGCCATACAAACTTTCCACCCTTTTCACCCCTCCAGGGAAGATTTTTCGAAAAATGCAAAAACACGTCATTTTTTATTTTTATTGAAAAATCTATAGATTCTAGTGTTAGGTTGATTAATAATTTAGTAATTTATATCCCATTTGATACTCGTTTCCGAACGAGATTAATGTTTTTATTTCACTGGCAACACTGAGTGTTGGCGGGAACGAATGGAGGGAAAATAACATGGCGGATCGAGTCACTAAATGACGGGCACTTTGGCTTGGGCGTTCGTAGTGGATAGTTGATTGTAAGTTATTGGGAGAAATACACCATTTAAAAGAATGTGAGTTTTATTGTGCTAATATATAAATTAATAATAATACTATAGGGTAAGGGTTCCTCTTACATTTCAGAAGTGGGATAATGCCAGCCTACTTACTAGCTTTGATTACTACTTAATTTTAAAAGCAATAAGTAAACTAATCAAATAATATTAAAATAACATGAAAGTGTTAGCTTTAAAGTGATTTAAAGGTTTTCCTTTTTTTTATTGGTGAGGGTAGGTTTATATTTTAAACGTTGTGGACGTCTGGTATTAGTTAAAGTAAGTCCCAGTGTTGAAAATAACGTTATTTTTAAGCAATGAAGTCCCGTTTTTGATATTGTTGTATTTTTTGCTGGGCGTTTTTCTCCACCCTCAAGTTGAAGGTTGTTTAAAGGTTGTTTAAAGGGTATCAATTGGTAGTGTTGGAGATGGACTGGGGGTGTCCGGGGGGCTAAAATTTCGTTATTTTTGCGCTACGTCGCACTGTTTTCGAGATAATTGAGTTTAACGTAATATGTAGTTGTTACTATTTTACTCCCAAGATGGCGAAATTTTCGGACAAAGTACACAGCCTGTGTTTTTGAGTTTCAGAATCGAGCCTCATGAGAACGAATCACTCCACTACGCCGCCGTTTGACGACGCCCGATGAAAAGCGGGTAGCAGACTGCGGAGTGCTGAGCGACATCAGGGGCGTGGCAGTGGTTTACTTCGCCGTGTGACTTCGGGATGCGAGTCTCGTGGACGCGGCGGCAGTCGTGAGCGGCAGCTTCACATGGTGCACGTGAAGAGGACCGCGCAGACAGGGAGAGCATCCGTCGGTCACGCGGCCCGGCAGTTCGACGAGCACGTGTGGACCGAGACATCGAGGATTACGCCCTGGCGCTACAATCTAAACGGTCAGATAGTTCAACTTTTACCGCTAAGGATGTTCTTTATATGATAAATTCCTTACGTGAGGCTAAGGCTCAGTCCTAGGCATATGTGCCGGCCACTCAGTCACATAGTAGTAATAGCATGAATTTCAAAAACACTGCAAGATTTTGATTCTTCCTCAAAGAGTCAACGTAAAGACTTGTGGCTTAGGAAAGTGAACGAGTGTGCCGCTGTGTATGGCTGGGATGAGAATACTATTATTTATTTTGCTACTTGGTATGAAAGTTGGAATTCGATATTGTTCACTTGGCCCGAATGGCAATAAAAACTGTTAAACGTTTTTCCTTTCGAGCAAAATTATGGTCGATCCCTGAAGGATATGTTAAAAGGAGTAGGTATAATGAACCTGTAGAAACGTACTAGGCACCTACTATGAGAAATTGACTTTATTGAACCAGTGTGACGTCCATGGCAAGCGTGCGGTGTGGCATGTACTCGTAGGTTGAACGATGAAACTATGCGGTCTAGCGCTAACGCGTTACCCTGTACAACCAACCAACCTGAACGGTTGTTAGTTCCTTAACGACTAATAATGAGGTTCCGGTACCATTTGATAGGTGTAATTTTCAAACTAGATCTAAACGTTTTGTAAATAATTCTATTTTACGCTCGTTCATGATGGCTAACAATAATAACCAGGCATTAAAGTGCGTTAACTAAAAAAAAAAAAAAAAAAAAAAAGACACCCGTACCTTAAAAGCCCTATGTTTTATTTTATCTATATTTATATAAAAAAAATCAATTGCTGTTCGTTTGAGTAGCTAAAACTCGAGAATGGCTAGACAGATTTGGCTAATTTTGATTTTGAAATATTTGTGGAAGTTCAGGGAAGGTTTAAAAGGTGAGAAACATAAATAATGAGTAACGAAAAATACTAAAAACGATAATTTTATCTTCCAATACAAAATGTTCCTAGCTGTGAAAAATTGCTGTCTTTTGTCCTTTCAAAAAGAGAAAATGTCACTTGGTAGTCAAATATTTATAGGAGCGTTCAAAAATTTCTGTGTCATAGCTGTAGTATGAGGTCAGATCTCCTTGGTCTGTTTTGTTGGAATACAAAACACTTCTGTTTCAGAAATAAGAAAAAAAAAATGTAAAAGTGTCAGTTGGTTATATAGCGTTATTGATCTAAGGTTGTATGTAGATAAAAATTTTGTATTAAGTTTTGACCATATTTTTCACAAATATATGTAGGTGATACGAAGTTCACCAGGTCATCTAATAAATAAATAAAGTAATAAAGCATTTAATTCAGTGAGCAAAATAGGTAGTTCGTAGGTTTGGGCACAAAGCTGACAGTTGCATGGTTCCATCCGAAACTATAGGCGTTTAACAATTGTACTACTCCTACACATAAAACATTTTGTAATTCGACATAAGAGTCGAACTCTTGAGATTATTAGGGAAGTTAAGGTAAAAACGATTATCCCTTGAAATCTTTTATAGATTTTTGTTGTAAGGTGACTTTACTTTCTCGGTCTGCCGTAACCTCTTTAGGTTTATTCTGTCGTGATCGTCCTATACCCATAAAGGGATTTGGTAATTATGTAATCAAGTCTATGGATGGTGTTTCAATAAATTAGATATCGAAGGTGGGTGTGCGATGGTTTCATGTCAGGTAGTAAACGATAAGCTTCTAGATTTTCATTCGAAGTCAAAGTCAAAGTCAACATTTTTATTCAAATAAACTTACGAAAAGTGCTTTTAATTCGTGTAGATAACATTTGCAAAAAGATAAAAGAAGAAAACAAAAGATTACGTTTCCATTACGTTACATAAGTCTTGGTCACTTTAATAAGTAAATATTCTATTTTATTACTGGTTTTATACTGAACAGTTACATATTGTCGTTTATAAAGACTGAACTATTAAAGTTTGAAAATATGACTGATGAAAGATTTTAGATTTTGATTTTGATTTCAAGATGAAAGAAAGAAGGGAAGGTTGTAGGTAAACCAAACCAACAATTTAATATTGTTTGGGGGTATTTATAAGATTAACGGTGGGCAACTTTGTGTACATTACTCCACTGTCAAGTAATTGTATTCTTTATGCAGGAAGTGTAATTAGCAGAGCTTCAAAAGTTAGGTAGTTAGTGTGAGCAGGTATATAAGTTCCTCAATGAGAATACTACGACATAGATGTCAATCAACTTCATATAGGCACCTCGATCAGCAAGTAACATAAACAAACACTGCTTTTTTCCAAGAAGACGTTTTTCCGCACTCTTTAGAGTAAGCTAGCTAATAGACCGGCTACTGGCAATTGTCTCAAATGCTGTGACAGAATTACATACTGACGCCAGCAAAGTTGGTATCGGAGGCATTCTGTTACAGAAGTTTCAACGCTCTATTGAACATCGCGCTGGCAAAATGGCGAACGTAAACGCATTGTATAGGAATACCACTCAAGAGTCAAGGCTATTGAGTTAAAACTATATCCAAGCATAATGTCGATCTTTAGTCAGGACTGGCTCCACCCTTTGCAGTTATGAGACTTCGAACTTTGTCGGATCCGTAACATTCTTGACCTTAGTATAGGCACTGATGGGTCAGTGTCGTCTTGATGGTTGGAACTATGGTAATGGTAGTTTTTATAGGTGTGCGAGTGTATGTATGGACGCAGAACAATGGTCTTACGTTGGGTGGTTTCAAAGGGTGCAAAGTGGGAAATTTGTCTCATGAACCATAACGAGATCGGACATTTTGGGATCGATAATACCTTGAACTGTATTCGAAAGACATACTGGTTCCCGAAAATGTCCAGATCCGTTAAAAGGTACGTTCAGGCTTGCATTGAGTGCACGTATACTAAGAAGACAAGTACAAATGAAGGGAATTTTCATGTAATAGCTTGGTGGAGGTACCGTTTTACACCACACACGCAGACCACCTTGAACCCCTGGGTGCGGTCGAAAAGAAGAAATTCATATCTTGATATAATAGTTGCGTTTGCCAAATATATATTTATAAGGCCTGTTACTAAGACGTACGTAATACTTATATTGTTCAAATTTTTATAACTGCTTTAACAAGTGATTAAAGATTTATTCCTTTACTAAGACTCTGACAGTTCTCGGGGCGCTTGAAGATGTATTTTATACATTTCGTAATCCTGATCGTATAACTAGCGATCGCGAAACGTGCTTCACATCTTACGCGTTTAATAAGGGTATACGTTACGCTTTTAAAGTCTGAAGTCGAACGGACAAGCGAAAAGATGTAACCGTACCATTCTTAGTTCTTGACGGCTTAGAACCTTAATTTTGATGAAGGGTTAGGACGACAAAGTAGGTAGAGTACAAAGGGGAATGTGTAATACTGTCCAGAAAACATTGGTTAGGACGCCAACTGAGGTTATGTTTGATTAAAATATGCATTCGGAAATAGATCCTACATTGAATAAGGCCCTGCTGGAGACTCGTGAAAATTCAGATAAGTCTGTAACTGTAACGATTCGAGAAAACTTTTAAAACTTAAAAAGCTAAATAACTACTTAGTTTAGTTTTAGTTGTTTAGCTAGACTATACGATGAGGGAAAACTAGCTAAACTTACTCTTACTTCTTTTTCAAATTATGGCAAAAGCAAGAAGCTCATAGCCCTCTACACAGGGCCATATCGAGTCGTGGAAGTGTTAGGTGACGAACGCTACAGAGTGGCTGCTATACACTGAGTATAAGCGTCACAGACCACCGTTGATGCCGATAGGACGTTGCCCTGTGTTAATTTAGTCGATTTAAGTGAGAATGTTGATAATGATATAGATAATAATTTCAATTTAAGCGACACAGAATGTGATTATTAGTTGAGTCGATTGTTATTCTTAGTAACTGCCTTTTTATTGTCATTTTTATTTTACTGTTTAGTTTATATTTATTCCTATTTACGACTGTTAAATTATGGTAATGGGCACTATATTTTACATGTATGTTTATGTTAAACTACTGTTTCGAATAACTTATTATGATGAGTTGTATATTATTATTAATATTAACTTTATGGCACTGTTGTGTAATAATTAATAATTTAATGATTATTAACTTGGTATTTTGTAATATCTAATTGAAGACTATCGTTGAGTAGATAAATTATATAAAAATGTTAATGATATGATGATAATGAATGATGATAAGATTAAAATGAATAAGTGTAAATGTTTGATACTCTAAGACTTATTTCCTTATTTGCTGTAATGATAGCTAAGAAGAAAATCATATTTTGGTTATGTAAGAGTACCATTAGGTATATTTTACATGTTTATGTTAAACTATTGTTTCAAACAATTTATTATGATGAGTTGTGTATTATTATTATTAACCTTATGGCACTGTTGTGTAATAATTAATAATTTAATGATTATTAACTTAGTATTTTGTACGTTCTAATTGAAGACTATCGTCAACGGTTCACTCAAGTGGATAATTTATATATAAATGATAATGATGTTAATATGAATGAATATTTGATGCTCTAAGACTCATTTTCTTGTTTGCTGTAGTGATAGCTAAGAAGGAAATTACATGTTGGTTATGTTTGACTACCATTAGGTACAGCGGTAGCAATGGAGTTACAGTCATAGTCATGGTCATAGTCATAATAATTTATTGCATCATGCTGGTATGGTACAGATCTTACAATGCTATAAATAGTCCCTTAACATGACCCTGTATTGCAACAATGCAACAAATACCTGGGTATTGCAACAATTTGGGGTGTTAAATATATTTTTTATACAACAAAAGTATTAATTATAGAGTATTATTACTAAGTTAACAAAGGCAAAAACAACAAATTAATAAACAACAAATAAGCAACAATAGATATGAATAATAATAATTGATCATATATGAATATTGATTCGATTATGATGAAATGTATGTATGAGAAGGAGGGTTCACATCAATAGAAGTTTCAGACTATCTATGAGAAGGGAGGGTTCATAGATCGTTACCCTATGCGATCACTTGCAAGAAGGAAGGGTTTTGAAAGTGGTTGTGTTCTGTTTTTAAAGTACTATTAAAAATAGTTGCTTAGTCTGACTTAGTTTGGTTGATTAAAAAAAAAAATACTTATTTTGATGGATAAATTGGAGATCTGTAACAGTTTTCTAATAATTATGGTTGTAAGATTTGGATATCTTTCCAGTAGATGGACTCTTTTATCAAAACATTTAATTAAACCACAATGATTGAGTATTGTTGCAGTATTATATTATTGATTTATCAGAAACGTAGAATATTTTGATTAAGTTTTGTTGACTAATAATAGTTTGGTTAATTAGAAAAACA
Organism: Eudonia mercurella; assembly: GCA_963082485.1. Taxonomy (NCBI): domain Eukaryota; kingdom Metazoa; phylum Arthropoda; class Insecta; order Lepidoptera; family Crambidae; genus Eudonia; species Eudonia mercurella. The sequence goes on from OY720042.1 coordinate 1,454,140, forward strand.
TTACTTATTTTGATGGGTAAATTGGAGATTTGTGACGGTTTTCTATAAATTATGATTGTAAGATTTGGATATCATTTCCAGTTGATGCACCTATTCATTAAAACATTTGATCAAACCACAATGGTTGAGCGTTAATGCTGTATTATAATAATGATTTATCAGAAACTTAGTATGTTTTGACTAAGTTTTGTTAACTAATAATAGTTTGGTTTATTAGAAAATCATTATTTATTTTGATCGGTAAATTTGAGATTTGTGAAAGTTTTCTATAAATTATGATTGTAAGATTTGGATATCTTTTCCAGTGGATGCACTCTTTTATTAAAACATTTAATCAAACCATGATTGAGTATTGTTGCAGTATTATATTTAGTAATATTGATTTATCGGAAACGTAGTATGTTTTGATTAAGTTTTGTTAATTAATAATTAACTATTTTTAAATACAATGAAAGTGACGACTAGAGTTATTTTGCGTTATTAGTAAAAACAAATTTAAGTTATTGTGTGATACTTAAGTTATTGTGTGATATTAATAAATAAAACTATAGTTTAATTAAACTCGGAGATGCGATGTATTTGGATATTTGTCAATATTATTGGAGAGATTATTAATAAGTAAGTTTTATTTATTGAACTGTATTTATTGTACGAGTAAGTATAAGATAATTATGATATTGTAAAGTGACTCGATTGGCCAAGTGTTAGGTTTACTAGTGCATGGGGACATGCACCTCGTCAAGATGGACGAGTGTTAGGTTGATTAATAATTTAGTAATTTATATCCCATTTGATACTCGTTTCCGAACGAGATTAATGTTTTTATTTCACTGGCAACACTGAGTGTTGGCGGGAACGAATGGAGGGAAAATAACATGGCGGATCGAGTCACTAAATGACGGGCACTTTGGCTTGGGCGTTCGTAGTGGATAGTTGATTGTAAGTTATTGGGAGAAATACACCATTTAAAAGAATGTGAGTTTTATTGTGCTAATATATAAATTAATAATAATACTATAGGGTAAGGGTTCCTCTTACACTAGTATATTTTTTACCAATTTTCAAAACTAGTTTACTTACTTTTATTTTTCGGAATGTTTTCTCATTCATCAGCTCAGTTGCCTGGTTAGAGGGGGCCTTATCATGAGTTCCATGGATAAAGTGGTGTATTCACCTGTTATTGAGATTGAGACCGGGACGAATAAATATTTAGAACGAAGTTTATATTAGCCCCGCAAATTCTGCGGATCCAGTACGTCTCATGTGATTCTCAATTCGTGCTTCAATCCAAATGTATTAATACAAATTTTATATTTGCAAGTAAAATATATTAATACAAATTTTATATTTGGCAACCTACCTAGTTTCCTTTTATAGTAGAATTAAGTCCTGCGAATACATGATTCCTAGGCCTATGTCCATCATCAGCTACCAAAAGCTCTACTTTCCCAAGTCGAGCTTTTGGTAGCTGGATGAAGGAAAGGGATGAAGAGTTTCACATTACCCGGAGTCGCCCCTTTGCCCCAATAAACTTAAGACTGGATTTTACCTATTTAAAAAAGGCTACTATAATTTACTTTTAGGTAATCGACTTCCATAAGACGAGACAAATGCGCCATTTCTAATTAAAATTGCCGAAATATTCAAAACTCTTTAAAAAAATATCAAAGATAACAAGAAACACCTGTTTATTTAGTTTATTGGACTTATGTATACAGTACAGTAATATAATAGTATATTACGGCCTGTTATAAGTAAACCCTGTTAGGGCATTGCAAAATTATAATTGTTCTTATTTATTAATGCTAAATTATGTCAAAAATATATAAAAAATTAATTTAAAAATGTTACTAGAGAGAAAGCTTTCCGTTTATTTATTGTCTTATAATATGATAGTTTCAGAAGTAAAATGGTAATTTTTTCATGATATACTTAATTTTTTACTAATGGTAGATTGTATCTTTCTGTTCCAGAAGCAAATTCGACTACTTTCCAGGAGTCTAACAATTATATGATTATTGCAGGGCCGTTCTGGAAGTGCAACAGAAGTCGTCCTTAAAGACGGCCTTACTTGAGGCCAAGCTGAAGAATTTGGAGGCCAGGGACTTAGGCCCAAGGGAGATGCACGTGAGTGTTCACCAACAACAGCCTAATAACGTCTCACTGCTGGGATCCGTTTTTGAAGCTTTGGGTTCAAAACCCGCTCATAAAATTATTTTATATATATACCTATCTTAGCTGGTCATAGTAGATATTTATGACTTATGTTGACGGATGTCGATGACGATCGTGTACTATCTACCGACATTACCTATATATTAATACGTGAAGCAAAAACTTTGTACCCGTTTTTACGAAAATTGCGCGGACGGAGGAGTATGACATTTCGCACACTTATAGTTTATAAGGTTATCCGAATGTTAATTATTTTAAAATTATGCATAAATAATACATTAAATCAACAAAACCAACATTACACACACTACTATATATTTGATACACACGTATTGTTTGTCTGTAATGCGGCCGACATCTGTCAATGCCAATCCAAACTCACATTCTATCTTTTTTTATTTTTCATTGCTTAGGATACAATCCGTGCAGCCTTAATACAACTACGGTCGAATTTCCATTTGACCACTGGGCGACCACTAGTTTCCTTTAAAACTTAAAAAAAGGAGTCAATATCTGATTTTAGTCTTTAGCGATTAATGATATTCTGTTGTTTTTGGCGACGCAAATTTGTGTCGAACACTAAGTTACTGTGTCGAACACAGTTGCCACTACGATATTTCATCATCACCATCATCATCATCATCATCATCACCATCACCATCATCATCATCATCATCATCATCATCATCATCATCATCATCATCATCATCATCATTAAAGGGGAAAGGGTGCAGCTTTAATTGCAGGGAAGCCGGCTTACTGTGCAATTTTTAAAATGATTTTATTAAGTAAAATTTTTAATATATACTACTCAAAACAAAATAAGGGCCACGAGGTATTTTGTCTGTACCATGAAAATAATAAAACCAATATTAATTTTTTTGTCTCCATAACGAAAACTAATGTTGTTTTTACCGTGTAGACCAGTAAATTTATTCCAATAATAATGATTAAAAAGTTTATTTGCTTTTGAAAGAAAAAACACATTTAAGGTTAAAAATAAAAACAATGTAAAGTTACTGAAAACAAAAGAAAATACTCCATGCTCATCTTTTAGTAACGGGTATGCCCCCCTCGTTTCGTTACGCACTCCTGAAGCCTGGAGTGCATGCTCTCAATCAAATGCCTGACATTTTCCATTGGAATCTCTTTCCAGGCTCTTTTAACAGCGTTGATGAGTTGCTGTTGGTTGTGGATTTCCTGATCACCGTCTCTAACTCTTCGTTTCAACTGATTCCACATGTGCTCTATTGGATTTAAGTCCGGACTGTTCGCCGGCCACGGCAAGACTTGAATTTAAGACGCTTCCAGTACAAACCGAGTCGCTTGAGCCGTGTGTGCACGAGCATTGTCTTGCATCAAGATGAATCCAGGACCCGCTCGCTAGGCAAATGGGATCACATGTGGTCTGACGACTTCCTCAATATACCGCTGAGCAGTAACAGTACCCTCATTTAAAATAGCGAGCTCAGTTTTGCCGTGTAAGCTTATCCCGCCCCAAATCATTACATTTGGACCACCAAAACGATCGACTTCATGGATGCAGGCTTCTGAAAATCTCTCGCCGCGTCTTCTCCATACTCTAATACGCCGATCGTCGTTAAAACATTTAACTTTGCATTCGTCTGTGAAGAGCACCATGCCCCATTGGTTTATGTCCCAGTCCAAATGTTGACGGGAAAATCTTAAACGAGTTGCACGATGATTTCTGGTTAATGGAATACGAACAACTCGCCTTCTTGATGCCTGCTGGTCTTCATGGAATCGATTACGAATAGCTTGGTCACTGACACGAGTACCCGTTGTGAGCCGTAAACGATTTTGCAGCTTGCGGGCCGTCGTTGTGCGATCTCGGCGCGCACTTAATCGAATGTAACGATCCTATTGAGCTGTTGTAATGCGAACTCTGCCCGAACCAGGTCTTCTTCTAACACTGCCGGTCTCTTGGAAACGATTCCATAGATTTTGAATAGCTCTTCGAGAAAATCCCAATTGCAAACCCACAGATCGCTGCGAATGACCTTCTTTAATCATTGTAACGGCTCTGGTTGCTGTCAGCGAGTCCATATGACGCCTGCGTGCTTGTGACATATTGCAAAAGATGTTTCTGACTCGAGATATCAATGAACTCTGATAATTTCTAATAAACCAAGAAGCTAAGGAAAGCAAAACGTCAAAGAAAATGCAATCAAAATTTTCAAAAATAATTTTAAATCAAATTTTATTTAAAATTGTTGCCAGCATTAGATGAATACTACAATATTAAAAAGTTTAGGTATCAAAGAGTTTGTATACTCAATATTTTACTACTTTCAATATGTAAATGTTTAATAATTTACACCAAAATGAAAAAATACCTCGTGGCCCTTATTTTGTTTTGAGTAGTATAGTAAATGATAGTAAAGTTTAAAGAGTTTAGCATAAGTTAAAAATACCAAACTGAGCATTGCAAATATACCTAACGCAACTATATTGGGTATTTGAAACAAGTACGGATATTTAATAAGATATTAATTTTTTTAATGAAATAACTCAATATTCATCATCATCATTAGCTTATTTTATGGCCCCACTGCTGGCGCACGAGCCTTCCCTATGTATAGATAGAGCCAGAACGGGCCATAAACCACCACGCGGGCCCGGTGCAGATTAATGGTTGTTAACGACTGCTAATGCAGCCGAGACCACGACTTTACGTGCCTTCCGAAGCACGGAGGAGCTCGAGATGATACATTTTTGATCACCCATCTGATAACCGGCCTTTGCTAAAGTTGCCTAACCCAAGCACTCGCAGACCGGGCGCGTTAGCCACTGCGCCTTCAAAGTCCTCAATATAAAATATATATAGAGTTAAAACAACACGACGTATCTATTGCAGGAACTCCTCAAACTTAAGGACACCCAGGTTGAAGACTTGAGGTACGAAGCGGCGCGTCTCCGTAAAGCGCATGATGATCTGCTGGCCACATATGAAGCCAAGCTAGCCAAGTTGGGCGTGCCGGCTGAGGAACTAGGGTTCAAGTGAGTACTCAGAAATGCTTTTGAAAGGACAACATCAATATTTTGACATACATTTTTAGTCCAAATATGAAAGTGCCGGCAAAAAAGAAATAATGCCGTATTGTGTTAGAATTTGTCTGTCTAAGTTATTACTACACCAAAGCTGTAAGGGCCATTAGCCTTAGGTTCGAATATTCAATATTTTCATAAATTTTTGTTTTATGCAAACTCGCACTAGGCACCCTACTTAATTGGTAGAGTTATATAACTTATGGTTTGTAGAGCTAGCGCAAACCATAGCCAAAAAAACATCTTACGAAGAATTTTATTAATGGTAGGGTTACCTACTCTGTTATGAATAAAAATCACCTATCAACAAAAATTGTTAGAAAAGGAAAGCATTTTAAAAGTTACAAACAGTGCCATCTATGTCGCTATTGTTGTAACTTATAGTAGATGTCCTGAAAAGCATATTAATAGCACTGCTTTTTGCAAGCAGTATTTACTTTCATTGTTTGCCGCTAGGTAGCACTACTGTTCATCTAGCGACGCATACAAGAACTTTGTTATTTAACTTTGTCGCAGACAGATGGCGCTGTAGAGCACTACAATGGGAGGAGAAAAGATTTTTTTATTGTTTGTGATAAAGTTATAGTGTATTTGACTTTTTTAGAGCTAAATGTGAGCTAAAGGTATACAGGAAAGATTAGCTGTCAAAATCATTTAAAAGCATTGGTTATATCAATAAAAAAGAAGTTTTCTTTATGCAAAGAGCGCATTAAATTGATCAGAAAAACGAAAGATGGTCAAACTATACATTTTATATAGTAATATGTAGGTACACCTACCTCTCAAAAGAACTGCCGATTTCATTTACCTACGTAAAAATAATCTCGTCCAAGCGAATCTGCCCGTTATGGTTTTAATAAGCTTTGTAGTTAATTTTGTTAAAATTAAAAGTAAAAATCCAAAGTAAATTTTTCCTAAATTAGGCTTTATTAAAATCTGAGTTCAAATTTTTATTTCAGTTAATCTACTCTGCTATACTTAATTATTAGCAAGACCTTTTCTTTTTAATTTTATCGTCATGATGAGTCTATTAGCAGTCTTCACAACCACCCCACTGGGCCCGCGTGCTGGTTTATTTATGGCCCGTTCGCCAAGTATTGTATTGTATCCTTATGGAAGGCTCGTGCTCCAGAAGTCCTCTCCATGTCCCCATGAAATGAGCTAGTGATGATCAGAACTGGAAAATCGCTGGTGCTATGTGGTTATTGCCTACTGAGTTATTACAGCCGAAGTCGCAAGGGCATATGGAAGAGCAAGGTGCTACACGGGCGCTACTATCGGGCTCTAACTGGACCTGATGTAGATTTGCCAGCCTCGGTGAAATTGGCTACGTTTCGGTGACCTCTTTGGGGAAACCGAAGGTTTTGTTTGTGCCATTGAAGATAAAGTTATCAAGACGAATAACTACCGGAAATGTATTATGAGGGAAGGTTACGGTCGACATCTGTCGGGCATGCCGCCGTCCAGGTGAATCACTCCGACATATTATTTCTGGTTGTTCTCATCTTGCTAACGGCAACTCACCAGCAACTTGCTCTTGGATATGGCCTTGTTGAATCGGAGGTGCCGTACTATAAGTACGCACCTGCGTCAGTACTCGAAAATGGTCATGCAACGTTCTACTGGGATCGCTCTATCATTACGGCCAGGACTATTGTCGTCAATAAGCCTGAAATCGTGGTGGTTGACCGATCCCAGCGCCGGGCAATACTGGATGATATCACCAAACCTCATGATGAGAACCTCGTGAAAGCTGAGAAGGACCAGCTCAGTAAGTACCTTGACTTGGCTCACGAGGTTGCCGCCATGTGGGATGTGGATTCAACCATTATTGTACCGATGTTGTTTTGGCAAACGGTCTTTTAACCAAGAGCTTCGATCAACACCTAGAGAGGCTCTCGCTGAAAGGTTGGGTCAAGGGTCAGATGCAAAAGGCAGTAGTCCTTGACACGGCACGTATCCACACGGCACGAGTGAGGAACCTCCTGACAGGAGGTTCCTCACTCTGCAGCCTTAACCACCGATAGCTTGGGTCTATCCCCGCTGCCGGTGGCAACCTAGGTAATTTTTTTTATAATATTTTATATTGTAAATATGTTTTTATATAAAATATTGTAAAAAAAAGTCTTAAGATATATATTTGATAAAGAGAATAATAATAAACATATATAATTTAATACAAATATAATAATATTTATACTACAATGCGTAAAAGATGCGCGTCCCTGGTGCGCAGAGTGCGTGGCAGTGCCAACAGCATTCTGAGCTTGATTGCGAGTAGGCTGGATTGTGTATACGTCAACCGCTGCTGCGCAATTATGGAATTGCACCTTGGTATTTTTATAAGTAGAATAAGTAAACTCTGTATGCTCTTACTAACACTAGAATAAGCCACTGAAACGCTGGGGTGTTAGGCACCACCAGGTTCAGAAAAGAGATGGATAAATAAAATATGCAAACTGGTGCGATCAATTTATTTACTCAGGTCGCGAGTTACGTCGGTCGATACAAACTGTCGCGCGATTTAGAAGGGGACTTAACTTCTTGCGGAATTGGTAACGCGTGCGCAGTTCGGCGCCTTGGTCAGCCTAGACCCGGGCCGTAGTCTGCGCCGGTGGAATCTGGATCCCGGTGGTCTGGATCTGCCGCTGTTCTGCCCCGGAGGATGTAGTCGGGTGTGCGCTGGTGTTATCACCGTCTGGCCGAAGCTGGCGGGTAGGATGCGTGCAGGGGGTAAGCGCTGCCCAGTGGATGAACCCTGGAATTATCAAAAGAAAAGAATGAACAGATGTTCACTAAGTTCTGCCGCCTCGCGGTCCGGGGTTAGGGTAGAAGCTGCTGCAAATGGACCTAGCTCACTGACAATGACCTCTAACGGTTAAGCAATTAAGCAATTGCAACATAAAAAAAGAAAGGTTTAGAAAATCTAATGGGAGTCATTTGGTAGGAAAATAACACAAAGATTTAATCAATTAACAAACTACGTTCTCAAATATTGTAGGACACAAATAATGACTTGAACAGTAAAACAGAGATATAGCTCCTAGGGCTAACAAAGCTAAGCGAAAATCACTTTTGACGAAGAACACTTACCCGAGTTTGGAGTTGAGTTGATAATATTATTATGTCTGAAATAAATGAATTATTATTCTCTTTATTTGTTTTTAATCTTAGATCTAGGTTTTATAAAAATTATATAAAAAGTAAAATATAACAAAATACATACAAAAAATACAACTTTTATAAAAACGTAAACCTAGAACACCGCCAGCAACGGAGCAGGACTCAAGCTACCGGCGATTAAGGCTGCAGAGAAAGAAACCTGACAATGCGTGCCGTATCCAGGAGTGTTGCCTTTTGTATCTGACCCTTAATCCAGCCATCCAGCGAAAGTCTCTTGAGATGTTGGTCGAGACTCTTCGCTATAAGGCCTTTTACAGATACGACTATGGGGACAATGATCGTCGAATCCACATCCCACATAGCGGTCACCTCGTGAGCCAGGTCAAGGTACTTAGTAAGCTTGCCCTTCTCGGCTTTCACAAGGTTCTCGTCATGCGGAATGGTGATATCGATGAGCATTGCCTGGCGCGTCAATCGATCTGTCAACACAATATCAGGCTTATTTACAATAACAGTCCTGTCCGTGATGACAGATCGATCCCAGTAGAGTGTGGCACGGCCGTTTTTGTTCCTACTTAATGTGCCAATTGATTTTCTTTTCTAACTTTCAAAAGTTCTTTATAAACGTCATATACTCAAGAAAAATAAATAAAAACTAATCTAACGTATAAAATAGAATCACAAAAGTAATTGTATCTAGTATATTAAGTGATGGATTATAAAAAAATTATGTTAATTTAATTTAGTCAAATAAATTCATACGCTTTTACAAAGTCACGTCTTCCGTTTTGATAACTTCTGTCACAGGTATCAAGCTATAATAAACAAACTATAGGTACTAGTGGTCGCCCAGTGGTCGAAATTCGACCGTAACGGATTGTATCCTAAGCAATGAAACATTTAAAAAGATAGAATGTGAGTTTGGATTGGCATTGACAGATGTCGGCCGCATTAAAGACAAACAATGCGTGTGTGTCTAATACATGATAGTGTGTGTAATGTTGTTTATGTTGATTTAATGTAATTTTTTATGCATAATTAAAAAAAAATATTAACATTCGGATAACCTTCTCTATATAAACTATAAGTGTGCGAAATTTCATACTCCTCCGTCCGCGCAATTTTCGTAAAAACGGATACAAAGTTTTTGCTTCACGTAATATATAGATTTATGTGTGTGATTGTGATTAAGCCATTACCATTACCCATCAATTGTAGTAATCACTTGATTTCAATGATGGATGCTTTTGTTCAGCAGTGGGACAGCCATAGGCTATTTATTTACTTTTTATCAGCATGATCAGCCTAGTGATTAAGCAAATACTATCAAATGTAGCGATGCCTGGCTTGATTTTAATGATTGAGGTCTTTGCCTAACAGTGGGACATTAATAGGTTGTATTTCATTTTATATTTACTTATACAATATAGATTTAAAAGTCGTCAATCTCATAAGGCTTATTTGAACTTTTACAGGCCTTTGCGAGCGGTGGCAGTGGCTGGCCTGGCGCCAATTATCGGTCAGGGACCAGCAGGGTTGGTGACAAGAGACCAGTGATATTTTTTTTTTTTTTTATCAACCTGAAATCAAAATATACTTACCTAATTATCTATTTTTTGTATCCATTTAAAATATATCGTTTCATATAACATTTTAATTTAGTTTTATTTTTATATTTTTTTATGTTAAAGGATGCAAACGAGCATCGAGCTGGGGGATACTTAAGTATGCCCAGCCAACTTTTTTTCGAATATTTTCCATGTACAGACTTTTATTATTATATTACTGACTATATATATGTAAGATTATTTGCCTATAGGGATGTGGACAACAACAATAATTAAATCCAGAACATCTATACTAATATTATAAAGCTGAAGAGTTTGTTTGTTTGTTTGGTTGAACGCGCTAGTCTCAGGAACTACTGGTTCGAATTGAAAAATTATTTTTGTGTTGAATAGTCCATTTATTGAGGAAGGCTATAGGCTATTTTACATCACGCTATTACTAATAGGAGTGGAGCAGCAATAATTTATTTGGCAAAACCAAAGTTTGCCGGGTCAGCTAGTTAAAAATATAAATGAAGTCAAGTCAAGTCGATTTTTATTTGATCTTGGCATGAATTTCTGTAACCAAAAATTTTGTTATAAATAAACATTCAGTTGTCGGAAAAACATGGTGGCTTTATAATATCCAATCCCCTACAATTTATATTAAAAAAAATTGTTTTGACGGTTAAAAAGTATCTCTATTGACTAAGGCCGGGTTCCCACTACGCCGGCCCGACAAACTTGCCGGGCCGGTAAAACTCACTCGATTCACATTATCCCGGGTCCGGCAAAAATACCGAGCCCGGCGTTTTTACCGAGCGTTTTGTCACTGCGAAGTGCCGGTAAAACCACCGGATCGGAGTAATGTGAACGGGTTTGCGCCGGTACCTGCCTGCAAAGAGTAAAATGCCTGCCTGTCCTTATGACAGCGCGAGTTTGCTTGTCTCTTAGTGCGAGTCACAGAGCACAAAGCGATATGCTACGTGCAGCCTTTACGAAGGTAAAAATATATGTGTAAGTTGAAAAATTTGAACCTATTGACATCGTCCGCCGTCATCAATAAAAAATCCTAATCGAAATATTAATTATGTACAACATACTAGAAAGCTCTGCCTCAAAGTAATTTAATAGTAAATCCATTGTGCGCACAGGTCCAAATTCAACTGAGGTGAGTACTTGACTGTCCGATTTTCTTGTGGGATCCGGCGTAGTGTGAACACCTCTGTCCGGTGTCCGGTTTCCGGCAAATCTGCCGGTCTGGCGTAGTGGGAATCCGGCCTAACCCGTCAATCAATCCAAATTTATTTGTATACTGTATTCCCAATGCTGTATTCGCTGTACTAAATCGAAAGTTAAATTATTATTCATTAGCTGGCTCAGATCTTCCCAACATTCAGCTCATTGGGTAATCCCAATGTGTGTTATAACTCTAATGAGTTATAACACACTTTTCTGTCACCTGTTAATTTTATGTCCCCACTGCTGGGGCACGAGCTTTTCATAAGGATGCATAGAGAAAACGGGTCAATGCGGTGCGTTGGTTGTTAATGACTGCTAATGCAGCCGGGACCAACGGCTTTACATGCCTTCCGAACCACGGAAAAGCTCGAAATGATACATTTTTATATAGACTAGAAAATAATGTTATTCTTTAAAAGCAGAAACCTACTTTAGTACTAAACAGAGATTGCTACTACATGGCTGTATGCCAAAAGACAGTCAATATATTCGGTTACGTAAGAGCTGGAATTGAATTTGACCTAAGTTAAGCGGCCTTACATCTAAGATTAGGTACATACATTTTTTATAATATTGAGCCGAGCTTGAGGAGCTCGATAGCGAAGTTGTTAACGTCGACGATTGCTAGATTTAAGCAACTTTGGGAAAGGCCGGTCTTTGGATGGGTAACCAAAAATTCAAATCATCTCTGTGCTTCTGAGCGCATGTAAAGCCGTTGGCCCCGGCTGCATTAGCAGTCGTTAATAACCACCAATCCGCACTGGGTCCGCATGGTGCCGTTCTCCCTATTCATTAATGTGGAAGGCTTGTACCCAGCAGTGGGGACGTAAAATTAGCTGGTACGCGCGACGCCAAGGTATCACCCTGAAGTTTCAGTCCTTATTCTTCTATGCCCAGTAAACTCACTGGATCTGGTACTCTTCATACTGAAACATAGCAATGTAAGGTGGGCTCAGCGTGTACGCACTTATATTAAAAACAAATAGTTATATCTTTATAATATATAAATTTTCTGTGTGTATGTTATTGAACTCCTTCTAAACGGCTGGACCAAGAAAATTTTCTGTGTGTGTTCAAGTGGATTCGAGAATGCTTTAGATTTACAATTGGACTCGGTAGGTGGCGCTGCTATAGGGTTCCATCATGGGATACGGGTGTTCTTAAGCAGACGAATGATTTGTTTGTTTTGTTGTCATGGAAACTGTCAAAGAGGTACGAAGTCCGCCGGTCAGCTAGTTATCTATACATATTATAATAAAGCTAAAGAGGGTCGAAAGTCTGTACATGGAAGATATTCGGAAAAAATTAGCTGGGGATACTTAGAATCGATAACAGAACACGTTCCAACAGTTTTTAGAATTTTTGGCTGTTTATCTGTTTATCTGTTTTTCTGTTAGTCTGTTTATTTGACCGACCGCGTATCACGTGAAAATAGACATAGACAGACCATGACCCGGACAAGGATATAGTAGGATACTTTTTATCCCGGTAACAGGTTTCTGTAGGATAGTGTAGTCTTCGCGAACGAAGTCGCAGGCGACAATTAGTCATAATAAATTCCAAAAATATCTAACTCAATCATTGACGTTGAACACTGGAGTCATTATACTAACTAATAACATTTTAATAGGTAAAAAACAGTACCCAGTACCTTTCGTGAACCGGGTGACTGCTGGAAATCGAACCCTCTGTGTTCTGAAATCTATTCAAAACCATTGGTTCTGAGATCAGTGCCAGCTAGTGGTCAGACCACAAAGTCTTTTGCTATTGATCCATCAATCATAATCTCAGTTTGGCTTTTGTGGAATTGTGCAAAAGCACATTAGGGTCCATAAAACAAAGAAAGACAAAGCAAAAAATAATTTCTCAGAAACAGCATTTCAGATTGGAGCATTCTAAATGTAAAGTCAACCTTTATTCAATTAAAAGAACTCGTATCTCAAAGACTTAATTCTATTTTTGTCTCTATCAAAATTGCTGACAGCATTTGGCATAAATAGTATCATCTGACAGTCGAATTCAGTAACATTAAAAGAATTTGTGACCACTTATGTAAGTTAGTTAAGTGCTACAATTTGTTAGGTGTAGATACTCAATAATTCCAAGATAGGTTAGTTCCAAAAATATCTGGCTCAATAATTGATTTCGATGTATCCTTGAATGTGGAAAGTTCTTAGAATCGCCCGCGGTTAAATACCATTGGCTGTCAATCATTTGGATCCGTAACGAGCTGCGCCATCCAATATTTAACAGTCGTAATGCGGATCACTCCATTTGGACGGCTCATGAATTTTTTTTAAGGTTAATGGCGAGTTTTCGGCTTTAGAGCATTTCCTTATGCTATAGACTGTGAAGTTGTGTATGAAAGTGATCTTGCAAGTATGTTACGTTCGAATTGGACTTTAATAAGATTATTTAAAATGCACAACTATAAATAGACAGGATTTTACTTTTCTTTGCACAACTTTGCTGTCCGTGATTGTATTTTTTTTTTTTTTTTTTTTTTTACTTCTTCCTCCAACATGATCGGAGCCTATTTTTCGTGATTGTATTGCGAAGTATAATCTCATAAAAAAATTACGAAAAGTTACTTATTTTTCTGGTTTTATAATAAATAAGTTGCAGCTAAATAGGGGATCAAATAAAGAAATTTCCACAAGCGGGTTTAACTCGCACCTTCTTACAAACCGGGGACAGGCACCCTACCAATTGAGCTACCATGGCTGTATCAGAGCTCTTTTTGCGTCATTCATAGTACAGTCACGAGCATTAACATGTAAACAATGGAATAAGAGTCAAAACTAGTCTTATGCTCGTGACTCAGAATAGATCACACCCAACAGGAGTCGAACTCTGTTTGCTTAAACTCTTTTACCTAGTCAAAACCAGTTTAAACTCATACGCGTTTTGACAGTAACAATATAACTGCATGCTCTCAATTTGACTTAAAATTGAGCATTAAGTAATAAAACGTTGTAAAAGAAAACGAGGAAAGAAACGTCCTTGCTAAGTTTCTTGCCGGTTCTTCTCAGTACAAGGTCTCCCGTCCAGAGTATACTTACGAACCGATGCCTTAGTGACATTCATAAGAGCTATTTGCAGTCAAACTAAATCAATGATTTTCAATATTGTTTTTTTAATCCAAGTTATTTTTAAATGGCTGACCTACCTTTTAATACGGTGTAATGTGATCAATAAAACCACACGAATATGGCAGTCATGAACACGCTACCATCCATCAGTCATAATCGATCTCAATTTAGAAAGCGGAAAGGTTACCCGTGAATAAATGAAACAAGCCCGTTCGAAGCCAATAAGTGTATTATTCCCTACTAACATTTTTTTTATTTATTTCTTTATGTACAAAACGGTTATAAGGCAACAGTTCCAAATGATTGAGAACGCTTTACGATGATTTTAATTAAAACATTTTTTTTGCTTTTTTAGCAAGAGAAATAGCGCCACACCCCTTTTATGCTGGTTACGTGAATAAAAAATTGAATAACTAGAATAGAATACAAAATACAATTATTCAATGCCATTTACAATTTAAAAGTTGACCATCGCTTGTTGGTTAAATTAGTTTTTTTGACAAAGTGCTAAAGTGTTCGGCGACTTTTCTTACTGACTGTACATATATTGTTATGCAATTTTCTGTACATGGTACATTTAGAATTGTAAATAACACAGTTTATTTGTAAATAACAAAGCCAGTATTCGAAGTTAGTCTCAACAATTTAAAACAATGTTTTTTTTTGCAATAAATTGTTTTTTTTGTCTGAATACACTTGTAAATTTTGTTTGAACACAGTTAAAAAATAAAAGCATAGATAATAAATATTTTTACACACGTTCATAACCAGCATAATCGCATTAACTACTAGATAATAGTTTTTGCACTTACACTTATAAATCTAAACTCTAATAAAAATCAAAGAAAAATACACTTAGTCGAAAATTGTTACAAAAAAGGTTCACATCCAAAATACTAGGTAGCCACTATAAGAAAGTGTCAAATTAATTTTAGATTAAAAAATATTTTTTGTATTAAAATAAAGTCTGGTTCACACGCTTTGCAGCTAAAGTCCGGTGAAACAGAAAATGTCGTCTGAAGCAATCAGCAACTCTCTCAAAAAAACCTTTGCAGGTTTTCTAGTAATGTTATAACTCTTGTCAAAATGTATCAAACCAATTAGCTTATATTAATGAAACTTCTTTTCTGCTTAGGAAAATACTAGTTTAAAGACACTTCTAATAAATAAAAACAGATTTTTTTCATCAGAATTTATAATCGATATCAAACTTTACAGTGGACTTTATATATCGTATAAAATCAGTTCAATAACATTTTACCCGATCCGAACTCCTCGTAGAATCTAGTAGGGAGCGGAGATACGTTTGCGTGATTCTATTACCTCTAGAAAACCTTTGACGGTGTTTCGATCACACGGCTCGAGGAATCCTTTAGGTTTCTCGCCACTCCCAAAAAATCCAGTATTGCTGAAAAGGCCGTCGAAAACTCTTTAAAAAAATCACCGCGAACGAGTGGTGTGCACTTGGAGAGGCCTATGTCCGGCAGTGGACTAGTGTAGGCTGATGATGATGATGGTGATGATGATGACGATGAAGGACGTTTGTAAAAATCGACTTGCAACGCTTCCAGCAGTATGCATCAGACTTTAGATTAACCATTTCAAATAATAAATAGGTACTCATATTGTGTTTCCGACATAATTAAGTTTATGATGAAAGGGCTATATTAACATTGCTTGTATTTCCAAGTATTTTTTAACAAAGCTATATATTTTTTTTTGGATTGATCTCACCTCCCACCTTCGTATAAACATTTACACACCATGTAAGCAAATCGGGAGATCCATACAAGGCTTTATAGTAAATACTCTTTATGTATAAAGACATCTTTCTTCTTTATTCTGTTTTCGAACTCGAATTTGATTCCCAAACTCGAAAGGAGTTTCAATAAGATGTGAAACTTTATTTAGACGTCACGATTTCGAGAATTTGAAAAGTGATGTTAAAAATTGTAATTCGTAATTGCACAATGTTTAAGTATATTTCATATCAAAAAGTTTTTACATATAATGTATTGGTATTAAATGTTTATACAGAAGATGGTAAGTACAGTCAGCATCAAATAGATCGAAGCATACTAAATTAACAAAAATTCAATTTTAGGTAATATATTTTTTAAGTTGTAAAGTAATATTTTCTTAAATCAAAAATGTTGATAGTGTTATTCGAAAACATGTTCTTCTTATAACATTTTGATAAGGTTTTCTTTTTAATGCCAAGTTATTTATGTTCAATAAATTTGCATTGATCAATTTGATTCTAAATGTACTAAATAGTAGTTCTACTGAATGGTAGTTTTGGTATGGCAACTAATCATCACTATAACACCGTCATAGAAACTCTCAATTTATTGAATTTTATTCAAAGCAAACAACATTATTTGAAATAATGAAATAAGCTAAATTATATTATTTTAGGATACAATGTATGTATTGCTTATATTTTTAGGCTCACATAGACTCACATTTCTCGGCAGGATAATTTTTATTAGATCACATTACCATTAATATCTCGTGAATATTTATCGTCCCCAACATACATTAAACATTGGAAATTAATATATGAAATTGTATTTATTGCAACAACGTTTTCACTTATAATAATAATAATAATTATAAGCATATCAAAATACACATAACATTTGTGATAAAGCTGACATTAATAATGAACATTAAGAAAATTGTAAGATCGATATTGACAAAAAACATTTTTCATTTTTATTTTAATAGTGTTTTAATCCAAAATTCAATAAGGCCTTTAGGGAGGCACCAATCCGAATGGAAAATGCTCCCCTGGATCATTTCAGAGCTTTCCTAGGCGAAAACACCTGAGGATGGAATAAGTTCATATGCGGAGATAAGAAAGCAAGTCTTTTTAAACATTGGAGCAGTGACAAGACACTATGCCACAAAACGAATGCTTCACAAAATGCAACTGACAAAAACCAACTTATGTAAGGCATGTGACAATCTATGCAAGAATTTTGAGATGGGCCTTTCTGAAACCAGAAGACTTCAGGCTCTTCAAGGTCACCTTTACAATCACGTCAACTTCATTCATCATTATTGTTCAAACTTTTGTGTCAAGACGTTTACGTAATTCAAGAATTTTAATGTGAAAGTGTATAAACTCATTTGTTTATTCACTCTTTAATTCGAAACTGAGCTGGGAATGACTTGCTTATATATGCACAGAGACAGTGCTTTAAGTGATATAGACTATTTTTCAATCCTTGAAAAGAACTATTTATTTCGAGAAGTTCTATGCGGGCGAAGTCGTTAGCATAACCTAGTTAAAAATCAATCTTAACTCCTCAAAACTATATAGTCCTGATCTTATCTTTAAACTTTTATATATATTTTCGATGGTATAATTTTCGCATAATATTCATAATTATCATCATCTCAGTCAAAAGACAAAGGCTTCTCCCAAGGATTTCCACAAGGACCGGCTTTGTGCTGTTCACGTCCAGTATAATTGTTATAATCGTTATATTCGTAATGTTCACATGTTATTTGTCAATATGATCCAAAGCAAGTGAATATTAGTAAATAGTGGTTGAATCACATAAAGCGCTATTATTAACATTGCGACACTTCGGGCGTTTTAAAATTACAATTTGCTTACACTTAAAATGCTAAAACTCTAATATAATACACAACCAAAGTTCAGACGTTTACAAGGGTAAACAAAATAAATATGTTTTAAATTTAATTTTTATACTCTCTAAAAATAAATTGACAATAAATTACATTGATATTTTAATGAATTGCTTTTCACTTACGTTTATGACTAAAGCTTTTAGTATTTTATCGTCACAATAATAATAATAAATTTTATTTTAAAGTAACGTACAATTTGATTGTTTCTTTATCACTGCAAATACTTTTTTCTTTTCACGTTTCAAAACGTTAAATATTCTTATAATTTTAAACTTTATTTAAATATTTATTTCAAGTTATACGTTACTTTAATAAACAATAACTTTTTGTTCAATACAAAAAATATTGAGATACATCTGCAATAATAACATGGAGTGAATACTTTCTTTTTTACTCTTTAATTTATAATCCTTCGAACTTTATATCTAAATATGTGCGTAGGTTTTAGCGAATCTAACTAGTACTTATATTTGTTCACAGTTTAAGGTGTTTACAATGAAACAAATCAAGGATTCGCAAATAAGTTTTTCGTTTGTTCTCAACTCTATCAAAATTTAACAATATCTCTCCATTTAAACATAACACGTTGACAATTTATAATTGTTATGTAGAATTTTCATTATTTACACAAACAGGGAACCGTAACACAAAGAATGGTCCCAGAATACAACACGTAAACCACGAACACAGAATAAAACACATGACAACGGCGGGTTTCAGAATAATTATTCTAGCATTTATGCAATATTCACAAGCCTTCTTTTCATTATCATTAAAGAAAACGTCTACACGTGTGTACGCAGTCGCGTGGAACACTAGTTCATAAGCTTTCAACAAAACTTTGAGAATCGCTTTAAAATCGCACGCGCTCCGAAAAGTTTATCAATATTATTTTACCATTGGATCATGGAAATAAAACATTTATTCGGATCTACTCGCACTCATTTAATTGAGGTTTATTTTATAAAGGTTTAATTTACGGACCCTGCAATAGGTTCGAAACGTCAGGTTAGAATATTATGTAAAGCGATCGTATAAAGTGTTTCATTTCAATATATAGTGTGTACATAAGCTTTTAAATCAATAATGGAAACGTAAATCGGTAGGTATTACGGAATATTGATTAGGTAATGATATCTATTTCGGTTAGTGAATAAAGTCGGTCGGTTCGGTATGGACAATAATATTAATGAATTTTTAAATAGTGTTGGCATGGGACGGACGATCGATACCGCCTACAGCGGTATGGCTAGGATTATATTAAACTTCTATTCCTTTCCACGCGTTCTTTGACGAACTGTTAATTATAATATTATTATATATCTTTTAATATATAATATATTTCAAAATATGACAGGGTATTTTCGGACAGGCGAAAATCATAATTATGGAATAAATTAAGTATCATTGTCAGGTTTTGTTCATATAATATTCATATTTATAACAATCAAAGTTTCTGCTAAGGAAAATTATTTTTACTAATTTCTAATAAAATAACACTTATAAAATAAACTATGCTTACAAACTAAAATGATATCATGGATTGTACTGACATGGAGTTATTAACTGTTATAGTTATATTGATTAATAGTATGTGTAAATAATGAGTCGATGTATTTATCAATAAACATTTCTTTATATATATTATCTTCACTAAATATAATTCGCAGTTATTCTGACTTTTTTTAACTATTGCTCTTCAAAATCAACTAATCGTAAATTATTTTCTCATTTACATCACGGATTTATGTTATTATTCATAATTATTATAATATACAATTTTATTTCCATAATTTTCAGCACGCGTGCATTTTTGACACCATTAGCATACGAGCATTAATAAAATCTTATTTCTTTCATAATTTACTATTAAGAGATAAAAATTATTTTCTAATATATTAAATTCAATGGCAATAATCTCTTTAATAATTGTTGAGCAATAGATACAAAACAGTTTTTTGCATTTGTAAACTATTACATAATCTCAATTTAATTAACTGCCAAAATTGAAAGTTTCTAAGAAATTATTGCCATAAATTTATTTTATGTTCAATAAATTTATTATTATTTTGTTACGTCACAAAGCTTTATAAAAAATCTCTTTCGCCAGTTTTTTTTATATCTTTCCGTCTCATTGTGTACTCGTCAAGAGGACTGGATGAGAGCGCGTCACACGTCTCTGGTAAATCACAATTGGAGCACATACATCTTCATTCTAAACAGTTTGATGCTGTTCATCCCATTTCGTGGTGTACTCTGTACCCGAAATCGAATCTTCACAAATCCTGTCATCTGCAATAGAGAGAGTAGCGGTTAAGTGTGTAATTATTTCTCATATACTTTTTTAAGAGGGCTCTCAAAAGTTATTATTGGGTGTAGAGGCCTTGGCTGTGCAATGGGAGTGTACTAAAAATAAGTAAAAATAATTATGGTATACCCATAAAAATATACCTATATTTTATTCTACAATCTAAACTTTAAATCATTGTTTTTTAATTGAGTCATAAAAGTTCTGGTAGTGGTGTTTGCCATAATAGAGTAGTGAAAAATATGATTTTTAAATATTAATTTTATATCCTACTATTTTATTATCATATCCTAAATCATTGCTTATTTTTGTTATAATAGTTATTGTTGTACTGATTGATAATAGTTGTTGATAATAGTCATACATATATCATATATCACATAGACTAGGTAGATACTGTCTGATATTATAAATATGCTCAGACTTTTTATGTTTTTGCTCATAACCGAAGTCCAAGACATGGCTTGATAATCACAGGCAAAGCTGAGGGAAAAAGCTTGTACAGGAAGCATGTTTGAAAAATTGCTTAAACAAAAACGTAAGGTACCAAAATTTTTAAACCTGGAATATAAATAGAAAAATGTACAAAAGCAAACAAATTACTATATTGTACGCTGACAGAATAAGTTTTCCTAAGCTCATAAAAATAAAAAACTTAGATTTCAGATTAGGGTGCATGTAAAAATAAAAAAATATATAATAACATTTTTAAAATACTTTATAATAACTATTTGCACTTTCTTTGCAATTTTAGTCTCGTTTATAGGTATAGTTTTTGTGCAAGATGCAATAAATTTTTAGCTTTAAATAATTATAATATTATTATCTAATTTCCTACTTGTTTTTCAATTTATCTCTTTTTGTATGGAGGTAGTAATTTTATTCTATCTAACCGTAGTAATAGACATTTGAGATGTTTTATTTTTTGTTTAAAAACCTACCTAAATTAAAACGTATGCCACGCTTGAAAGCATAAAAGCGATTTGCGTTTTTTTGGCTAAAAAGTGCAGGTGTGACAAAATGAGCGTTGCGACATTGAACTTTAAGCTTTGGGCGATAAAGCTGATTCTTTGCTGACGTACCTCCGTGTTTTGTATGTATTGTTGTATTTCTCACTAGGCGTTCACGAATGAAGACTTGGTCCTGGTAATGAAATAAGAAGACGTGAGAGGCTGTGGGGTTACATCTAGCTCTAGTTTTTTTTATTAAAAAAAACTTTTGTTTATCATCGAAGGAACGAAATTCTTCGTATTTTGCAAACTAAATAAATAATAAAATCTTTTTCACTTGTGACGGTGATTGTACTAAAACATCATTAACCATAAAAAAATCGTTTATTTCCTTGTTTTGAGAAGCCAAAATATCAAAAAAATATTTATATCAAAATAAGACACTTAAATTTTTGTACGATCATTACTACATTTTTAATGCTTTTGAAAATTTTACATTTATTGTCAGTGCTTGAAGAATTGAGTTGAATGTAGCTTACAGCCTTATTTACTTTTCATCAAGTGAGCTATAAGCAAAAACTCTTTAACGACTGAGCAGTTATTATCTTCTGTCTTTTTGACAATCATATACGAGTATATTTGAACTTTTATTTACAGCTTTTTGATTTCGACACGCAATTTTTCCATATAACAACTTTGACAAAGTCTTATGAAAACAAATACACAACTTGGAGTTGTTACTTAAATATAAAGTTTTAAGTATGTACACTCAACTCGAAAAGCTTAATGCATGTTGAGTTTTGTTGTTTTCAACATTAAATACTAGCAGTTATTGTTAGATGGCTTTAAACATTTTATTTTGTCATTTGGCTTACAGCTAGCAACAAAAACCTTATTATTACTTTTTGTTCAAGGCAAGTATTTTCTTGTTACTTTTATTAGCTATCAAATAATACCTGAGTATACAAAAACGACAAAATATATCAATATTTTTAGACTCCCAAAAAACTAAGTGTTCATTACTTAATTAATTTTAACTTAATTTTAATACTTACACATTCAAAGTAATATCTTTTATGTGAAAAATAAAATAAATACATAATATGACTTACCCAGACAACGATGCTGAATTGGAAATAGGTGGACTATTGGACTCGAAGCCTCCTTTAGGCTTCTCATTAGCTAACTGCATCTTGAGCTGGTGGCCAAAGCATGCCAGGTCCTCCCTGAAGGTGTCAGAGCCTGGCGTCGTCGGCTTCTCGTCGTCTCCAGTCGCCATCGCCTCTGCGTCGTTCTTCAGCGGTTCCTGCTCCGATTCCTCCTCCGTATTATAAATCTTAAAGTACGCAAACGTTAAATATATCACCGATATAAAGAACGATGGTATCGGTATCGCCATCGCGTACACCAAATTCAAAGTGTTCTGCCACATATCCAGCTCTGTGATTACTAGCCCAGGGTCTACTTTGCTGTAGTAACAAGTGTAGTTGTTGCCAATCGGCTTATACTTCCCGTGGAAGATGGTGCAATTCAAAATGGGCGGGTAACCGCATCCCTTCACGTTGGGGAAGAGGCGTGCCCCAGTAAAGTACCATTCGGAGTCATTCCCTTGCAGCCCTGTCGGCGGAACGTCAGGCAGTTCCTCTTCAGCCATGTCTGGGTAAGTTTTGTCAGCTGCTGACTCGTAATTCTCGTACTCGTAATCTTTCCTCAAAGCTCTTTCTACTCTTATCAAGTTCTGATACTCAGTAGCTGTTATATTCGCGTTGTCACCAAGCTTGTAGTTGACCCTGATTTGGGTGCACTCATAGAGGTCCTTCGTGCATCCCTCCCTGCAGGAAGCCCAAGAGCAGTTGCTGACGCCGTACAAGTGTGTAACAGACGCTGTCACGCATAACGCTGCTACTGGATCGAACTGCATAAATATGGTGGTGAATGCTGGCTCTATGACGAAGGGCACTAAGAATAGAAAGGCGAAGAGGCTGAAAATGCCGAGCAGAACGAAGCTGGCCGTCGTATAGAACAGGAGTTTCTCGAGAAAAGTCGGGGGGATTTTCTCTTCGTCGGCCATTGTGGCGAGGGGGCGCTATAAGCGACCATAGCGCTTGTTTCAGCTGGTCTGTGTCATTTCAATGGAAATATCATGACAGTACGTGGTTGTTCATCCAAAGTCAGTATGAGTGAGTTGTATTGAGTCGACGGTCAATCACATTTTTTGGACTGCTGTAAAGAAGGTCATTGATCAGGTCTGGTTTGCTTTGGTATCTAAGCTTCTATTTTGATCGAGACTGGCCGGAGCATTTTGCCGTAACGTAACATGTTCGATGCGAGCAGCGATGCACGCACAGTCAGTACAGAGGGCCGAGCCGCTCGCCGCGAGCTCTGCCCTGTTATGGGGCAGTTAGCATTGCCGTATCAAGCTCGCCGTGAATGGTCGGTACCATCCGCGGCGAGCTTGATACGTCAACGTTACGGTTACGTTACGATGACACACTTCAATCAGTCTCCAGGTGTATTGGTTGATGCACAATTTGTACGGGAAGATGTGTCAGTTGTGGATAATGTTCTTATGGTCACATTTAAAACGGTGAGTGTTAAAATAATATAGATTGAAACAGCATTTTGTACATACCTACTAAAAAAACTTAAAGAAAAAAGACAGTACATAATCATTTACATGAAAGTTTCTGGTCTACACATTTAGTCTATATAACGCCCAATATGTCCATTTACCTAATATGCTACGAATAAATATTTTCCATTTATCATTTCATAAATTAACGGCAGCTAATACAAAACTCTTGAAACGTCAATAACATTGTTTCAGGAGTGGTGTTATTCACTAATCTGATTTAAAAGCCCCTCCGCGGGAGTGCTCTTAAGTGCCGTCTCCGATATTTGCTCAATAGGGGCGGGCACTTGGCCCCTCTAAGGGGTATCGATTAAAATATTTTTATAGCGGCGATGAAAAAATCTCGCGACTTTGTCAATTAATCACTTGTATTCCTTCATCCAGTTGTCTTGGTGAAGTTTAAAAATATTTTTTGACGAATGCATTTTTGAATGCTTTCGCTTACACATACGTAAATAAATCAATAAAATTAAAATTAAATATACGTATGTGAGGAGCTTGATGGCGCAGTGGTTAACGCGCCCGGCTTGCAAGTGCTGAGGTTAAGCAATTTTCGCAAAGGCCGGTCATCGGATGGGTGACCAAAAATTTATCATCTCGAGCTCATCCGTGCTTCGAAAGACACGTAAGTAAAAAAGGTATAGGTATTAGTAAAAAAGGTATTTGATATAATGATTCTTCACCTTTCGGGATGTTATATTATTTTCCTTACAATATGTATGTAATGTAGTCAAATACCTATGTACATCTATTTACTAGGTTGTAAACTATGGAAGACGCCTACGCTCTGTAAACATACCACGATATGAAGGTGTGGGTTCACTGACAGCGTAGCGTTAAAAATATGTCGATACTAATTTATGACATTAACCTCATAGACAAAATCGGGCTATCAACACACTATTGAGATGACAAACCCTGGTTTAAAACACTTAACTAAGCTTTTTAAAGAGGTTGCTGTTGGCCTTTGACCGCCTTTACAGTGTATCCCGTCCTAAAAATGCGTGAAGAACTATAGGTTACTTAAGCCTTAGTGATCGAACAACCTTAGAGGGTTTCTAGGGGAAATAGCATCACGCAAGCGTGACCCCATCCCCTACTAGACTTTTCTTTCATTCCAGGGCATTTTGATCGAAATCGTTAAACTACATGAACCAATCACTACCCTACAATTTTAAATCATCATCATAATCATCAGCTCTTTTTATGTCCCCACTGCTGGCACACGAGCCTTCCCTAAGGAGGGATACTTAGGGAGAACGGGCTATAAACCACCACGCGGGCCCAGTGCGGATTGGTAGTTGTTATCGACTGCTAATGTAGCTGGGACCAACGGCTTTACATGCCTTCCGAAACATGGAGGAGCTCGAGATGATAGATTTTTGGTTACCCATCCGATGACCGGCCTTTGCGAAAGTTGCTTCACCTCAACATTCGCAGACCAAGCGCGTTCCATGTTGAATGCTATTCAATAATAATTTGTCACAGTTAAAGAGACATTTTATTTGGACTTGCAATCTCAACTGACTAGACACATCAAATACGCTAATATAGCAATAATGATGCTGTCATTATTAAAAGTCCGTTACAGGATAAAAACGAGGCCTTTACAGCACTCGAAGAGGTAATAAATGTCGAAGCTGCTTGACTGATAATATTTTTCAATTTAAGATTCATTACCACGTTTTTGTTGAAGAACTCAAATTGAAAACGATGCAAATGTTTATTTTTTGGTAGGATTGCGGCACTAGAGTCCGACACTATAATAATATATTTATTTATTCAAGCATCCTGGTTCATTTGGGTTAGTTACAATAATTTCTCGTCTCGTTTACTCTCAAGTATATAACACTCTATCAAGTACTTTTATCTCGGAACAGCACGGATTCCTTAGGAACCGTTCAACTTCATCCAACTTGCTTTCGTTTATTGAGTTCACAACCTCGGGTATGGATTCAGGTGGGCAGGTTGACGCTGTCTTCACTGACTACAGCAAAGCTTTCGATCGGATAGACCACTCAATACTTTTACAAAAGCTTCTATCAGCTGTAATACATGGTGATCTGTTCAGATGGTTTACTTCATATATCGAGAACCGAACCCAGGCTGTAGCGGTAAATGGCTACTCTTCTAAATGGTATTCTGTCCCTTCCGGTGTTCCTCAAGGTTCCTTAATTGGACCATTGCTTTTTGTGATTTTTATAAATGACATTTCATCTTGTTTCATTCACTCAAATTTTCTGCTATATGCAGATGACATGAAAATTTTTAAGCAAGTTGAAAGTTTAGACGATTGTTCTTATCTGCAACAGGATCTCAGCAGATTTGAAAGATATTGTGAACAGAATAGATTGGACCTAAACGTTTCTAAGTGTAGCTATATATCGTTTAGTCGTAAACCTGAAATAATTGATTATCCATACGAACTTAAGGGACTGATGCTTGATAGAGTTAACGAGATACGAGATTTAGGTGTCACACATGGCTCTAAACTTACATATGAAAAACACGTAGATCATGTCGCCAAAAAAGCCAGCAGGAACCTTGGCTTTGTCATCCGATCATGTTCTCAGTTCCTGAGTGTGATGGTTACTAAAATTTTGTATTGCTCATATGTGCGTAGCATCCTCGAGTATTGTTCGCCTATTTGGAATACTCAGTATGGTATTTACATTGATAGGTTAGAATCCATTCAACGTAAGTTCACAAGGTTCTTACAATTTAAGTGTTCGACCTACGAGAATGGGTATGATGCGAGGTGTCGAAGGCACCATTTATTGCCTCTTCAAGAAAGACGCAAAATAGCAGACATAGTTCTCTTATTAAAAATAGCCCAGTCATTAATAGATTCCCCTCATCTTCTTTCTATGGTAAAACTACGAGTTCCTAACAGAACGCTGAGACGACCGATCACTCTTTCTGTACCCTCTAGTGCCACCAACTATAGACAAAATTCTTTTTTTATTCGATCAGCAAATTCTTTTAATAATCTAGCAGAAGCTTCCGATTTAGATCTCTTCTTTAGCAAACCAAAGAGTGCTAAACAAATTCTTTCAAAACATTGGTTCAATGTGATTCCTTGACTGTTTACTGTAGATGTCGAATTGTAATTAAATAGTGATTGTCAAATATTTATTTTCTAAACGAGCTAAGTAAGTTTCTATATGTGAAAACAATGTAATTGTGTACTCTGTTATGTTTTTTTATGTCTATCTGTGTTTTTCGTTACTGTATCGTTTTCCAAATAAAATAAAATAAAATAAATTACCTTAGCCTTTGTTAGGAAAGTTAACAAATTCAATTAAACGAATAAATAAATAATAAATTAAATTACATTTAAATTATTTACCAAACAAATACAAACACAAAACAATAAAATCAATAAATACATTATAAATGAATTGAACCAAATTACACTTTAAATTAAATAAAATGGAATACCTAACAAATTAAAACATTATTTTGACATTAGTCAAACATTGACATTAGTGGCAAACATACTAACAGTCAAACGTCTATAAGCCCAATGTCCGACAGAGATTTCATCGCCAAAAAAATTAACTAAATTTTTATTTCAACAATAACGGGATAATTGCAAGGAAGCCATCGCCATCGCCAGCTCATATACGTCCCCACTGCAAGGGCACGAGCCTTCCCTATGGATGGATAGGGAGAACGGGCCATAAACCAACACGCGGGCCCAGTGCGGATTGGTGGTTGTTAACGACTGCTGATGCAGCCGGGACCAACCCAACAGCTTTACGTGCCTTCCGAAGCACGCAAGGAAGCAGGGGGTTGGTATCCAATTGATGCTAAATACAAAAGAGTTT
Organism: Eudonia mercurella; assembly: GCA_963082485.1. Taxonomy (NCBI): domain Eukaryota; kingdom Metazoa; phylum Arthropoda; class Insecta; order Lepidoptera; family Crambidae; genus Eudonia; species Eudonia mercurella. The sequence continues at coordinate 1,481,771 of OY720042.1, forward strand.
AGTATTTAGCATCAATTGGATATCAGCTGAGTAACTGCTGACTCCTATTTATAATGATTACATACCTAAAGGACAAAAATGATTATAACTAGTTCCTATCGATAACTGGTGCAACTAGTAGTAGTGTTATTAGAGCCTGTGGCAGACTGCTTGAAGAGGTGTGGTATCAGCACAAACAATAAACCAATTTAAAAACCAATCCAAGATTTTAAGAGGAGAAATAAGGATACAAACTATACCAGGGTCTCAACATAACCTGTCTAATAAAAATAATAATTAAATAAGAAGGTTTTTAGTCCTACAGTGGGATTTTTATGCGCTGATGACGATGACGGTGAAGATTGTATTTATTATTAATTTTTATTTTTAATTATTACGTAAACAAAAAAATACAATTTGTAAAATTTACCACGAGCTAGATTGAATTCGCATCCACTAACATACCGGGTCCGGTGTATTTCCGATTATGCTATATCAAGGCTCAGAGTTCAAATCCCACTTGTGAAAAATAAAACTTTTTCCAAATATAATATTATTGATATATATATTTTTTGTGTTAGATTAAGTTTATGTGGATTGCTGTTTTTTGTGAACTTGCTTTGTAATGAATTAACTTGTTTTGCGTTTTGGACATGTCTGTACTGTATTACAAGTGCTTTTTGGAAATAAATAAATAAAATAAATAAATTTTATATATGTTAACGAATAAATCATTTTTCATTTTCATTTCATTTTCATTTCAATATTTTGTACGCAAAAAAATATACAAAGATACTGACAAACAAACCAATAAAATATTGTGTATAATAAACTAGATACAAGTAGATACAAAGTTTTTATTGTATTTTTTTTACCTACTGTTATTAATTAAATTATTATTAATTGGAGTAAAGTTTCTGAAAATAAATTGCTGAACAATTAGTGCAATTGGTGGTGTAACCGCACTCGTTGTGAGTTTCACAATTATTAATTATTTATTAATTAATTTAATTAAATTTAAAACCTCTGACACCAGATATACCTGCCGGTTGATCCCTCTATAGAAAGATGTATATTAAACGAACTTAACGCGTCTGTTATATTATACACAACAAATTGTCATTGGTAAAACTCTTGAATGGTAAAACTCGGACTCAGTACTTTGGTACGGGGGATAGCAGATATTAAATAGAATAGAAACATTTTTTCATTGTACACCTGCATATATTTTTATATCGTTTGTTTCCCAAATATTTTATTCATTTTAGTATAATAGTATAAATAACTAAATACTGTTTGAAAAAAAATTTAACATATTATCCATAGTTTTATCTATATGGAAATGCCTACAATGAAACTAATAAGAATAAAGTAAATAAGAAAAAAAAAGAAAGAAAAACATTTATTGACACACACACGCATACGATTCACAACAAAATGATTATTAACTAGCTGACCCGGCGGACTTAGTACCGCATTTTTTTTTATATAGCCTATGTTACTCAGCGCTAATGTAGCATTCTAATGGTGAAAGAATTATTTTAATCGGTCCAGTAGTTTTTGAGTTTATTCGTTGCAAACATACATACAAAACACAAAGATTTCCTCATTAACCTGTCAAACGGCAAAATTATTTAAAAAAAAAATGGCGGATGTACGGAGTACCTTCGTAGTGGTCGCTGGAAATCGCCCCTTGTATAATATAAGCAACGTTATCGGAGTTTTCTTGTATGTCGTATGTTTTTGAAAAGGTTATAAAATGCGTTAACTGATTAATTTACAATAAATTTAATGCAATTACACTTACCCAACATTTTCTACTACAAGCAAACTTAAAATAGCAAACTAACGTTCCCACTTTACTGATTCGAAAAACACCATAAACTGCTCATACCCCACTTATTTTGTACACCATAGTTATACATATGAAATTGCTTTTGAGCGCTAAGACCGCCATTTGTATTATTTCTAAAATAGAATTTTTTTATTGTTTAACTGTGTACAATATTATTTTCATTTCAAGTTCGTATAAAAAATCGCTAAAACACAACGTCCTTCAAACGCAAACGCGATTCGCTATAACACAGACCATACGCAGAATCTTGGCGCCATTCTGTCTGGCACTGGGCTAGGATACATCTAGACGCTATCGATTGAGGCTAGAATTAGCCTAGCAATGTTGAGACATCATACCGTGTTTACGGCGGCATGCTAGGAACTCAAGGCTGTAGGTAGCTAGACAGTTTACATGCACTTTAGCACTGTTCGTTAGAGAGAACTGAACACGATGCCAACAAATAATATATTTTATCCCTCTCAACTAAAGCTGCCTTGCCGTAGTTAGGGTTGTGTTGTATTTTCCTCGTAAAATAAACGAATGATCAAAAACAAAGGTCAAGTGAAATATGTTTTATGTACTGTCAGTATGTCACACGGATGCGCGAATGTCTCCACCATTAAAATCAAGTCTTACCTAAGATTTATAGGTAAGTAACTACAAGAATATAAAAAGCTTAATTTGGCTTTGACATTGGTAAATTAAATTGGAGGAGCTCGATGGCGCAGTGGTTAACGCGCCAGGTCTGCGAGTGCTGAGGTTAAGCAACTTCCGCAAAGGCCAGTCATCGGATGGGTGACCAAAAAATTATCATCTCGAGCTTTTCCGTGCTTCGGAAGGCACGTTAAGCCGTTGGTCCCGGCTGCATTAGCAGTCGTTAATAACCACCAATCCGCACTGGGCCCGCGTGGTGGTTTATGGCCTGTTCTCCCTATCCATCCATAGGGAAGGCTCGTGCCCCTGCAGTGGGGACATAAAATGAGCTGATGATGATGATGATTGGTAAATTCATTATTTATTACCATACACATGTGTAGCTCTCTGAAAATCAGCGTTGCAGTGTCTTGAAGCTGCAACTTATGCTGAGAGGAGTCCAGTTCGTCGTAGCATTTTAATTTTAACTTTATGTATTAGTTTTATTGTTAGAACCTAAGCCCAACTGCTACGCCGAATAAATATATTGAATGTAATTTTTTTATTTAGCATATTAAGATTTAATAGAGTTTAAAGAAAATTCATTTTTCACCTACATTATAATTTGCCATTTTTTGTAAAGTATTTTGCTTATATCCTTAATCAGACCCCTACTTATGTCTTCCAACATTTTACGAACTACACAAAACTTTCTTATCCTGTCCCCAACAACTCTGAAAGGGTAAATCGTATTAACTACGCGTACGTAACACACAGGATTACAAAGACGGCGACAAAGAAAAACAGCCAGATAATGAGGTTTAAATCAAAATCCTGAAAAGGGTTATTCTCATGAGATAAGGCTGATCGCACGTTGCACTACTGTCGGTTGCGCAACTAGACGATATACTCAAATTATGTATTATTAGTGAACACGAACAGCTACTAAGTCGCATCGTTCCTTAACGGGTTCGCTGGCCAATCATTATGATTGTGGAAGATCAATTGATATCTATCATGTATAAAATAATACAGTCAATCCTCGGAAAGCTTGGTCTCATAATAATATTATTGTAACTTTATTTAGTAAATTGTAAAATTCTTAGCTTAAGTTATATGCCTCTGTTACACCCTAACAGGGTTATGTAACAGGCAATCACATTTATTTCTAAGGATATATTATGTGAAAAATTCTGTCCACTCATAAGTAGCTGATTTTGCATGAAAATATAATTTCACGCCAACGACACCGACGGCCAATGACATAATGATAATCTTTAAGCTTGTATATGTGTAGTTCCGCTTGAACACCCAATACGTTAATGCTACTGAGTGGTCAAGCAACAGGAAAAGTTCAGTGAATTGGTCGCTATAACTAGTAAATGTGTAAGCAACTAGTTGCTGAAGCGATAGTTGCTCAAGCGATAGTTGCTAATGTGCGGTCAGCCTAAGGATCTGATTAAAAGGTAAGATAAGTAATTAAAGATTATCATTCTCTCTCTCTCTCTTTATGTGTTACTCGTAATTAAACAATTAGGTGTCAAGCGATATAACCTTATTTTTGTATTTTAGTAGTTTGTGTCTACATAAGTTTTAAATAATTTATAAGTAGGTATACGTATTGACTATTCACGACAAAGACGCTATTATTAGTCCCAGAACCATTAATTTACTTTGGTTCTATTTGTTTTAAAACTTTAAAACCGTTGACATATCTTTGATTACTGTTGTTTTTTTTAAATGTGTTGTGTACGTAAGCAAAATTATGTTAGTTTTGTTCGGTGTATACCTGATTATAAAGAAGTAAAATTAGTAAGTCTGGATGTATTAGGTAATTTTCGAAACTACTCATCCGATTTCAAAAATTCTTTTAACATAACTTAGAAGGGACCTTCTTAATTGACATAGGTGGTACACTATTCCGGTAAAATAGAAGTAATTATCGTGTGGAACAGTTTTAAAAGAAAGTCGACAAAAAAACTGTCGAGATAGTAAATAAATAAATGCAAAGTAGAGCCACCGTGGCCCGTAGGTATGGGTAAATTGAATAGTGTTTATTCATGAGAGCTGCTCGTCGTCAGTATGAAGAATGCATGAAGACATACCTTGCCAACATGGCGACTCATAGGCTAGTGACAAACCAGATCTTCCGTCACATAATTCTGGTGACTGTTTTATACAGATCTACTCGCGTTTATTTTGCACATTACTTTTAATAAATGTTTATCCTGACGTTTCAAACCCTTTGCAGGATCTGTGGTCACAGGGAGACTTCCTGTCTGTCCCTGAAGGTCCCTATATTCGTAAAAGTTGTTTCATTTCAAGTGTTGCGTAAACTTTAGAAAACAATATATTTTATATTATTTATTATTTTTTCAAGTATCAAAGACTCATATTGGTTAGTACCAATGGAATTTAATAGCTATGTTAGTACATCATATAATTTATATTACAATTAAATTATAAAGCCACCCAAGGAAAACAACGACCTTCCTTAAAAAAAATCACTGGGTAGACAATATTGAATTGAATTGAATATATGGTTACCGGTTAGATTAAATCTAACATGAATAAGTTACACGTGTTCAAGCAAATAAAGCTACATTGTTTCTGTTACAAACATACCTAGATGATTTGGTAGGTTAGTAGAAAATGCGAAACATCGCGAGAACGAGACTCAAAATACAAAATTTAAAAAATTAAAAATCAACCAACCAGACCAGATAAGATAAATACACTTTATTGTACACCAAAAATAATAAGTAAACTACAATAGCGCAAAAGGCTTTTTGTAAAAATATTCCAATTGAAAATAGAGACTTTTTGGGAAATATGATGTTTGGAGGTTATAAATAGGTAAATCCCAATACGAAGACCTTTAACCAAAAAACATTAGGTGTGTTACTAACTATAAAGAAGATTAAACTTCTGTAACGCAAGAAAAAGCGGGAAATGCTTGTCCTTTCTGTTACTTGATGACAAATGGCGATAATACCAAAGATGGAAGCTTAGTTCACCCAATATCCTCAACTAACAAGAAACTAGCTAACTTATATAAAGCTGTAGGAAAGCAGAACGTAACCATTTTAAATTGTCTCCTTGGTGGTAAATAGGTTACAGGCGAGATAGGAAAGTTAAGGAAAATAATATAAAACCTACGTAATCACATCGAAGCTCTGCCGTATGCTGCCAATGAAAATAGATTATTGGAAAGGTCACTGTATTATTAAATGACGTTTCAAAGGTCGAATACATGGCGAACGAACGAGCGAGCGAATGGCGTGCACTTGGACAGGCCTATGTCCAGCAGTGGACTAGTGTAGGCTGATGATGATGGTGATGATGATGACGATGAAGGAATATCTACATAGAAAAGATGTGTCAGTTTAAAATAAATATAAGCGAGATGAAATGAAATAGAAAATATTTTAATAATTAAATAGTTGTTGCATGAAAAGTGTGCATATGATTTTCGGTGAAGTTTCTAAATACTAAATCATTGAATAACAGAATAATAAACAATTAACATGGCTTCTTCTCTTTAAAAGGTCTTTAGTCAAAGGCTTTGATTTGACGTTCTAAAAATACTGTTTAAAGAGTTATTTTTTAATAAAAAAATATTTGAATAACATGGTAATGATGACGATGATTATTATTATTATTTGAATTATTATAAATCGGAATAGGCAGTTTTTTTTTCCTATGCTTTTGCAATATTAGCATATCATGGATTCATCCGACATACTAAGTTATTTCTGAACACTAGATGAATAAAGATATCTCTTTATTTTTTTGAAAAAATATTAAACCGCCTTTTATTCTTAAACAGTGAATCACATATCGTTTATATCTTAAAAGAAGTAGAAGTATATTCTCTCTTATGATATAATCTGTTTATTTATGGTATTGATGTCGTTTCTATGTAATTCACAAAAAATAACTCTTCTTTGGTTATAAAATAATGGATTTGTTAGACCATTATCATACATTTATTAAAAGTAATTCTCTTAAAAAAAATAATGATTTTCTTAGATAATTGTTTTATATTGAACTCTAAATACTGTATTAACTCTAAATATTATGTAGTTATTCTTAGTGTTAGCTCCTGTAATTCCCAAACCTGTATTTTTTGTAAATAAAATATTTGGATATTTTTGATTTTTTAATTGTATAATTTTACAGCTGCTGAGGTTATATTTACTAAAAATTACTACATACAATCATATCTTTAGAAAGCTGCTTAATGTAATAATGCCGGTGGCGTACTATTTCAAAATACGAGTATATTTAACAAGATTATTTGTATAAGGAGGTTTCTTTGTGATCATAATTATTATTTAATGAACATTACCTGGATGACTGAGCTTTGCTCGGTATTTTTTTTACGGATAAAATGATGTTTTCTAAAAATGAAACCTAGCTAGATTGATTTATCGCCCCCGAAACCCCCTGCATACCAAATTTCATGGAAATCGTTGGAGCCGTTTCCGAGATACAGATTATATATAGTATACATATATACAAGAATTGCTCGTTTAAAGGTATTAGAAAAGTAAATAACGTTATTAGCAAAAGTAGTTAGTTAGATAACCTAATTGTTACAAAGTGTTTCGAATTTTTCGATGAATAACCCGGATATTTTGCAAGCGTGGAGATTAAGCTATTATTAGCTACAATGGTGGAAGCTTCTTGGCCCACAGCTTGGGGACAGTACCGTTTTCTTTACAGCTGTTCAAAGAGCATACTGAAAACATTATAAAGTTAACCAAATAGTAGACTGAATTTTTTACTTTTTTTATTTTTATGTGTCAATTGCTACTGAATTAAATGAAGCTGAATTAAATCTATACTAATATTATAAAGCTGAAGAGTTTGTTTGTTTGTTTGTTTGAACGCGCTAATCTCAGGAACTACTGGTTCGAATTGAAAAAAACTTTTTGTGTTGAATAGTCCATTTATTGAGGAAGGCTATAGGCTATATTACATCACGCTATGACTAACAGGACTGGAGCAGTCGCTAATTAACGCGGGTGAAACCGCAGGGCACAGCTAGTATTTATATAAAATACAGAAAAAAAATTAAACGCCCACCCGACCCAGCCTATAGCGTTGTGTTATCAATTTGTGATATTCATCTGCAAAGATGAATCTGCATGTCCATCGGTTGCAATCACCTTTGGATAGATGGCACTAATGTCGCTTTAAAGCATTTCAAAAATCAAAAAGCAGTGACAAAATTCAGCGCTTACGTCAGCCTTCCCGGTAGCATAACGGTCAGTGCAGCCGCCCGGATTGCGGAAGACCCAGGTTCGATTCCTGGCTGGATCGGGTGGGCGTTTAATTTGTTCACTGTATTTTATATAAATATTTAGTAGACTGAAAAAAAAAAAACGAATTATCTACTAAAACTTGTTCCGTTAAAAACTTATGAAATAATCATAAAGTCATGGGTAATTGAACAGACTTCGAAGTTCAAAGTCTTCGAAATTGAAACATCGATTCCAATTTATGAATTCAATCGATCTATCGCATTCATGTATTCTTTATACCTCTACGTCAGAGATTCCTTGTTGGAAAAGCCTGCCCCTACTTACTGTGGAGTAATAAAACTAAAAAGAGCGGAGTCCACAGTCGTATGTAGCTGTATTATTTTGTTATGAACCGACATCTGTACTATAAATCAAGAGGTTACGTTAGTGACTTTGTTTGTATGTATGTTGGGGCTAATCTCTGGAACTACTGATCCAATTCCAAAAAAATCTTTCACTTATTTATACCTTATGGATAACATAGACTATATTTTATTTTGATAAAAAATATTTCTTTTTACATCTCAAATCCAAGTTAAGTGCTAGTAATTGATAAACTTATAATTTAAATTAATTTTTCTTTAAATTTGTTGTTTACATTTCAAACTGAAGTATATTGCTATTGACTTTTGAAATTATTAATTTAAAGTTTTATTTAAAATAAAATAATTTAGCTTTATGTTAAATATATATATGTTAAATATAAATATATATATGTTATAAATTTTAACCTACAATAACGTGCATTTTGAAGCATGAATGAACTCGAGATATTTCAATTTGATCACCCATCCGGTGATCCGCTATTGCGAAAGTTGCTGAACTAACATTTTCGTAATCCGGACGTGCTAGAAGCTACACTACTAAACTCCAAAATATTAAAATATGTTTGAAGTTTACCTTTCTATTTACTTACATAATTTCTACTCTACTCTGGTCTACCCTACTCTGGTATACTCTGCTATTACTGCCTATCATCATCACCAGCTCATTCTATGTCTCCACTGCTGGGGCACGAGCCTTCCCTATGGATGGATAGGCAGAACGGGCTATAAACCACCACGCGTGCCCAGTGCGGTGCGGTGGTTAATAATCTAATTCAAAAACTATAGAAATACGAGTAATCTAAAAGACTAAGGACATGACAGTCAAAGAAATAACAACGCAGAAACATGACTAAAAAACAAAAGGGACGGTAAAAACTGGCAGTTTATTCATTAATTAAATATAGAACAATTTCCTAAAGAAATTTTTAACAAAAACAATTGATTATAAACATGGTATGAAATTGACACAACGATAGAGTTAAAAGATTGGTGCCGTTCTATTTTTGAAAACTATTACGGCTAAAGCTCTATGGAAACTGACCAATAAGGTTATAACAAAGCTGATTATTATTGATGACGATTTTGTTTTTTTTTTTATGGAAGCTGTAAACATCGCATCATCAGTTAAATGAAAGAGGTTTTAATTCCCTCGCATCGGGTTATCGGCGCGTTCCTAGTTTTACTTTAGAGTAGTATTACATAACCTAAGCTGAACGCGAAGAAACCGCTGTGACGTCATTGTTTTAACTTATTTCCAATCCGTCATAGTTGTCAACACATATTACGCGACGGATTAAAACCGAAATGGATTAACAGCATGCAATAAGCTTTTGTTCCAATTGATTGAACCGTTATACAAAACCGAATGAGCTAAGCCGATAATGAAACAATCCAACACTTCTATTAAGTATATATCGTTTGACGTATTTTTTTATGTTACGTAATATTTGAATGACAGCTTCCTCTTTGACGTATAGTCGTAGTAAAATTGTTTACAACACCTATTTGACATAATGCAGTAATGACGAAACATGTTTCTTCCATAGTACTGTGTAAAAAAAACGTGCTAAGTACAAACCAATATCATTAAGTGGTATGTAAAGGGAATATCACAAATGTGTGGTGCAGACCAAAAATAGAAGCCTAGATGTTAAGTGGACCAGGCCCATCAATAATTGCGGGGTCAACTCGCGTTACGCTGGAACGGAGCGGATGCATGTAGTGTCACTAAATGATTCAGCACTAGACCATTCCGTTCTTAATTCGGAATCGTCTTTGTAATGTCTCTTTTTTCCCGACGCCGTGGTATCGGCGAGACGTCGACGCGGCGCCGCGGCTCTCTCACTACTGGGCGCAGGGCTGTGCCATATCGGACCTATTGGCACTTCAATACAGTGAATGTCAACCTTTGAATACTCGATAGTTGGCTGAAAACTGAAAAAAATAAACAACAAAAGAATAAAAAAAATTACCCAATTTAAATTATATCAATGATTATAATTTTGTATCGTCGAATAGAACCTGGTTGGTGTTAACAAAAACAAAATAAAGAAAGAACACTTTAAAGATTCGAATTTCGAATTCAATTTGAATCGAACAAAGTTAGGAAGAAGGTTCAATTTTTAAATATTGGAAATAAAATTCGAGAGACAATTTGGCGCGTACATTCGCGCGTTTGAGTGCGCGCGTCGCCCGAGCCGGGTCGATACAGCCCGTGTTGTGTGCTCCGCCGTTGCAAGTCGACAGACAGTCTTTCTTGTTTTACAATTCTGGAGTTTTACTGCCCAGTTTTATTGAGATTATATTCCCCTGCGCTTCAAAATGTTGGGGCTATTCAAAATTCATCGGACGTCGCCGCTCGTAGCACGCGAAAATAGGCACAATGACATTGGGCCTTTTGTCAAAGCGTCCATGTCACAGTTTCAGGGCGACGAATGATGCTTACTCGTGCTTATTATGAGGCAACGATAAGTTAGGGTAGGTTGTATGAGCAACTTGTCATTCATAAAAAAACGAAATAGTAAAAAAAAATTATACATAATATATTTGTAATAATTACTTATGTATAAACGACATAGCTTACTTCAACATAAATTGAATGTAAACATTAAATTAAAAAAATATATATCATATTTTTTTATATTGATTATTAATATAAGTTTGAACTAGGTGACCTAGATGAGGAGCTCGATGGCGCAGTGGTTAACGCGCCCGGTCTGCGAGCGCTGAGGTTAAGCAACTTTCGCAAAGGCCGGTCATCGGATGGGTGACCAAAAATTTATCATCTCGAGCTCCTCCGTGCTTCGGAGGGCACGTAAAGCCGTTGGTCCCGGCTGCATTAGCAGTCGTTAACAACCACCAATCCGCACTGGGCCCGCGTGGCGGTTTATGGCCCGTTCTCCCTATCCATCCACACACAGGGAAGGCTCGTGCCCCAGCAATGGGCACATAAATGAGCTGATGATGATGACCTAGATTCAGATTGTCAATTAATTATTACAAGAATCACGAGCAGGGCTGGAATTAACAAAAAAAAACTTAACTTGGTTCATGTTATGGGTCCATGGTTACGGTTAAAATTAATTTTAAAAAATGCTGACAATAATGTGTGTGGTTTGTTATTATAATATTAATACTTATAAAAGTAAATTACAAAAGCACATACAAAACGTAAAAAATATTCAAAAAGCCTAGCCTAGAGTGCCGCCGGCAACGGGGCAGGGGAGGCCTTTGTCCAGCAGTGGACGTCTTTTGGCTGAGATGATGATGATGATGATTTAAAATATTTATCATTATCATCATTCATCATCATTATTGATAATTGCGTCGGTGGCTGAGCGTCAAAGCGCTCGGTCCGATTACCGAATGTTCTGGGTTCAATACCATGTCGGGTAAAGTGTATTTCGGATTTTTGGATGCATAGCGTGGGTTTGTGATTCAGTTTAGGCTACAAATAGCTCTTGTGAACGTTTATGCCATATCGGTTCGTAAGTCTACTCTGGGCGGGAGATCTTGTACTGAGAAGAACCGGCAAGAAACTCAGCAAGTGTCAAGCTCTTTTCTCCCTTACAGCGTCAAAAATATTGAAAAATGCCCTATCATAAAAGGACACTTTCCAACACAAAATATAAAGGACAAACTCAACATGTAAAATAAATAAAAGAGAAAATGAACTTAAATAAAATAATCACCTAAACCCATCAAATGTAGCGATGACTTGATGATGTAGACCTTTACCTAGACCCTTTGACGGGTGATGGCTCTATCACAACGCTTGCCAAATGCGGGTCATGATCACATACACGACACATAAAAAAACGTTTCAATGATATTACTATTACTAAAGTTTTGTAGTATATTTGTAATTAAAGGGAATTAATTAAAAAAAAAAAAATCTTATCTTATCTTATCTTAGTGGGGCCTGCTGAGGTTTTCCTCTTGCAGTAACACTTCGACCCATCGGGATCTTTTGTGTAACCCCGTCCTTTCACTCTTCTTCCTCTGTAAAAATAGATGCCATAAGTTTGGCCACGTCCTTAAGGGCGAAGAGCCTGAAGTCCTCCGGTTTCGGATAGGCCGACCCCAGGAGTCCCATTCTTTTCCTAGCCAGAGAGTCACAGTCACACAGTAGGTGCTGCATTGACTCCGTTTCCTCTCCACATGCCCTACACAAGCTATTTGTTTATAGATGCATTCTGTGGAGCATCTGTTTTGTGGCATAGTGCCCTGTCAAGGCACCGATGGTTAGTCGGGCCTGCCTTCTACTGCCTCCGCATATGAACTTACTCCGTCCTAAGGCGTTTTCACCTAGGAAGAATTTGGAGTGTTTCATACCCGGCTGCTCCTTCCATTCGATGCCATGCTTGTTTTTGATGTGGTCTTTTAAGGCCTTGTTGATGGTACTTGGTGCAAGTGCCACGAACGGCTCAGGACCAATGAGCTGGGTCTCTGAGCCCTCCCTGGCAAGTGTAAATTTTATTAATTAAATAAGTTTATTAATTAAAAGCTTATTTTGAGGTAAGTTGACATTTAATGGTATTAAACGATTATTCGGAGACATTATTGTTGTATTACAAAGTCCAGGGATCTATAGACTTAAATGAACCGGGTATTCAGTAAATCTTTGGGTTAACAGAGCAGCCGAAAATCGGAATCCTTAATTAAAAGTCCTTTCAAAATTTTGAAAGAAAAAAGTTTGGGTTAGTTTTTTGAAGTCTTCACAAACAAACTGTCACGTAATATTAAATCAAATATAATTTAATTAATTAATTAATTAATGATCGCCATGGCTTACTTTACCTATCTAGCAGTGGCTAATGGTGATGACGATGATGTTTTTTTTTTAGCGATTTGCCTCTTTATTACCTGATGTCATATTCTATTCGGATTGCGCTTCTGCCTTCGATTTCATCGTGTCAGGAGAAAATAGCCTCTAACATTTTTTATATTACGTTAAATGAAACACATAAAACTGCAGTTGAAAATTTTCACCCTAATTCACCATCATCATCATCATCATCAGCTCATTTTATGTCCCCACTGCTGGGGCACGAGCCTTCCCTATGGATGGAAAGGGAGAACGGGCCGTAAATCACCACGCGGGCCCAGTGCAGATTGGTGGTTGTTAACGACTGCTAACGCAGCCAAGACCAACGGCTTTACGTGCCTTCCGAAGCACGGAGGAGCTCGAGATGATAAATGTTTAGTCACCCATCCGATGACCGGCCTTTGCGAAAATTGCTTATCCTCAGCACTCGCAGACCGGGCGCGTCAACCACTGCGCCATCGAGCTCCTCTTTTCTTATATTTTGTTAAATGAAACACATAAAGCTACAATTGAACATTTTCACCCTAATTCACCAAACGGCAAAAATTATTAAAGGAAGTTCTAAGCGAAAATACTTAACTTTTAAGTTGAACCGTCAAATGGCTTGGATTACTTTGAATGCAAGCTCGCAGTAACGTTTGAAGCCGCTAATTATGGTACTGACCTATTTATGCCCATACAACGGTTAATTTTTCACTAATCTTGCGGAAAACGTGTACTGTGACTTGGGGTCGTTATACAGTCGACTTAAGGGGGTGCAGCGCGGAATTTGAAAATTTACGTATTTTTAAGTCACTGGTGCTAGGTGCTGAATAGGTCTTATACATTTAAAGGACTAGTATAGGTTAGCTTGATCCTTTCACAAGGTCATGGTTATCTTAGAATTTGTAACAAATACCCAGAAACTGCATAAACAATACGTAAAATAATGATATCTAAAAACTTATTTCTTCAGATACTTTGTAAATATAGCACAAATGAAACAATGATCCGACATCAAAATGTTTGTATTGATATTCCGCAGGTCACTGTTGTCTTATTTTTCAATAAAAAAACATGAATATGAAAATATTAAGACTTTTCTTATTTTTTACCCAAACGCCTATGATTTTACGAAAGTAAACATTGCTCTAATTAAATCACCAGCCTACTCTGTACAGATATTAGTGTGCGTGCGTATTCTTGTCGTGCGCCGTTGTCACACCACTGCCACGCGCCGCTCGCTCGCTATCATAAAGAAACTTGAAACTCGCAGTTTTGTGTCCGCGCTGCACCCACTTAAAACTTTTGTTTCACCATGGTTTTAGTTAGGAATAGGGTCTCGTTTCCAATTGTGTGTTGATGACATGATTTTATCAATCTATAACGAGGTGTGTTAAAAATTAAAAGATCCAAAGTGTATCCGATCTAGATCTTGTGTATTGTTACTAAGACATAATAATAACTTTAATTTGTCATGCATTTGTAAATTAAATATGTCGGAGACGTGGCGCTAGCATCGCTTAGAAACGACAAGTATAGTCTATACTTAGTGTGGTCTGCGCAGCCTATGCTCCATGGTACGCGAAACGTCAACGTCAGTTGGCGCGACAACGGACTGGGGACATTTTGAACGGGAGCGGTCGGAGAGTACGCACGCGCAGAACTCACTTCGTTTCTAAAATCCATTTGCATCGGGCAACTGTTTCTAAATAATTTAATTGTGATGTTAAAATAACATTAAAGTGACTGTAAGGAATACGACTGCGCTTTTATTTTGAAGATCCAAGATGAACTGTGTTATCGACGAATCCGAGTTTGCTCGACCGTCCTACCTACAAACCCAACCTCGCCGCCGACAAATATTTATATTAGTGAAGTCATTCGCGTCAGGCGCGCATAAGCAAGCCGCAGTGACCATAAATGTTAGTACACAGAGGCTACTAAACCACTAGGGCTGTGACTTGTTTTATTTTATGTGACGTCACAAAAGAAATATTAAATTAAAAACTGATTAACAAATTAAAGTTATAAACTTTGTCTTAGTAACTCTGCATAAAAGATCTATATCGGATACACTTTGGATCTTTTCATATTTACCACACTTTTCTGTTACACGTATGTTAGATATAGATATACGTTGTATCGGTATGTCTATATCTGTACTAGTTACCTTGTTTGTTTGTTTGTTTGTATGTCGGGGCTAATCTCTGGAACAGTAGGTCTAATTCCAAAAATTCTTTCACTGATAGAATGCTACATTCCTTGCGTGTAACATAGGCTATATTTGTTTGTTAAAAGAAGTTTAATTTTAAAATCTAAAATCCACGCGGGCGAAGTCGCAAGTAAGGTGCTAGTTTTCTAAGTTAGTCCTAATTTAAAAATCAGGCTTTTGATATACTATTTAGATGTCATTGATTTAAAAGTATTGAGGACCCGATTCTCAATTCGAGCGGTTAGTAAATTTACCGGTATAATATAACGATACCAAGCATAACGTTACATTTGCTATTAACGTTATCTTCTTAAGATAGAGATAACGGTACCAAATTTTTAACGTCATACATAATTTTTTATAAGCATGAAACAATATGAAACATAAACATGAACACAAATATAAATAACTTACAAAATTACAATTTGGCGGTCTTATCACTTTTAGGGATTTCTTCCAGACAACCAGTGGGATGGAGAGAGCTAATAAACTGTAAGATCAGAGGTGAAACTATTAAAAAATACTAGAATATTGTGTATTTTAGGTATAAATTAAGCAAAATTAATTATAACGATAAATATATCATATTAATACAAATAAATAAACCTACATAAACATAAAAGTAGTTTCAGGTAGGAAAGTAGCGGATATGGCAGCTTTGTAGCAGGACAGGGTTAAATGGAAAGGTAGAAGTTTTTCTCGAGCTCCGAATAGATTTCGCACGCCTGATCGCAACTGGAAGTGAATTCCAGAGACGAACAGCTTGGGAGCTTGGACTTGAAAAGAATAATCATAAAATGTAGTGCTGTAAAGTAATGATAAGGCTGAAGGTGGAATCGCAATTTACCCGGAACCTTCAACTACTGAGGCACTGGCTATCTAATATCTAGCTGGCAGAACACAACAATACTACTAATAACGATGGAAGACATATTTACATAAGATGGTGGTAACTAGCCAGGCAGAAAAACAAGACCTACCACCAACCAAACCCACAGTACACAATCATTTACACACTGCTGGAAATCGAACCCGGTACCGCTAGGTCTGACACCGATGGTCTTAACCACAAGACCACAGAGGTGATTAGGCGGTTAAAATGACAAATATTAAATAATTTTAAACGTTTTAAAAAACCTACTCGAGTTCTGATATGGTTAATACATAACAGTTTGAGAAAAAAGTAAACAGACTATAACTGTCCCACTACTGGGCAAAGGCCTCCATCATCGAAATCAAGTCATCGCTACAAGTGATGGATAATGGCTTAATCACCACGTTTGCTGGTGATCACAAACCAGGGCTATGCGTCGAAAAATCCGAAATACATTTTGCCCGACCTGGGAATTGAACCTGGGACCTTCGGTTATCGGGCCAAGAGCTCTGCCACTCGGCCACCGAGGAGACGAGGAGAAGAAGAATGGTCAATTAATTGGTGACTTTGTAGTTATCAACTGACGATGGCTAATAACGTAAGAAAATCCAATATCACATAACCCAGTTTGGAAGAGCTGTCGTGTCGCCCAGAATGCGAGAGGTCGTAAGTTTGAATCCCACTAAGGTCACATTTTTTCTAGTGCTAAGTTTCGATATAAATAAATAACATTTTAATGTTCTTACATAAAACAATGTAAACTGAAAAATATATAATACTAGCTGACCCGGCGGACTTCGTACCGCTTTGACAGTTTCTATCATTGAGTTTCCATGACAGCAAAACAAACAAATAATTTTGTATTGGAAAATTAAATTGTCGTTTTTAGTATTATTTTTTTTTTTTTAAATTTAATATAGCCTATGTTACTCAGCGCTAGCATTCTAATGGTGAAATATTTTTTAAATCGGTCCAGTAGTTTTTGAGTTTATTCGTTGCAAACCTTTGCAAACATACATCGTTATTAATCTAAGACATATGTACATACATACAAAAATACAAAGGTTTCCCCTTTAAAATAATAGTATAGATTATATAAAAAATATATTACTAGGAACTCGATGGCACAGTAGTTAACGCGCCCGGTCTGCGAGTGCTGAGGTTAAGCAACTTTGCAAAGGCCGGTCATCGGATGGGTGACCAAAAATTTGTCATCTCGAGCTCCTCCGTGCTTCGGAAGGCACGTAAAGCCGTTGGTCCCGGCTGCATTAGCAGTCGTTAACAACCACCACCGCACTGGGCCTGCGTGGTGGTTTATGGCCCGTTGGCTTGTGCCCCAGCAGTGGGGACATAAAATGAGCTGATGATGATGATGATGAAAAAAATATATATAACATTTTTGAAAATTTTATTACATTATTCGCGAATAAAGCTTTCAGCTTCATTTCTTTGATTCAATAAGTTTTTGCTTACCTCTTTCAATTCTCTTATACGAGTACATAGCTATGTAAGTACATAGCTAACAGCCGTTTAATGCTGTTTATATTCGGATATTTAATTACATCTAGGTATGTAATTTTTTTTTTGTATTTACAATGCTATATGTAGATACAAGACATAATTTTAAAAGAAAAAATCAACTAGTCCCATGAAGCTAGTGGGAATCGAACCCATGGCCCTTGGATTAAAGGTCCAATGCTCTGACCACTACTGGTCTCAGTAGCTGACTAGCTCAGAGGTTTTTTTTCAGTTTTTTTTTTGTTTTGTGGAGATCTTTAGGGAAGGCCTTTATTCAGCAGTGTACGTCGTTTGGCTGAGGTGATGATGATGCTTATTGTACAAGTAGCAAATTAATAGTTTTTAATAATATATAACATGTGTTTGGTTATTAATTACCTAACTAGAAACTAAAGCAATTTTTTTACGGCAATGCAGAGAAACGCAACTTTCCGTGCCGCTGTAGTTCGTTGAACCCTTTTAAAGCTAGCAATTCTTCTTCAAGGCTGTATGACAGTAGCTAAAGAATAGCGTCTATACTTATGACATAGATTTTTTTACCTACGAGAAATAAAAAAGTCTAAAAGTCTTAGAGGTTGATAAATGTAAAGAAGTTACTAGCCTTTCATCGTCTGCCTACAAGCGTCCCACTGCTGGGCTGAGGCACTCTCACTTAACACTAGAACTAGATGAGAAGATCAGCCCCCTAGTCAAGTGGCAAAACGCTAATAGAATAGAAATCAAATACAGCGTGAGTATTGATAAGGTGCGCAGATGAAAATGGATGGAATGGGATACTATGTTTAATTTTATCGATGGAAAAAATACTTTAAAAAAAGAATCTTTTTTATGGATTTTTTTAGAATTTTTGTTCGCTACTGTGACCCCCGTGTAGACAAAACGATGTAACTTTTAAACCATACTATCTATCATGATGAATTAAACGGAATAATGATAGGAACTAATAGGGAATCTTCATAAAATCAAACTTTTGGAAAAAAAAAACACCCTCAACTCAGAATTAAGATGTATTTTTAGCAAATAACAGGCTTTTTTTACTAAATTTTTGCAACAATTGTAAAATTTCTTTTTTATAACTTTAAGTTATTCCAAATCGTATTAGCTTTCTAATGGTACAACTTTTATGTCTGTAACTTAATCACAACACTTTCTGTAAACTGTTAAAAAAAGACCTGGCAAGCTTACGATCCATTTTTTAGCAGGTAGAGACCCTTTTTGTGCGTTATTGTAATTGCGCGCGGGGTGCCGTGTACGGGGAGGCTAGCTGATGGACAAAAGGATGTTGAGTGCGCAAAATAATAACTAATATTGTTCTGAGGTTGAGTGAGTATGACAGGCAGACAGTCGCTCCGAATTATTCGCCGCTGTCACATGTTTCCTTACTTTCGTTCGTTAGTTTCTACTACGAGCTACACGATTTCTTACGCTATGCCGCCTTTAACTGAGTTCCCGCCAGCTCACATTGCCAACATTCATTTTTTATTATGGAGTGGCACGAGGAAGACTCAGACCCACGCGTGCAGCTTACATAGCTGCGTTTCCTCACAGGCAACCGGTGCCATCTGCCCGCAACTTCCAAGAAGTCCACCGAAAATTATGTATTACAGGCTTGGATCAAGTGCTAGAGTTCGCCGCGAGTCTGAAGTGATAATAATAATTGATGTGTCTGTAGAACAAGCAGAACTGAGTGATTTATTTGCTGATCCAACCATTAGCACTAGACGTCTGGTTCTGCGTCACAAAAAGGATGCAAGGGCTGCATCCTTATCACTATCAAAGGGTACAACACCTACATGAAGACGTGGACCTTCATCCAAGGTGTGTGATGTTCACTTGGATTCTTACAAAAACCAGAGCAAACCCTAACTTTCCAAAAACCATATTATGGATGGACGAAACGACATTTATAAGAGACGGTATAACTGACTGTCGAAAATTGCACAAGTGGTGCCCTAAAGGTGAAAATCCAAAATTAAGAAGACCGTCGACATTTCAAGTGAGATTTTCAGTAAATGTTTGGGCTGGTCTTATCGACAACATTTTAATTGGACCAGTCATACTGCCAGGAACGTTGACCAGTGAAAGGTTTTTTACGCTTTTATCCAACGAACTTCCCGAGTTGTTAGCGGATGTGCCACTGGCTTTGCGGCGACGGATGACATACAGATGGATGGATGTCCCGCTTACTATGCCAACATTGTGAGATCGTTTTTGAACGCAAACTATCCAAATAAATGGATTGGGCGGCAAGGACCTGTAGGGTGACCTGCACGTTCACTCGATATGACACCGCTCGACTACTTCTTATGGGGGACGATGAAACAACGCGTATACAGTTCCTCTATTAATTAGTGAGGCCGATTTACACGCATAATAAATTGTGCGAACGCTTAGAATATGCGTTATTCTTCTAAGTGCGAACGATATAAAAAATGACGCCGACATGATTAAGGGAGCGACGCGATGCAACAAATTGTACTTCGCGCGACTATGTGCGTACAACAGCGAGGTAGACACTTTGAGAACTTGATGCACTAGTTTTAAAGTTTCATGTGGAATCATGTAACTAAATAAAGAACAATAAATGATTTTAATTAAACTCTTTTGTGTCTCTAAACACCACAAATAAACTATCCATAGCAATAGTAAATAAATGGTACATTTGGATTGCCTTTCTTTCACAGCTGATAGAAATTGTTATAACTAAGTTGTGAACATGGCATTTAATTACCATTAAAAAGCTATGATAAATTTTATGTTTACTATAATTTTGTGTTATATTATTGAGAGATTTTACAAATATTGCAAAAACTGATTTAAAAACCTATTTTTGTTAAAAATACATTTTAATTCTGAATTAAGGGTGATTTTTTTTTCAAAATTTTGATTTTATGAAGATTTTCTATAATTTCCTAGAACTATTCCGTTTATTTAATCATGATAGAAAGTATAGTTTAAAAGTTACACCGTATTTTTTTTGTATTTTAAAAAATCCATAAAAAAGTAAAAACAATTAATAGATTTTTTTTAAATATTTTTTCCGTTGATAAAATTAAGCATATCCCTCATTTTCATCTGTGCACCTTATCAATACTCACCCTGTATAATGATAAGAATAAATGTTCATCATTGTAATACTAAACTATATCTCACAAATAAATAATTCTGATTCTGATTCTGATTCTCTTTAGTAAATTGTAAATCGCGCCCACTTATCGCTACGCTCGCCGCTGCCGGTGTGTGTCATCATCAGAGTGTTAAATTATTGCTTACTATCGATCGCTTCATATTTTTATGTGCATAGTGCCGCCGCTACATTTTTCTAGAACATGGCGGACATGTGACGAAACATGCAATTTTATAAAAAAAAATATTGCTTTTTTTATATTGTTGCCTTTACAGCTAAACGGATGTCGTTATTTAATTCATTGTTTTCCATAGCAGTGGGTATTAAAACGACTCTAATCGTAAACTCAACCAGAAAAAACCTAATTTTCTTTCTACATCTTTAGTATTAATTAATAATATATTGCGTTTTTATCTATTACATTGACTATAACATACCCATGTTATAGTCAATGAAAAAAAAACGAAATTGAGAAGCTCGATGGCCCAGTGGTAAACGTGCTCGGTCTTCGGTTGCTGAAATTAAGGAACTTTCGCAAAGGCCGGTCATAAGATGGGTGACCAAAAATGGATGATCTCGAGCTCCTCTGTTCTTCGGAAGGTACGAAAAGCCGTTAATCCCGGCTGCATTAGCAATCGTTAACAACCGCGTGGAGGTTTATGACCCGTTCTCATGTGGTGTTTCCATCCATATAACATCCTCGTAGTTGCTATGGCGACACTTAAATAAGATGGTGGTAAATAGTTAGGCGTAAGGGCTAACATGCTTTCCCGGAAGTTTGCGCGTTGCAGGAAGAGTGTAAAAATTACCCTGTATACTTGCAGCTTGTGGACAAATTACATCCAAGGAGCGTACAAGGCCCTACGTACCCAGTATAATAATGTGTTCATGGGGCTGATGGGGCTGCCAAGACACTGCAGCGCGTCAGGAATGCTAGCTACAGCAAAGGTTGATAGCCTCTCTGCTATCATTAGAAAGCGCATTGCGTCCTTGATGCGGCGTATGCGTGGCAGCACCAACAGCCTCCTGAAGACCGTCGCGGCGTGACTGGACGTAGACAGTGCTATAATGCAGCACTGGACTCGCGTCCAGCTCGTCAAAAACAGTAAAATTACTTTTAACCAATTTTTGTACTGACATAGTTTATAAGATTATTGTTACTAACACTATATGGACCCTGTCCGAAATAAATGATTTTCGTTTTATTTTTTATTTTATTTATTTAGCCCTACCACCAACCAAACCAAAGACAGCATGTGTGGTGTACCACCTAATGAAAATCAAACCCAGTATCTTTCGGTCATGTTTTTTTTTTTTTTTTTTTTTTTTTTATATTTACGGGTAAGCACAGTGCCTTGATCTCACCTGATGTTAAGTGATGATAAGGCCATTTGGTGGAAGCGCACTTCACCCGGGATCCTCAACTAGTGAGGCACTGGCTATCTTATCTCTGGCTGCCGGAACACAACAATGCTACAAACATTGTTGTTATGGCGACATATTTAGATAAGATGGTGGTAGCTAGCCAGGCGGACAAACAAGTCCTACCACCAACCAAACCGAGTACACAAAGATGTACCCCCGCTGGGAATCGAACCCGGGACCTCTGGGTCTAAACCGGTGGTCTTAACTACTAGACCACAGAGGCGGTTAAATAAAATGTACTGATGGTCTTAAAACTGAACTACACATCATCATTTTCGCCAGCTCATATACGTCCCCACTGCTGGGGCACGAGCCTTCCCTATGGATGGATAGGGAGAACGGGCCATAAACCACCACGCGGGCCCAGGTCGGATTGGCGGTTGTTAAGAGGGGGCATAAAGGTAAATCACCAATCGTAGATTTGATTTTAACACTAGAAGATAAACCACGATTTACCCAAAAAAAATATCATAGATACTACAGCATACTTGAAAGGGACTGGCTTAAGCGAAAACATAATATATTAAAATTTTATCGATAAAATAAAATCACAAACTTACGTCTACTTTTCAACTAGAATCAATTTATTTTCAATTTGACGCATATTACTGAGCCAATATTTTAACACATAATATCAAATTATATTACCGAGCGACTGTATTAGCGATTTGAAAAAAAAATGTATATTTTACGAGTAAATAAACTAAAACTAATTCGGCGCTTACGACATTCTTATTCCGCGCAGAACGCTCCAGTCTGTCGCACCTGACCCGAGGTAACAGGCATGTTTTGTTTCATCGATTAGTCGCGATCACTCTGTTGAGACGAGAGGACTGTGTTTCTGTGCTCAGGGCGCCGAGAAAATATTTCGTTAAAATAAGATATTATTATCATAATATTGTTATTATTTCTTTTCATTGGTGATGAGTAGTCTCACCTTGAAATATCGACCCTTACGCATTAACTTTAGAGCTCACTATACAATGTATTACAAGCGCTGAAGCAATGACGGCGACGCGGGTACCGGGTATAGTATATGCTAAACAGAACGATGCTTTTGACCACTCGTATTGGTGGCAATATGTATAGTAATTTTTTTTCACAGTACATACATAATTAAGTTGAATTAGCTATTCTGGAAGTATTGTATCATACTTCGTATATTACCGTACAAACTTGTGATTTACAATTATTTTGTATTTCAGAACTGCTGCAGCTCGTAAATGTCGTAATATCTCACAAGCCGATGAATGCTATCCGGTCAAACTCGTACGCAAAAATCTCTCATCAACTCTGTTAGTTCGTTACAGTTTAAAGCTATTCGTATATTTATTTTTATAAAAACCATAGAATGTAAACATAATATTGATTTTTTTATATGTTAACACATGAAAAGTCTGTCGTTGCTGACTGTACAATCCAGCTCGAAGATCTCGTAGATCTCGAAGAGCTCGCAGATGAAATGCCTCGCGATACCTGAAAAGGAATGTAAAAGCTTATTTCTATAAAAATGAACTTGAATTTGGTCCAGAATTATCTTTTCAAATATTTTACTAAATGTGGGTAGCACAGAAATTGGTCTAAAGTTAGTGGGGTCAGATGTGCTACCTGATTTGTATAATGGAATTACTTTACTGTGCTTCATTAGGTCAGGAAAAACACCACAGTCAATACATTCGTTAAATATGCAAGCTAAAACTGGAGCTATTGTCTCAATAACGGATTTAGTGACGTCAACGGAATTACCCCACAAATCAGCAGTCTTTTTTTTATTAAGAGTGTTAAAAGTTTTAATTATATCTCTAAAATCAATTTTTTGAAAACTAAAATGGTTTTCACTAGGTTTGACATTTTCCTTTAGAACCGCTTCAGCTACAGTGGGGGACGAGTCCAAAGTCTTTGTAGTTGAAACGGGAATATCAGTAAAAAACTTCTCAAATGCCGCAGCAACATCAGCATCAGAAGTTAAGATTTGATTTTCGAAGCTCAATTTGTACTCATTGTTACGACTTTTGACATTTTCAGTTTCACTATTTATAATATTCCATGTCATTTTTATTTTGTTATCACTTAGCTTAATCTTTGAACTCAGGAATTTTGCCTTTGCTAATCGACATACTGTTTTAAATAACTTTTTAATAATCTGTAATAAATATTTTTTGACATACAATTTGAAATCTTCACTGGTGTTATAGTTGCGTTCATCATATAGCTCATAAAGTCGCTTTCTACTTTTGTGGATACCAATTGTAGCCCATTCACTAAAAGTAACAGTACCACTAACCGAGATCATCTTTGGAATAAAAGTTTTATTAAATTCTAAACAATATTTATAAAAGAAATCATTATAAAATTCATTTGGGTTATCATTATATTCTACATAACATATATTATCATAGAGATTGTTTTGAAGCGTTCCAGACGACCTGCAGTTTTTGGTACAACAGTGATAATCTGTTTCTTCACTTGCTGACACTGATGTGGAAGGCTGACCATTTGGCCACAATGATCAGAGTCTAGTTTATTAATAATGAGTTTAGACAGAGGTACTAGATCAGTGTATATATTATCGATACAAGTGGCCGAAGTGGCAGTTATTCTAGTCGGCTCCAAAAATAAATTATTCAAATTATATGATTGAAATAATTTTTTAATTTTGATAGAACCTGTAGACTTTTCTAACAAATTAATATTAAAATTACCGCAAACAACTATCTTTTTACCTACATTGCGGATTTTATATAATGCTTCATCCATTACTTTTTCAAAATAATCATACAATGCTGACGGAGGCCTGTATACACTTAATACAACAAGTCGCTCCAGCTCCACACAAGCTATTTCTATTGTTTGCTCAACCGAGAGGCTCATTATGTCTTTTCTTTCCTTTAATTTTAACTTCTTATCAACTATAATTAAGGAGCCACCATGAATTGAATTTACTCGACTGAACGAACTACCTACCAAATGATTATTAAAATTGAACATGAACTGATGATCTTTAAGCCAGTGTTCAGTAATACATAGAATATCAACTTTATTATCGTTCATGAACAATGCAATCTCTGGATCTTTGACCATCATTCCTTGAATGTTCTGGTGAACCATACTGATTGACTGAACATTTTTAATAATTGTAGGTTGAGACGCGCTTTTCTTAGAATTAATTACACATTTATTTAAAATATTACCAAACATTTTGCAAGAGAATTCCTCTTTTGTCTTATGATTTAATTTAAAATCGTCATTAAAGAAAAGCTTTGTAAAAAAGCTTATTATAAAGTGTCTGATTACATTCAAGTCAAAACAGCATGGGTTAAAAATGTTTCAATCACCCCAACAGGTATTTCTAATTTAAAATATTGTTAAGTAATTTTAAACTTGTATAACTTGATAACGGCATATAATTTTGTAAATGTCGTTACTTATATTAAAACTGTGGAGTTTCTTGCGCCCATTCTTCTCCACAACTAAAAAATCGACGTCCTGAATGGGTAGTAGGTAAAAAAAATGTTTGGACGATTCAAAAGTACTTTTCTAAAGTTTATTTGAATACAAAATATTTGACACTTTGACTTTGACTTTGATTACAGAAAGTCTGTTTATCTTAAGTGTAAACAATATTTTAGTTTTTTTTACCATTAAAAAAACAATAAAATTTTTCATTAAATTTCAATAGTAAGTCCTATAAAGATTGTTACATTTTAAGACAAGTTAGAATGAACAGACCTTAAATACATAATTTAATGCAAAAATGTTTTTAACTTGCCTTCTTTCTGTCTGTTCTTTGCAGTACAGGTACAAGCCAGGGAACGAATTCTGAAAAAAAAATGTAAACCTATGAATCTATGTAAATAAAGCGATATTTTTGTAATAAAATTAGACTTCTTTTTTTTACATTGTCGACACTCTTTGAAGAAGAGATATAACAGTAAGAGCACTTACACACGAGCAGCACTTTGGTATCAATAGAGGTAACTGTAGCGTCGGATGGTAGGCCTTTGACCTTTAACGTGTCGACAGCAACCGCTGACTGTTGCAGTTACTTCTGTCGATAGCAAAGTGCGACTGAAAGGGATAATATAATCTACATGATACAAAAAATAATCTACATAATACAAAAATGCTTAAAGATTTCATGGCACCTACGCCTTTATAAAATAAAACAATATTAAATATTTAAAGTAGCAATATATAATAAAAATATATGATATCATTACTTACCTTTGCGTATTATTTACCACCAGCAAAGAGTATTTTAGTGTTTCGAAGTACAGCTAGGTGATCCGACTCGCACTTAGCCGGTTTTTATCTGATTATTTTAGGTATACTGTGCGCGATCGCACTAAACACGAGTACACACGAGGGAGCGACCTGCCAATCTGTTGCGTTGGCCGCCACGCCGTACGCACGGACGAAAGCGGGGCGTGAAAGGGGCGCGGGTGGAATCTGTTTTTTTTCTAGGTTTATACGCCCTCTTAACGACTGCTAATGCAGCCGGGACAAACGGCTTTACGTGCCTTCCGAAGCATGGAGGAGCTCTCGATGATAAATTTTTGGTCACCCATCCGATGACCAGCCTTTGCGAAAGTTGCTTAACCTTAGTACTCGCAGACCGGGCGCGTTAACCACTGCGCCATCGAGCTCCTCGCGCCATCGAGCTTTTACCAACCACAGACGCTATTAGATAACCTACCACTTGTTGGTATGTGGTTGATGTAAGCAGCTG
Source organism: Eudonia mercurella (assembly GCA_963082485.1). NCBI lineage: Eukaryota > Metazoa > Arthropoda > Insecta > Lepidoptera > Crambidae > Eudonia > Eudonia mercurella. Next base: position 1,508,550 of record OY720042.1, read on the forward strand.
CCATCTAGCGATAACGTCGGAACCCTCGCCTTACCATGCTTTTCGGTGAGTGGAATATGACAATTAAACCTAATTTAAAATAAGCAAATATAGTACTTTCTTTTACTCAGGTATTTTTTTATTTATTACCATTCCCAAAGTAACCATAGCTTAAAAACTACTCGAACCATTTAAGGGTCGAGTGTACCAAAATATTAAAAAATGCAGTTTTGGAGTTGGACTTAGTACTTACGTGCATTGTATTTCCAAGGAGTTGGCATTCCAATTCCATGTCTCGACAATATATAAAGAAAACGTTGCTCCAACTGAATTTATGGATTCAAAGATTAGTTTTTTTGTTCAAATGCCGTCTCCCTGCTTAGTAAATCAGCTGCATTTTTTATCAGCATGAATATTAGTTTCATCACATGGAGTGGCCTATGTCCCGCAGTGGACTAATATAGTATAGGCTGGTGATGATGATGATGATGGAAAGCTTTCTTAGAATTGGAGTTTTAATTAAAAAAATAAAATTTTGGATGTTCTATAGGATGTATACATTAACGAAGACTAGTTAATGCATAATGGTTTTCTAATGGGAACGGCATCACGCATTATAGTGCATGTCCCCATGCTCTACTAGATTCTTCGAGGGGTTTGGATCGGATTTAGTGGGGGGTTGGGAGGAGAGATATTCGTCGCCAGCTCATATACGTCCCCACTGCTGGGGCACGAGCCTTCCCTATGGATGGATAGGGAGAACGGGCCATAAACCACCACGCGGGCCCAGTGCGGATTGGTGGTTGTTAACGACTGTTAATGCAGCCGGGACCAACCGCTTTACGTGCCTTCCGAAGCACGGAGGAGCTCTAGATGATCAATTTTTGGTCACCCATCCGATGACCGGCCTTTTGCGAAAGTTGCTTAACCTCAGCACTCGCAGACCAGGCGCGTTAACCACTGCGCCATTGAGCTCCTCGAGGAAAGATATTACAGAGAAAACAGGTCCGTCTGTGTGTGCGATGCCGGTAAGAGAGGACAGAACAAAGAGCAGTCAATGCATGGGTGACTAAAAATGTACTCGTATGGAGAAAGGGAGAAGGTGGGAAAAGGCCAAGGTTCGTAACTGAGTTTTCTATAAAAATGTAACAAAACTACAAAATAAGCTTTATTTGTCATAACAATTTGTGTTTTCTTGCGCTCCACAATGCTGCTTTGCTCACTTACAGTTAATAACTATATTACTAATTGTAAATATTATATTGTAAATTGGAAAAATCATAATATTTACATTGTAATTAATTCACAGCGAAATTTTATTAAGTACACAATACAATTAATGAAATATTTACATAATTTTTAAAGACCAAATATAATTTATAGATTTAAAAAAAAAACATAATTTACATTTAAATCGACGCCTAATATTAGAATAAAAATAAAACTTACAACGGTGAAGTAAAATATACTACTTAAATTAAGTCCAAATCAATGTTAATAATTACTTAGCAAAGTAACAAAAGTAAAAATACTTTGTTTGCATTTTACTAATTAAAATCTAAATAAAATAGAAAAAGATAATAACACTAATACACAAAAGGAAACGCAAAACATTACGATTCATCATCGACAACAGGAATCGAACCTGAGTACATCTCAATATTGCCAAGCACTCCACAACAACTGGTCATTACGAATACAACATCACACATACACCAATTAATAAGTAAAATATAACATTGAACTTATTTTAATTTATTATTTGTCTATCCTTTTTATTATGAAGTTAGTTTCGCTTGTGCCAGTAGAAAAAATTAAAGTTACTTTTATATAACTTTAAATTTTCTCTACAAGGAGGCTTCTACGGTCAACCACTAAATGCGAGTTTTATTCGAGATTTAATCACTTAACAAAAAGTCTTTTTTGAAGAGTTTGCTTATTATGCGACCTCTTCAGTATCACATGACTTTTTGGGTGCAGCGAGAAACTTAAAAGGTTCCGTCTGAGGGTTTCTAGAGGGAATGCCATCACGCAAGCGTGTCCCCTTTGCCCCGATCCGATCCGATCCCCTCGGAGAATCTAGTAGGGCACGGGGACACGCACTAGCGCGTGATGCCGTTCCTTTTAGAAAACTTCCGACGGTGCTTCGTTTCACACGGCTTGAGGATCCCTTCAAGTCTCTCGCCGCCCCCAAAAATGCCCGGTGAAGCTGAAAAAGCCGTCTGAAGTAATCAGCAAACGCTCTCAAAAATAAAGTGTTCCCTTTCTTTAGATTCCCCAAGAGGTTCGGATCAGATCGGGGAGAATTTGCATGGCACTGAAGTTACCAAGCGCTGTTTCAATGCCATACAAAATCTCCATTTTTATCGTGATAAAATGGCAAATAAAACTCAAGTGCGGAGCATAATAGACGCATATTATATCCAGTGTAAGCGTAGCTCTGTAAAATGATAGCTTCAAAGTTATCAGAGTGCAATTTACACTGGTACTGTTACGTCTAATATGTGGTTGACTGTACAATAGAATAATTACGTTTCAGTGTTGATATGATCGGTATATAAGTAGTTATATATTTTATTTATAATTGTAACGATTTATTAATTTTTGCCGTATTTCATTCATATTATACGATCATTTATAATATCATAATTTTTTTTGTAACCAGCGTGTTATATTATTTCACATCCAATAAGCACTAATATCACAAAAATATGGCAGATATATTTTAAATTAGAAGGCAGTTTTACATTCAATTGTACTTTGAAAATGATTTGCATATTGACATGTTGCACCAAAATTAAGAAAGATGTAATATAATATTATTATTTAGATATCTAGATAATAAAATAATTAGTGATGAAATTTAACATCAACTTTTGATGATACATTAAACATATTTCGTGTAATATAGCTCTGATTATTTTGTTTGCGTAATAATATTGACAATTTATAATATATTCTGTTTTAAAACTGTACTCTTGTAACCTAAGCAATCACTATGTGTCAATAAGTATAATTTATTATAATATTTAATTTATATTATAATTCTTACCCACTAAAGTTTTGTACAGAACACAATTATATTATAATTATTAGTCACGCGTTTCCGGAAGCGAAATACAAAGAAAATTTATACATATATTTATATTACGAGTATAATCCGGCATAGCTCAGTTTTAGAACAAAGAGACGCTTTTTTTTGTTACTTTTCCTAAATTTTTACAAAGGTAATTATGTACTTATATGTCAAGCAAAAGCCTTGCCCGCCGTAAAATCGTAAAAATTTAATACTGTTCTTTATTTTCACACTCCCCCTTACCATGTTTGCGAATGCATTAGTGATGTTATTCTACCTAATCTAAACTCTATGGATGTTGAAGGCCATTCGATGAACTTGTGTCGATCTGTGGTCATTTACTCGTACTGCACATCAGCCTACAACAAACTGTCAAACCTCAAAAGACTTTAAACTTTATGTCTATATTATACGGTTGAACATTCATTGAAGGTGTTTGACAGTATTGTATAGTCTGTTGTGTAGTCGTAGGTACATCGAAATTCATAATTTCAAATACGTAGATTCATATGAGCCATTTCACATGGTATGCTATTCAAAGCTCTATTTTTTTCTAACGAATAACCCAATTTTAATAAAACTTTATATTCTTAAGGGAAATACAGGAATCTAAAGTACCTAACAGTTACATAGTAGAAAAAAAGTAAAAAAGTACTTATATGTTTTTCGGTAAAGTCCACTACAGAAAGTTTCAAATCGCATAGAATGAATTAAATTTCTGTTAATGTAATATCTGAATTTCTATAAGTATAAAAAGTTTAATTAAAATTGTCTGATTGGTTTGAAAGAATTGATGCTTTGAAGTTTGTATGGGCTACCGAATTGTGAAATAGTTCTTAAAGAACGTCAAATATAAAAATTGCGCATTCTTAAGTAAGGACTTAACGAATGTCAAGAATTAAAATTTCGATTTCGTAGGTACCTACTGTAAAGACAACAAGTCCTCTGTAACAGCTAGCATTTTAACTACGTAAGCTTTCAAATGTATTAAAGATTTTAAATTCATGATACTTTAGAACCATTAGAGAATAAGGCTACGAGTTATATGTATCGGTACCTTTGCTGCGCACGCGCATAGCTACATTAGCTGCTACATTATTCGCGTAAATGCTACGATGTACGAGCTGCTTCTATTTTCTTCGTAATTAAAAAAAAAATGCATTAATATATTGTGTTGAGAAACGCCTAACTGGGACGTTAGCTGATGAAAATAATTATGAATGTCATGTTTGTTTGTTACTTGCGATGATATCTTGTTTGAAAGAACACAATGTGAGCTTTCTAATTAAAGTTTTTTAACAAAAAAGCAGATGAAATTGAACTCTACAATGAGTACAACACTAGTGCTCCATCCGATGGATATAAAACCTATTTTATTTAGCAGATAACCAAAAAGTATACATTTTAGGCAAACTTTTTATTATTCATTGTTTACCTGTAGTACGATTTTCAAAAAAGCGTAGCCCGATCTCTTCATCATACTTATTTCTGCCGCAGTATTCTGCGTTACTGTGTTTCGGTTTTTATGTTATGAGGTCCAATAAAATTACTGAGCATAGTCATAATAAATAAGCCCTCATGGTTGCCAATGCGCACGCACAATACCTATATGGTGTGGTAAGCGTCAATAAATTACCAGTGAATACCGCTTAGCATTAAGCAGACCAAAGGCACACTTGTCTCAATTGAAATAAAAAGCCCTGTTAGCCCATAGACGTAGCGTTTACGCGAAATTGTAGGTAGTTAATGCTACAGTTGTTGATAATACAGACAGTAAGGGTACAAGGTACAGACAGTCATGACCGATAGATGATTGTGGAAGCCGAGAGCTTTGAAGTAACCAACCCAAAGTGGAAAGGACATTTGTTATTTCAGTAAAAAACTTCGGGAATACTAGGACTGAAAAAAACCACTGGTCTAATTAGATCTGAGATTTTAAAACTAGTTGAACTAGATATGGCATTCGGCAACTAGTTGAACTGAGTCTGAGACTCAACCACCAATTAACTGAGTCTGAGATTTAACCACCAGTGTGATACTCAAATTTTACGTAAAAACCTTTAAGATCTTCGCTCGTTTTAGTTATACTGCAATTAGTGACCAGGAATTCATACTTTTTCACAGTAACTATGAAATTGGTAGGTTGGAAGTCAGTGGTAGCCATTTGTAGTCCCAAGCCACACGTGACAGTGACAGTAAATCTCTCCCCCTTCAAACTTTTAGCAGCTTGTAGTTGGGCAGGATAAAGGGAGGAATCCCACATAACCGGAGGTCACCCTGGCATTAGTTATTAGGTTTTACTCGACAAAGAACAGATGGTACTAGCGTTTTATGTAGGTAAGCCTTCCCGTCGAGGTTTTCGTAGCTGAGCTGGAAACATCTGGCTCTCATGTGTCATTACGCCTCGTTTGCAGAAAAGAGTGGATCATGACGTCATCCCCTTGTACCAGTACTGGTTCAGTTTACAGTTGCGAGTAGTCACGGGGGGAGGTGCGGCGGCGGGCGGCGGAGGCTTGGCGTCAGAACACCTCGTCGCTCGGGTCGTCATCCAAATCGCAGAGTAACTTGCTGCTGCAATGGGAGAGGAAGGAGGTTTTTATACACAGTACAATGAGTTTGAACGATCATGCAATGGGAGAAAAGAGGTTTTATTACACATTACAATTTTTTTGATAACACCTATAACGGTTGGGTGAAACAAAAGAGATTGTCATCGTTATATTAGATTAAATAAAATGAAATGCCTGCTTTTGAGTTTACTGCTTTGTTTTAACGGGAAATCGTTTGGTTTTCATCTAACCTGATGGTATGATAAGTGACGATAAGACCAAACTATTGAGGACTATTTCTTAAGAGCCAATGTTCTTTACTATTGGGGCCAAAACAACGCTACTAAAATTGACGTTATAATTACAGAATTAGAAGAGATAGTGGTAACTAGCCAGCTGGACTTTAAACAAGTCAGTAACCATACCGGGCATAATAATAGTATGTACCTCTTTTGTGAATCCAATTTGGGGTGTCTAAGGCTGGTGGTTAACACTAGTCAACAGAGGTGGTTAAAGCTTTCTCTATAATTTTTTACAGCGACCTAACTTATCAATGTTAGGTATTTTATATTAAAATTTTATGTTAAGCTTTTAAACAATTTCGTTAGTCACATGTTTTTCTACCACAAACAATTGAGAAGCTTATGATAATATAGGTAGGTTTGGTTACCATAAGCGGACTGAACTCTGTATACTTTACAAACCCTATTGTCATTAAAATCTCTGGACTCTGCTTTTGTTTAACATCAAGCAGAGCAGAGCCATTTGCCAACCTTAATATAAAAAAAAATTAGCATAAATACCAATTCAATTATTTTTTATTTGATACTACTGCTATTGGCATTTGTTTTGTAACTACTAAATTTTTTTAGTCTGTGCTTATCTGCATCTATGCAGAAAATCACAATTTAGAGCATTTTAGAATATTTTACTAGTACCTACTATATATATATATATATATATATATATATATATATATATATATATATATATATATATATATAAATATTGTTCATTTTTAATACTAAGTGGTTATAACATGCAGTTTTTTAAATTTTTCATTGGAATTTTAAATACCGAAAAGCATCCATGTTATGACTATTTACAAAGTACAATATTCGAAGGAGAGTGTACATTTCTATTGCAAAAACAAAACAGGAAATGAAAGATAAAATGTAAACAGTGTTCGTGACGAAGGCTTTTTGAACTACTTTCATGGTCAAAAAGCTCATTACCACTTAAATAATGTAACTCTTAAAACAATGGAGTAAGAGTCAAAACTAGTCAAAAGTGTATTCAGCATGTAAATTCTGTGCGTGACTGCACATCCAACTGTGCCGAAATATCGAATACTCACGCAAAACAAAAATCTCGATAATGCTAAATTATTCCGTAACGTAAACTACAATCTGTAAGGTATCAAAGCAACGCCATCTATTGACGAACTTGTGTTACCAACTTACAACTAGTGATACAAGAATATCAGTCATTTATAGCCCTCAAGTTTGGACTAGGGAGTTGTGAGTTTCCCACCACGCCCAACCATAAATCCTTCGCATTTTAACATAACAGCTCGAATCATTTAAGTCTTTTAGTGTAACGACTGATTAATGACTGTAATAACTAAAGGCTGGAAACTTTAGTCTTCTTTCAAACTGGAGTTGTGTTAAATAAAGTCGAGTCTTTTTTAAAAGACTTATGGGCTCTCTTGCATCACAACTTGTAACTACTTTGATGCCATACAAATACCAGTTTACGCTAACTCAATCCAAAGGTGAACATACTCGAAATAGGCAATAGTAATCGACAGAATGACAGTTCACTGGAAGTGTATCAGTGTTATATAACGTACTTGTAAATTAATTATTCCGACAATATAAATCCACTAAGATGTTCCATCGGCAATCTTGAACAGATTGGACCTGAAAGTCCAGCAATTTCGAAAATCATTCGTTTCAACGTTGAAAGCAAATAATTGGTAACCGCCAAAATATAAACAGGAAAAGTTTTTTAGAAGCAAAAGATAATCCAAGACTTTATTTTAATATGGAAGGACTTACGCTTGTTATGCGATTAATTTAAATAGGTTCCAAAAAGATTTCAACTGAAATGATTTAATTAACTGCTGCATATAACATAGTCCAAATAAAAACAAATCATATCCTGATTTTTGCAAAATAACTAACATAAAGAATTACAAACTGGAAAATAGTTTTTTATACTTACTCCTCTTTACTGGCGTAGGATTCTGCGTGTACTCGTCTATTACAGGCTCTGTCACAGCATCGGCAGTGCCAATAGGCCAGCACACTCAGGCTGAATACGAAGATAGTTGTTGGCAATACCAGGGCTAAGATTAAGCCCCGAATCGTCGAATCCCAAGAATACCTCGATACCACCAAATCTGATCTCGTCATACTGTAGTAGCAAGGGAATATCTTCGGAGCCTTCGGTCCAGCATAATCGCTCGCGAAGACTGAACAGTTCACCCTAGGTGGATAGCCACAGCCCTCCGGGTTTATGAGGAACTTCAAATCTGTCTCGTCCCATTCAGTTGGTATAGCTATACCCTCTGCGAACGGTTTTCTGGCGAGATTCACTCGGATTTTGTGGCATTTGGTGTGAGCTGTCGTGCACCCTTCTCTGCAGGACGCCCAAGTGCAGTTAGTCAGCGTCTCAGCGTGCACATGCTCTGAGACGGCACAAATCCCTGGATCAGGGACGAACTCTGCTAAAATGGTCTGTATAGCCGGTTCCACCACAAAAGGTATTAGAAAGAGGAAAGCGAAGACCGCAAGAATGGCTGACGTGCCGAGGCATAACGACGTGTAGAATTTGAATCTTTCAAAGAAGTGAGTTAGTAGCTGCTCCCTCGTAGGCTCCAATTCCTTGAACTCTGGGCTTCCTGCTTCGGCAGAAGCGCCCATAGGTAGCGTGGACCTCTCCGAAGCTGCCGGGGAGAGGCTGGCACGAGATCTGCTCATCGAAGACATTGGAGGGAGTTTCAGCCAGTGAAAAGCATTGCAAGCATTTAATCGTCTCTTAGTGAACTAGCCGGACCCTCGCATAGGAGGGGAACGCCTGGAAACAGAAATTGGGGTCATGTTAGATCATTCAAGGTCATTATTGATGTTCTTCAAAATTTTTGTTTTATTCAAACAGGCCTTTGTCGTACAGGTATACTGGTCTATCGTAGAAAATAAGCATTTATATAACATTTCCTTTCTTTTATTTAATAAGAATAGGACAATGGTGCAAATATAATACATTTCCTTAGTAATATGCTATAATATTCTCTCTCAATTGACAATGATGATTGTACCTAAATTGCAAAATTAGACAATTGTCCAAACAACAACCGGGATACTTAAACCATTTCAACTCTAATCTTAGCCAGTTACGGTCGAATCAATAACCATTAGGAGTTAACCATTGTGACTTAATAGTTCACTACTACACAGTGAATTGAATAAGAATTCAGGCAAATGTTTAGTTGGAGTTGGACTCAGGGTGAAATATTAAACAGCTTTTAAAGTAGAACTCCCTTCAGTCACGTCATACTTGTAAGCGGGTCAAGGTTGAAGCATTTTACCCTACTGTTTCCATTGTAGGCATATAATTATTAGTTACTGAATCTAATTTCGTTACACCGAAAATACGTTTGATATTTTAGTTAGAACTCGAGCTGTCAACATTGCCTGGTATTGAAGCATGGGTCAAGTATCAAGCTTACGTAATACGCTTTATTCTTTCTGTTGTCAGTAAGAAATATAGCTGTGATTATGAAAGTTACAAATAAGTCCGTTTTAAAGAAGTTTAGAGTCAGTCAATATGTTTGGTATGATCGTTTGTCAGTCATGGCATCCGCATTAGTGAGTCATAATAAATTACCTAAATTATCATTCATTGTAGGGATAATCCGGTTGCCGTGCATGTATGTTGTTGTATATGTAAGTTATATAAGTTCAAAACTATGACAATACCACAAAGTTTGTATTTATTTTAATTACCATTAAAGGGTGTTTGAATAGTGCTGTTACATATTTGTGATTGTGTTATTGTTTTCCTCAATATGTATTAATAAATAAGTTTTGCTTTGGTTTCAACAAACATATCGAAGTGTTCAAACTTATCAAATCAAATACTTATGTTTGTAGTCATAGATAACTGAAACTTTACGTTTATATTTAGTATCATGTCATTGTTAGCCTTAATCTCAAATTTTACAATTGTTACTTTGACTGTATTCGTATTAAAAACTGTAAAAAACTTGAAAAAGCAACTGCCTCAACTGGGGACGCAAACCCTTTTACAAATAATTTTATAAAATGTCTCACGTGACTGATCTCAGAGAGGGGAAACAGGATCGTTTGGGGACAGCTGCAGCTCAGCCTGAGCGTTGGCGCAACTCTTGAACCTCATCTTGGCGTCATCGCCCACTTCCACAGTCTTCTGACACAGCAACAAAGTTATACACGACACTACCACTAGCACTGTAGGAAGCACCAGAGCGACTAAGAACTGTCTGTACGTAGTTTCAAGGTCGAATCTCGCTACAACAGTGTCTGGACTATTCTCCATGTAGAAGCAGGGGAACCGAGCCTTCGCATTATGATCAGTACCATCGCGACCATAATCTTTCAAAAACTCCTTGCACTCATCAGCGAGAGTGTTAACGCATCCTTCTAAGTTGATCATCAAACGACTGTCATTTGCTAAGGTCAGTTCCACTTCTGATGGAGCGATGAGACGATTGGGGGCAGCTCTGGAAGTGTATAAGTATTGAAGATAAGTGAAATTGGTCAGGTCTGAAATTTCTGGACGCGGAAGCAAGGCAGCATTGATACAGTCAACAGCTACAACTCCAGATGTGCCATTGTGCACTGCGTGACATGACAACATCAACACTTCTTCTCCAGAATCATTCCAGACCACTTGCCCCCCTTCCTCTTGAGCTAACTTAGCACATTTAGCCAGAAACACTCTATCACCACTTAAGACTATAACGTTTTTATTGCGAGTAGGAATGTCAACACAGCGCCGGTCGCAATTGTAAGGCGTTCGTATCTTTCTACAAGTCCCTCTGTTACAATAGAATAAGCCGTGAACGTCTATACAAGTTATCTTTCCCCTTCTTCCTGAACACTTTAAGGGGGGGTCTGTCTCTCTGAACGCACATTCGAAGGCGTCCGTTATGTTTATACACTTCCCTTCTGTACAATTGAAGGTGCCCGTGAGATTCTTGCACTCATCACGGATGCAGTGGTATTTCTTGGCGTTCTCTTGATCTATACCGTAGCAGGTTTTGTTCGCAGCACTGCCACATTCAGAAAGTAGCAGGGACGAGCCGTTTTTCCTGACGTTCACGTAGATCTGGATGCACGCTCCCGATGTCTTACTAAGACACCATTCGCCGCAGGATCCCCAGTCGCAGTTGTCTTTGTTGACTGCCCTTGTTGTGGTGCACATAATCGGTGTGGGGTCGATACCTGAAGCGATCGCGCGGGAGTACGGCATGTATATGGCAACTGTCAGGTAGACCAGTGACACGGCGCTGAGCACCGCCGTCATTTGACACACGCATATTGTCCCGCATATTTTGGTGTCTTGCGGCGGTATCACCAGGTCCTCGATGGGCGTCGGCTTTGGCATGGTTAGGACCGGCCGCGACCCGGACTTTTCCGCCACTGATGGCCACGTCGCGCCTATGCGCATGCGTGTTGGTGCAATCGATCGGTCGCAGTGCGGGCAACCCCGGTGGCAGCATATTTTTTTAATACCATCGATGTCAACGTCCTGACGTCGTGTGATTACCACACTGACGCAAATGGACTGGTATTTTGATGGCATATAAGTATTTATGTAGATACGGTGGTCATTACGTTTATTGGTATTGGTACTATGTTTAATTGTATGGCGAAAATTTAATGTAATACCTACTTTGAAAAAATGTTCAACTTATTACAACAGGTTTCTAAAGAAATGACGTTAAGAAAATACTTCGGTATTGGTATGAAGGTCTCAAAGTTTTGTTTTATATGATTTGGCGTTTCAAATACAATGAACATTTTTGTAAAGTAGCACCTACAGTAACAACAACATTTTATTGCTTAAACTTTAAAGCTACGAAAGTTAGCTTTATAGTTTTCTAATTTCAAAAATCGTAAATAAAATAATATTGATGTATTATGATGATATATCTTTCAAGACTATACTAGACAGTCTAAGCTCAAATGGGAAATAAGAAAAGCAACAATTTTGCTAAAATATGCCGACCATTTAGTGACTTACCTTTCAAAACAAATACTTCAATGCTCATAAGTTTTTGGCATACATCCAGCACTCAACAACACTAATTACTAATAAAAACTATTGTCGCGCATTATCCCTTTGTTGTTTACGTATTATATATTGTATTATCACAGGATTGTTGTATTTTTCACTGCCGTGTATTTCGACCCCTGTTTTAGACAACTAACGTGAAGTTAGCCGACGATTGTACTGCGCAATGCGGGGTTGTTATACCAATCTGAAGTTTGGCGCGACTGGTTTTAACTTGCCGCAATAGTAAGTCGTCATCTAGATCTGTATAAGTTTGTAGTAGTCTTTGTTTCAGTATGATAATCATAGTCCGAAACTAAATGAATGCTTATTACTATATAATATATAACTAGTTATTGTAGTAATGAAGTCGTTTAGAGAGAGAGATCTCATCGAGTAGCAGTAAGACTTAACTAAGCAGTAGCATATTTTCATTTCATTTCATTGTTATTTCGCATGCACGTAATAAATGGGCAAATTAATATTTTAATATTTCGACATGGACACCTAAGTATCCCTTCTCCGTAAAGATAAATTTGCGTTAAAATAGCTGTCACCGGGGATTCCTAAAGGTCGTTGGTTTGAGCCCAACCTCAGTCATGTCATCATTTTTAAGGTACCTACTTACACTTGAGACAAGTCATCATTTCTCAAGTGCTAGATTGTGTACTTAATTATTTAGGTTTAAAAAAACGCCTTTGATGCGTCACGCCGTTTACTGATGGGTCACACACAATATTGTAAAACATTGAATTAAAAAAAATAACAACACGATTACGTTTCAATAAAATAATGAAAATAGGCAATATTCTTCAACTTATGACAGTTTGAACACTTATTTTGAAATTAAAAAACAAAAAGTTACGATTCTGAAATCGAAACTCAAATAAAAACAAATGCCACTTACCTAATTTTGACAGTCTTTTGTTCACCCATCGTTCACATCACCTCAAAACAATTGAACATCATTTCTCGAAGATACCTTTGAATTGTTTGTTTGATGTGTTTTTGTTTACATTGTATCAATCGCTCGCACACGTGGCTCCCGGCTTAGGGTAACAGACAAATGGATAATGTTTGAGATTACACTACTTGAGCGCATGTCTGAGCAGATGCCAACTTTTGTCACCAACAACTATGTCTGCAACGTTTTCATCGACCTTTTCACTGAAATTGCTTACAATTAGGCTTACATAGCTAGAGAGATATAACAATGGTAAAAAAAGTTAGCACCTAATAGTTTTTTCTTGGACGGTTAGACAAAATGTTATGTTATTTGTATGGTTATAAAATTCAATATCGAAAATGATTCTCAAGACGTCTTGCTTTTTTTATTATGCTTGAGATTTCCAATATCATCATCATCATCATTAAGTGCAATCTTTATACTAAAGTTTGGAGATCAGTATACAAAATGTTCTGCGATCCCTTTTAAAGCTTGTTTTAACTGGCGAAAACTAAGTCCAGTCCAGTTTTCGATGTCGTCCAACCATTTGCGTCGCGGACGTCTCGGAGCTCTTATTTCCAATATCAAGATTAAAAAATAACACAAATAATTTTAGTTGAAAACGGCTTTTTACATATATTTCTGCGGAGACCTTTATCAACACTTTATAATTATTTATCTTTGTATTTTTATTTTACTTCAATGCTTTTCCGAATCTTTGGACCTTGTTTATATTATTTCTATATCAGGTATAATATTTTTGTTATTTTGCCACACAGAGTACAAAAAATGGTACCTATAGCAGAATTATATTAAATCATCATGATATCTAAGTTAATTGGCATCGCTACACTTTTAATTGTTAAAATCAATTAATTAATATTGTTGCTTTCTAAAGTTTACGCGTTTACACTACACATTTAAATGAAACAACTTTTAAGTCTTACGTCTAATCTACCACCAGCCTGGGATCCCATCATACAAAATATAAAATCCCAGCACCAACACCATACTGCCAGACCAAAAGATACTGTAAGCTCTTTCTGCGTAAAACGGAACGCACCTGATTAAATTTAAATGAGGGTATACAAGCTACCAACTAATTATGAGACTACCACCACCTCAGTCTCCCTGTGACCACGGACCCTGCAAAAGGTTCGAAACGTCAGGATAAACATTAAAAAGTAATGTGCAAAATGAACGCGAGTAGATCCGTAAAAGTTGTTACGTTTAATATTGTTGCGTCCTTGATAGACAGTCGATAGATTATCAAAGTTAATTAAAAACTGCATTATTTTAAACATAAACAACACCTACTTGTCTAATATGCTAATGGTACATAGGTATAACGCCTCGAAGGCCGAGTGGCGAAGCGTTCGGCCCAGGTCGGACCAAGTGTTTCGGATTTTTCGATGCTTTTTTTAAAATATTAACGGGTAAACACAGTGATGATAAGGTCAATTGGTGGAAGCGTACTTCACCCGAGATATCAACTAGTGAGGCACTGGCTATCTTATCTCTAGCTGCTGGAACACAGCAATGCTACAAACATTGTTATGGCGACATATCTAGATAAGATAGTGGTAAGTAGCCAGGCGGAAAATCACCAAGTATAAAACGCCTACTCATTTTAATAAGGCAAAGTAAGCAATCAGTTAATCTTGGAAATAAAATATATTCATTCAGAAATTGACAAAATCATGATTGGAAACGCACCGCCAATCAAGAAACGCAAATATGTTGGCAAAAAGAAGCGGCTCACTAATGTTCTCAATAATAAATCAAATTATACCAGTAAGAGTGACTGACCATTTGAGAAGTATTGCCATAAACATAAAATTACTGTTCATTATGAAATTATATTATATTATATTTATTATGTTTACATTTGCATGTTTCTGTTTTGCTTTTACAATAAAAATAAAGAACTTGATACATGATATTGCATTTTTCCTTTTAATTATTAATATTTATTGATACTAACGTAGCATGCAGGTAGGCATGCAGCATGCAAGCAGGTATGCCATGCAAACAGGCAATGCAGCATGCAAGCAGGCATGCAGCATGCGAGCAGGCATGCAGCATGCGAGCAGGCATGCAGCATGCAAGCAAACTTAGAGCATGCAAGCAGCCATGCAGCAGTCATGCAGCATGCAAGCAGGCATGCGCATGCAAGCAGGCATGCAGCTGCAAGCAAGCATGCAAGATGGTTTTTGTCACGACTCCGGCGCTGCGGGGCTTCGGCGGTCCCACGTGAGCTTATCGTCGCAGATGGTTATCGCTCGCCGCCGCGGCTGAGGCCACAGCAAGCCGAAGCTGCGGTCGTGTCGTGTCGGATCGTGGGCCGCTTCGCCCATCCGCGCCTTCATTTTAAGTTTAGGCCAATACGGTTTTCTACTATGGCCATATTAAGACGAAAATTTTTAGAAGGGCACCCACTTAAGTAGGTATAAGTGTGATAGATTTATTACATGCAGAATGAATCAATGTTTGTCTGTGACATTCTTAAAATAATTAACCATTCAAACCTCTTCATTATTATTATTATATTTTTGATACCATGCACCGTACTACCATATCAATATAGTATACTATGTTAATTTTATTATTTTATTATTTTTATAGTGTTGCAGCCCATCTCAAACTCAAATATTACCTTATAACAAAAACTTATACAATTCTGTGTAAGTTTATATTCTAAACTCATATCTCAACATAGTTTCGAGTTTGTAATTTTGTTACATTCTGTTACTAGCACAGAATCTAAACTTTTAAACTTTCGTGTTCCTGAATTAATTAGGTCTAGGTAAATGTTACATATAAGTTTTGTAAGCATGATTGATACAAAATGTCTGTTATGTTTTCATAAATAAAAATATGTTATAGCAAAATTAACGTGTTTACTAATCGTCGACACACTACACTCGTAGCAGCGTACTTCCGGTAGGTATTTTGTAGAATTAACTTGGAGAAACGGAAATGCCACTATTACTCAGTTAAAATATACCATAAACACCCACACGGTGCTTGTTATTGCATTGTTTATGCCCTGACCGGATGTAAGGGATACAATACAACACTGGCCCTCTTACAAATTCAATTCAATTTCGTGTATTGCTCATTGTTGTGCACAATGATCTTAAATTAATATTTTGATTCAAACATAGGCCCTGAATATGGTACTGCAACAGATTAACAAAAAAATACATACATTTAAATTAATGAAATAATGGGCATTACCTTGGAATAGTTATTCTGTGTTTTGTCTCTCCATACGATTTAAAAATATTATTTGAGTGTTTTATACAAAACTCTGAACACTTGTTTCAAGTTTCAAGTTCCAAAATTACGTATCATCATCACCAGTTCATAAAGTCCCTACTGCTGGGGCACGAACTTTCCCTATGGATGGTTAGGGAGAACAGGCCATAAACTACGACGCGGGCCCAGTGCGGATTGGTGGTTATCAACGACTGCTAATGAAGCCAAAACCAACGGCTTTACGTGCCTTATGAAACACGGAGAAGCACGAGTTGAAAAATTGTAGGGCACCCATCCGATGACTGGCCTTTGCGAAAGTTGCTAAACCTCAGCACTCGCAGACCGGGCGCGTTAACCACTGCGCCATCGAGCTCCTCATGATTATACGTTAACATATAATCTAATGATTCTGTGGTATATTCTATGGTTTTAAAGCTTGTACTCGGTTCATTTGTTTTGATTACTGATGTACACTTTTCAACTTTCGCGTTCCATAATTAAACAAAGAAGGTTTTTTTTAATTAGTTTTTTCTAATTAGTTTGCGTTAATACCCGTTTAAATTCTTTGTTTGATTGCTGATGTATGTTTCTAACGGTTTTTTAATTTATTTATTGTAAAGCCTATACTCGTAGTAGGAGATGCGAAATCTTTGGAGCCCTTTTTAAGCAAATTGCGCGGTCAGAGGAGTATGAAATTTCGTACACTTATCTATACTAATATTATAAAGAGGAAACCTTTGTATTTTTGTTTGTATGTATGTATGTATGTAGGTATGTAGGTGTTCTGACGAATGCTGAGTGGATACTTTTTCTGTGTAACTTTGCATTCCTTAATTCTATTTTATTTTTATTTTGTTCAATGTATTACTGTGTGACACTGAATAAATAATTTTTCATTTCATTTCAATGTGTATTCAAAATTTCAAAATTCAAAAAATTCAAATTCAAAATTCAAAATCATTTATTCAGTTTAGGCTACAAATAGCTCTTATGAATGTTATTATGCCATCGGTTCGTAAGTCTACTCTGGGCGGGAGAACTTGTACTGAGAAGAACCGGCAAGAAACTCAGCAAGTGTCAAGCTCTTTTCTCCCTTACAGCGTCAAAAATATTGGAAAATGCCCTATCATAAAAGGACACTTTCCATCACAAACAAAAAAAAAAGGACAATCACAACACCCAAAAAAAAAAAAATAATAATAATAATAATAAGTTTTGCAAAAATTACATCAGGTACCTACCAATTTCAATTTTCACAATGTCATACAGTACTAATAAAAGTCAAAAATTATCTAAGAAAACAAAGTTAAAGTATACGAGTACAATAATAATAAAATTAGATAAGTAAGCAAGAGCAGACCTGCCTCCACAGGAGGCACCCGTTCACGAGTATGACATATGAATCAGCCATCGCTTCACTCAACCATATCTTAGGGAATGTAACGACCCGACGCACATGCCACCACCGCAGAGACAATAAAGAGAGCATGCTACACTCAAGCTACTCTAAATAAGAACTCAATGAATTGTTTAACGCAACATAAATATAGTTTGTAAACTGTAGGACACTGCTGATAAAGGCTATCATATCAGCGCTAAGATATTAAAGTATAATGATTGATCCAAATAAAACAAAATGTGGATTTTTTATTATAACCAGGCTGCTTTATCATCTAAATATTCTTTGACTGTATAATAACTTTTCTTAAGTAAAGAAGATTTTACATGATTTTTAAACTTATGTAATGGTAAATCTTGTACAGTACTAGGTATTTTATTATAGTAGTGTATACCTTGCCCCAAGAAAGAGCCAAGAACCTTTTGCAGTCTGAATAGTGGCATTACAAGTTTTTTCTTATTTCTAGTATTGATATTGTGTACGAGTATGTCACCGTGTTTAGTAAATGAGTTGATATTGCAACGCACAAAGACTATGCAATTATAAATAAACTGAGATGCAACTGTAAGAACACCAATTTCTTTAAAAATTGTTCTTAGAGTAGTTCGGGAACCTAGTCTATAGATGGTTCTTATTGCTCGTTTCTGCAAAATAAATATAGTTTACTACAGAAAGACAGACAGAAGACACTATGAAAATAGCTAAAATAAACTGTTCAAGCAGTATCAACGTCTGTCAATTGTCTTACTTTTCTGATGGCATAAGCAGCAGAACTGAGTTTTCCGGCCAATTTCGATATATGAGGGTTCCATTGAAGTTTTGAGTCAAGTGTGATACCCAAGAAAACTGTTGAATCTACTTAATCTAATTTATCACCGTTTATTCTAACATCGGTTGGCTCAGTTTTAACATTAGGTAGTGTAAATTTGATACATTTTGTTTTTTTTGCATTAAGCTGTAGGTTATTAACAGTAAACCAACTGAGTACTTCTGCGAGAGCATTGTTTACATCATCATAATTATTCTTACATCTAGTAACATTAAAAATGAGTGAAGTATCATCTACAAATAAAACAATTTCACAGAAGTAGTGGCATTTAGAGGATTGGGCGGGGTTGTTAACGAAACGAAACGAAATAAAAATTCAAATTCAAAATTATTTATTGCATGCCACAATGTGTACATAGTAATTAAATAAATAGGTACCTGCAAACGTTGTTAAAATAAACAATATAGCGCCCCGTAAGGGCATAGCAAACAGAAGGAGTACATCCTATCTACCTACGATCATCTACTTAAGCTGTTGACACGTCTCGATCCAAAAGTTTCCTACGTAATCTCACCTAGTGACCAAAGGCTGGTGCGCAGAGGCCGGTAGGGTCAACGGACAACTATAAATCAGCGATGGACCGCAATTGTACGTCGTTAGACCTGCAATTTATCAGTTAGGACGACGCCGGGACACACGGGCCGATGTTTTTAAATATCCCGATGCCGATGGGACGAAGAAAATTAGAAAAGTATAGAACAAAATACTTTATTGTGCACATAACAAAAAAGACACAGACATGAACAAGAAATAGGAGTTGTACAATGGGCGGCCCTAAAGCGAAATCTTTCAGGCAACATAGGGTTGGAGAGTATTGATACTAAATAAGATGGAGGCGTTGAAAAAAAAGTGTACAGTAATAATATATTACATCAACATAAATACTGATATATACACACATACATACATATATACATACAAACATATAAATATGTCAATTAATCTACACTTTCTACTCTTACTCTGTAAGCCAAAGGAGCCATTCAATGTCGACAACTACTCGTGGAAATTTTTTCAACACTTTGTCTTTTTTTACATTTTAATTGGTTCGCAACAATATTTGCGTAAAATTACATATATGTATAATATAAATCTTCTGTGCGTGTGTATGTTATTGAAATATCCTTCTAAACGGCTGGACCGATTTGAATGAAATTTTCTGTGTTGTTCAAGTAGATTCGAGAATGGTTTAGATTTACAATTGAACCTGGTAGGTGGCGCTGCTATAGGGGTCCATCATGGGATACGGGTGTTCTTCAGCGGACAAATGATTTGTTTGTTTTGTTGTCATGTAAACTGTCAAAGCGGTCCACTTTATCAAACATAGAATACTTACATTTATATCCATTTACATATTAGAGTGATGTAAATTTATCAAAAAACATCAAGAACTAAAACAAAAAGAAACGATAGATATTTAAATATACTGAAATTACCCTTCACCAAGTTAACATTAGTCTCATCCAGTCCTTACTTTATGTCAATCAAAATTTAAACCAGAACTTGGAAAAAATTTCGCAGTACACTACGCAGTTAAAAAAGTACTTGACTGAGAAATGTTTTTATACCTTAAAGGAATTTTTCGAATATAAATAACAACCAACTGAGTATGTAATATGATGTGGAAATATTTCTTACAATTAATATTTATGTAATTGACATGCAGATAATTTAATATGTTATATTTTGTTGGAATTATTGTATTAAGAACTTATTTTATGTTAATTTGTTAAAATGTTTGAATTAAATTGAATAATTGATTGTATTGTGACATCTAGGGCTCTCTGGACCAAAAATTCATTTACTTAATTGCTTATGCCCTTGCAGGACGTCACATATATGACATAAGTACTTGTACTGTGTAACTTTTGTGACATGCAATAAAGATTCTGATTGAGACTGTCGTTGTAACTTGTGACCACTAGATCACAAAGAGTGGCCAGCGAGACAAAAACACTGGCTCTGACCTGATTTAACCTTGGCTGTAATAAAAAACAAATGTTATGTACAGACATGATCCTGTTATAGTTTTTTGTAGTGAAGATCAACCAAGGAGGTATCTATAAAAAAGGAAGAAAAAAGTTGAATTAAAAAAGCGACTAGTGTGTTAAGATGACAGGCAACAAGTTGCGTGTCACAAGCCGCTCCCGGATTATTCCAGACCGATCTAACATCAGGGAAGCGCAACCTTTGGAAAGAAATTATAAGGTACCTATTAATATTATTATCTTTATTTATTTTCTTTCTTAAAACTAGACTTTTGTTATTATTCTCTTTTTTACACTAAACTAGTATTCAATAAACATATTATTACTTGTATCAATAAGGCATCCCGTGCCTTGGCGTTTGTTATGCGTTCGTCTAAGTCATTCAAACATATGAAAACTATCAAAATTTCTTTACTCTGCATAAGTCCGTAGCCACTTGGAGTACGCTAGTTCAATTTGGAACCCTCAGTATGATTTGTACCTATATAATTAATATTGAAAAAAAATCAGAAAAAATTTACACGTTATTTGAATTATAAATTCAGAATTCCTATAAAATGTCTTATGAACGACGCTGCGCTAAGTTTTTTTTCTTACCACTTTCTGTTAGACGGAACATTGCAGACATTGTACCTACTACTATTTAAGATAATCAAAAGTACACTAGATTGACCTGATTTGCTGAGCAAAATTACTTTAAAATACGTAGTAAGCGAGCACCCCGAAACAATTCATATAAACCATTTAGCATCTCCTCTACTCACACCAACTATAGACAGAGCAGTTTTCTCGTAAGAGCGTGTATGTGTATTAATAATACTAATGCTAATATAGACGTATTTGTTGACAATTCAAAATTAATTTTATTGTACTTAAAGTTTAGTTTTACTATTACTGTAAGTAGATATCTTAGATGTGGTAGCTTGTCAATAACTTATAGTAATAATTTTTGCTGATATTTTTTTACAATTGCAAGCTGTTAGCTATCATAAAATAAATAAATAAAAAATATTTTTTTTTTTGTTGTTTATGGTTTTTTGCCAGACGGTCAGATGGTGTCTGATAATTATTTATGTAATTGTGTTTTATCATTGAAAGCGTTTCTGTATCACGTTCGTAAAAGAAAACATACACAAGAAGATACACAAAAAGTAGAAAACATGCATTTTTATTATAAAAATAATATATGACAGAAGTTGGTTTCCCATTTCGCAACCGTAAAATTTATTAGGACATTATCGCTGTTTGTTACACTAACAAACATTAAAAGGAAAATTAAATATTTTACAATGAAACTTCAAGTTTTTCGTATATGAACATTTCTATAAAATGAAAAAAAAAAACTTACATTTTTGTATACAAATTATAATTTGAAAAAAGTATTAAAAATACTTACACGATCGGTATTCCAACCCGCATCCCATGCCAGGTCAGGTGTACTACCACCTATGCTATCGTGATGATATAAAAGTGAGAATACTAAATATTAAAATAGAAAAAGCATCAACATAATTAAAATTTCTGTAAACAACAGCTGCTCAAAAATGTTGCCGACTCCTAGTTATCCTGCGTCGATTCCGATCGTCAAACCTCGCTTAACCCTATAAAAGCGGAGTACATTGCTCAGTCCCCACTGTCATCTCAGTTCAGCACACACACGAGATCATGAAGACTTTTATTGTACTTGCCGTTTGCCTGGTGGTAGCTCAGGTGAGAAATTAGATTTAATTACATCATCGTCATCATCACCATCATCATCATCATCACCATCATCATCATCATCCTTTATGAGCCACTGCTGGGCGTAAGCCTCTCCAAGTGCGTTTCAATGTATATATAAATTAAAAATAATATTATATTGTAAATTATTTGCCAAATATTTAGAATATCTTTTAGCAAGTTATTTATTATTTTTAAGTGTCATACATACAACTCCCTTAGATAGAAAACTAAGCTTTAAGTATAAATAGATTTCTGTTACTTCGAGCAAACAGTGTTATTTCATAAATGTACATGCATGGTAATGTTAATATATGCGTAGAGTTCGCGTAAATTTTAGAAACAATCAAGTTTATTTTAATAATTAAAAACAATATTTTAATAATTAGTTTAGTTGTGTGCTTTTGTGCTTTTTACACAAATATAAAAATGGGTTACTAACAAAACATACATTGATCACAACATGATTGTTGGTATTTCAAATTGTTTACAATATTAAAAAAAGCAAAAATGAAAAAACGGAAAAAGATGGAATATATTTGTTTGCTATTTAAAGATTTATCTTAGCTCATAGTGACTAAAAAAAAAAAAACAAATGTTGAAAAAATTTCCACGAGCAGGATTTTAAAAGTGACGGTAGTTGTTGACATTGAATGGGCGCCTTTGGCTTTCAAAGTAAAAAGTGTTGAATAATTTCGGCGGGCTGGTTAGAACCACGATAGCTCAATTGGAAGATCACCTGACCCGGTATGGCAGAAGGGTGCAAGGTTCAAATCCTGCTCGTGGAAATTTATTCTACATTTGTGTTTTTGTAATTTGTTCGCAACAAAATTTGCGTTAAAAATTATTTGAACGTTTCATAGTGACTAAATTGAACGCCTCGGTGGCCTAGTGGCAGAGCTCTTGGCCCGATACGGAAGGTCCCAGGTTCAATTCCCAGGTCGGGCAAATGTATTTCGGATTTTTCCTATTTCCGGGATGCATAGCCCGGGTTTGTAATCACCAACTTAATTTCAATGATGATGACCTTTGCCCAGCAGTGGGACAATTATAGGCTGTTTACTATAGTGACTAAATTAAATTGCCAACCCTGTATACTAAGCGTTTTTTCTCTCTAGGCCCTCACTGATGAGCAGAAGGAGAAACTAAAGAAGCACAAGACAGAATGCTTGGCGGAGACCAAGGTGGACGAACAGCTAGTCAGCAAACTGAAAGCAGGAGACTACAAGGTAACTATGAAGTATTTGGTGGTTTAGAAACAATTGAAAGGTTTAGTATAACTCTACTAAATTGGGACGTTCAGAGGCTAATAATAATGCTATTACAGACCGATAACGAAAATTTGAAGAAGTATGCGTTGTGCATGCTGATCAAGTCGGAGCTGATGACCAAGGAAGGCAAGTTCAAGAAGGACGTCGCGCTCGCCAAAGTGGCTAACCCTGGTGAGTTGACATGTTGGGTCAGAGATCGAAACAAACACAGTGGTTGTAAATAGTTATTTATTTCGGTGCAAGAGAGGTCGCGGGAAATTACAGGCGTCAATATGACAGTGACAGATCTTTGTTACTTTGAGTTGCGTTCCAGAACAATAACTAAAGCTAGAATTGCGTTTATAAATCCAAGAAGGTTCTTACACAAAACAAACTGCAACTACGTCTGTAGGCGTGTATTTGATGACAAAAATTTCATTCGATACTCCTTTTTTGTTTCCTCTAGAAGGTGTGATTGATACGTAGCATTAAAATATAATTCAATAGCTGTTGAGAAAAAAGACGTTCAAGCCAGTATGATCAAATTCAAATTTATTCTAATAAAATAAATAACTAGCATACAGACTTTAGTCTTTCGACTAAGCTTACTTATCTTTGTCGTAATAACAAAGTATTTGTTAATAGTATCGTTAAAAACATACAGTTAGAGATAAGACCGCCAATTCCTCGGTAGTGTCGGCAGTAGAGGATCCAGCATAATGTTAATAAAATAAGGCGTTCTAGCCTAGGAACCAATAACAACATGCGATATATCATTGGACAAGATTTTTTATGTACTTTAATTATTGTTATGGCGGGAAGTAGCAAATCACTGTGTGGAAAAAGTTATGGCACAATAAAGCAGACTTCAACATTTATTTATTTTTGGAATTTCGTTATAAAATGGTTTAACAAGCATTACGTCATTTTATGTAGGTACTAAAACTCAAGTAGTCGGTGCATACAAAAATATCAACTGTTGTCAAAATGATGCGCGGGCGCATCCAAAATGTACTTATATAACCGTAACTACATAGTTACATAGGGACACCCCTAGATCTTACTTGTTTTCTCAGAAATAGTGTGGGCTAAAGTGATCTTAGTATGTAGGTACTTCGAGTTTAAGCATACCAGCTCCTATAGCACAAGATGAGTGAGAGCGACATATATGTCACATCTAAACGTCAAATCTAAACATTTTTTATTATCATCATCATCAAATTTAAATAAATAATAATTAATTAATTTAAATTTTTTATGAATTGATAAAAATATACGTAGATATAGAAATATATTATACATGAGACAGATCTAGATTGATAATAATTATATGGATTAGACGTTTAGATTTGACATATCTCGCTCTCACTCATCTTATGCTACTAGTACTGCTAGATTGAACCGACAGCCAATATAAAAGCATCAAACGCTAAAGAAATATATACGTACAGAACCCTTAGGTGCAGCGCAGACGACACACTTTTTGTGCGATCGAGTCTGCGGTGCCATAGTTTTCTGTGCGTTATTTATATGCAGTAACACTGTGCGCCGCAGACTCGATCGCACAAAAAGTGTGTCGTCTGCGCTGCACCTTAGTACTCGCATTTAACTAATTTTTTTTTTTGGCCATCACTATTTTAGTTTTACAAAAAAAATCAAGAAATTGATGATAAACATAAAAATAAACACTTACTATTTTTACACAGCAGCTTGGGACTTCCCACCATAACAATAATTAAAGTAAATAAAAAAATATTTCCAATGATATATCGCATGTTGTTATTGGTTCCTAGGCTGGCTTCCATATATTTTTGCCCCATCTCCTTTACCAATTGGAAGGCGAGAGGATATCCTTATTTTGTTTTCTGGAGCTAAAAATGTATCTTTCTCTCTTGACACAGCTGACAAACCCCAAGTTGAGAAGCTGATCGACACATGCCTGGCCAACAAGGGCAACACTCCCCACCAGACCGCGTGGAACTACGTCAAGTGCTACCACGAGAAGGACCCTAAGCACGCCATCTTCCTGTAAATTACCCAAGACCTGCCATTGCAAATTGGAACTTACCTCTGTGAGAGAAGAACGGTTTTAACTCTATTTTCCAATATTGTTTTGTTACTTTTTGATCCGCCATTGAAGATGCAATTTAAATTAACGGTAATATTGTGTCCTAATAGAAATTCAACCTTAATGTTGAATACAAATTAAACAATAAATGTTGAGCCAGATCTAGTTTTTAATGACAATAAAAATGTTTTTTTTTGTTGTTGTGGTCTTTACTGAAATTAAGAAATCGTGACTGCTTGATCGAATTTACTAGTTTTGAATAATAACAAGATTTTGCTTCAAATTATTGATGTTTTTTATTTTACTTTTGCGAAGCAGTTTTTCATTTATCTTTTTACATTATTAGTTCTATAATTCCCAGACCTCCATGAATTTATTCCTACCACTACAGTGGCGGCCTGACCCCTGGTGCGGTGGTTAACGTGCCAAAGGTATCTTTCGAAAAAGGCCGGTCTTCGGATGGGTGATCAAAAATATATGACCTCGAGCTCCTCTGGTCATCGAAAAGCACGTAAAACATTTTATAAGTGATCATCTTTGGTCAATTGATCACTTTTATAAAATTTTTGGTGTTAACATTTTGTAAGACTTTTTTTTAATACTTTACACGGCAAATTACTCCACTCCACCTAATGATAAGTGTAAATGGAGTCCACGACTAGTACAACGTGAAAACATACAGCATCAGTCACTCTCACCTTGCCACCCAAAAGGTGCTTTTCCACACCTCGTTTTAAGGATCCCATGTCATAGGATAACGTGTGCTGGTAGACTCTTTCATCTTTTGGAGGCGCTACAAAGAATCGAGTCAGTTATTCAGCGAGTTAAGTTATTTGTGCGCGATGGAATGTTGTTACTTTGTTTGATATATTATTTTAAAAAATGGAAGCGGAGGAAAACTGTCAATGCCAACTTCAACCTCGAAATATAATCATACTATGATGTAAACCAATAACGTACAATAAATCTTTTAAAGTTAATCGCATTTCATAACTTATGTAGTAATGAGGAGCTCGATGGCGCAGTGGTTATCGCGCCCGGTCTGCGAGTGCTGAGGTTAAACAACTTTCGCAAGGGCCGGTCATTGGAAAGGTGACCAAAAATTTGTCATCTTGAGCTCCTCCGTGCTTCGGAAGGCACGTTAAGCCGTTGGTCCCGGCTGCATTAGCAGTCGTTAACAACCACCAGTCCGCACTGGGCCCACGTGATGGTTTATGGCCCGTTCTCTCTATCCATCCATAAAGAAGGCTCGTGCCCCAGCAGTGGGGACATAAATGAGCTGATGATGATAATTATTTAGTAATTATTTTGATACCTCAGCCCAAGTGGACGGGGGCCCGATGCCACTAACACTTACAGAATACAATAAACATGCACAGTTTAGGCCCAAGACACCGTACCTACTCGTGGAACAAGGGTACGACGAGCCGGTTCACATGCGCTCTATACCCGGTACAGACATGTACCTGGGTGCTTCTCCCCTCCCCATTCTTTCAACCTGAACTGAGGTCCGTGCCTTTAGAGGCGTCCTCGGGTTGTTCCGCTCCCCGATCTGATCCAAACCCCTCCAAGAATCTAGTAGGGCACGGTTACACGCACTAGTGCGTGATGCTATACCCTCTAGAAAACCTCTTACGGTGATTCGTTTCACACGTCTTGACCCCTCTAAGTTTCTCGTCGCCTCCAAAAAAGCCCGGTGAAGCTGAAAATTCCCAGTGGCAATCAATCTCTTACTATATTGTCGACCTTGTTTTGATTTTACGGTCAATGTTATACTAACCCAGCTCGTAGTTATGATATCCAACAATAGTGTTTATACTATCATAAATTACTAATAAATGTTAAATCAAACAATCGAAGTGTATGAAGTTAGGTCGCCCGCAGACTTTACACATTTATTAATACTTTTCTTTAAAAAAAAACACAAATGTTGAAAAAATTTCCACGAGCAGGATTTGAACCTGCACCCTTCTGACATACCGGGTCAGGTGCTCTTCCAATTGAGGTATCGTGGTTTTAACCAGCCATAATAAAAGATCTTTTTTTATTATGATTATAGAATAGATAGAATAAAATACTTTATTGTACACATAAAATAAAATAAAACACAATACATGTTAACAAAGTAATAAAAATTGGAGTCGTACAAAGGGCGGCCTTATCACTAAAAGCGATATCTTCCAGCAACATAGTGATGGAGAGGACTGATAATAAATAAGATGGAGGCGTTGAAAAAAAAGTGTACAGTAATAATATATTACATCAACATAAGTACACATATATACACACATACATATATATACAACCGTACAAATATGTCACACATTTGAGAACAAAATAAATAGTAGACTAACAGTAGAATTACAATTGCAGTTGAATTTATAAAAAATTATGTAACAAACAGAGAATAAGTTAATACTAACACATTGAATCTTGGACATTTAAATAAATAAATATTTTATTCTATTCTATTCGTTTGCTTTTAAAACTTGAAGTAGATAAGTGTGCAGTTGTCCTTAGGTTATTGATTAAGTTATTATTCTGAAAGGAAAGAACATCCCCTTTCTCATGGAATTGTTCGTCAGTTTGTGGTTATATCACAGATGAAGTGGTTGACTGGAAAAACTGAAAACACATAAAAAAATGAAAAAAATATTTATTATATTATGGTTTATGACAACCGTTGTGCTGGTAAGATATCTTTTCATTATAGTGTTCATTCCACTTAGTTGTGAGCTGTTAGTGTTCCTAGTTCTTTTGTGTTGGATAGCGTATCGGTGAATTTTTCTAATCTATACTTATAATATTATAAAGAGAAAACCGTTGTATTTTTGTATGTATGTATGTTTGCAACGAATAAACTCAAAAACTACTGGACCGATTTAAAAATTCTTTCACCATTAAAATGCTACATTAGCGCTGAGTAACATAGGCTATATAAATAATAATAATTATTATTAACCATTATTGTACCTATAGTCGTTTCGGCAAACGGTCTTTTAGCCAAGAGCCTTGATCAACACCTAGAGAGGCTCTCGCTGAAAGGTTGGGTCAAGAGTCAGATGCAAAAGGCAGTACTCCTTGACACGGCACGTATTGTCAGGAGGTTCCTCACTCTGCAGCCCTAATCACCGATAGCTTGGGTCTACCCCCGCTGCCGGTGGCAACCTAGGTTAAGTTTTTTATAATATTTTATATTAAAAATATGTTTTTATATAAAATATTGTAAAAAAAATTTCTTAAGATATATGTTTCATAAAGAGAATAATAATAATAATATTAAATAAAATACTAAATACGACAATTTAATTTTCCAACACAAAATGATTTGTTTGTTTTGTTGTCATGGAAACCACTGAAATATATTTAACTCAATGATGGAAACTGTCAAAGCGGTACGAAGTCCGCCGGGTCAGCTAGTAACAAAAAAAAGGTAGTTTGTTTGAGGAAAATCAAGTGGAATCCTCAATTACTTGGTCCCTTGAAGTGAAATGATCAATTTTGTAAAGTTTTTGTAGATTTTACTGTATGTATAAATATGTATCATACTATGTTATGTAACACATTCAATACATACATTTTATTGTTATGCACTCTTTCTCTCTCTCCAATGAACGAACTGTGACTACCTGTACCTTTCACACTTCTCTAAGCGTGCAAATGTGTTAGAGATGGGGTTAATGGTTTTATAATGTTTTATATAGATAGGCCATTACTATTCGTTATATCATTTAGGTAATAAAAGTTTATTGTTATTGGAGGCATTGCATGAACGATTTATAGGCGTAAAAATTTTTAACATAGGTATACTACTCGAAAAACACCATTGACTGCCCATGTCAACACAGTGGCTTTTCAGCGATAAGGCCGCCGTTTGTACTTTTTTGTATGGTCCAATTTGTTTCTTAGATAATTATGGTGAACAATAAAGATTATTACCATTCCATTTAAATTTCGTTTCCAAAATGTGTTTTAGTGTTTGAAAGATGAGCATGCAGCTAAATTGAAGAAATGGCACATGGAGTGTATGGTAGAATCTCAAGTGGACCCTGATCTGATAATCAAGCTGAAGGCTGGAAGCTGGAAAGTGAGTTTCCTTTCATAGTTATACACCTTAACTGGCACATCATCATCATCAGCTCATTTTTATGTCCCACTGCTAGTGCACGAGCCTTCCCTATGGAAGTGGAAACATCGCAGATATACCACCACGTAGGCCCAGTGAAGTGGACCAGTTGTTAATTACTGCTAATGCAGCCGGGAACAACTGCTTTACGTACCTTCCGAAGCAAGAAGGAGCTCTAGATGATAAAGTTTTGGTAGTCCATCCAATGACCGGCCTTTGCGAAAGTTGCTAGACCTTAGCAATGGCAGACCAGGCGTGTAAACGACTGCGTCATTGATACTTTTTTTTTGAGAGAGTTTGCTGATTGCATCAGACGGCATTTTCAGCTTCAACGGGCTTTTTTGGGGGCGGCGAGAAACTTAAAGGGTCCCTCAAGCCGTGTGAAACAAATCACCTTCGGAAGTTCTCTAGAGGGAACGGCATCACGCACTAGTGCGTGTCGCCGTGCTCTACTAGAGAGCTACGTCATCGAGCTCTTCACTTTTTCCCTCTTCTGTGTGCCCTTTGACAAAGGCTTCCTCCAACCCTTTTCACTGTTTTCTATCGCTTGCCAGTTTTGTCCCTAACTTCACTAAAACATCCTCCTATCTCTTCTGTTGTTTATTTTTTTCCTTTTTTCTTTATTCTGTAAGCACTTGGCCTTGATCTTACTTAATATTAAGTGTTGATAAGGCCGAAGGTAAGAGCGCGCTTCACCCGGAGTCCTCAACTAATAAGGCATTCGCTATCTTATCTCTAGCTGCCGGAACAGAACAATGCTGCAAATGTTGGTGTTAAAGCGACATATTTGGATAAGATGGTGGTTGCTAGCCAGGCGGACAAACAAGCCCTACCATCAACCAAACAGTGTACACAGACATGTGCCCCCCGCTAGGAATCGAACCCGGGACTTTTGTGGTGGTCTTAACCACAAGACCACAGAGGCGGTTGGCAGTTCTTTATCTTAATACTTACTTGCAGTTTTTGTTATAGCTCAATGACAAAAATCTTAAGCAATGGGTGCTGTGTTTACTGAACAAGTATAACATAATGTCAAAAGAAGGCGTTTACCGAATAGACAATGCTCTGGCGATGGTTCCTGACAGAGGTAAATATAGACCCATCACCATCACTATTACCATCACCAGCTCATATACATCCCCAGTTCTCCACTGCTGGGGCACGAGCTTTTCCTATGGATGGATAGAACGAACGGGCGATAAGTCACCACGCGGGCCCAGTGCGGTAACCGTAGTTAACGACTGCTAATGCAGCCGGACCAACGGCTTTTCGTGCCTTCTGAAGCACGGAGCTAGAGATGTTGATCTTTGGTCACCCATCCAATGACCAGCCTTTGCGAAATTTGCTTAACTTAAGCAATCGTAAACGGGCGTGTTAACCACTGCACCATCGAGCTCTTTAGTATACTCCCACAGTTGGGCAAAGCACTCCATCATTGAATCAAGTTATCTCGACAATTAATGGGTATTCGCTTTATCATCACGCTTGCCAAATGGGTGGGTTGTCGGTGACGAACACGGGCTATGCATACCAACATCTGAAATAGATTTTTCGCGTTCTGGAGATTGAACCAGGGACCTTTGGGTCGATACCGTAGCTAGATTGCCACACAGCTACCAAATCCACGTGGACCAGCATAGATTGGCTAACGACATTTTTCTGTAACCAATGCGCTGTTGTTGACCTTAGACAATGGAGCAGCTGGCCCTGAGGTTGTCACTTTGCAATATAGCTTTGTAACAAAAAACCTCAACATATCTCAAATGCCTCAGCCTTTGAAATGCCTTTTTTTATCACGATTAATAAAAAAGGTAAATTTTCTTTAAGAGTGTATAATAATTGTGTATATGGAAAATGTAAAAACAAAAATGGCTGAGTAAAACAAAGAAGCCGCTAGGGATGCGACACAATCCGATGTGTGCGATTCGATTGTAGTGTTGTGGTAAATGCAATATTGATTGCAACAGTTGCTTTTTGGGTATGTTCGTAATTTTCCGGGGTTCTATGCAAGGTACTCTATCTTCAATATCTACACATGCTGTTGATATTGAAGTAAAGGAACCAGCGTACAACTGTCCCACTGCTGGGCAAAATCCTCCATTATGGAAATCGAGTCTCTGCTACAATTGATGGGTATTGGCTTAATCACCACGCTTGCCAAATGTGGGGTCACAAACCCGAGTGCACCCAATAAATCCGAAATACACTTTGCCCGACCTTGGAATTGAACCCGGGACCTTTGCGTATCGGGCCGAGAGCTTTACCACACGGCCACCGAGGTGTTACTGTAGATAGACAGAAAAAAAAACTTTTTTTTTTCAGACAAGAAAAAGATTGAATTTGTAATAGACGAGTGCATACCAGTATATACGACGGCCCCGGCGCCTCGAGAAATAGCTTGGAGGTACTCCAGGTGTTACCAGAAGAAGATGCTGGACCCTAAATTTAAAGACTTTAAACTACATTACCTTACCATTTTCTACTAGGCCATCGGATTTCGCTTATTTTATAATTTTTCTATATAAGGTCACATTTTATCAACTGCAAATATTTTGAGGATAAATTCAACAACATATACAAACTATTTTTATAAGAAAACCTTAAATTTTTATACGATAGTTTTCAAGAAAAACGCCAAAAGACATTTCGATTAAAAAGAAAAATAAAGCACTTTCGGTAGTTTCAATTCAAAGCAGTCGAAACAGAGAGGCCGCAATGCCTTCACCGCTTACACGTGCCCCTAGTTTCATTCAAAAGAGTCGACAGAGAGGCTACTATTAAAAATATTACAATCTTTGTGTCAGGAAAAGTAAAAAAAAAACTAGCCTGTTTTTTTAAATGCTCTAGGGCCTTATTTCTTTGATATAATTAGATGTTTTGTCAAAATATTTACAGTTGATAAAAAAGTGACCTTATATAGAGTGTTTTCTTTAAATGGGACATTATGGGACAGATGTAGTATAGTCTATTATAATATAATAATATAGTATAGTATTATGGGACAGTAAGAGGAAGTCGAAATCATGAGAGATACAGAGTAACTGTCTTAGACACATTAGCTATTTTTCTTGGCATACCAAAAATTTTGTCAAGTGTGAATTGTACATAAAAACTTTAAAAAAAAATTAACATGCTGTATCTGCATGTATCAAAATGAAACCCATTCAAGTACAAACTTTATGAGGAAACTATTCATTTAATTTGACTTCTGTTGCACCGATTTTTCTTACGATGCAATCAAATTATCTTTCCCTAAAACAGAGATAATCCACATAAAGAAACAACTCGCGCTTCACCAAAAAAATTATATGTCAAAATTATTTTCAAGACCTAATGTTTCCTAAGATAGATTCCCTGTATCTTCTATAGTTTCAGATTTTCCCACACCCTCCCAGTTGACTGTTTGCACTATGGAAATAAATAATTTAGTTTTTAATTGTTTCATTTTTATTTCATCTATGTATGTATGTATGTTTGCATGGAATAAACTCAAAAACTACTGGACTGAAAATAGTTATTTGTGCAACAAGAGAGCAAAGTCGTTTTTTGCTGCGAGTGCTGATTTTGAATCCTGAGCAAGCGAAGGATTCAAAGATTGAATCACGAGCGTAGCGAGTGATTCTAAAGTTGAATCCTGAGTGTGGCGAGGGATTTAAAGGCACGAGATGCAAAAAACTTTGCTCTCGTGTAACACACATAATTTTTCACTTCAGCAGCGAGAACACTTTAGGAGATAAAATATATTACGTAACATTATTGAAACTAGAAATAAATATTTACAGGTTAAATATCAGTTTTATTTGCAGTAAATACTTATTTTCGTTTAAATACAGCAATAAGTTAAACATTCAATAAATTACATTAAAAGACAATTATTTTTTTGCAAAATTTCTTTAGTTAGTAGGTACGAGATTCCGAACGTGTTTGTTTTTGAGGTGGAATTCAAAATTGGAACTTCGAAAGGGCTGGTCTTTGTCTCTCTCTTTCTAATGGTGGGAAAAAGATAGAGTGTGAATGTTTCAAATTGTATGATTAACCCAAGGCTGAATAAAATATTCGCGGCTTTCAAAAAAAATAAAAAAAAAAGGTTTTCTGTAAAGTCGGTTTACTGACGATAGTTGAACGTGACAACGTCTTAAGAAGGTGTCGGGAAGTGTTGACGTCAAAAAAGTCACGTCCGCCATCTTGGATCTCGAAATAGATGTTGTATTCGAAATCGGCACCCCCGAAAACCATGGAAATGATACCCATATTGATTTTACATAAAAAAGTTGCGTCCGCCATCTTGGATCTCGAAATAAATATTGTATTCGAAATCGGCACCCCCGAAAACCATGGAAATGATACCCATATTGATTTTACATAAAAAATTTGCGTCCGCCATCTTGGATCTCGAAATAAATGTTGTATTCGAAATCGGCACCCCCGAAAACCATGGAAATGATACCCATATTGATTTTACATAAAAAAGTTGCGTCCGCCATCTTGGATCTCGAAATAAATGTTGTATTCGAAATCGGCACCCCCGAAAACCATGGAAATGATACCCATATTGATTTTACATAAAAAAGTTGCGTCCGCCATCTTGGATCTCGAAATAAATGTTGTATTCGAAATCGGCACCCCCCAAAACCATGGAAATGATACCCGAGCGATATAACGCGGCATTAGCGAGCGATATAACGCGGCATTAGCGAGCGATGTAACGCGGAACTTTTTCGTGCGTGCAGCCGGTTCTATCGAATTATAAGACGTTGTCACGTCAAAAAATTAAAAAGTTACTTTGTCTCACTCAGTGAGCAAAATCGCATTTTGCTCACTGATTTCAGGCAGCAAAACCTACATGTTTGAGCTACTGAAGTGAAAAAATCTTTCTACATTAGAATGCTACATTAGCGCTGAGTAAATAGGTTATATAAAAAAAAACTAAAAACTAGGGGCCCTGACCAGACGGGGGCACTGACGGTGCCCAGTGCTCCAGCTCAAGCCGGAAGCTGTTGCCTTAGGGGTGACGTATGCGGATACCATCGCCAGAGCCAGGAAGGCCATTCGCTTGAAGGAGCTCGGCATCACTGGCGTCCGGATTAAGACGGCCCAATCTGGAGCCAAGCTGATTGAGGTGCCTGGTGCCGACAGTGAAGAGGCCGCCGACAAGCTGGCGCTAAGAATTGAGGGTGTTGTGTCGGACGTTGCAATGGTTGTCCGTCCAGAGAAGCGGGCGGATATCCACCCCTACGGTTTTGACAGCTATGTCACCTCGGAGATGGTGATCGCCGCTTTATCGGCACAGGGAGGTCGCCTTGAAGGCAAAGTCAAGGTTGGAGGTTTTCGGCCGGGCCCTGATAGCTCAGCGTCAGTACTGGTCCAGTGTCCTGTAGGGGCGGCGAGGAAACTCGCAAAGTTGGAAAAGCTGCAACTTAGTTGGAGCCTGGCCAAGATTGAGGCCATTAGACCCAGACCCATTGTTTTAAGTGCATGGGGATGAGCCATACGCGGCCTATGTGCCTCTCGAAGACGGACCGAGCAGGGTGCTGCTTTCGCTATGGCATGCTTGGCCACCAGGTGGGAGTATGCACCAAGCCGCCACATTGCCTGGTGTGTGCCATAGCGGCACTGCCCCACGGGCATATTATGGGCAGCAGGGAGTGCCGCCCTCCTGTCATAAGGATGAGGGACCCGGAAGAGCAGGGGAGAAAGCCTGCTACTACGGCGCCGGAGAAAATGGAGGCCACTGAGGGGCCGCCTTTGATAGTTGAGGCACCGGCTGCCTCACAGCCGTTATCCCCCCTCCCCCCTCCTTAGCCTTGGGGCAGATATCAACGCCTCTTCCTCCGGAATGGGCACTGAGAGGGTCCTGGGCTTGGAGGTGGAGGAGGAGGTGGTGAGGGAAAGGGAGAACCTGAGAGAGGACAAAGAGGATGGGGAGTCTGAGCGCGACGAAGACCTCGGACGCAGTGTTTCCCCTACTCTGCCTAGAAGGAGCAGGCGGTCTGCCAGGTTGGCCGGGCAGCTGCCTAGAAAGGAAAGGGAGTACCGCTAGTGCCGGGTTCTGTCCCGGTGCGCGTCGCAATCTCGAAATGGAGCAGCTGTCCAAGTGCCTTGTCCGCCGCACACCGACCTCGGCAGTGGCGGATGGGGCGTTTTGGTCTTGGTGGTGGTGCACTTTGTGTCACTTAGTGTCGTAGTTTCCGATTTTTCGTGCTATGTTATCAGTACGTGCCCGTATACAGGCACGCGGCCGTCAAAGTACATGTTTCCCTCGCAAACGAGGGAAGAAGTGTGCGGAGATGGCCGTAGGTTGGTATACGGGCGCAGGGTGGCAGCCGCGGTTTTAATCCCTTTGGATGTGTACTGTGGTTGTCGCCTTATAAAGCTCGGATTGTGGTCCCCCAGGGGTTTAGTGGGTATCCCCCTCCGTCTCGCCCTCCCAGCCGGAATTTTTTCTTAGCAGCTGACTTGGGGCTTCTCTCCTTGTCAGTGGGTGTGGAAAGGCGGACGGGTGAGTCCCACATAACCGGGTGCCTCTTCAAGGTCCGGTAGTCGTAATGGCTTACTTGGGACAAAAAAAAAAGGTTATATTATTGTAATGTTTACCGTACTTACCTTAGAATCTTGCGCCTTTTTTCTTATTTCGCTTCTTCTAAATAGCTTTTCTAACGTATTTATCAGATTACTTACAGGTTTCTTTCCATACTTAAATGGAATTACCGGCGTAATTACGTTGAGGTTGTTTTCGATATTCGTTCATCACACTGTTATTTACGCTGAGATAACGCTTCCAGTTGAGAATCACTAATTCAATTAAGTATTTAACTGTTCAAATCACCATTAAAGGAATTATTTTTAGAAATTTTAATACATTGTTTACGGAGCTATTGTTTACATGGCAATTAGCGCCCTCTCTCTCACTCTACTCTAACTCTGTAAGCCAAAGGAGCCAATGTCGACAACAACGTCATCGTCTTTAAAAAGTTGTTAACTTAACTAAAATAAAATTATGTAAATTATGACGTTAGCAACTATGTGAAAAAAGTGTTCAAAAAAATTCCACGAGCGTGTGTCGAACCCTCACCCTATGACATACCGAGTCAAGTGCCATTATGCTATCGTGGTTCTGTCTAACCCGCTGATATTTATCATCACTACTTTGTAAGCCAAAGGAGCCGTTTTTTTATAACTAAATCTTAGTTATTTTTATTTTTATTAGGATTTTTATAGTTTTTACGTCAGAGAATGCTACCCATATTAAACAAATTATTTGACTTTGACATTGAATGGTGAATAAAACTTAGTCTAGGCTCTAAAGGATCTCAATATCACAGCCTGAACATAATCCGAAGACGTAAGTACTTTTTAAATAACTACCAAGTCTCTGTGAAACAATTGACAATATACTATAGCGGTTAGTTTGTGAAAAGTGCGGTACGCTTCAGTCTAACGATGACGAACTGAATTAATAATTTCCCTCTGGCAGAATAATGATGCACTACAACAAAGTGGGGAGTATTCGAGCATGCTAATTTATGTGCTAGTTTATCGGTAGTCCTTTATGTGTGCAAGAGAGGGCGCTGTTGCAGGTTTTACGAAGTGAATGGTAGATGGCGTTTATGTGACAAATGTCTTTTTACATCTAATATATAAAATTCTCGCGTCACAGTTTTCGTTGCCATACTCCTCCGAAACGGCTTGACCGATTTTGATGAAATTTTTTGTGCTTATCCAGTATCTATGAGAATCGGCCAACATCTATTTTTCATCCCCCTAAATGTTAGGGGTAGTCCACCCCTAAATTTTATTTTTTATGGCAAAACGACGTTTGCCGGGTCAGCTAGTATTTTTATAATTTTACATTGAATATTTTCTTATTGCTTTGGATAATTAGTATTATTTTTGTAGCAATTAGCAATACTCAGTTTTTTAGTGATGTCAGCATTCTAGGGAATGTTCCCATGAGCTGAAGGATTTTTTATTTATTTATTTTAAATTGTTAATACTTATTTTGTGTGTTTAGTTAAGTTATGCTTTTTTTAGTCATTAATTATGGCAGAATAGCAGGGTTTGTGGGTCTCCTGCAAGCACTAAGCCATAGACCTTTTTGTCTATGTTTTTTTGGCAAATAAATATTATTATTATTATTTCCGTGAAGCTGGTCTTTCTGTTAACCTTAAAAAAATCACTAAAAAACAACGAAAAAAAAGAAATAAAGAAGAATAATAGCATAAGCTCTTTTAAAATATCTTTAATGTGATAATTATCACAATGGGGAGAATCCACGTCTTTCAACTCATAGACTTGAGGAGAAACAACATTAAGGACAAGAGCCTTTACAAAACGAGGCGCTAGCTTAATAGAAAAAGTATCAGCGCCTGATATAATGTGCTACATTTAAACTCTTTTGTATAATTATTTTTTCACTTCAGTAGCTCAAACATGTAGGTTTTGCTGCCTGAAATCAGTGAGCAAAATGCGATTTGAGTGAGCCAAGTAACTTTTTAATTTTTTTTTTCAGAAAGCCGCGATTATTAGGTTAATCATACAATTTGAAACATTCACACTCTATCTCTTTCCCGCCATTAAAAAGAGAGAGAGACAAAGACCAGCCCTTTCGAAGTTCCAATTTTGAATTCGACCTCAAAGACAAACTTTCGGAATCTCATACTAACTAAAGAAATTTTGCAAAAAGATAATTATGTATTTTAATGTAATTTATTGAATGTTTAACTTATTATTGTATTACACGAAAATAAGTATTTATTGCAAATAAAACTGATATTTAACCTGTAAATATTTATTATATTATTTATTTCTAGTTTCAATAATGTTACGTAATATATTTTATCTCCTAAAGTGTTCTCGCTGCTGAACTGAAAAGTTATGTGTGTTACACGAGAGCAAAGTTTTGCGTCTCGTGCCTTTGAATCCCTCGCCACACTCAGGATTCAAAATCAGCACTCGCAGCAAAAAACGACTTTGTTCTCTTGTTGCACAAATAACTATTTTATTACTTTACATATTCATAAAGAGCGTTGTCACATCATAGTATCACGTAGGTAACGTACCACTCGTAGGGAACATCGGGAATCATCAAAACTTGATTTTTGAACGTGAAGTTCGCAATCAAGGTATAACTGAATTAGATCATACAGTGGTAGTATAGTTTTTCGTCTTATTTATGAAAAAATGTAGTTATCTTCTCTTACCGGCTCAGTACCGCTGGCTCCAAATGTATTGTTCTCGAAATTTGAAAACTCTATATGAATGGTGTCTAGCTTGATGAACAAATGACTTATTGAGAGTAGCTTGAATGTTCTCTCATTGTCTGTGTGGTGGCATGTGCGTCGGGTCGTTGCATTCCCTAGGATGGTTGAGTGAAGCGATGGCTGATTCATACCTATGTCATACTCGTGAACGGGTGCCTCCTGTGGAGGCAGGTCTGCTATTGCTTACTTATCTTATTTTTATTATTATTGCACTCGTATACTTTATCTTTGTTTTTCTTAGACAATTTTTGACTTCTATTAGTATGACGTTGTGAAAATTGAAATTGGTAGGAACTTGATGTAATTTTTGCAAACTTAGATATTTTTTTATTTTGTTGTATTTTTGGGTGTTGTGATAGTCCTTTTTTTTGTGTGTTTGTTTGTGATAGAAAGTGTCCTTTTATGATAAGGCATTTTCGAATATTTTTGACGCTGTAAGGGAGAAAAGAGCTTGACACTTGCTGAGTTTCTTGCCGGTTCTTCTCAGTACAAGGCGGGAGCCCAGAGTAGACTTACGAACCGATGGCATAATGACGTTCATAAGAGCTATTTGTAGCTTAAACTGAATAAATGATTTTAAATTTTGAATTTTGAATTTTGAATGGTTTTTTATTCACGTTCTTTTATTATCGTTTATTGTTATATTAGAGACAACTATCTAATCAATTAAAGGGTAAAACTATTGTCGTATTTTCGCCATCATCACAGGCTAACATTCAGAAACAGTACGCAAACTAAAATAAATCTTAAAAATAAAGAATGTAAGTAGGTACATACTTAGGCCTTAAAATAAGAAAACTGTTCGGGCGACCTCAAAAACTAAGAGATGAATGATAGATAAAATTTGATAATACTAACTAAATGGTATTAATGATAGTCAGTACGCGCGGCCTTCTAGATAGCTAAACGATATTGATTTATGTGATGTATATGTATATTTGCCATCTACCTGTCCCGACTGCATCACACCACCACATCCCAGGAGGTAGCAGAGTTCATACGAATGAAGTCTAACTTTAATTTGAGGATTGGACCGCTGGAGTCGCGCCATAATACTTATTTATTTATTTATTTATTTATTGGCACGACAACAGAATACAAACCACATTTCATACAAAAACACATTTAAAAAAAATACAGTTAAGTTTGCGCTCCGATTGTAGTCGGGCACAGCGTTCGCTTACTCTATCATGCATACATTAAATATGGAGATCTCTGATAAAATTACAATAACTAAAATAATGGAAATAATTGAAATACTTAATTGAAATAATTGGAATGAAATCGATAAAAAACAACAATAAAAATAAAATTAAAATAAATTAAAGTTAAAATTTACAAATAGATAGAAACATGTCATAACTTTCTCTTGCATATCTTTAGGTAGGTGGGACGAGCTTCAAAGCGTTTGTGGTGCGAGTCCCGACATCAAAGCTGGACATCTTCATGAAGGAAGACTTCTGGCCGAAGGGTGTAGTCTACAGGCGCTTCCATGGAAAGTTGCCTGTTGCTACCAAGTTGGCACAGTAGATGCCAATCAAATAATACATACTAACATAGTTATTATATTATACAACTTATTATATGGGCCGCTCTGTATTTTTACCATCTTTTACATTGTTTGTTGCCTGAAATAAAGATTTATTATTATTATTATCTTTTATTTATTTTATTTCTTATTATTAATATTATTATTAAAAACTGCTAATAGGAGAAAACGTACCTACTGTACGTACTAGCTCGTACAAAAATGTTGAAAACAAAAACTTATTTCAACGTATTAAAGTAAGTATATTTTCATAAATTAGTTGTTTTTCAGACACTCAAAAGTGTCTGTGAATTTGCTTTATATCAAAAACTTAGAAGATTATGATGAAAATTATTATTCGAGTGAAAAGTCTACGCATTTTTGAAAAAACATCAGTGTTTCCGGAACTTGCTGACACATAAAATGTATCTCTTACGTAGTTTTAAGGTTAATAAAATTAAAAAAGATATGATACAGAAACTATTTTTTATTTTTGGAGGCTGTTGACATTCTAATTTATAAGACGGATCTCCCTTCTTCAGTTAGAGTCTTCCTCTAACCAACTTAAATTTAACGTAATTTTCCATGTCTCTAACTGAAACAGAAAAATATGTCTACATACATTAACATTTCTTGTAACATTATAATAATGCCTAGTTGAGATAGATACCGACGTACGTAATCGTATGTGTACCGCGATGAAAAAAATATTATAACTATTACCTATATGTACTTAATAGTTATATGTCTTATCCCTGAGTACGGCCCTGCGTTATTGTTCTGTACTTTGAATATGAAGAATACGTACCTAGGTATTCATTCTCCAAAAGCTCAATAAAATGTAGGTAAGGGGTATTTGACAATCTTCAGCTGGCTTAAATGGCTTAAATAAATAATAAAATCTTAGGTACGTATACCAGAAACCAAGTTCGCGTAGGTATGGTTCACCTTTCGGTAAAGTAAATCCAAATGAGCTATAGAATGGTTGTGTTTCACTATCTATTATTCCATTTTGTACAATATTTGCGTGTTTGCGAGCATATGTTATAATTTTTTTTTAAATATATTTATATTCTAAGCTAAACTAAACTAAGATGGAGCTCCGGGATAAGTTGATCGGCATCTTGAAGTCGGCAGGCTATGAGTTGAAGAAATGGTTGTCCAACTCACCCGCGTTGTTGGCTGGCCTGCCGAAAGATCATCAACAGAATCCTCATCTCTTTGACAACGTTGATAATCCGACTTCCTCGGCTGTACTTGGAGTACAGTATAATCCCGTCTAGGACGTGCTTACTTACCGGGTTGCTTTGGAACACCCCCCGGTCTGGACGAAGCGTCGTGATTCTTAAGGGATTGCAACTGTGCACCTGGTCATGTCCAAGACCAAGGCCGCCCCCCTGAGAACGCGGTTGACCATCCCCAAGTTGGAGTTGAGTGGTGCTTTGGTTAGTCGCTTGTTGAACCACGTTGCCTCCCTCTTCAAACCGGACATGGATGTCTGTGAGTGTTATCGGGAGAGCCGCGACGCGAAACAAAACGAGGTAGGGTCGCCACAAAGGCTTCGGTGCTCAAGGAAGACACGATTTCAATACCGCCTTTGTAGACAGACATACATACAAAAACGCACAAATACGCCGTCTCAATACGGGCGTTACGGAGGCGTGAAGTTTTCACGCGGAACGGCCCAGCAAAATCCGTACCGACTCCAGCAAACGGTAAGGTAGCAGACACACGATCGACAGGCAGATCCCCCGTTTGGGGCTGCATCGTGGTGGCTTTAAGTCGGTAGTACGGAATACAACGAAAGAGGACGCTGTGGATGATCCGCCGCGCGGTCAATGTGTAAGATAAACGCGAGTAGATCCGTAAAAGTAGTTTTATTTCAATGTATTTATTATTATCAACTATAGTTTAACTTTGTTTTTTCTTAGACAGGTTTTGACTTTTACTAGTACTGTATGACATTGTAAAAAATTCAACTGGTAAATGGTGTTTTTGCAAACTAATTTTTTTTTCTCATGTGATTGTCCTTTATATTATGTGTTTTATATGTGTGATGGAAAATGTCCTTTTATGATAGGGATTTTCCAATATTTTTGACGATGTAAGGGAGAAAAGATCTGGACACTTGCTGAGTTTCTTGCCGGTTCTTCTCAGTACAAGATCTCCCGCCCAGAGTAGACTTACGAACCGATGGCATAATGACGTTCATAAGAGCTATTTGTAGCCTAAACTGAATAAATGATTTTAATTTTGAATTTTGAATTTTGAATGTGAAGTGTTCGAGTAAACTTTTAGAAAACAATATGAAATCGATATACTTACGTAGGTAAGTATTATTGGTTACTAAACTATTTTAAGGTGTGTGTCTATCTGTAGATATAACGACTACAGAATATAGATGAGTATAAGAACTTACATGCAAAGTCGTCTCACAAGCTATCAGCAAAATTACCTGTGACCCGATAACGTTACGCGTATTAAGATAATTGTCTATAATTCCATTCAATTACTCGTTATCATCTATAGTACAGTCACGAGCAATAACATGTTAAACATTGTTACTCTTAATACAACGGAATAAGTGTCAAAACTAGACAAATGTGTACCTATACATGTTAAAGCTGGTGACTGTATCTATAGGGAGACTCAAAAAAACGTCTAGACATTTTAACAATGGCCTGAAAAAGTTGCAATCAAGTGTACCGCTTCTTCTCCAACACCTCCCCTGTAATTATCCGTACCGAAGAGTTTCGCAAAAAACTATAATATCTAACAGTCAATTGTTTATAGTATAAGCAATTTCCAACTTTATTACTAAGACGTTAAGCTTAAACACACGTTTTACTAGTTTTATTATATTTATTATGCACGATTTCCGAGTATCAGA
Source organism: Eudonia mercurella (assembly GCA_963082485.1). Classification (NCBI taxonomy): domain Eukaryota; kingdom Metazoa; phylum Arthropoda; class Insecta; order Lepidoptera; family Crambidae; genus Eudonia; species Eudonia mercurella. The sequence continues at coordinate 1,551,739 of OY720042.1, forward strand.
AGTCGTAAATTCAAATTGATAGAGAAGGGGGTAGGTAGCATTTTACAATTAGCTTTGAAATACTTATGCAGGTTGGTGTTTTTTTCGAGTAGTAGGCAAATATATAGGCAGTAGGCAAGTAGGCTCCGCTCTACCTGATAAAAAGTTGCAATGACAGCCAGTTGAACAGGATCATGATCAGTTAGGTCAAAGAATAAGGTCCGAATAGTTATTCCGTGTTTTGTTCCTGTCTTGTAAACGTCATTTCAAATTAGAGTAAAAGAGACAAAACACGGAATAACTATTCGGATCTTATTCTTTGGTTATTTGTAAGACTCTTAGACTTTATCTAGGTTTTTTTGTGTGCAGATAAAGTACCTACATTGATTATTTATTACAAGGTAGATAAAAAATGGAATATAAAAGAGAAGCTCGATGGCGCAGGGGTTAACGCGCCCGGTCTGCGAATGCTGAGGTTAAGCAACTTTCAAAAAGGCCGGTCATCGGATGGGTGACAAAAATTTATCATCACGAGCTCCTCCGTGCTTTGGAAGACACGTAAAGTCGTGGGCCCGGCTGCATTAGCAGTCGTTAACAACCACCAATTCACACTGGGCCCGCGTGGTGGTTTATGGCCCGTTCTCCCTATCCATCCATAGGGAAGGCTCGGTGTCCCAGCAGGCGGGACATAAAATAAGCTGATGATGATGATGATGATGAGATAAAAAAGTACGTCGTGTCAAAATAAAGTACGATTATTTATTTCGCTTCAAAATATATTTCTAATTATTTTTAGCCTGCTAATGCAGCTGGGACCAACGGCTTTACGTGTCTTCTGAAGCACGGTGGAGCTCGAGATCATATATTTTTGGTCACCCATCCGATGACCGGTCTTTGCGAAAGTTGCTTAACCTCAGCACTCGCAGACCGGGCTCCATCGAGCTACATTGAGCGCCATCGAGCTCCTCACGTCAGTCCACCCACACGCTTGCCAATTGCGTGTTGGTGATCGCAAGACCGGGCTACCACTGTGCGTTTCCTGCGAAACTCCTAACCACGACCGACACTTCTATGGAACCAGCTTCATCATCACCATCATCATCATCAATCAGCTTATTCTATGTCCTCACTGCTAGAGCAACGCCATAGGAACGGACCATATAAAACACCACGGGGGCCCAGTGTGGATTGGTGACCAACGGCTTTACATGCCTTCCGAAGCACAGAGGAGCTCGAGGTGATAAATTTTTGGCCACACATCCGATGACCGGTCATTGCGAAAGTTGCTTAGCTTCAACAATCACAGACCAAGTGCGTAAATATTTGCGCCATCAAAATAAGGCTGCAGGTAGCTTTTAGTAAAGTGTATCTTTTATGAATGTCACTATGCCATCGGTTCGTAGGTCTACACAGAACGGGAGACCTTGTTCTGAGAAGAACCGGCACGAAACCCAGCAAGGGTCTTTCTTAGCCAGCTTACAACGGCGGTATTACCCGACAGTTGCCACTTATGGACCTTCAAGAAACGAGCTTGCCCTTAACTGAAAGGCCGGCAAAGCAACTGCGACGCTTCTTGTGTTGCTATACATATCTACGTCCATGGGTAGCGTTGATTGCTTTCAAACAGTTATTTTTTTAAAACTTTTACTAAAAAAAAAAAGTCTGAAACACACACCTTTAAGGTTTAAAGAAACTTTATTCTCATAAGAATACAGAATTCACTTACATGAGATTAATAATTATAAAAAGTAATTGTTGTCTATGTGGTTAAGCATGAGCCCATTACGCACAGCTTTCTATGTACGTGTATGTGTGTGTGTGGCTGCGTCCACACCAGCGCCATATTTAATAAACAGTGTGTCTCTAACCAGTATTTCATTAGCACACATCCCTTGACCTCAGACATAACAGTAATTATATTGCCTTGTGACGAAACATGCATTTATAATAAGCTATACATAATCTTAATAATACAAAAACAGAACAAAAACAAAAGGTGGGTAAAAAGTTTTTGTAACAAGTAATTTGTTAGCCAGATCCCTGAACGAGTCCAACGAATTTAAACTGAGATACCCTCATTGACTCAAAAATCATAATGTCACTGTTACACGTGTTGCGAGAACGCTGCGCAGCTTTGTAGGCAGCGGTGCAGTGTGAGTAATGTGCGTGTGCGCGTAGTACAAGATTCCATAAAACTTGTGCAAAAAATACAACGTTAGTCAGAACGGGGGTACTAAACTGAAAGGAGGGTAAAGTATACATGATAGTGAATAACTTTTGTCTAAGAACTTTTCCTTAAAAATGGATAATTTTAGTGTAACAGCTTTTTTAAGATTTCAAAAAAAATGACGCTGTGGTAGCACTGGCGGTCGCAAAAAAACAAATTAAAAGTTAATATTATTGGATACATTAGCACAGATTAGTTAATAGTTACATTAGTCCAATTATGGAGAAAAAACTCGACTCTTTACAATGCCCGTACATTGACATTAGAGGTAAACCTATTTGCTGAGAACCTACGTCAAAACCGTAGCCTACTAGATTTTTGTAGACCAATCAAATGTAAATAAATAAAAATATAAAAAAAAGTAAAAAAAAAGCTATTTACTATCTATCATGTATACTTTCGGCTTAATACCCCCGTTCCGACTAACATGGTATATATTATCACAATATCCGCTGCACCTGTTCCAATAACTTATTATATTTGCCTTTTTTACACTTTACATAGACGTTTGTAACGCTTAATATTCTTTAAACGGTTGTATTAAATAATGGCATGATTGATTGGATTTTCACATCGCCATTTAGCTCGGCATCGTGTGGTTTTGTACAAAGCCGCAGGCAAGGTGGTTAAGTCTCTATGACACGCCAATAATACATGATTACTATACCTAATATAAATTGTTTCTAAAAAAAACAACCAACTAGAAATATAGACAGATAGTACTTTTATTCAGGCATCAGTCTCTCACAGATAGGATATTATTTTGTCATCCATCTATACTTTACAGTTAAGGCGAAGGGTAAGGCACACTAGCGCCGCTAATGGATTTAATTTGATAACTGCTAAACTGGATTTTTTTTCAAACATTGCGGACATTCCGACACTTGGCAAACATTTATTATTTAATAATTGTGCACTACTTTTAGGTTTGTTTTTGTATTCATTCGCTAACACCAAAAGTGGCCATTGTTTGTGAATAAATGCGATAGCCCGTTTTGTAAATAAACCACGCAACAAAAAGTAGTGCACAATTATTAAATAAATACTATGGATGCTTTTCTGTTATCGGACGGTACGCAATGTTTAAAAAAAGATCCGGTCCGTTAGTACCTAATTGTCAAATTATCAATTGGTGGCGCTAGTGTGCCTTACCCTTCGCCTTAAGTACCTTTTGTGATGAGCAAAATAAAAAACATGTTGATTTTTTTGCATTGCAAGACCATGAAAATTTACAATTTTACCGCCGCCTCTACTCTAATCGAAAAAAAGTGTTAATGAACAAATCAAAAACTATAGCACATGAGTTCATCGGTTCATAAAGCACCAACCGGCCCAATGCAAGTTGTTGGGTATTTAAACATGTTTGTTTAAGCTCTCCCCGATCCTCTAAACACCACTACTCATTTACAGAATACACTAATAATGCACGCTCGCTTAATAGACCCAAGACACCGTACTCGTAGAACAAGGGTACTATACCAGGTACAGACATATACCTGGGCACTTTTCTCCAACCCGACGACCCGGTCAACCCGAGCCAAGGTCCTAGCCTTTAGAGGAGACCTCGGATGAATGGAAACTGTCAAAGTGGATGTTTGTTACTTTTTCACGTAAAAGCTACTGAATGGATTTGGATGAATTCGGCATACAGATAGTTTATAACCTGGATTAACACATAGGATCGTTTTTATCCCGATATTCCCACGGGAATGAATGGAAACTGTCAAAGCGGTACGAAGTCCGCCGGGTTCACTAGGTAGTACTTATATAAATGGCTATACTCGTAGTACACAGAAAACAGTATTGTTTAGTAAAAGCAAAAACCTAGTTACAGTTTCCGTAAATAGGTCGCCACAATTACCTGTTATCTAAACTGTGATCTCCATTTACCGACACCATGTATGTATTATGTGGTATACAAATGATTCTATATTGTTATAACTATATTTGAAGTGATCTAGATTTAGTTAAAGTAGGTCGTATGTTAACAGCGATAATATAAATACTTTTTCTTACGGTTTAGTGCGGTTCGCATGTAGGTAAGTAAGTATATTCTCTTCTCTCTCTTCTTCAGCCTCCGCCACGCAAAGCTGAGTGTAGGCCTCTCCCTTTGCACGCCATCTCTCTCTGTTTGTAGCCATTCTAAACCAGTTCTTTCCAGCGATTCTATCTTTATCTATATATCTATTTTATGCAATAAATAAATTTGTATATCGTCTCTCCATCGAGCTGGTTGCCTACGCCTTGCTCCACAGTCGTCCCGCGTCATCCAGTTAGCTAACCCGTGTAGTAATTTTTCTGCGTAAATAAATGCGGTTGACGTAAAATTGGTTTACTTTATCTCCTCGTAATTCGACAACCTTCTGATGAATGACATTACCCAGTGACTTAACGAATAGTAAACAAGGGTAGTAGTGCCATTATACATACATAATCCTACAAATAGGATACAGATTTATAGGTACTAGTGGTCGCCCAGTGGTCGAAATTCGACCGTAATTTTATTAAGGCTGCACTAATTGTATCCTAAGCAATGAAAAAATAAAAAGATAGAATGTGAGTTTAGATTGGCATTGACAGATGTCGGCCGCATTAAAGACAATCAATGCGTGTATGTCAAATACATATGCGTGTGTGTCAAATACATGGTAGTGTGTGTAATGTTGTTTTTGTTGATTTAATGTATTTTTTATGCTTAATTTAAAAAAAAATCTAACATTCGGATAACCTTCTCTATATAAACAATAAGTGTGCGAAATTTCATACTCCTCCGTCCGCGCAATTTTCGTAAAAACAGGTAAGTACAAAGTTTTTGCTTCACTTATTAATATATAGATAATTGCAATGATTACCTACGTAGTGTGTTTAGCTTGGTTATCAAAGAACCTAATGCATTACAAAAAAAAACTGTTGAATGCTGAATAATAGAGTATTTGATATGGGACTTAACTGAGACCTCACGCGGACTTTTTGGAGAATTTGATATTAAAAAGTGACCTGAACTTTAACCTGATCTAGTAGGTACCTTACCGTACTCTTCAAAGGAACACAACAATTCAAAACATTGCTGCTTTTTGGCAGAATAAGTTATTAACTAGAGTCTGTCCAGCGAGTCGTGTACCTTGAAAAAGGCGATTAATTTCGGCGAATTGGATTGAGCCACGATAGCATAGTCGGTAGTGCACCTGACCCGGCATATCATGAAGTGCAGGTTTGAATCCCGCTCGTGGAATTTTTTCAACACCTTGTCTTTATTTTCAAATTGTAATTTGTCGCAACAATATTTGCATTAAATTATATGTAAATAATCATGAATTAAAAATATTTATAAAATACAGTGATACAGTTAAATTATAAAATACAGTGAAAAATGATATACAATTAAATGCCTACCCGACCCAGTCAGGAATCGAACCTGGGTCTTCCGCAATCCAGGCGGATGCACTGGCCATTATGCTACCGCGAAGGCTGACGTAAGCACTGAATTTATTTACTGCTTTGATTATTGACTGCTTTTTAGCGGCAGTAGTGCCATCTATCCAACGGTTATTGCAACCGATTGGCTATGCAGATTCATCTTTACAGATGAAGTACCACAAATTTATTTACACAATTCAGCTTAAGTGCAGCAATTAGCACTTAAAAATAAAAAGTAAAATTTACATAGCGTTGTGTTATCAAATTTGTGGTATTTCATCTGTAAAGATGAATCTGCATAGCTAATCGGTTGCAATAACATTGTACTTCAATAAATAAACTTGCCCCCTGCTACTCTTTGTAATAAGTCTCATCATCATCATCATCAGCTCATTTTATGTCCCCACTGCTGGGGCACGAGCCTTCCCTATGGATGGATAGGGAGAACGGGCCATAAACCACCACGCGGGCCCAGTGCAGATTACTTAGTGGTTGTTAACGACTGCATGCTAACGCAGCCGGGACCAACGGCTTTACGTGCCTTCCGAAGCACGAAGGAGCTCGAGATGATAAATTTTTGGTCGCCTATCTGATGATCGGCCTTTGGTAAAGTTGCTTAACTTCAGCACTCGTAGACCGGGCGCGTTAACAACTTCGCCATAATAAGTCTAAAGAGATTCAATACTTACTTACTCAATTTATTTGCATATTTTGTGTAGCAAAATGTAGGACCATTTTGCTACACAAACCCTGTAAGAGCACAGTACCTAGGTCAATAGGTAAGCATGTGGAATCTTTATAAGTAATACGTAAATTTTAATAGTAGATTTATTTCAACTTTTAAGATCATTTTTAATTTTCCAAAGAAAACATAAGGCAATTCAAATCCAAAGCTACAAACCACAAAGCGGTTCAAAATGAGCCGATTTCAAACTTTGAACCTATTTTAAATACAGAAGCCGATGGCGACGCCCACTCTGCTGCCCCCATTGGCTACCGGCTACAATGTTAGTATTACACACACGGAACTGTATCTATCCTTCTCTGGCTCAACCAGTTTGATAGTCGTTTGTTTAGCCGTCTCCCTCCCACACACCTAACGCCACAGATTACAGAAATGCTATAATAGTTAATACAGTTTTCCAACGTGCATTTGAATTGTAATTTTAGGATATTTTAATATGCTCACCAATGTTGTTCAATTAACAACTTACCTACTGTATAAGTTAACAAAGTTATTTTTCGCGTGTCAACGTTGTGTTTTATATGCCTTTTTCGAAAGCAGCTGTCAGGTATAATTTTTAACACAAAGTTTTTTCGCTAAATACCATAATGGTTATAGCATGGTTTAATGGCGGCTGCCGGTTTTTTTTATCAACATACGGAAAACGTTTCTGCGCTGGGTGTTCATAATTACGCGCTTATCTAGATCCCGATAAACATTTTTACATAGTACCTACATTTGTATGTCCTTCCGCAGTGGAGTATTAAAATGCACTGCGGATAATTTCGCTTGTGAATGTTTGATGGACTGATGGTACTGCGGAGCGGTGCACTGCATTTTAAATACGTGGTTTTACCAATAAGAATAATGGACTGGCACCTTTAAATATAACGAAGAATATACCTGCCAAGGATTTTACGACATTATTAGAAAACAGGGACATCTTACTATTACTTACTTACTCCTCAAACCGTGTGAAACGAATGACCTTCGGAGGTTTTCTAGAGGGAACGGCATCAGGCACTGGTGCGTGTCCCCGTGCTCTACTAGATTCTCCGAAGGGTTCGGATCGGATCGGGGAGCGGACCCGAGGGCGCCTCTGAAGGCTCGGACCTCGGGGCGGGTTGACCGGGCCGTGGTGGTGGGGAGAAGCACCTAGGTACATGTCTGTACCTGGTATAGAGCACGTGTGAACCGGCTCGTCGTACCCTTGTTCTAATTTAGAGGATGAGGGAGGGGCTACCTACCCGAGCTTGGATTCTCCTCGTATTTAAATCGTTCACAGTCGTGTAAGTTGACATTTTGTCCATAGTTTAGCATGTCAAGATGAGCCTTGACCGTGAACATTAAAACAGCAGTACGTATCGAAATCGTGTTTTCTAAAAATATCTCGCGCACTTGTTTAAACATCTTGGCTGAGGCGTTAACCTTCGTGGTCTAGTGGTTAAGACTACCGGTTTAGACCCACAGGTCCCGGGTTCGATTCCCAGCGGGGGGTACATCTTTGTGTACTCGGTTTGGTTAGTGGTAGCTAGCCAGGCGGAATCTTATCTAAATATGTCGCCATAACATCAATGTTTGTAACATTGTTGTGTTCCGCCAGCTAGAGTTAAGATAGCCAGTGCCTCACTAGTTGAGGATCCCGGGTGAAGTGCGCTTCCATCATTGGTCTTATAATTACTTAACATCAGGTGAGGTCAAGGCACTGTGCTTACCCGCAAATATAAAAAAAAAATTCTTAGTACCTACTGACTTTAAGTCAAGTACACTATCAGTTACCATTACCAATTAGGCTATCGTGGCTCTGTCCGACTTGTGCATAACACTATCTAGTTTTACTTTAAAAGCCAAAGAAGCGTTATTCAATGTCAATCCCTTTTAAAATACAAATTACCTTCGGTAAAGTACCTACCTACTCATATTCCCATGTTTACATACTAAGCAGTTTCAGTTCATCGCCAGCTCATATACGTCCCCATTGCTCTTCCCTATGGATGGATAGGGAGAACAGGCCATAAACCACCACGCGGGCCCAGTGCGTGCGGTGCGGTGGTGGTTAACGACTGCTAATGCAGCCGGGACCAACGGCTTAATGTGCCGAAGCACGGGTAACTCGAGATGATACATTTCCCCCATCCGATTTGCGAAAGTTGTTTAACGTGCTGTACCAAATTGTTTAATTGTGCGCATTGAAATATTATTTTCTAATTTTAAATTGTATACCGACTGTAATTTTATTTAAGTATATGACTTGATTTTTATTTGTATTAGTAACTATTGGCCCGTCCCTGCTTCGCACGGGTGGACATTTTTTTTTAATATAGCCTATGTTACTCGGCGCTAATGTAGCATTCTAATGGTGCAAGAATTTTTTAAATCGGTCCAGTAGTTTTTGAGTTTATTTGTTGCAAACATACATACATACAAAAATACAAAGGTTTCCTCTTTATAATATTAGTACTTATAGATAAGGGTAATTGACATTTAATATAGGCATTTATTCAATTGCTTGTTAAATGGCTCGCTATGACTTTTAAACTTTGTTAACTTTGTTACGAGAAGATATAACCACTACGTTTTTTTTTTGTAACCTTGTTGTAAGAGGAGCTGCACCATACAGCCTCAAAGTTGCTTCTTTTAGTAGATTTAGTTGTCTTTTATTTTATTAATTAAATTAAGTTTTTTAGATTATTTCCAATTTCATTGTATTTCATTTTTAATTTTAATATATTTTTGCATGCAACCGTGGTTGGCTGAATGGGATGAGCGTAGAATCGTCACTCCATGTACCCTATTCATACGCAAATAAAATAATTTCATGTCATTTCATTGCAGCACTCGCAGACCGGGCGCGTTAAACAAGCTCCTCAACTGACGTTACACACCCTTAAAATACGACACATATTTCTTGTTACCTTAATTATTAGTAATCAGAGAATTTAAATGGTGATAAAGAAGGTTCATACCTTCTTTATATCCCACCTTTCAACCGACACCGAAAAATTATAAATAAGGTATGATACCCTAAAGTTTAAAAGTCTATCTTAATAATTAATGAACGTTATAAGAAACCTAAATGCCCTCTTTAAAACAGCCATAACTGTTTATCAGTAAACACTGTGGTTCATAAAATGTGCGTAAGAATCACTAGAAACGCATAAAAAGTCAATAATAGTAGTATCATGCATGATCGAGCGTCCATATAAGGCCCATCACATGTGAAGAGCAAATAAAACTAGCCACAAAGGTTCTGCATAATTTCGATAATGTTAATTACATTATCATTTTTTTATGGAAACATTCCTGTTATGTAGAAAAAGATGTATAACTTTCCGATCTCTCTAATGAGCAAACTTTCGTAAGTGGGTAAACATTGCGGACCTTCCCACACTAGGCAAACATCTATTATTTAATAATTGTGCACTACTTTTAGGTTTATTTTTGTATTCATTCGCTAACACCAACAGTGGCCATTGTTTGTGAATAAATGCGATAGCCCTTTTTGTGAATAAACCACGCAACAAAAAGTAGTGCACAATTATTAAATAAATACTACAGATGCTTTCCTGTTGTCGGACGGTACGCAATGTTTACAAAAAAGATCCGGCCTAGTGTGCCTTACCCTTCGCCTTAATGAATTGGGTCATTTTGTTACAAATGCCACTTTCAACTTCCTTTTTTTGTGACTAGCACGACAAGTACCTCCTCTCTAACTAATGTGAACTGGAAATGAAGTCTAGACGCAAAGAAAACTGGTGCAGCGTGAAAACAACGCAGCATCAGTCACCCTCACCCTGCAGGCACACAAGGTGCCTTCACGCCTCGTTTGAAGGACCCCATGTCATAGGAAGGAGGGAAAACGAGTGCTGGTAGGAAGAACTGTTTGACTTTTGGAGGTATGACCAAGAAAGGTCATCCATTTTTTAAATATTTGACTATAGTTTAGTGGTTCAAATATAGAGGTCTCGGGCTAAATTCCCAGCGGGGGTTACTGGTATTCCGTTTGATAGTAGGTAAGTATGGCTTCTTTTAGATTCGTCTGGCTATCTACCACCATTTTGTCTGAATATGTCTCATCAATTTTAATAGTTTACAGACTAAAATGTAATATATGTCCACCACACATGAAATAGGTATCAGACATAAGAAGAAAATCAACAGCTTTGAAATACCTACATAACTTTTACTTGTTTAAGATACTATGATCTTGAAACAGAGATCATAGCACTTTATACGTGATTAATGAAGGATAGTTAATAGATAGATGATGAATGACAAGTGATGACAATGTTATTATTTTCTAACATTCATAGTTTTTGTTGGTAGGTATAAAGCTGCATACATTCTATTCTATTTTTTGTTTGCCTTCTATTTCCTATTGTCTCTTGTCTGTGTTAAAATAAATGTTTTTCCTGCTAAGCCATAACTTTCCCAGTGCAGGATAATTGTAATTTTTATTTTCTGTTTTGCTGACTGTATCTTTTTTATGTTTTATTTTTATATGTATGGACTAGCTACCTTTGTCTAAAATAAATATTAAAATATAATTCAATTTAAAAGTTTTTCAACACTCTTCCAAACGGTTATAAGAGTATGCGATTAATTTAATTAATTATTAATCAATCGTATAACTTTAACGGTATCTTACGCAGAACCCCCGCAGCTTGCTCAGTAGCGCAGCAAACGACCAGAGATTTTCTCCTCACCTTAAAAAACGACGCACGCGCCGTAAATAATGATCCTATTTGCATGTAGTTGGCAATTAGCGATGGTGGTCTATTGGTGGCCACAATTATATATAATTGTCAATAGAAAAAACTGTTTTCTATACACTTTACTGTTATATAATTATATGAACGTATACAAAGAAGCTCTTTTCTAAATCTCGCCATGGTGCGCAGCTCTTGTTTAGAACAGCTTATCAGTTCTAGCTGTAGGGTTTATCACTTTCAAAAATTTATAAAACAGTAGGCTGTTGAATGTATCTAATTATCAATGCTGTATATGGACTGAACTTCCAAAAAAATAATATTAAACATTTAAAAATAATATATTGCCACTTTTTTGAATTTTATTATTTATCATTTCTTGCCAATGTCCAAATTGTGCAGATGGTAATGAATAAAAACATTATAAGCAATAGTACCTATAACCTATACCCATAACCCCAATACTAGCGCCATTTTAAATAGGATATATTAGACAAATTATCGAAGGAAACACGTTACTTCGCACTCTCCTCACTCGTAACAACTACAGGATGTACCTATAGTTTTATAATTATTTAATTACTGGAAAGCAAACTCAAGTTCGAGGAGCTCGATGGCGCAGTGGTTAACGCGCCCGGTCTGCAAGTGCTGAGGTTAAGCAACTTTCGCAAAGGCAGGTCATTGGATGGGTGACCAAAAATGTATCATCTCGAGCTCTTCCGTACTTAGGAAGGCACGTTAAGCTGTTGGTCCCGGCTGCATTAGCAGTCGTTAACAACCACCAATCCGCACTAAGCCCGCGTGGTGGTTTATGGCCCGTTCTCCTTATACATCCGTAGGGAAGGCTCGTGCCCCAGCAGTGGGGACATAAAAAGAGCTGATGATGATGATGATGATGATGACACTAAAGTTGTGCTGCGGGTCCGCATGGTGAGAACAGCTAGTGAGGCACAATCCTGTTCCAGTAGCTCTCTTCGCATCTGGACTCTGCTTCTGCATAACATCAGGCAGAGCGGAGTTTGCCTGCCTATCTAAAAAAAAAGTCATTTATAAATTTGCTTTTGCTCGCGGCTTCGCTCGCTACACGACGTGTGCTTGTTTGTAATAAAAGCCAAACTTATTACAGGTACGTTCATGTTATCAGTCCGTGGGTATTTCAACTTTAAAAATGTCAGATTTCCATACAAACTTTCCACCCCTATATCACCTCTCTAGGGGAGGTTTTTCGAAAAATGCTATAAAACGTCATTCTTTATTTTTGTTGAAAAATCTATAGATCAATTAAAATATTCATTTTGATAGTTATTACTTTAAAAATAATGATATCCCCAAAAAAACCTACTTCCCTTTTTAACTCCTTTAAAGGAAGATAAACAAAATTCCTGAAACACGTCATTCTTTATTTCTTTTAAAAAAACCAAATATCAATTTTCATGTAAGTATTTTACTTAAAAACCGACGGACTTTCATACAAAATTCACCCCCTATTTGACCCCCTTAGGGTGCGATTTTCGTAAAATCCTTTCTCAGTGGAACAACCTACAGTCCAAATTTCGTCTATATTATCTGAAGATACTAAAACCGAGCCTAAAACGCTGAAGCGTTTTAGGCTCGGCGATGATGAATCAGTCAGTCAGGACAAGTCATTGTATATAGACTTATTGGTCGCAGTAAAATAAGCAAATACTAAACTTAGAACATGTTTCTAACCATTTTTCCTTATTAAAAACTAACGTTATCGGAACATGACAAACAGTCACACATGCCGTATCTTATTAAGCAAACAGTTAAAGGAATGGCGCCAATATGTCGATCACTATCTCGATGGCTGGCAGGTGTGAAATAAAACACTTATTATAATTATTCTTTGATCTAATAGATAAAGTGAGAATCAACTGAGCCAGACCTACAATGTGATGTATGTTTGCGTCTATGGTTGTTGAAAAATCTATTAAAATAGACATTACTACTTATATAACTTATTAAACTATTATGGCCATCTTCTTAGTTACTTAAGGCGAAGGGTAAGGCACACTTGCGCCACCAATTGATAATTTGACAATTATTAACGGACCGAATTTTTTTTAACATTGCGTACCGTCCGACAACAGAAAAGCATCCATAGTATTTATTTAATAAATTTGCACTACTTTTTGTTGCGTGGTTTATTCACAAAACGGGCTATCGCATTTATTCACAAACATTGGCCACTGTTGGTGTTAGCGAATGAATACAAAACAAACCTAAAAGTAGTGCACAATTATTAAATAATAGATGTTTGCCTAGTGTCGGAAGGTCCGCAATGTTTGAAAAAATATCCAATTTAGCAGTTATCAAATGAAATCCATTAGCGGCACTAGTGTGCCTTACCCTTCGCCTTAAGGCGTCGAGCGCAAAAAAGCGACTAAGGAAGAGGGTAGATCGTTTTGTCTGCTCATAAAAATCCACTCGAAATAACTTCAGCTCATCCGTGATCATTGCGCATGCAACTGTGTCGAAATATCGCATATTCAAAAATAATAAACAAGGTAAGAATCCCGTTAATAATTAATCTAATTATCGTCATATATATATATATATCGCCGGCAAATTAAAATATTTCACCCATCTTATTACTGACTGTATCGAAAGTAGCTTAACAATTAGAATTGTTGCTTAGAACTCTAGGTCAGAAGAGCTCGATGGCGCAGTGGTAAACGCGCCCGGTCTGCGAAAGGCCGGTCATTGGATGGGTGACCAAAAATGTATCATCTCGAGCTCCTCTGTGCTTCGGAAGGCACGTAAAGCCGTTGGTCCCGGCTGCATTAGCAGTCGTTAACAACCACCAATCCGCACTGGGCACGCGTGGTGGTTTATGGCCCGTTCTCCCTATCCATCCGTAGGGAAGGCTCGTGCCCCAGCAGTGGGGACATAAAATGAGCTGATGATGATGATGACTCTAGGTCGTGCCTACCCCTACCTCCTTAATATAAATAAGAACTTAGTGATGAATATGCCAAAACGTCAAAAAGTCACATTATAACTTCGATAATAAGCGAATTGAGAAGTAAATTGGAGTCATTTGCCGAGCTATCTATTAAAAAAATATATATGCAGAGAAATTATGTCTGAATAGATTACTGCATAGCTCTTATGCGCAGGTGACAAATAATAGCAACTATTAAGACAACATTTAAGTTAGTATGTCGCTAATTCTGTATTTATTGAAGAATATTAATTGGTTCATAGAGACTTTGAGTAACCAGGGTTTCTCTACCAAGTAGTCTCATTATACACGCGTGTGACCATATCACGTGCCACGACGTAGAAACACGTAGAAACCCTCAGTAGATGTTTTGATCAGGCTTGAGGAACCCTTTTAGTTTCTCGCCGCCCCCAACTGTAAAGTCCAGTGACACTGTAAAAACTGCATACTATCCTCTAAACAAATTTTAATGTAATTTGATTTATTCCACCATGGCTAAGTGCTTGGTCTTTGTCTATTAGACTAATAAGTCGCGCACGAAGAAGTTTGGTAAGTCATTTCTTCGTCATACACGATTCGATTATATGAATCGAATATCGTCATAGCCGAATGAATATGTCCGCTCTTGAATCTCGATTCTATCCCCATATTTTCCGAAGACTACTGACCTATGCCTAACACAAGCATTCAAAATTTTAAAAAACGAGCGACTCTTACAGTAGTCGCATGTGATGTGTAACATTTGACATCAGCTCACCTTAGTAATAATCAATTTTAACAAATTTAAAAAAAATGGGTCAGGTATTACATAATTTTATAACTATAAAATAAATGCAGTAAATACTCATTAGAAGACATTTGATTTTTTTGATTTGATTGATATCAAAATTACCTTTGATAGTCAAAAGACACAATATGTCACAAATAATAATAATACGTCATGTTCATGATATCGATTACAAATTTACAAAATGGCGCTTGCGCGCTTCCCCGACTTCCTGTTACACTGTTACACATACTTCCGTCCCATTTCACGAAATCACTCCCAAAAATTGCTTATAAAGAAAGCGAGCGGAAAGATGTTACACATCAAAAAAATCAAAATTCTAAATCATTTAATCAAACAACTACAAATAGCTCTTAGGAACGTCATTATGCCATTAGCTTTCTATGTGGTATAACAGGACTGTTATTAACGTGTTAATAACATTTATCTTAAAAAAACTTCTTAAAGCATGGTGACCCTACCCTTAGTTCAGAACCTGTCAGTCCAGCTACGATTAGCTCGACACTCGGCTGCGACATGATGAAGCTATAAATTAAGCTGCATGACGTAAGACAAGTCGGGAGCAGACTTGTTGGGGCTAAACGGTTTAGACGTGTATAGTGTTGGGTATTAGATTAATAAAATTAATTATTAAAATGTGCAAATAATTTTTAACGCAAATTTTGTTGCGAACAAATTACAAAAACACACATGTTGAAAAAAAATTCCACGAGCAGGATTTGAACCTGCACCCTTCTGACATACCGGGTCAGGTGCTCTTCCAATTGTGCTATCGTGATTCTAACCAATTTTTTCAACATTTGGAATATATTCGAAAAAAAGTTGGCTCGAGATACTTAGAATCGATAACAGAATACGTTCTCCCAGTTTTTAGATTTTTTGTCTGTTTGTCTGTTTATTTGACGTTTCACGTGAAAATGGCTGAACGGATTTGGATAAAACTTTGCACATAGACAGACCATGACCCAGACTAGGATATAGGATACTTTTTATCTCGGTAACAGGTTCCTGTGGGATAGTGTAGTCTTCGCGAACGAAGTCGCAGGCAACAACTAGTTATTAATAAAAGGATTGTTAACATTGTTTTTGTTTAAGGCAGGTACTAAAAAATTTAATAGAAATCGGTCAAATATGAGTGACGTCATAGCTTGCTGTTCTTATAAGTACTAAACTGCCTCCGTGGTCTAGTGGTTAAGACCCAGAGGTCCCGGGTTCGATTCCCAGCAGGGTACATGTGTGTGTACTCGATTTGGTTAGTGGTAAGACTTGTTTGTCCGCCTGGCTAGGTCATTATCATTAGCTCATTTATGTCCCCACTGCTGGGGCACGAGCCTTCCCTATGGATGGATAGGGAGAACGGACCATAACCACCACGCGGGTCCAGTGCGGATTGGTGGTTGTTATCGACTGCTAATGTAGCCGGGACCAACGGCTTAACGTGCCATCCGAAGCACGGAGGAGCTCGAGATGATAAATTTTTGGTCACCCATCCGATGACCGGCCTTTGCGAAAGTTGCTTAACCTCAGCACTCGCAGACCGGGCGCGTTATCCACTGCGCCATCGAGCTCCTCCAGGGCTAAGTATTACCATTTTATCTAAATGTCTCCATAACATCAATGATTGTAGCATTGTTGTGTTCCGGCAGCTAGAGATAAAATAGCTAATGCCTCACTAGTTGAGGATCCCGAGTGGTTTTATCATTACTTAACATCAGGTGAGATCAAGGCACTGTGCTTACCCGTAAAATATATTTTTTTAAAGAATATTCTTTTAAAAACAACGATATCGTTTTGATACGTCATCTTAAAAAAGTTTCTTTTTGACTTATTTCCGCGTGCCAAACAAGTCAAAAAAGACAAAAGTTCAAAAATATATTATTTAATTTAGTTTATTAAATAATATATTTTTGAATTAAATAATTGGCTCCCCTAAGATATAAAACTAAAATGGACGTGACATAGTAATAAGCGTTAGTTAAGTTCACTTAATACACAAACACTCCTAGGGCTTGTTAACTTGTCACGCCAAAAATACCCAAAAATACCCAACAATTTTTGGGTTGTGTTGGTGACTTACCATCACCATAAGATGAGAGTAGGACGTACTTCTGAGGTGCAGAATAAAATGAAAAATAACAGTTATTTTTTTGAAAAGGCCCGAACAATAATTGTACTGTATATATAGAACATACATTGAAACACATGTTACACAAGACATCTATATAAGGTCACTTTTTATCAATTGCAAATATTAATTTGATGTTTCAGAGAAATAAGGCCATTTAAAAATCAGACTAGTTTTTTTTTTACTTTTCCTGACACAGAAATATTTTTAAAAGCGGCCTCTGTCGGTTTTTTTTAATGAAACTAGGGGCACGTGTAAGTGGTGAAGGCATTGCGGCCTCTCTGTTTCGGCTCCTTTGAATTGAAAGTACCAAAAGTGCCTTATTTTTCTTTTTAATCGAAATGTCTTCTGGCGTTTTTCTTGAAAACTAGCGTATAAAAATTTAAGGTTTTTTCATAAAAATAGTTTATATATGTTGTTGAATTTATCCTCAAAATATTTGCAGTTGATAAAATGTGACCTTGTATACAAAGGTTAGCCTATCTCGAGGTGGGATCCCTTCAGTCAGCCTTAGCTGTGGTGGAGAAAGAAAGTATGCGGGACTTATCCTACAATACTTATACATTTTTAGCTATAATATTTTTTCTAATAATATTTACCTAATCTGGTTTTCCAGATTGGCTTCTTGCTCTACTTTTTATGTTTTAGTAAACAATTTTATCCCTATGAAAAAAGTAAGAAAAAATGCTATTTTAACAAATTGGGAAAAATTTGCTTACGTTAAGGTCGTCACCTAATTGGCAAAAAAATCAAGGTTGACTTTTTAAAATTTTATATTTGATTGTAAAAATAAAAAAATTAACAATCTGTATTTCTATCATTCGCACGAATCACACAAGCACAGCGATTTGGCATGCTTAAAATCAGTTCATCCAAATCATTTTGATGAATAGCCGCCCACGTTCTTTCTAACAAGTCTAAAAGTTGTTGTGAGGTGTACACCGGCATTCATACTCGGCAGAGTTCTTCTTTGGAGCATGTCCCATGCATGCTCAATTGGGTTGAGGTCTGGTGATTGTGCAGGCCACGGCAGGACGTTGATATGAGAATCGGCAAGAGTGCGTGTTACGACTCTAGACGTGTGTAGACGTGCATTGTCATGCATTAGTGAAACGAATCACCCAATCGGCCTCGCAAGGATAAATAAATAATAAATAAATAATCATGATCACATCTGAAAGAATCCTCTCTGCGTAGATTTGAGCATTGAGGTTGCCCCTGATCTATATGATCCAAATGATCCGATCCAAATACCGGCCCAAACCATGATTGTTCCCCCTCTCCATAAGGATGAACTTCCTGACAAAATCCCAAGCGTTCTTGACGTCCAGAGGTCCTCCAAACTCGAGTGCGTCTTGTATCCGGCCTCATACCGAAACGTGATTCATCCGAGAAGCAAACACAGCGCCAGTCTTCTTCCTCCCAATTTCGGTGTTTGCGAGCCCATTGTAAACGGGCCCTACCATTGTAGGGTGCTATGGGTAGAACCCACAGCGGCCTTCGGGAACGCAGACTCACTTCGCTTAAACGATTCCGGATGATTTGGTCGTTTATCAGCAAGCCTGAATCGCTGAGGAGCCTTGTGGCCAACATCAAAGCGGTCATGGTACGATTCCGTCGAGCAGTATTTTGGATGTACTGGTTTTGTCTTCGAGTGGTGATACGAGATCTTCCTCCATGTCGCTCGGCCATACTGCCCGTGATACGATAGCGTGTCCAGAGGCGGTCTATGACACTCTGTGTAGTGCTAATGGCGGCAGCCACAGTACGTTGCCTGGGACCAGCTTCCAACATTCCAACGACTCTCAACATCTTTTCCCTTGTCAAATGATGCCGTCGCTTCATATCGTTGCATTTTTTTTTACTTCCAGTGCAGAAATTGTACTGCTTTTGTGAACATGCCATTACGCTCTTTTATAGGAATTCAGATTGACAGTTAATTTTCAATATCTAAACAATGTACAAAAAAATTTTTCATTCATATCGTGAAAGACACGATCCAAAAAAAATAAAATATTAATTCTATAATGCAATGATATTTTAAAATGTACGTGATCCGTAGACATTTTTGATGTGTGTAGTACAAACTACAGTCCACTTTGAAGTCAATTAACTGCAATGTAGTTGAATTCAATAAATGCTATTTTCCAAAATTAACTATATGTTTTTATTGCCATATCCTAGATGACAGTAGCTTTCGTACATCGCACATACTTACTCTTATTAATGAAATAATAAGTCGGTGTATCTTTGTCTATTTGACTTTTACAGTGTGCACTAGCCAACCAATTTACTTGGCTCCCCATAATATTTTTCACTCCAAAATTTTATATGAAACACAAGGCTAAGTATGAAAGCCTGGGGTTCAGGTTAAACCGGCCCTCTCTATAGTGGTTTAATTTAACTAAATGAGCACGACGAATCGTTCAGGGCGGTGCCTTTGATGTGTGTGGCGGTTAATACAAAAGGAGTTTGTAATTGACGCTTGAGTTTTTGGGTTCGTCGGTGTTATGGTTCGGTTCGATGAGTTTCAGGGTTCTCTACTACATGTTTTATTATGAAAGCTAAACTAATAATATCACCTAACTTTCGCCGAAGCATGCATATTTTTTTGTATTGGTGTATATAAGGTCACTTTTTATTAACTGCAAATATTTTGTCAAAACATCTAATTATATCAGAGAAATAAGGCCCTAGCATTAAAAAGATATTCAGGCTAGTTTTTTTTTTACTTTTCCTGACACAAAAATTGTAATATTTTTAAGAGCGGTCTCTCTGTCGGTTTTTTTTGAATGAAACTAGGTGCGCGTGTAAGCGGTAAAGGCATTGCGGCCTCTCTGTTTCGGCTTCTTTAAATTGAAACTACCAAAAGTGCTTTATTTTTCTTTTCAATCGAAATGTCTTTTGGCGTTTTTCTTGAAAACTAGCGTATAAAAATTTAAGGTTTTTTTCATAAAAATAGTTGATATAATATGTTGTTGAATTTATCCTCAAAATATTTGCAGTTGATAAAATGTGACCTTATATTTTCTTGGTCGTCTCAAATACCTAAATAATAATAAAAAAAGTGTTTCTATAATAAAGTCAGTTAAGCAATCCGAGTGTTTCATCTTTATATTGAAACAGATGAGGATGATACTGAAATAATTCACTAGATCTGACAAAATGTAACGACATACTTTTATTTAGATTTGTTGGAACTTCTCTTAAATGCTGAACAGATCTTCTCCCCATCTAAAAGATGCCCTGAAAAATGGTTGGACGATTCAAAGATAATGTACTTATAAAAATACTTATATCATCGCATTGGCAGGTATAAACTTGTCTTGTGTTATAACTAAACTGAAGCGACGCCTTGAGCAAAAACGTCATATCTGCAAAATCAGACATTTTGCGGCGCAAGGTGACAATGTGCAATCGCAAGAGTTATTCGAATTCAATAATGTTATTTAATTGTTATTACTTCAGTCACAAGGAAGGGGCGGGTTTTGTGTCGCCGTCAAAGAAATTGTACGTTCATATTATTAAAACACAATTTGTGATCGAGTTTTTTTGTGTGACCTTTCTGCTTAGTTAGTGATGTGTTTTTTATATATTAAATTAAGACGGTTAAAACCATCCATAGCTATGAACCGTAGAAGAAGATAATGTCCTTTATTACATTACTTTTTCAGTTTTTGGTCCACTTAGATGGCAACTACAAAAGCAAAGATAATTTTATATTTTGTAAAAAGATATACTTAGTCATTTGGCCGAAAGTAGCGTATTTCACTTGGTATTCTCAGCTACAGGTGGACTGGTTATCTCGTCTCTATCTAACTGTTAGAATACAACAATGCTACTAACTTTGTTGTTACGTCAACCGGCTTATAAAAGACTAGCTGTGCCCCGCGGTTTCACCCGCGTTAATTAGCGAACAATCTACACAGCGCAGGCAAGGAAAGCTCTAAAAAAAAATATTTTCCCGTTTTTGCAACCGTTCTCATTGCTGCTCCATTCCTACTGGTCATAGCGTGATGTAATATAGCCTATAGCCTTCCTTAATAAAGGGACTATTTAATACAAAAATATATTTTAAATTCGAACTAGTAGTTCTTGAGATTAGCGCGTTCAAACAAACAAACAAACTCCTCAGCTTTATAATATTAGTATAGAAGCTAACTATTTTGAGTTTAAACAAGCCTTACCCCTGGGAGATAAAACCAGGGCATCTGGGTTTGACACTGGAGGTTCACATTACACCACAGAGTCGGATAAACGTTGATCTTTGAAGTTTTATTTGTCACTAGCTGTTCCCCAACCCACCGCGTCACATCGCGTCGTCCAAATGCGCTAGTTCATCGTATTTACTTAGCGTTTTTTTACTTTATGTAAGTATCATAGCGTGATCTTAAATAGCCTATAGCCTTTCATAAAAATTGTGCTATCAAATGCAAAAACATTTTTTCATATCCGACTGGTAGTTTTAGAGATTACTGCGTTCAAACAAAAAAAAACAAACTCCTCAGCTTTAATATAGTATACTATAGATTTGATCACGTTAACGAAACAAGACTCTGTATGGCTACATTTTAACTTTCTCCGTTTGTTACGCGGCGGCTTCGCGGCACCGCACACCTATGCCATACAAATTTACATTTTCGTTAACGTGTTCGAATAGTAAAAAAACTCGCATCAGTCACTCGAGTTTGTGACAAACGAGGACAGTTGTCATTTTCACATGATCATCATCATCAGCTCTTTTTATATCCCCACTGCTGGGGCCCGAGCCTTCCCTATGGATAGACAGGGAGAACGGGCCATAAACAACCACGCAAGCCCAGTGCGGATTGGTGGTTGTTAACGACTGCTAATGCAACCGGGCCCAATGGCTTTACATGCGTTCCGAAGCACAGAGGAGCTCGAGATGATACAATTTTGGTCTCCCATCCAATGACTGCACTCGCAGACAAGGCGCGTTAACCAAACCGTCATCAAGCGCCAGAGATATTGGAATATACCCGTACACATTTTAATTATCGTGATCGTATGGATCACGAAATAATTACGGAGCCTAGTGTAAATTTTGTTTACTATCCGATAATAATCGAATGAATACTTCATTCGATTACGTTTACGAAAACAAAAATTAGTATGGCATTGAAGTAACGCCTCCTGGCGACAGACGAGATTTTAAATTTAGTCATACAAATTCTCGTGATACGTGGTCGAATGACGATTGAAACTTACAGTAAGCTCTCAGTATGGAATTCAATCGCTCTTGATATCATAAAAAAAAATCAAAATCGTTTATTGCAGTCTATCAAGGTTACTTTATCTATAAACAGTGATTGGGACCATCCTAGTAGGCATTCTAAAATGCCAGTTTCAGGAGGCCCCGCTCTTTCAAAACACTCTCATTTTTAACATTAGATAGACAATATTATTAAGTATTTATCTAAGCAATTTTAAATTTAATTTATACAAAACTTCTTCAAACCAATTTGTGTGAATGTGTGTGTGGGTGCGTGTGTGTGTGTGTGTGTGTGGGTGTGTGTGGGTGTGTGTGTGTGGGGGGGGGTGTGTGCGTGTGTGGGGGGGGGCTGTGGGGGGGGGGCTATGGGGGGGGGGGTGTATATATTATTTTATTTTTTACATGCGAGTTTAACAAACGACGATCGCTTAAATGTTGCAATTCTTATAAAGCATTAAGATAGAACTCAACCACCAACCATTGCGTGTCCAACTCTACATTAATAAAAGAGCAAACAAATGATTTTTTCGCACTCATTTATAAAGCTATATCGACCATCTCTTGTATTAGAAAAGCCGAAGTAATTATTTCACAGAGCAGGTGAGTATAAACAGACGTGAGGCATTAATATAGAAATTGTATACGACAGATCAGTCAATGATTAGTGCCGGCAGTAATCAGCTTACGTCGGGCTGTGGCCGGCAATTATTACGCGAAGTGATGAAGTTAAACTTTAAGCTTGTGTGTGATAGGCCGATTAAGGTCCGCGAACAAGGTTAATGTTTAATTGTATTATTTTCAGTGTTAAGTGAGCTTAGTGAGCTTATACACATTTTTGAGTTTGGCCTATATATTTAATTTATTTTATTTTTTAACGAGGACTAATAAAATAATCGCACATTTATGTAACAACGTTTTTATAAGTAATTTGTAAAGTAACGATGACGTTTACGTAATATTTTTATTTTTATTTTAGTATTGTCAGGAGGTTCCTCACTCTGCAGCCCTAATCACCGATAGCTTGGGTCTATCTCCGCTGTCGGTGGCAACCTAGGTTAAGTTTTTTATAATATCTTATATTGTAAATATGTTTTTATATAAAATATTGTAAAAAAAAAATCTTAAGATATATGTTTAATAAAGAGAATATTAATTATTTAATAATAGACTAAATAGGACTAATTTTAATAATTTTATAGTTTTTGGTTGACTGGCAATAAGCTGATGCATAAATGATGTAAGGAAAGTGTCACCTATAGCAGTGCGATGATTTAATTTAAGTAGTAAGGGTAAGTAAGTAAGGGACTCGAGTATAGGACTCGAGTCCCTTCCAATTATCTAATATTTTTATTAAATTTCTGTGTTTTTTTTAAATTTCAACAGATTGCTTATCCAAATATCTTAAGTCACATTCATAATACTTTACAACCAAGCTAACTATCAGAAACCAGCAGCTTTGAATTCACGAACTCAATTAACCAAACCACAATTTACTGGACAAAGGTGCAAAACGGGACGTCCCATTCTCAACCCGTTACGTCCATTCGGAGAACCAACGTCCCGAGCGAGATAGTATCGGTCAGCCGCTCAGTTATCAAACGCAACATAATTTAGTATCATTTAATATGATACGATTCGGTATTGTTAATTAGACCGATTAATGACTGGCGTGCTTGTAATTTGAAAAGTTTGCAGTAACACAGGGGACGTGTAATGTTGTTTTTTTATGTTACCAGTAACAATCAAACTTTGAAGATATTCATCGACTTTTAAATATATTTTTTAAATACTTTGGACGCACTCCACCTGATGTTAAGTGGAAATAAAGTCCAGACGCGAAGAAAAAAAAAAAGTATAGATGTGAATTTTATTTTATATGCATGTAAATAATTTGTGTGGTGCCGGGGGTAAAGAATTGCACCACCCCATTTCTACCCGTGGGTGTCGTAGAAGGCGACTATGGGACTATTCCAGAGGATGGGCAGCAGCGTCTCTCTGTGATTGTTCTCACCTTACTGCGATCGCCAACCCGCCTGCCAAGCGTGGCGATTATGGCAAATTCCCCTCACAATTATTTATCCTTGAGGGAGGCCTTTGTCCAGCAGTGGACGTCTTTTTGGCTGAGATGATGATGTAAATAATTTTATACAGATAAGAATAAATCGAATAACCGAAACACACCAAATATATTTTTTTATCTTACTGTAGACAAGACTTGGTTGTGTTGCATTAATCCGCACTGAGCCTGCGTGGTGGTTTATGATCCTCTGTGGTGTTTTCTTCCATAGAGAAGTCTCGTGCCCCAGCAGTAAGGACATAATATGAGCCAGTGATGAGCGTGAAGGATGGTTTATAGCCTGAGGTTCCCACGCGTAACTGTTTATGTGGGAAAGTCTGGGTTCAGCCGTGAGACGCTTCCTGATTCAAGACTTATCACTAAGATGGATGATACGGAGACGTATGAAAGAAATGATTGATATTGTTTAACCAAAATGAGTCATGATTAAAACAATAACAATTATACATATAAAATAATGTAGAAATAACTGTATGTTCATTTTAAGTATGAGCGCAACAACAGTGCGCAGGAAATCGGTCCGGTTTGGAGTAGCTTTGTACCGTCTGCAGAAGAACCGATACATGTTATTTTAATTATTACCGGAAGCCAAAATATTAGTACCTTAATTATTAATTTCTTAATTAAATTTTACACACAATTCTAAGTTATTTATATGTAAAATTTAATTTGTCGCACAACTGTTGTGCTTTGCCCGACCTATATACATTATTTGCATTGAACCCCATTAATTATTTTGTTTTTGAATACTTTTATTATTCTCGTCAGAAGAACATTTAAATTATCATAGTGAACTTTTAAAAAAACTTGATGGGTGCAAAATGGGCTTCTTAGAGCACGATCCGCGGCTACTCTCATCCAGCTCTTGCCAGCCACATTGTGAAGGTTGTCACTCCACCTAGTTTGAGGGCGTCCTACACTACGCAAACGTAGTGTAGGACATTGGCAAACCAATACGCGGTTTCCACTCAAGAAAAGGTTTACACCAACGGTATTTATTTAAACTAGTGGTCGCCTAGTGGTCGAAAGTCGACCGTAATTGTATTAAGGCTGCACGGATTGTATCTTAAGCAATGAACAATTAAAAAAGATAGAATGTGAGTTTGGATTGGCATTGACAGATGTCGGCCGCAATACAATACGTGTGTGTCAAATACATGGTAGTGTTTGTAATGTTGTTTTTGTTGATTAAATGTATTTTTAATGCATAATTAAAAAAAAAATAACAATCGGAGTACCTTCTCTATATAAACTAAAAGTGTGCGAAATTTCATACTCCTCCGTCCGCGCAATTTTCGTAAAAACGGGTACAAAGTTTTTGCTTCACGTAATAATATATAGATTCATTTTGAACTCGTTCAGTCATGTTTTCAAAGAAAGTTTATAACCTTTTTTGAAAAAAGAAGAAAAAAAGAAGGTCATAAGACTCTTAATATAATTTAAAAATTAACAGTTTTTGTTTCCAACCTCTTTCGCTGTCCGTCCCCAGTTATTAAGTTAGACGGTATTATTTCGCAAGTTGGCGGTGCTTAAGTACTAATTCCTCCGTTTGCTGCGCGCATCAGTCACCGTGATAAACTTTTTTAATTCTTTAAACAGGGTAAGCTGATGGTACACCTGTTGACGGTTCATGGCACACCTTTTGTGCGGCGCATTTTGGAAATTGCTGGGTAATTTTAATAAAGGTAGCCCTCGTTGAGAGATATTTGTTAAAATTTTACAATAGAGAAGCGATTTGCCTTCATCACACATAGGCGGTAGGTGGTGGTGAGACCAAAGGTGGAATCGCTCTTACTACTTAGAAACTCACACACATCTCTAATGTTCGCAAAGGCATCGGATGGGTGACCAAAAATGTATTATCTGGAGCCTTACAGTGCTTCGAAAGCCGTTGGTCTCGGCTACATTAGTAGTTTTTAACAACCACTAATCCGCACTAGGCCCGCGTGGTGGCTCGTTGTCCCTTTGATGTTTGTTTCTATTGGGAAGGCTCGTGTGTGATGAGCAATAAGTTGGTACATAAATGTGGTAATTAAGCGTTTCCCAGTTGTAAATACGTTCCTTTAATATTTTTATTCGAAAGCTTTTAACTCCAAAGAAACGTGATCTTAATAGCATGTGCTTCGGCCTAAAGCTAGTAAATAAATTATTGTGCAAAACGACATTAAACTGACATCAATATAGGCCCATAAACTAGAAAGAAACAGTATATCTATGCATGACAATTTGTAGAATAAACGGTAACAATGAAGACTTAACAAAGTTGAATAACGAATAGCTTGAGCTTTCGTTCAAATGCAGCTTTTTGCAGGTGCTGTATATTAAAACTAGGAATTTATCTTTTTCAAATCTTTGAAGGACATGTTCGTTCGTGTGACGTTAATGTAAACATTTGCTAGCCTCTAATAGTTTTTTGTTTACCTAGAGCCAGTTAAAATATGTTTCAAACGTCAATTGACGTAAGAATAGGCTTTCGAGGCGAAATAAAGTTATACAATAGATGAATGTTTATGGGGGTGCAGCGCGGACGCAAAACTGCGAGTTTCAAGTTTCCTTATGATAGCGAGCGAGCGGCGCGTGGCAGTGGTGTGACAACGGCGCACGACAAGAATACGCACGCACACTAATATCTGTACAGAGTAGGTTGGTGATTTAATAAGAGCAATGTTTACTTTCGTAAAATCATAGGCGTTTGGGTAAAAAATAAGAAGTCTTAATATTTTCATATTCATATTTTTTAATTGAAACATAAGACAACAGTGGCCTGCGGAATATCAATACAAACATTTTGATGTCGGATCATTGTTTCATTTGTGCTATATTTACAAAGTTTCTGAAGAAATAAGTTTTTAGATATCATTACTTTTACGTATTGTTTATGCAGTTTCTGGGTATTTGTTTAAAATTCCAAGACAACCATGACCTTGTGAAAGGATCAAGCTAACCTACACTAGTCCTTTTAATGTATAAGACCTATTCAGCGCCTAGCACCAGTGACTTAAAAACACGTAAATTTTCGAAATTCCGCGCGGCACCCCCTTAACAAAGGTTGATTATAGGTAAGTCTGTACAACTGACTACAACTGTCAAATTTTTTCAATAGGCTGAAATTGAAATTGGTAGGTACCTGATGTAAGTTTTGCAAACTTTGATTTTTTTTTATTTTGTTGTATTTTTGGGTGTTGTGATTGTCCTTTTTGTTGTGTGTTTGTTTGTGATGGAAAGTGTCCTTTTATGATAGGGCATTTTCCAATATTTTTGACGCTGTAAGGGAGAAAAGAGCTTGACACTTGCTGAGTTTCTTGCCGGTTCTTCTCAGTACAAGGTCTCCCGCCCAGAGTAGACTTACGAACCGATGGCATAATGACGTTCATAAGAGCTATTTGTAGCCTAAGCTGAATAAATAATTTTGAATTTTGAATTTTTTTTTTGAATTTTTACTTTGAACTTTGTGTAAATGTTCTTTGTTTTTTGACCAAAGTGTAATTTACTTATAAAATAAGATTTTTTTTTTAATAATAATAAAAAAAAAAAAGTTTATTTCTCCACAAAGGTAGTTACAATTAAACTTACTGCTAAATACAAGTATAGTTCACATAACCTTTGTGAGAGCTGGAGTCTATACCTGGTTTCTTACAAAACCTGTGTTACAGATCACCAGGCTCTCTGCCACCTCGGAGTGGACTAGTGTACGATACTTATAGTCATATATGTATCTTATGATTAAGTGCTAACTACATAGTAGAGAAGACTACCCTAAATATGTGTGTATGTTGTGTGTGTGAGTGTGTGTGAAAGCGTGTGTGTGTGAGGGTGTGTGTGTGAGTGGGTGTATGTGTCCCAATTAAGACTGAGTGTTATAAGGTTATTACACTTTCCGTGCTATCATAATCTTGTTGAAGAAGCCAATTGGTAACTATAGTTTTACATTCATTTCGGGATTTAGGGTATAAATTAAGGATCTTATTTAGTTTATTGTAAACGAAACCACCAAGATGCAAAAAACTTCCGCGCGCGAGACGAGTAGTAAGGGAACCAGAGGGACAGACAGCGTGTTTTCGTCGCTTGCCTGCCAATTTATGTGGGTCATAAGGGGTGAGCGAATGTGTTTTCATAATTATATTTAAAATGAATTGTTGTCGGACTGTTAGTACTCTGCAAGTAGAATAAAGGTCAGTAGTCGGATATAGGAAGGGGAGACCCCAACCTACTTTCAGTACTGCGCGTTGCGCCCGTTCTAATTTCAAAAGTGAGGTTTTAGCAGCACCACCCCAGGAGATGATGCAGTAAGATGTTATCGATGTACAAAGAGCCTGGTACACCAGTTTTATCACTGATTTGTCCGCAATATGGCGCAATTTCTTAAAAATGAAAACTAATTTACGAATTCTGGATGAGAGTGCGTCAATATGATGGTGGAACTTTAGTCTATAGTCAATTTGTACGCCAAGATACTTAATGGAGTCCGTGCTAGTGAGACTAGGACAACTGCAAGGGTCCCCTCTAGACTTGCAGTTGTGTGCCTTAATAGTAAAAGATCCGGACGGTGGTTGGCCAGAGCTATTAAGAGAAAAAGTTATATACTTTGTTTTATTTACATTTAATGTTAGTAAGTTTTTAACTAGCCATTTCGAGATCTGTTCAAAGCCCGACTGCGCATGACCGAAGGCTTCTGACCATGTCCTCCCGCGAAAAATGAGGGCAGTGTCATCGGCGTAAGTGAAAATTTCTCCATTTTGAAGGGCGTACTTACAAAGGTCATTTATATATGACAGAAATAGCGTAGGGCCGATGACACTACCCTGAGGAACTCCGTAAGTAAGTGAAAGCTCACCGCTGACCCAATCACCAATCTTAACACATTGTCGCCGTCCTGTTATATAGCTTTGGAAGAGGGCCAACTGAGTGCCCCTAATGCCCATGTTTTCGAGCTTTGTGAGAAGAATGGGGACAGAGACCGTGTCGAACGCCTTAGCAAGGTCCAAAAAAATTCCAATTACTTTGTTTTTGCCGTCCAATTCAGTCACCACCCTATTTGTTAGGTCTAAGACCGCGTCGTTTGTTGAAAAACCTGATCGAAATCCGTATTGATTTGATGATAAGATATTTTGTGAATTTAGAAAGGTAACAAGTCTTTTATTCAATAGTTTCTCCAAAATTTTCGATAGATTTGGCAGAATAGAAATAGGTCTATAGTTATTCACACTGTTTCTATCCCCACCCTTGTAGATAGGGTGAACAACTGCCACCTTATACGCATCAGGGAATACTCCCGTTTCAAAGGCTAGGTTGGAAAGAAATGCAATGGGGGAGACCAAAACTTTAACAAATCTTTTTAGAAATGATCCAGAAATACCGTCGGAACCCACTGCACAGTCAGATCGCAGGCCCATTATTATTAGTTCAGTTTCCGTTTCATCAGTAGGGGTAAGAAAAAAGGTGTTGATATTGGATGAGTTGCGTTTTATAGGGGTTCGTGCTCTGTCTTTATTACAGGTGTCTATTGCTTGTGCTAGTGTTTTACCAACGTTGACAAAAAATTTGTTTGCGTCATTAACTGATGATAGAGGGTCAGTAGGGGATAGCAAGTCGGTTGCTGATGTTTTTTGTTTGTGTGTATAAGTTATGGTCTTCACTGCATCCCATAGCTTTTTAGTATCTTTTTGTGCAGATTTTATTAAAGATTTTTCATAATTATTTTTAGTCCTTCTGAGTACCGCGGTGCAGTGATTTCTATATCTTTTATATGTTGTTTTTATTATTTCATTATCAGGTGACTTTTTATATTTGATATGCAGTTGGTCTCGATTTCTCATACATTTTAGAAGTCCTGCAGTCATCCATGGTTTTGTTAGTCGTCTTCTATTTGACACCGGCTTAAGTGTGCAGTTAGCGGCAAGACAACGGTTGAGGGAGCCAAAAAAGTAATTTGTAGCTTCGTTTACACATTTTAGGTTATACATAATATTAAAATCAAGATTATTGAGATCTTTTTCAAGTTTTACATAATCCAATTGTGTTTTAGTTTTATACGAGTTCATTTTATGCCGATTATATGTTGAGCCCAGGAAAAGTATTACAGCGTCATGGTCCGTAACCGACGCATTAGCAACATAACAATAAGCAGGATTTTTTGTCCTTAAAAGTACGTGATCAAGGCAGTTTCGTTTTCGAGTGGGTAACATGTGTGCGGGGAGCATTCCATGAAACGCGGCCATTGTTAAATATTCTGAGGCACGAGAATCTGTGTTATTGTCTTTAATGTCAATGTTTATATCGCCTGTAACTATTAAATTTTTAAATGATGAGTAATTTTGAAGAAGCTCAGATAGAGAGTATAAGAAGTTAGTCACATTGTAATTAAGATTAAGGCGCTGCATGTTACTAAATTAAAAAAAACAACCCTGTTCGATCGAAATAATTTATTTGGTTTTCCATATACAGAGTGTTACTAAGTAAAACTGTACAGTGACAACCCTAGGTCAAACTGATACGTTGTTCTTGGT
Organism: Eudonia mercurella; assembly: GCA_963082485.1. Classification (NCBI taxonomy): domain Eukaryota; kingdom Metazoa; phylum Arthropoda; class Insecta; order Lepidoptera; family Crambidae; genus Eudonia; species Eudonia mercurella. The sequence continues at coordinate 1,582,488 of OY720042.1, forward strand.
CATCAACCTCATGACCTAACATAAACAGATGTCGAAACCTTGTATATTTGATTGCAAAAAAAAAATTACGAAATAAATTTGAGTTTTTTTATGGAAAAGTAAATCTAGGTACCTAAATATGATTTTGCATGTTACACAGTGTTCTTTATACTTGGTTGCATGGCTATGTTTCAGGAATTAAACCAATTACCAAACATCCTGTATAGTCCAAATGCCAATATAACACCACAGTAGCACAATTAGAAAAAAAATAACATTTAATTTGTCTACTATCAATCGATCTAAACTCTACTACCACAGTGTAATTATAAACACTTTCTTAACAAAAAAACATTAAAGTTGCAAGCGCCGCCAAAAAGATCTTAATTAGTATTAAAACTTCAATGAACTGACAATTAGGCGCAATGGTAAAAGGTAATGAAATGGTAATAACTTTCTGTATCAAATAACAAGTAACACAACTTGTTAAACGTAATGCTTACATAGCCACTGTGTTGTGGTAAAATGCGCAAAAGCATAAGTAAATTTGCAGGGGTTAATAAATTAGAGTAAGGGTATTGTATTGTTTTTTTTTTTTTTTCAATGTGCTTTTTTTTTTTTTTTTTTTTTTTTTCATGTAATTCTGAATGCCAGAATGCCATTTGGCATTAAGTCCGCCTTTTGTACTTTATTTTATTTTATTGTGGAATAAAGAATAAATAAATAAATTCTATTGTAATTACTAATAGTCTATGGAACTCTAAAGGCACTTCCTCTTAGAACAAAGTAAAGTATTTACTGGAACTGCTGTATTCTGAATTCATTCCAGCGGATAAAGGTCTAGCTCCCGGAAGCGCTAAACCTTTATCACACCTGATGATAAATGACAAAAAGGCTAAAGCTTCCTCCTTAACTCGTAAATAATTGGACTCTTAATACAATGGAATAAGAGTAAACATTAGTCTAAAGTGTACCTATATATGTTAATGATCGTGACTGTACAGCAAATACCTCTGCTATGCATCAAACACGGAACCTTGGGGACGGAGATCGATAGCAAGAGACAACAGATGCGGTGGTTTCTCAAAAAAAAGTCGATATCATGTTCAGTAAGAATTAAAACCTTGAGCTGCACCATAAATAACGTTCCGCCATTACTATTAAAGCGTGCGCATCTCCCGTTCGCACATCACATTTTTCAATTTAAAAACGGAACGTGTTAAATTTTTAAATTCCGAACGCGCGAGCATCTGCTCCGCGCACGCGTCGCTCCTCACTTTGACACTTCAATACGAAATGCGCGCGCATTTAGCCACTGACATTTCTTTTCTTTTTTTTTGCGAGTGTCAAGCTTATATTCCTTCGAATTTTAAAATTTATGAGAGCTTAATCTATGGTTTGACTTCTTGGCGGGAAAGTGAAGAGTCATGTCTGCGGTTTTGTTTTATTTTCAAAAATTTGTGTTATATCGAATATTAATGTGAAATAATGGTGGATTATTAACCATTAAGTGTTCGTGAGTGTGCATGAGTGTTGGCAAATGAAACAAAACAGTGCAACGTCACTTTTCAAATTCTCTCAAGAAGCCCGCCCGAGGACTTGATCTTTATTGAGACACAACGGGTACATCATTTCTCACTTCTCATTTCTATTATCATTCATCATCATCATACAAAAAAGAAATATTGTTTATTTATATATTACTTGTTACAAATATTACTTTGACACTGGCTAAATGTGCTAATCGCACGAGGCCATCAACAAAATGAAAAAAAAAATCTATGGTTGGTTGGTATGAATGAAAGCAAAAAAATACCAATAAATTTTGTTAACAAAACCAAGTGGATGAATGAATCATAAACTGAAAGTTTGGTCGTCAATTTCAAAAGTTAATTAACTTTCTATTCGTATTTGTTGTAAGATTTATTACTTTCAACTGTTATATTTGTAGTAATTATTGTAGCACAATATAGTTTCATGTGGTGTTTAAAAATTACATCTAAACAATAAATTGGTCAACGTTATCTGTTTCAGTCATTGCAAAATTAAGTATTTCATTACATATTATTAATATAGTTACATTACTCTTCAGTGAGATATTACATGTCTGATAAAACTGACGGTAGACCTTTTGTTTACCTGTGTTCATTTTTTAAAATGATTCGTATAATACTTTCAGCTGGTAACGCTAGTGGCGTGACTATCATGCATTTATTTTTCTGTTTTAATAAGTTTAATAATAAACATTACTTTGAAACATATTATTACTTAAACATCATTCAGCAAAATTGAGTCTGATACAAAAGTCTGTGTATCTGTGTATCTTGGTCACAAGGAAACTGGGTGCCTAACGATAAATTTTTACATGAAAAAAAATCAACAATTAGCTTGTTTGGGGTATGTGGAGAGGAAACGGAGTCTATGCAACACCTACTGTGTGACTGCGACTCTCTAACTAAAACAAGAATGAGACTTCTAGGATCAGCCTTTCTGAAACCAGAACACTTTAGGCTCTTCGCTCTCAAAGACGTTGCCAAACTTATGGCATCTATCTTTACAGAGGAAAAGGAGAAAAAGAAACTTTATTTAAACAGTTTAAGTCAAAATAAATAAACATAATATAATATTCATGTAATGTCGATGGAACATCTCATCATACTTTATGAAGCAAAAGTGAAAAGGTGAAGTCAAAAATGTCTTTAATAAAATTTGCCATTACTGCGTTTTTTCAGTGAAATATTTCGCCATCAGTTTCAGTTTAATAGCTCGTCAGCTGTGATCGTAAATAAATGAGACGACACGAAAACGCAATGCTCCGTGAACTTTTAAATGTTACAGAGTAATAAAAAAAAGCATAGTTTACGTACAGAGATGTCGTGGTGCGAGTAATGTAGAATTTCGTGGCGAATTCCGGTAACTTACTTATACCACAGTCAAAGATGAAACAGCTATTCTTGCTGCCTTCGTTACTACCCATAGTTTACAAATTTATTACGAGTTCAATTAACAAATAATTAATAAATGACCTTATCAATAAACGGAGTATAAGCTTGGAAGATATATACCGTACCGTGTTAAGTTCCCATCATGTAGGTATAAACTCCGTTTCAAATTTGAGTAAAAAACACAAAACGCGGAATAATTATTCGAAGCTTATACTCTGTTTATAAGCAGTACGGGGGAAATTATTTGAGAAAAAGAGAAGCTCTTTGGTGTAGAGGTTAACGCGCCCCGATCTGCGATTGCTAAGGTTAAACAACTTTCATAACGGCCGGTCATCGGATGGGTGACTAAAACGTATCATCTCGAGCTCCTCAGTGCTTCGGAAAGCATGTAAAGCTGTTGGTCTCGACTGCATTAGTAGTCGTTAACAACTATCGCCCCGCACTGGGCCCGCGTGGTGGTTTATGGCTCATTCTCCCTATCCATCCTTGAGCTTACAGCTCCGGTAACCTATCTGGATATTACGTGTGCATGGGGCAACTCGCTCGAGACACTAGTCTTAAGAGTTCCGAATGAAGAATGTGCTTCGGCGCGTCCTAATCTGGCGTTGTGACCTGACGCAGATGGTCCCTTGTGCTTGCGCAAGGCGGTCTGACACCTACTTTATGACCTAACGGTTGGTGGGGGGTGTCAGTATAAACTTTAAAATCGTGTGTAGCGGGGTTGTCTTCCTATCCACCCATAGGGAAGGCTCGTGCCCTAGCAGTGGGGACATAAAAATGAGCTGGATATGCGGGAAGGTGGATTAGGAGGTTAGCACTAACTTCTTAGTACGCTAACTTTTATTAGAGCTGTCCCTTCTACGAGGGGAGGTCAATAAGTTCGCGGAATGAGAGAGAAGGAGGTTGAAATTAAACACCAAATTATTTTTCCTTTTCAATATATTCTCCTTTAACCCTAATACATTTTTCGGATCTCTCAAATAGCTTGTTTATACCATCGAAAAAAAATGATTTGTCTTTGGTGTCAAAATAGGCCGAAATTGCCGACTTGACTTCTTCATCGTCGTCAAATTTCTTTCCACGCAGCTCTTTCTTCATTTTTGGAAATAAATAATAGTCACTGGGGGCCAAGTCTGGACTGTATGGTGGGTGGTTTAATTGTTCAAAGCCGCATCGGTGAATAGCAGCCGTCGCAACATGGCACGTGTGGACGGGTGCATTGTCGTGCAAAAGGAGCACACCTTTTGACAGTTTTCCTCTTCTTTTTTCCTTAATGGCTTCTTTCAATCTTTCCAGTAAAGAAGCGTAGTACTGTCCCGTTATAGTCGCACCACGTTCTTTATAATCGATCAGTAAAATACCTTCTGTATCCCAAAAGATAGTCGCCATGATCTTTCCGGCCGATTGTGACACTTTGAACTTCTTTGGAGGAGGTGTGCCTTTTTTATGCCACTGCATCGACTCTTGCTTCGACTCAGGTTCATAGTGGTGAACCCAGGTTTCATCTCCAGTAACAATCCGGGCCATAACTTCTTCCTTTCTCTCTCCACAGAGCTCCAGAAACTGGTGAGAGCACTCGACACGCTCGCGTTTTTGAAGTGGCGTGAGCATTCTCGGAACCCATCTTGCACTGACTTTAGTCATCCCAAGATGATGATGTAGGATATTTAAAATACTTGATTCGGATACTCCAACCATTGCTGCAAGTTGCTTCTTCTTCAGTCGGGCATCTTCCAATACAAGTTTTTCTACTTTTTCGACGATTTCCGGTGTGGTGGCCTCAATTGGCCGTCCGGAGCGGGGGTCGTCTTCAATGGACTCCCTTCCTTGTTTGAAAAGACCATGCCACTTGTAAACCATGGTTTTACCAGGGGCAGAGTCGGCGTAAACCGCTAACAGCTCTTGAAAAATCGTCTGAGCGGATTTTCCTTGCTTGGTAAGGAACTTAATAACGGCACGGTGTTCAATTTTCTCCATACTGGCTGACTTCTTCCCGATTTAGTTGTTTGCAGGTCGATAACTCAAAAGTTAATGACCCGATTAGGTTCAAACTTGGTATATATACTCTTAATGAGGTGCTTAACTGGTGCCTACCTGGACGAGTAAATTTATCCCCACCAACCCCTCCATTCCGCGAACTTATTGACCTCCCCTCGTATCTGTCTCATTCTTTCAAAAAGAAAGGAAGACGGATGTTTAAAGGTCTCAGAATAATAACTAAACCTACATTGTACTTATGACATTGAAATAGTTGTATATACAATTTTACTCTGCTGTCAACCTTTCAACTACGTATCGGCAATGATATTAAGATTGATATGCACATATATAATAATAAACAGTGTTAAAAACGTCATTCATTACAATGTGAAGCAGATGGACGAGCAACCTTGTGTGCCTGTTAAATAAAGGCGCCATAACAATAGTTTAACATATTACAGACAAAGCAATACCTGCATGTACACTTGCAGTGAATTGTTATTTTTATGAATAATTTCAATCATATGATTGAAATTATTCATAAAAATAATACTTCCCAACTGTATTTAGTTCAGGAAAACGCAGCGTAGGCAGACCTCCAACAAGGTGGATCGATGATCTGGTGACTGTCGCGGGTAGCCGCTGGATGTGAGCAGCATAAAACCGGTCGTTGTAAAGGTCTTCAGGGTGCCAAGTGCAAGTTTCATTCACCATTCGTTAACGTTTACGTAAACGAGAATTTGTATGGTAAAATGTTAACTCTTCACGTATCCCACTAGGAGGCGCTCCTTCAATGCAATACTAATTTTCGTTTTCGTAAACGGGGATAGTAAACAAAACTTACACTAGGCACCAGGAGGGGCGTTTCGACGTCATTTGGCTGAGATGATGATAATGATGATAATGATGATGAACTGTATTGAAGCCTTTCCGCATGAAACTAATTTGTATGCGGTCATAAAGTAGCGACGTGCGAAGAAGCAGCTTGTTGTGAAGCGGCAAGGTGGGGAGGGCCAGTGAAGCAGTTTTTAACCGCCTCTGTGATCTAGTGGCTAAGACCACCGGTTTAGACCCAGAGGTCCCGGGTTAGATTCCCAGCGCAGTACATGTTTGTGTACTCGGTTTGGTTGGTGATAGGGCTTGTTTTTCCACCTGGCTAGCTACCACCATCTTATCTAAATATGTTGCCATAACATCAATGTTTGTAGCATTGTTGTGTTCCGGCAGCTAGAGATGATAGCCAGTGCCTTATAAGTTGAGGATCCTGGGTGAAGTGCGCTTCCACCATTGGCCTTATCATCACTTTACATCAGGTGAGATCAAGGCACTGTGCTTACCCGTTAAAATAAAAAAAAAACAATTCTGGCTCCACTAACTGTCCTCGCATCTGGTCTCCGCTTCTGCCTAACATCAGGCAGAATAAAGTAATTTGTCAACAATTTAATTAATAAAAATAAGAAATCTTACCGTTAACGTTACGCCTTCGTGACCATGTGGCATAGCGCTCGGCCCGATATACGAAAGTCCCGGGTTTAATTTAACAGGTCGGGTAAAGTGTGTTTTGTACTTTTAGATGTATGGGTTACTAACCCACATTTGGCGATTGATTACTGATTGGTGATTGATTGTGGTGATGAATCAATTTCAATGATGGAGGCCTTTGCCCAGCGGTGGGACAGTTATAGGCTGTTTACTTTGCTTTACTTTTTACCGTTACAAAGTCTCATTTAAACTATAAAAGTAAAATGTATAAAAAATATTAGACCGATTTGGTCGCCCAGTGGTCGAAATTCGACCGTTATTTTATTGAGACTGCACGGATTGTAGTGGACGATTTTTTATGCATAATTTTAAAAAAAAATTTACATTCTGCAATCCTTCTCTATATAAACTATAAGTGTGCAAAATTTCATACTCCTCCGTCCGCGCAATTTTCGTAAAAAGGGTACAAAGGTACAAAGTTTTTGCTTCACGTATTAATATATAGATAAATAAATAATTTTAAGTCGGTGATATGATATGATCCGTGCGTGGTTTATGCTAAGTCCGCCTGGCTGGCTATCACCATCTTATCTAAGTCTGTCGTCTTAACAACAATAATAATAGAATTACTGTTTTTTAGATTAAGTAACTAAATTAGTTATCAAACGCATCTGCAGCCATTTACAAAAACCTGCGAGGTTCAATATTGATCTCTTAACTTAACATAACAAATTTGCGTGTAAGTAAGTATTCCTTTTAAATTAATATTTTCACTTTTACAAGAAACTAACGCGTCAGTGAATAATAATTGATATAATTAAGATATTGATTGTGCATAATTGCGCGTGCGCAGGTGAAGAGTACGCGTCGCGAATTTTAATAAAAGAAACGTTTGCCAGGGCCGCACTCGAGCTGCATAATGTTATATACGATCAGAGTAAGAGAGTGTTGCTATTTGATTCGACAAACAAGAATATGTGAGGCAGTAAAGCTCTTAGTGACAAACGAGAAGAGTTTAAAATTTGCTATACTAACTCTTGTTATAATCGAGTGGCAAATAAAACTCGCACCATATCTTGAGGAGATAGTCAAAAACGGGATAGACTTGTTTTTTTTTTTTTTTATACTTAGCACGGCAAATGTCTCCAATTCACCTGATGTTAAGTAAATATGGAATCCAGATGCGACGATAACTGGTGCAGCGTGAGAACAGCGCAGCGTCAGTTATCCTCACTTTGCCGGCCCACAAGGTGCCTCTTCACGCCTCGTTTGAAGGACCCCATATCATAGGAAGGAGGGAAAACGTGTGCTGGCAAACTATTCCATGTTTTGGAGGTGCGACAAAAAAACGAGTCACCAAATTTCTTAGTGCGCGATGGAATATTAGAGACAGTGAAGCGGTGACTTCGGAGAGCAGCACGGATACAATGAATCAATGGAACCCATGTAAGAGTATATATAATATCATTACAACTAATAACTTCAATAAAATTCTTAAAACTGAAACTGTATAAATTTTTTTAGGATTTATTTTATACTTAAGGGCTTTATCTGTTTTCATTCAGTATCCAATACCTACATACTATATAATAGCATTACTCTAACTCTTTCAAACCAAAAAGCCAATTTTAATAAAACTTTCTATGCTTATATACAGAGATGTTGACAGTTAATAGAAAACATATTCACAACTTCATAACTGTTAAACTACGAAAGTATTAACAAAATAAACGATTTTGAATTTTGATTAATTTTTGACTTACTGAAATAATAAAAAAAAACCGTTTGTAAGACTGAATTTTTGTATGACCAAATTTTAACTCTTCTCGTATGTCACCAGGAAGCGCTGCTTCAATGCCAGACTAATAACCATGAATAAAACCGCATAAGTTTGTTACCTTATTGACTTGATTGAAAACCCATAGAATAAAAATCCTTCCTATGTTACGGTGGGTTCAGTTAAATAGATACATTTCATCCGGATACGATGGTCCATGAAACTCTCACTAGGCGCCCTGCTCCTTTCCCTCGCATCTGTGTGATTGGTGATTTATATCCACTCAGTCCGTCTCTGTGCTCCCCTGCCACGTACAAACATAGCTTGCGTTAACGAGCTCCGATAATTTCTAGCGGCTGGATTCTGATCACGTCGTTGTAATACTTAATTTCCTTTTCCTGGGAAAAGCGCAATAGTTACACTTTAATAAAGGTATAAAAATATTTTCACCATCTTTAATTTGTTCAATGCGGCTTTATAGGACTGAATTGAACATACTGAATCAGTAAGACGTGACTCTGCTTTTATACGTTTTTAACCTAACCTACACCTGTTTTACAATTTGGCAGTTTTGCATATATTGTAAAAAAATAAAAATACTTACAACAAGACTATAAAATAAGATTCGTGAATACTACTGACGTATTATTATAACATCTCAAGGCTCTTATATAATATTGATATGAGTATTGAATTGCCACTAAAGTAGGAACATGGGTTGAGATCTTGTATGTTTAACCATTCAAGCTCTAAGCGTGCAAAATTGCACGCGCGGAGATGCAACTTTAGCAATGCTGGTCACCGGATATGTTCGATCCTGGTTATAGTCGTAAGATGGCTGTCATTAAAACCCACCAATCCGTATTGAATCAGTGTAAGCGCAAGTACAGATCGCGCCAAACTTCAAGTCCCCTCTGAAGTTGCTTCATTGCGCAGCTGTACAGTCAGGCCCTACCGCTCGTCCCCACCTTAGCCCTACTGACGCCTATTTTTTATTACTGCGACGCGAATCGCGCCAACTTCAGAGGGGACTAGAAAATTGGCGCGACCTATAACTAGGTACGTCATCAAGCTAGATGAAAATAATAACAAAAATATTACACCATATGAAACATATTACAAAAAGTAGTACAAATGGCGGTTTTATCGCAAAAAAGAAATATTTTAAGCAATAATTCTTTGCTGTTTTTTGAAATAGACAAAAATAAGTAAAAATGGGCAGTTCATGGTGTTTTTCGAAGCAGTCATAAAATACGTTCCTTGCTTATGTAGTAGATTTTTAGATTAAAAAAAACAATAATATCCACCATTAAACCGCGAAGCAATGTTGAACAGCGCAATTGGCGTACCAGAAGTGATAGAAAAAAACAAACAAATATCAATGTATAACCAACTCCATATAATTAAGTGCAGTTATGCGTTTAATTACATAGCGAGAATTTACTTTCATGAAAGTCAGTTTACCGGGATGAGTAATGTCGCAGCGAAACAGACAAATAGGTACAACGGTGTTGTTCACAATAAGCTATTTTGTTCATGATGTGAAATGTGCTTGTAACTGTCAACGCTACTATGTTTGTAAGCGGTTCGACTGCAGTTTAGATTCCTAGCTAAACTAAACTGTTGTAATAAGTTTGCTCAAAAACCAGAAAGTACACTAGTGTGAATCTAGCATTAGTTTTCTTACGTATAACTGGATAGGTATGCGAGTAGGTACTCGTGTTTTGTTACTGTTGAATAAGTAGTACTAGTAGGAGCTCGATGCCGCAATGGTTAACGCGCCCGGTCTCGAGTGCTGGGGCTCTATTTTTGATTCCTTCGCCTCGAGTCAAGCGCTTGGTTTCTACTGATTTTCGTTCGATATTTGACTTTCTATATTTTTGAATCGCTCAACCGCAACGAGTGCCCTCACCCAGTTGTTGCAGTCGAGCGATACAAAGCGATTGCTAGAATAACCTTCAAAATCAGTGCGTTGTGTCAATGTCATGTCACTCGTTTGTTTGTGTCATTGATAGTCTTTTCTACTAAAAAGCAAGGGTTTTTTAACATCCAATAGAAACATGGATATTACGTTCTGTCTTCATTGCGGCTGTTACCGGTTTTCTCTAAATTCGGAACGGATGACATCCAACATTTCGTATTATGTTTGCAGCACCGGAAACAAACGATTCAAAAATACAGAAAATCGGTGTTTTGCGACTTGGAAGACGAGTGTGACTTAAGTCGCATGCGACAACACAATGTCATGCGTGCGTTTCAAAAATAGATCCCCTGAGGTTAAGGAAATACAATAATAAAAATAAGTAAAATAAGTATTTTGCTAAACTTGTAACAGTATGTATAGTTAATCAATGTCTTAGCATTGATATTAAGTGCTCATAATGAACTAATCAAAAATAAAATAAACCAGGAACATCCAACTATTACTCAATAACAACATTTTATTGTTGTGTTCACCGGAAGACAACAATAAAATATTGGCAAAGATTTTTGTGGGTCTATACATATAAAAACTCATGCTGATGTTAAAATTAAGAATTGAAAAGAAAAAATAAAAACCTGTAAAAAAAATAGGCTGTCATAAAAGGTATTAGTCTGTTATAACATTTTCTATTATAACATATTACAGCAATACACAAAACGCCACAAAGTCAATGGGCATGTTTAAAAAATTGTAGAGTACTTAAATCTAATATTAGCATAACATATACATTTAGCATGCAGCACTCTCTACCGTCCGGTCCGTTTGGACGTTATTAATTACGGCCCATTTGCTACTTGCACCGCCGCATAGTAAGAAACATGCGCATTCGCTATAATATGGCGATATGACATTTACATGAGGCATTGTTGATTTATGCGTTTGCGCAGCCTTAAGAAGACATAAATTGTTTGTAAAGAATTTGTAGTGTGATCGATTTTTTAATTAAAAACACGTGCGTCGGTTTATTAAGTATATTAGGTTTCGGAAAGTTGTTTGATATAATGTGTTTCAAATCTTTTTTCTTTGTATTGTTGTTTTAGTATGTATAAAAAAATATGATATATAGAAGTAGTAGATACTTCTATATATCATATTTTTTGATGAAATTGATCAAAGCATTGTTCAAAAATATCTTTAAAAATAAACTTTAATATCCTTTTCATTCTGAAATAAAAATGCTCCGCTGGACATCAAGAACATTCTTCCTTTCAAGCAATATTTTTATTTCTGTTAGTAAAGGATTTGGTCTCATTATATATATAAAGACCAATCCAAAGAAATAACTTGTTTACGGTTGTGTCATCATCATCATCAGCTCATTTATGTCCCTACTGCTGGGGCACGAGCCTTCCCTATGGATGGATAGGGAGATCGAGCCATGAACCACCACGCGGGCCCAGTGCGGATTGGTGGTTGCTGACGACTGCTAATGCAGCCGGGACCAACGGCTTAACGTGCCTTCCGAAGCACGGAGGAGCTCGAGATGATAAATTTTTGGTCACCTATCCGATGACCGGCCTTTGCGAAAGTTGCTTAACCTCAGCACTCGCAGACCGGGCGCGTTAACCACTGCACCGTCAAGCTCACGGTTGTGTATCATAATAATAAAAAATACTGTAGATAACATTTATATGCCGAATGTAAGTTATTCAATAATTGCAAAAACCATTAACTTATCCAATCGTTTACATCAAAAACGTTTTAAAAGTAATTTGCTATGTCCTATAGAGATCGTGGAATTCGTTACGTTTTGCCTTTTAATCCGACCGCAACAGTAATTTCAAGTTCCGAATCGAATGGCGACCGTTTTCTCTGTGGCCATCGGCCATGTTTAATTCAAAGAGGCGATTTGAAAATCGAACATATGCCACGTAACATTTCACCGATAATCGGACCCTAATTCCGTTCCAAGTCGAGTCCGAATTTTTTCGTGCGCCGGCGCCGACTTTAGCTGTCAATCAAACTGGTGCATACTAATATTTAAGGTATTGTGATCGGAAAAAAATGCCGAAATTCGAATTTCAACATCGACAGGTTAGTTTTTTTTTGTTTGTTATTATTTAAATCTAATTATGTTATGTCCTGAGGCCTCGTAATTGTCCGACTAGGCGGGCGACGTAAAAAAGGTTGGTTATTACGCTTTTTCTTTTTGTAAAAATTAGACTTATCCCTAATCTTATATTGACGCGGTAATGAGACCGAAATATTGTATGGATTGTTGCGGAAAGCTATAGAGACTTTGTGGTATATTTTTTTTTATTACAATGGTTCGATTCAGTATTTAAAAAAAACGTTACATAAGTTACTGTTTAAAGCGAAATGGATATAAGAGACGTTTTTTTTAATTGTTTTTGTTTTCACTGATTTGACGTACCTTAGTCATAAAATAGGTAATCTAAATATAGGCATATTACCTTCATATCATCGTCTCAAAAGGTGATAAGCGCACTTCACTCAAAATACTCAACTTCTAATAAACAACTTATAATGTAACTAGATAGTTAATTTTAATCGTTCAAAAATTATAAAACATTTAGTTCGACTTCGATTAGTGTTTAAAACTTTAGGTAAAAATAATCATGCTTGTCATATTTATGATTGCTTTTCCCTAGTGCTCCCTGTGCTCTAGTCAAAATAATAATAATAACAATAATATTTATTTTCTTCTATAAAACTAGTCTTATAACTATTCATAGTTTAGTCTAAAATGTTATAGGAGACTGGGTGACCTAACTATGTAACCCTGTGTCGTAGGACACCACGAAAATGACACAATCAGATAATTGAGACACATTACTAACATTTTTAATAGCAGGAGCCTCACTACGAGTTTTCGGAGCAGTATTACTGCAATGTTATTGCAGTCGACGCACGTAGGTATCAGGAAACTGAGATCTTAGGTTTAAAGACACGTCTTCTCATAAGAACTATACAATGTTCACTTAAAATGAGATAAGTAATATAATAATTAAAAAAAACTTAAAATTATACTTATCTAAACGCAGCGCAAAGAACTGCATTTTTAAATTTAGACTTAAATTTAAACAAGTGAAACACAAATCATCTTAGCTTTGTGCGATCACAGCGCACGTTTTTTTGCGACACTCATTAGCGAAACCTTGAACTCTTGATTCTGCTATTTCAAAATGACCACAATTGTGTTTCGGTGCCCTGATTTTGACGGTGTTCCCATAGTAAGTTAGTTAGTCTGAAGCTTTTAATAAATCTATATCTTCTTCTTTAATCTATTGCTGACGATACTCGAAGGGCCGCCGGGCTGAAGTGAGACTGGGCTGGTCATGTCTACCGCATGCCGAACGAGAAGTGGGCGCGGATCACAACGGAATGTTCACGCTGCAACGGATGGATGGATTTGGATGAAATTCGGCATACAGATAGTTTATAACCTGGATTAACACATAGGATAGTTTTTATCTCGATATTCCCACGGAAATGAATGGAAATTGTCAAAGCGGTACGAAGTCCGCCGGGTCCACTAGTCATTTATATAAATAAAAATAAATTGCTGTTTTACAACCGATTAGAATACATATATTTTTTGTTTTGTTCCCTCTAATATCAGGATGGTTTAAAAGAAGAAAATGGGAAAATTCAAAAAAACGGCTGACATATCGAAAAATTTGAAATTGGTAATTTTGTATAGGAGTGTTCGTGGAAACGTATACAAACGGGTATATATCGCAAATTAGGAAAACGATCACTAATTTATTAAAACTTAGACAGGACACGTCTGTCGGGTCAGCTAGTTTAATATATTTGTAAAACATAGTCTTAAAAAAAATTACGTTTTGTGGCTAAGGAGTCACAAAACGTAGTTACTAAACGTAATAACGTAAGAATAAGGATTCATATAAACTTTAAGTACCTTACAAATAAACAAAGAATAAACTCCGAATAGTTATTCCGTATTTTGTTCCTGTCATCTAAACGTCATTTTAAATTAGAGTAAAAGAGACAAAACACGGAATAACTTTGAGGTTAAAGTTGCTCGCGTCCATAGGTTTACTCCTGAAACCCTACACGTGACCCCTGGGTGGTGCTAAATGAGTGACACTGTTTGAGTGGTAGAGCCACGCTGCGTTGCAGCACGAAATGGGCCGGCTCGACCAGCGTAATACCACCCTCTCACAGAATATCGGCGTGAAACAATGGCACTCGTTGCTGTTGTGTTTCGTCCGGTGAGTAAAAGTACCGGAGGCCCATCTCTCACCTCCCATCTCCCAATTCTTACTACCTCCTCAAGATCCAACTTTTTCCTCAATGCCGGCAACGCATCTGCGATTACTTTGGTTTTGCGGGTTTCCATCGACGGCGGTGATTTTTTTATTTTTTTTATTTTTTATACGTAGCACGGCAAATGACTCCAATTCACCTGATGTTAAGTAAATATGGAATCCAGATGCGACGATAACTGGTGCAGCGTGAGAACAGCGCAGCGTCAGTCATCCTCACTTTGCCGGCCCACAAGGTGCCTCTTCACGCCTCGTTTGAAGGACCCCATATCAAAGGAAGGAGGGAAAACGTGTGCTGGCAAACTATTCCATGTTTTGGAGGTGCGACAAAAAAACGAGTCACCAAATTTCTTAGTGCGCGATGGAATATTAGAGACAGTGAAGCGGTGACTCCGGAGAGCAGCACGTGTACTCCTATGGAAGAAGGGAGAAGGTGGGATGAGGTCAAAGAGTTCGTCAGAGCACTCGCCATGGTATAAGCGGTAAAACACGCTGAGTGACGCAATATCTCTTCGCAATTGCAGAGTTTCAAGAGTATTTGTGACGTCTGCGTTGCCGATAATGCGTACAGCGCGACGCTGCAATCTGTCCAAAGCATCGAGAAGGTACTTTGCGGAACCGTCCCAGATGTGCGAGCAATACTCCACGCAAGACCGTACCTGTGTCTTGTACAAAAGGCACAACTGGTCAGGCGTAAAGAATCGCCGCACCCTGTTCAGAATACCGAGTTTTCGCGAGGCTGTTTTGATCACGGCTTCAATGTAGTCCTTTTGGTTCAGATCGCAGCGAATCGTCATACCGAGCATGTTGATACTGCTCTGCAGGCTTAGAGATGTACCCTGAAGAGTTGGAAGGGGAAGGAATGGTGACTTTTTTGCCGTGAACGCACACACCTGTGTTTTCTTGGCATTGAACTCAACAAGATTATTGGAGCCCCATTTAGATATGAGGTCCAATACCCTTTCTATCAGGTGATTATCTATCTATCAGGGATTACTTTCTATCAGGTGACTCGCTTGCTCGTTTGCCTCCATTTAAAAAAAAAGAATAACTATTCGGACCTTATCCTTTGTTTATTTGTAAGACCCTAAAAAGTCACATTTCTCCATCATGCGCGCAATTTGCCTAAAAAGGGTCACAAAGTTTTCGCTTCTCGTATTAATATTTAGGAGAAGATTCAGTTCCTGAGGTACCTTCGTTGCAACAAAACTTCTCTTTCGCCTCCCATCATTCCGCTGGCCAGCCGCAGCCACCGGACGGATTTGTTCCGTGGAACTAATCAGGCTAAATAAGTAAATTGCGAGCGCCGCACGCGAGCCCCGTCGCGTCGGCCATTCGGCGCTCGGCGAAGGACTGTCAAAAGATTTGGACCTTTTTTGTAAAGATTAATGGAAATTACAAATTTTTGCTAGGTTTCTATAAATTTATAGTATCCTGATCAGTTCATTTTTATGTCCCCACTGCTGGGGCACGAGCCTTCCCTATGGATGGATAGGGAGAACTGGCCATGAACTACCACGCGGCCCCAGTGCGGGTTGGTAGTTGTTAACGACTGCTAATGCAACCGGGACCAACGGCTTTACGTGCCTTCCGAAGCACGGAGGAGCTCGAGATGATACATTTTTGGTCACCCATCTGATGCGAAAGTTACTTAACCTCAGCACTCGCAGACCGGGATAACTTCTATAAATTTTAAATTTTACTAAATTTGGAGGAGGAGGATTTTTATTCTTTTTATTTTTGCAAGACCAAATTTTACTAGAAAAATCATTCAGTCTCAGTAAGCTCGAGTGGAAATCGAAACCCTTGGATTACCGGTCCAATGCAATGGGTCTCAGTAGCTCAGCAGTCTGGTGAACTTTTTGATGTTATCTGGTGGAAAAAAAAAAACTCACGAACGGTATTCGAACCTGCACCTACTGACAATCCGGGACATGTGCGCATAAAAAATTACGCTGCCCCGGCTCTGTCCAACCCGCTGAAATATATCAACATAACCTTCTACATTAAACCGCTAGATTAAGTTTAAGTTAGGTTAATATTAATTTGCGCTTTATTTGAAGTTATATTATATTATATAGTAAGTATATGTTTGTTTTTATTATAACTTAGTACCTGGATGACCGAGCCTTGCTCGTTTTTTTTCTCTCGTTCTAAAAGTGAAACCTAGCTAGATCGATTTATCGCCCCCGAAACCCCCTGCATACTAAATTTCATTAAAATCGTTGGAGCCGTTTCCGAGCTTCAGATTATATAAGAATGGCTCGTTTAAAGTTTTATTATGGTTTATGTGTTAACACCTGTTGGTTGGTCTGTAATACCTACCTCATCATCATCATCAGCTCATTTTATGTCCCCACTGCTGGGGTACGAGCCTTCCCTATGGATGGATAGGGAGAACGGGCCATAAACCACCACGCGGGCCCAGTGCGGGTTGGGGGTTGTTAACGACTACTAATGCAGCCGGAACCAACGGCTTAACGTGCCTTCCGAAGCACGGAGAAGCTCGAGATGATAAATTTTTGGTCAACCATTCGATGACCGGCCATTGCGAAAGTTGCTTAACCTCAGCACTCGCAGACCGGGAGCGTTAACCACTGCGCCATCGAGCTCCTACCTACTACCTACCTACTTGTAAAGAAATAAATTGAACTTAATTTCATTTCATTTCAGAAATATTATTACTTCCTTACTTTGTAAGCCTAATTAACCTTATTCGACGTGACGTATCAACAACTACGACATCAACAACCAATCATAATGTTTATACAAATATCAAAGATCAGTTACGAGTCAATCAAGCTACGTTATACATGTACGGAGTACAAAGATATTGTAATTTGTTCGCAACAAAATTTACGTATAATTATTATTTCCTTATGATTACATCTATCAAATTTATTTAAACGTGTGTCTATCTAAAGTAAAACTTCATAAAACTACGCAGCATTGTTTGTACCGTGCAGTGAGTCGACGGCAGCTGAGCGGCAAAGCTTTTTATTGATTTTCCCGAAGCACTTGCACTTGGTAGAAGCACGACACTCTTAACTAATGTTTTCGAAACCTCCCGCTAGATGTCGGTAGTATTAATGGACAAATGCATTAACATACGGGTACGAATTTCGGTCACGCTTGTTTGTTAATTTATATGTTACTAGCGACCCGCCCCCGGCTTCGCACGGTTGCAATGCTGATATTATCAGTGTTGCTCTACTATATGCATGTATTATACATATAAACCTTTCTCTTGAATCACTCTATCTATTAAAAAAAACCGCATCAAAATCCGTTGCGTAGTTTTAAAGATCTAAGCACACAAAGGGACATAGGGACAGAGAAAGCGACTTTGTTTTATACTATGTAGTGATGTACCTAAGTAAATAATTAAAAGTTTTGTAATATATTTCAGTAAGAAAAGTATCAGACACTTAACGGACTGTGGCTACCTATGATAGGAAGACATTTTTACTTTTTTTGATGCTGTAAGAGAAATGGAGAAAAGAAATGTACTTGTTTGCTAACTTTCTTGCGTGTTCATCTCAGTACAAAGTAAATCACCTTGTACTGAGATGAACCAATTTCGTATTGACATTCATAAGAGTTCAGATATTATCTTGCTTATTGGCTAAACTAAAAAAAAATTTAAACAAATATTAATAAGCCACGATATCATAGTTTGTATTTCACCTGACGGCATGTCATAGAGTACGGGTTCGAATATCGCTCGTGGAATTTTTTCAACACTTTGTCTTTTTTCAATTTGTAATTTGTTCGCAACAAATTTGCGCTCTAATAAAGATCAGCGTTCTAAGAAGTTAGTGCTTATCTCCGTTACACACCTTCCCTCATATGCAGCTCATTTTTATGTCCCCACTGCTGGGGCACGAGCCTTCCCTACGGATGGATAGGGAGAACAGACCATAAACCACCACGTGGGCACAGTGCGGATTGGTGGTTGTTAAAGACTGCTAATGCAGCCGGCACCAACGGCTTTACGTGCCATTCGAAGCACGGAGGAGCTCGAGATGATACATTTCTGGTCACCCATCCGATGACTGGCCTTTGCGAAAGCTGCCTAGCCCAGCACTCGCAGACCGGGCGCGTTAACCACTACGCTATCGAGCTCCCCAAATAAATATATATGCGTATAATATTATATTTGTTGATTTCATGTAATTTATCGCAAACAGCTGTACAGCGACCTTAATAACTTGCTTAAACACCGAAGATACTGTCGCGGCCATAACTCAGTCGCTACCATTCGATAAATAATACCAGGTTATTCCATTCGTTATGGTATTTTAATTTAAATTGCATTTGGTGTATCGTTAATTTGTGATAATAAGAGCTATTTTACGTTTCTGTATCCTATACAAACTCTAAAGCTCTAAATCCGTTAAACTTATAAGTTTGGCTTATAAGCCAATTTTAATGAAACTTTGAATGGCTGAACTATACTTTTTTATAAGTTAAACAGAAAATATTATGGAACATTATTTTTTCAACTGGCTTTATGCGATTTTGAGTTGCGATTTGTTGTCCATAGTGAAATTTAAAACGCATAAATTAATTTATCTACACTAATGTTGTAACATTCTACTTATGTTTCCAATACTTGACTTATAATTACTACTGTTATAGCGCAGACAACAAAACACTCATTTTAAGCAATTTCACATGATGGTATAATATCCACATCGATATCGTAAAATCTCATTATAACATCAATAAAACGCGACCAATTAACCTGGCGAGCCTTATGTCAAAATCCTCATACAAGTTGTATAAAATTTTGATATTAGGCTGGCTTTTGAAAACAGTTGGGTTATACGTGAAAACTTCGTCGAAACTACTAAACTTACATACACAAAACTCTTTGGTAAGATCTTGTGCCAATTGAATAAAAAAAGAATAGCGCGCGCTCGCTCCTGATTGGCCCTGCGCGCGCAGCTGCGCTCTCATTGGTTATTGGATGGTGGATGGATTGGTTTGGTTGGTAATTAACATTAACTTTCAAAATTGTACCATCCAAAATTTGAACAATTATTATAAATAAACTATTGTCAGCTTTTACTCTTGTTGTTTGACTAATTGCATTAGTGAAGATAAAGTAGTGTATGCAACTGCATATAACACGGGTATTAAAACACTCGTTACTATTATGAAACTCGCTGCGCTCGTTTCATAAACTCACACTCGTGTTTTAATACCCTTCATTATATGACAGTTGCACAAATCAATCATTTTTTTTAATCGTTTCCATTAACTGTCAATATCTCTGTTATGGCATTTAACTTGTGATAAATAAAATTACTTAACAATAATAATAAAAACTAAAACCTCTCATTAGATACCAAGTAAAAAAAAAATTTTTTTTTTCTATGCCAGTCAATGACTAAAATTTGTCTATAAATTATGCACAATACTATGTTCAATTTAGTATTAGTACATAGTTGTGTTAAGCACGGTACATTATTTTTAGGTACCTAAGTATAAAGTTTTTCTTGATTTTCTCGAAAAAAATAATTTTGTTCATTGGCTCTTTTAGATTAGCAACGACGATAATATGTACTTACATATGGTTATGCTTACTTATGGTTACTTATATGTTACTTAACCTACAATGTAACCATAAGGATACCGCTCGTATAGTATGATGACCTTTTCTAGTATATTATATTGATATTGCAAATCGTAGTTTATGAATGCTTTCTTAATTTATTATCAAGTTTTACTGACATTTATATTAAAGAAATGTTTTTTTGACTGGCAACGACATGCACTAAAGTAGTTTGCGACGTTGCAACACTGTTTACGACTCGAATGTGCATTTCGTTGCATAAACTTTAATAAAAAAAACTAAATGAAACAGCTGCTAAAGTTTACTAAAGTTGCACTACATCACGTTTTTTTTTAATATTTAAAGGAGGCAAAGGAGCAGGCGGGTGTACTGATGGAAAGTAATCGCCGCCGCCCATGGACACCCACCCGCAAAACCAAAGTAATCGCAGATGCGTTGCCGGCCTTGAGGAAGGAGTTGGATCTTGAGGAGTACGTTGTATTAATTATCATCACCATTTGATCAGGCCATTTTATATCCCCACTGCTGAGGCAAGAGCCTTCTCTATGGTTGGAACATCTCAGGGAGAGACAGGCCATAAACCACTTTGCGGTGCGGTGGTTGTTACCGACTGTTATGCAGCCGGGACCAACGGCTATTTTACGTGCCTTCCAAGACACAGAGGAGCTGACTATAAAAAAATTTTTGGTCAAATATTTATAAAATACAGTGAAAAAATTAAATGCCTACCCGACTTAGCCAGGAATCGAACCTGGGTCTTCCGCTATCCGGGCGGCTGCACTGACCATTATGCTACCGGGAAGGCTGACGTATACCCAGTAGTTTTATTGAAGCTTACTAACTCTTCAAACCCGAAAACAGCGGTTAAACTTTTGACCGCCACAGTCGGCTTTAATCGACAAGTGATAGAGGGCGTTTTATGCCAACGACGGCTATGAAAACACAAATTAAAGATATTTGAAAACTTCGGAATTCCTTTTCCTGTTGCAAGTTTTTACTCTGAATTGATTGATTGGTTTACAGGACACGGCGACGCATTTATGCTGTGGTGGTAACTTTGGACCTTATATTTTTTCAACATAGCGAGGTGAGATATTTATATCTCACCTCGCTATGGCCTTTAGGCCAGGTGCTAACCTTTGTGGATTTAAAAAAATCTTTTTATTTGAAAATATTTTAGTTTTCCAAAATGCAAATGTTTCTTCACATAAATATGTAATGTAAGTTATTCGGCATTCATAAAGGTGACATCATACTAAACAGGAGTTATAACTTTTATACAGCACTCAAATAATAAAAAAATTATACAGCTTTTACTAGCACACTTGTCCCTAAAATTTTACTATTTGTGGTGTGGTGCAAGTTATAGGCTTTGGAGGTGGAAGATGAAAAACGGCAAAGAGGCTTTTTGTATAAAAGGTACAGAAATTAATTTTGCATTCTGAAGTTTTCGGTGACTCCTTTGCCTGGGATTCAAACTTTTGTCCACAAGTTAAATCTGACTGATTTTATACGATTTCAAACTTTCCATATTGGAATTTAAATCGCACAAATTCAGTTGGTGTGAAACAATTTGCGGGTCTGCAAAGCGAGAAAGGCTGTGAGGCACAATACTGCGCAATAATTGCTATTTACATCAGTCCCGATTAGAACAGAGCTTTGAACTTCAAGAATCGTGTCACATCAGCCAGATTCTGACGTTGTCCCAAAATATAAATGTCAAAAATCAAAATCATGGCGCATATAAAACGATGGTGATATGAACGAGAAAAGACAATTGCTAACACTTTTATGTATAAAAATACCGAGTGCTAACTATTTTCGGGATCCGTGTCCATACAAGGGCTCATGCTGCGTTGCAATAAATGCAATAAATTATTTGATTTGATTTGATTTGCTCGAGCTCGTTAGGCATTAAGCTTACCTTCTGAGGGTCCTCCTTTGGGTTAACATAAAGTAGAGCGAAATCATTTGCCTGCACTCTTTTTTTAAAATCCCCGCTTCATCCTCTACCATGTACCACCGCCACCCACCGTAGACATTCGTAAAATGCGTGAGTTTTGGCAATTCTGCCGTGATTTACCGCCCGCCCGTCGCAGGGAGGGGTCCATTAATCATAACTTATATTCAACCGCCCCGACCTGACGCTCCGATCCGATTGTTTACCGTTTTCGTAAACATCGATGCGTTTCGATTGTGATCTTGTTATCGATTCCAGTAGTCAATACTACTGTATTTAAGTGAATAGTGAAAACTGATTATATTTAAAATTATGTGCCGATAACTTTATGAATAAGGAAATCAAGGTTGTTTTTGGTTTTAGAAACAAAATGGCGCGATCTTTCGGAATGGAAAGCGTTGGTGGTAGACGTGGTGGTACAATGTAGTATTCTCCCATGTGACTAGGTATTTTTATTAGGCGTGCCCATATAGTTATTAGATAGATAGATAGGTAATAATAGTATATTACTGCAACACTAAAAAAAATATATAAGAGAAATAGCTTATAGCAAAGTTTGTCCACTATCCACCACTTCCCGCCCCAAACGGTCTTGTGACACAAAAACCCTTCTCTATCCACAATCCAATTCAAAATTTTACTTTTTTTAACCGTATATGCAGCAAGATTGTGGATTAAACTGCCTGCCAGCATTCGTGAGAGCCCATCAGTAGCATCTTTTAAACACAAATTGAAAGAGCACTACCTCTCCAACTTGAGTAGTAATCGGTAACATCATTATAGTTATACAGTCAGATGATAATATGTATATATGTGTATATGTATATGTGACAGATGTGTATAGGTATGTACGTATATGCATTAGAATTAGTATAAGTACCTATTTATTTATTTTATTTAAGGTATTTATTTATGTTATGGTCGACAATTGGTCCCGCAGACTTTCTTTTCCAACTACAGCTAGGGTTGGCTGGAAGAGATCACTTTTAGAGATAAGCTCACCCTTGTATATTTTTTTATAATGTAATTTAGACTGTAATTTTAACGTACAATAAAGGATTCATATAAGTTTCAAAACGCATGAATTCAGTTTTTTTTTCATTAAAATTTGGGTATTGACTTGAAAAAATTAAAAGATTGTATGAGGTACCAGAATATGTCTTTACATATTTTTCTCTGCTCTTAATAGACTTCGCGACCAGGTCTGCTGTTGCGTCCAGATGTTAAGAAAGTGGGTAGGAAGGTTCGCTGTAGCGGGTGCATCTCCCCTCAAATTAAGGAAGACCCACTGTCGTGTCCCTCCCACTAGCACTTCTAGCACGTTGGAGTTGTGACGTGTTGCGACTCCTTATTTTGTGACGTAGCCGACCTATTTAATGACACCTACGACGAACATAGACAACAATGGAGAGATGATATAATCACAGTTCACTTACTGGTCCTCCAGTGAGTGAACTCCAGTGAGTGAAAATTTATTATTTTCGAAACAAAGCGCTTTATACGGATATATGAACGAGTAGACACGATCGTGTTTATTTTAAAATATTTATAGCTTGTCGTTTGTCGGTGAGACCCGTAAACTGTAAACGTGCAGAAGGGTTATCCTATCCGATAAAGTGTTCATTCAGAATTATTGATATCGCGCGATCATTAGCGTCTAATATGCTATTCACACATTAATAATATGTTAAACCATCCCGAAAGCTAATACGCTTGTGTAGAAATGGATATACGGTAATAATAGTTTAATGGAACTATGGTGGATTGAACCACCTCAGTGATTGAACCACGATTTCTCGCATTGAACTCGAGCAACTGAACAGTTTCCATGACAACAAAATAAACAAATTTAAATTTATCATCACAAGCAGGAGCTCGTGATGATAAATTTTTGGTCACCCATCCGATGAGCGGCCTTTGCGAAAGTTGCTTAACCTCAGCACTCGCAGACCGGGCGTGTTAACCACTGCGCCATCGAGCTCCTTACCATTATTCCTATTAAATATATTGTTATTGGTCATCTTAGTTTGAAACCGACTGACAGTCAGTTTACAGTTCCTTTCAATACATTCATCATCATCATCATCATCATCATCAGCCTATAAACGTCCCACTGCTGGGCACAGGCCTCCCACGTGAACAATAGCACGTGGGGATATTGGACCATAACCCACCACGCTGGCCCAATGCGGGTTGGTGGGTTTTAATGACTGCCATCTTACGACAACAACCGAGACCAACGGCTTAACGTGCCTTCCGAAGCACGGAGGAGCTCAAGATGTTTTTTAATTGGTCACCCATCAGGCAACCCGGCATTGCGAAAGTTGCTTAGCGGGCAAGATTGCAAGCCGAACGCGCTAGCAGCTGCGCCATCGAGCTCCTCGCTCCTCAATACATTCATAAGAGTTTAAATGTAGATGTAGGAATTATTATACTACAGGGGAGGAGCTCGATGGCGCAGTGGTTAACGCGCCCGGTCTGAGAATGCTGAGGTTAAGGAACTTTCGCAAAGGCCGGTCATCGGATGGGTGACCAAAATTTTTTATCCTCCGTGCTTCGGGAGGCACGTAAAGCACTGCGCCCGCGTGGTGATGATACTAAAGAGAAGTCTTATTTTTCTATGTAAAACGCACACGATTTCGCTCCTTCCTTTGATATGGAGTTCTTTAAACGAAGCGTGAAGAGACACCTTATGGGCCGGTAGGGTGAGGGTCCTGATGCTGCATTGTTTTCACGCTGCACCAGTTGTCTTCGCGTCTGGACTCCGTTTCCACTTACCATCAGGTGGAGTGGAGTCATTTGCCGCGCTAACTATAAAAAAAACAGTCATTACTGAGGTTTTTCTTAATTATTTTTCGTAGCTTCAATTACGAGGTTATAGCCTTAAAAACTTTATATTAATGTATAAATCACTGAGCTCCCACAACGTTACTGCCCTGTGTTTATCGTTAAATTTATGCATAAAGAGTAACTAAAGAGTATATAATATTAAGTACCCCTAAATATCAGTTTTTATTAAATACATTAAATCTGTAATTGGGTTTCGTTTTTTTTATTAAGCCATAACGTTTATGCACCCTACTAAACTGACCGCAGTTTCTGACAATATTCATTATTAGTTCGGTTAGAGTTTGTTTGAAGGTACGCAACGTATATTGGTGTAGGTGTAGTTGTACAGTCAGCTCCAAAATTATCTGAGCGTTCAAACACACCAAAAATATCTGAACATTTGACAAAAATCAACCTTATCTCAAGACGTAGAAATTCATTTTATTTATTGTTCAAATAATTTTTAATGCAAATTTTGTTGCAAACAAATTACAAAAACACAAATGTTGAAAAAATTTCCACGAGCAGGATTTGAACCTGCACCCTTCTGACATTCCGGGTCAGGTGCTCTTCCAATTGAGCTATAGTGGTTCTAACCAGCCCGCCGAAATGGGCGCCTTTGGCTTTCAAAGTAAAGAGTGTTGAATAATTTCGGCGGGCTGGTTAGAACCACTATAGCTCAATTGGAAGAGCACCTGACCCGGAATGTCAGAAGGGTGCAGGTTCAAATCCTGCTTGTGGAAATTTTTCAACATTTGTGTTTTTTTTTTTTTTCATTTTATTTGTTGCTTGAGAACAAATTACATTGAATGAAAGTACTTACATCTTTCACGTATACGTAGAGTTTTTTTATATCTATTCATAAATATAACTTGCATTTCTACTATGATTACCAGCTTTTGGTATCGATCATAGGAGAAAGACACATTGGTACTCAATGACGCATACAGTCTGAAGCATTTACATATCTTTATAGTATACTAGCGGCCCGTTCCTGCTTCGCATGGGTAGACATTTTTTTTTAAATATAACCTATGTTACTCAGCGCTAATGTAGTATTCTAATGGTGAAAGAATTTTTGAAATTGGTCCAGTAGTTTTTGAGTTTATTCGTTTCAAACATACATACATACAAAAAATCATAGGTTTCCTCTTTATAATATTAGTATAGATATAAATCTTCTGTGTGTGTATGTTATTGAACTCCTTCTAAACGGCTGGACCGATTTGAATGAAATGTTCTGTGTATGTTCAAGTGGATTCCAGAATGGTTTAGATTTACAATTGGACCCGGTAGGTGGCGCTGCTATAGGGCTCTATCATGGGATACGGGTGTTCTTAAGCGGACTGTTATACCCTTGCAATGTACCGGGATAGCTGCCGAGTCAGCATCTCTATCTTTAATATATACAGATTCCATGGGGCCCGGAGAGTCAGTCCATCATATAACTCGTTACGGGTCGGAACTCCAAATTAATTCTATTTTTAATATGTAAAAATACCAGTTCTTTTATAAATTCATTTCCAGCTATTAAGTTTCTTTTTTTTAAAAACCTATTTGCCATTTCTCGTGTAACATTTTGGTGGCAGCGGTGGGATACCGAAAATCCCAGTCCGCCCAAATACGTCTCTGAAACACGCTACAGACTTCCGTTGTGAAAGTGTTGTGAAACCTGTGAAAACGGTTACTTTTGTGAGAACTAACACCGTTTTTGTGTATTGGCTGCTCCTGTTCACTATTATCATTATTCAGCCCGGCTTGTCCCACTGCTGGGCAAAGACTTCCTGTTAATATACAGTTACATTATATTTGAATGTTCCTGTCTGACCGCTGATCCTGCGTATCTACGTGGACTTTCCGTGTGTTTGTGCGGCCTTAATCCTGTTGCCGCGAAGACCTTCCGTGTGTTCCTGCTTACCTGGTGACGCCGAATCAATGACCATGGTCATGATACCTATACACATAATATGTGTGATGCTGACATCGCTACTGTAAGTGAAAAACTTCTAAATAACTCATAAAAGTGCGCGATCCAGAATAGAACTCAGAGCTAGATTCATTAATTCTATTCCTAATTTTATTACATTGTATTTGTGTGGTGTGTAACATTGTATCTTTAAAAGTATTGCTCATATAAACCAGCCAGACTACTGATAAGAAGCGCATGATCGCGTGGGTGTCGTGTTGCACATCGAGACATTAGTGCTCGCTTAATATAGAAGCGGCTTCGACTTCTTATATATTTTGATTTTAAAATATTTTTGTTTTTTTTTAGTTATTTAAGTGTGTGAAACTAATGTTTGATATTTTGATGTTTTCTATTTAAATGTAAAATTGTTTTCTATATCTTTTATATTTTTTTTTATTACTGTTTTTCACCATGACAACTAGATCCGAATCCGATGATCCGAAAACAACGTCTTTACAGCTGCGAAGCGATGCTGAAGACAGAATCGAGTTTAGTGTGCTCTTAAAATTCATTAAACCCTTTGATGGGTCTAGAGAAAAGTTGAACCCTTTCATCTCTAATTGCCAAAATGCTTACAATCTTGCAAATAAATCTCAAAAACCTATACTTTTTAAATACATTTTAAGTCAGCTCGAAGGTAGAGCTGAATCTACTTGCAACATTAAGGATTTTGAATCTCTTGAGCAATTTCTAGAATTTCTAAAGCAACAATTCGGGGAAAGGAAACATTACGCTCATCTGCTTTCCGAGCTACAAGACAGTAAACAAAGCTCAACCGAATCTGTTAACCAATATGCACTAAAAATTGAAACATGTTTGGCAAAACTACTTACTGAAATCAATATTTCTATACCTACCAAACGTAAAACAGAATTAACAGGCCGCGTAGCAGCAATGGAAGATTTAGCCCTCCATACTTTTATGATCGGCCTCCACCCACGATTGTCGCAAATCGTCAGGTGCCGCGATCCTGATAATTTGAACGCGGCAGTTAATTTCGCTGTGGCTGAAGAAAAGATTCTCATGAGTCTCAACAAGAGACCCCAGTCACAATACGTTAACAATGAGAGACAAAGATTCCCACCTCGCCGCGATTTCCAACCGCGACCTAATGATTTCCAACCGCGACCTAATAATTTCCAACCGCGTGTTTTCCAGTTTCAACGAAATAATCGCCCGGAGAATTTTAGAAACTTCAATACAAATGATGTGACCTGTAGGTATTGCAAGAACATAGGTCACACAATCGAAAACTGTCGCAAACGGATGTATAACAATAGAGCCCAATTCAATGCGTCATCTTCTAACAATCGCCCAAATAATTTACCGACAGTTGTTATTCCTGCTACATCACGCAGAGCCTTTACTGCTGATCAAGTAAATGATATTGGGGAAGACGAAGTTGATCATAATAATTTAAACGAATAGAATTTCCCGGTAGGTACCGCTCGGGAAATTCCCTGAAACATCGAAAAGCCGGTATCGCAAACCACACTGTTTCATTTGCGGTAGATGCTAACAACCAGGGTAACCAGCCCCAACTTTATAGTGCTACCAGTAAACCTAATACTAGATCCGCTGTTTCGCTCAATCGCACTGTTTCCACTGTATCCACTATTGTAGACGCTAACAACCAGGGTAACCAGCCCCAACTTTATAGCGCTACCAGTAAACCTTATACTAAATCCGCTGTTTCACTCAATCGCACTGTTTCCACTGTATCCAATGTTGTAGACGCTAACAATCAGGGTAACCAGCCCCAACTATATAGCGCTACCAGTAAACCTAATACTAAATCCGCTGTTTCGCTCAATCGCACTGTTTCCACTGTATCCACTATTGTAGACGCTAACAACCAGGGTAACCAGCCCCAACTTTATAGCACTATCGTTAAATCTAATACTAAATCCCCTGCCTCATCCAACCGTACTGTTCCTGCTGTCCTTAAATCTAATACTAAATCCTCTGCCTCACTCAATCCCTCTGTTTCTTTGTTAGACGCCAGCAACCTGGGTAACCAGTCCCAACATTATAACACTGTTATAGAATCCTATGAATCATTCAAGCGTATTCCTAAATCTACAAAATTCGATAATTCGCGTAATTCTAAAGACCATACGAAACAATTTTATAAAAACAATCTCGCAAGACAAACAAACAACTTAAAATCTTCTAATAACACCGTCATTGATCCTCCGCAACACCTGAAATCAGAAAAAGAAATAATTAAAATACATAAAATAAATAATAACTCTAAAAAAAGATACTTACCTCACGTCATGATTCAAACGTCAATCGCTGATAAACCACTGTCTTTCTTAGTAGACACCGGCGCATCCGTCAGCCTGCTGAAATTAAGTTCCATGTCAAAGCTCCCAAATTTAAGTAATCATATAATAGAGCTCAAGGGCATTGATCCTGGTAATGAAACAAACAAAACCTTAGGTAGCTTCCAGATGCAAATATTCTTAAAACCAAACAGATTTGTAACACATGAATTTCATGTAATTGAAAACATAAGTATTTCTCATGATGGTATCATTGGCAATGACCTCATGAAAAGAATGGGCTGCCAAATTGACTACAATCAAAAAACTCTTAATCTTCATAATGAGCATATCCATTTACAATTCTCTGAACCAGTATATACTATTCCCTCTCGTACAGAAACCACAATAGAATGCACAGTCGATGATCCAAATATTCAAGAAGGTATAATTCTAGACCAACATATCTCAAAGTCTCTTTTAGTCGCAAATTGTATTGTAAAGGTGAAAGAGAACAATCGTGTTAATATCACAATCGTCAACACCTCTGACAAACCTGCTATAATTCATCCAAATCTTAATTTAAAACTGCAACCTCTGAATTCTTATATGACTCTTTTGAAACCGTCACTATCTAATACTTCTCGAAGAACTAATGAAGTCCTAAAACAACTAAGAACTTCTCACCTTAATGACGAAGAGGAAAATGCTCTTCTTAATATTTGCTCTAATTACTCTGACATTTTCTATCTCCCGGATGATCAACTTACACATACCACAACTATTGAACACAAGATTAAAACAAATACAGACGTCCCTATTCATACCAAATCCTATAGATTCCCTGAATGCCATAAAAAAGAAGTAGAAAAACAAATTGGAAAAATGTTAGAACAGAATATTATTACACCTTCAGACTCGCCTTGGTCATCACCTATTTGGATTGTTCCCAAAAAACTTGATGCTTCAGGAGAACGCAAATGGAGAGTCGTAATTGATTATAGAAAACTGAATGATGTAACCATAGGCGAAACTTACCCGATTCCACAAATAACAGAAATTCTTGATCAATTAGGTAAAAGCCAATATTTTACGACACTAGATCTCGCGTCAGGATTTCATCAAATTAAAATTTCTGAAAGCGATGCACCGAAAACCGCCTTCTCTGTACCACAAGGGCATTTTCAATTCACGAGAATGCCTTTCGGACTAAAAAATGCGCCGTCCACATTCCAGAAATTGATGAACACATGTCTCTCTGGCCTACAAGGCTCACGCTGTTTCGTATATCTCGATGATATAGTAGTGTACTCTCCAGATCTAAATTCTCATATTCAAAACCTATCTTCTGTCTTTGATAGACTTCGAAATTATAATCTTAAACTTCAACCTAATAAATGTGAATTTCTATGCAAGGAAGTTGCATACCTTGGTCATATCATAAATCCAAACGGCGTCAGTCCTAATCCCGAAAAAATAAAAGCAATCTCAGAATTCCCTGTACTTAAATGCGCAAAAGATATTAAATCCTTCTTAGGCCTCGTCTCGTATTATAGACGTTTTATCCCTGATTTTTCCAAGATTGCAAAGCCTCTGACGACTCTTCTAAAAAAGGACGCACCTTTTTCCTGGAAAAATGAACAACAATTAGCTTTTGAGAATCTAAAAAATAAACTTACTACATCACCAATCCTAGTCTATCCTGATTTTTCTAAACCTTTCAATTTGACGTGTGACGCTTCTAATTTCGCTATTTCTGCTATATTATCACAAGGACAAATAGGAAAAGACCGCCCCATAGCATACGCTTCTCGTACATTAAACAAAGCCGAATGTAATTACAGCGTAACCGAGAAAGAATGCTTAGCCATTGTGTACGGAACCAAAGCCTTCCGCCCTTACATTTATGGTCACAAATTTACCATAGTGACGGACCACAAACCCTTGCAATGGCTGTTTAGCTGCAAAGACCCTGGATCCCGACTAGTCCGTTGGCGTCTAAAGCTAGAAGAGTTTGAGTACGAAATAGTTCACAAAAAGGGAAAATTAAACACTAATGCCGACACACTCTCTCGATTCCCTATCAACCCAATTGAAGGAACCAGGTTACCTTCCCCTAACTCTTTATTACCGAACATAGAGGATGGACTCGATAATCCCTTAGAAGACTCACTCCTAGATCTACCATCTCCTATACCATTCTCTTTCGACCAAGATATATTAGGTCAAGAAATGCCTGCTACCCTACCTATGATACAAGGTCCTACAGCAGTCCAAGTATCAAATCCTTCCATTGTTCAAGATCAACCACTGAATTCTGAAACCGATTTTACAGAACTGGGACCTTTAAATACTAATCACGACAATATCGACCCTAATGTCGAACTTCAGGAATCTCCATCAACTCCAGAGTCAATAACACAACCAAGTCCTAATCCAAATAACGATGATTATTCTAAATTCCTTAAAGCGATAGCAAACAAACAGTTTACATCTAATGCCATAATGAAAGAATATACCGAAAGTCTCTTAAAAACTCCTCACAAAATCATAATAATTCCTACGTCTATAGATTTGGATGAGTCAAATCCTTACATTACCGAAATTCTCTCAATTATTGCAAATAAAGATGAAATTCTGATTTCCGATAAGGAACTGTACTATTTCCTCGAAGTTAAACACGCTGATAAAACATTCTATTTTATTTTTACTAAAGTCCACTACTTCGACGAATCTTCTTATCCCGAAATTTATAATACACTTAAAAACGTCCGGGACAAAATCCTACAGTGCCCGGATATAACAGATATCGCCATATCTGATTTTAAAAATCCATTCGACCAACATTCTTATACTAAAACTTATAATATGCTTACTTACCTTTTCCACAATACCAAGATCTCCATTCATATTTATTTAAATAAAACTATTTACCCAACCTTAAACGAAAGAGTTAAAATTCTTCGTGATAATCACAATATTCCAATAGCCGGACACTTAGGCTCGACACGTATGTATAGCAGAATACGTGAACAATTTTACTGGAAGGGAATGAGAAGCGAAATAGAAGATTATGTCAGAAATTGTAAAGCATGTCAAGAAAATAAAGCCTTAAGGAGAATCAACAGAGCTCCTATGGAAATAACTACTACATCTACATCTCCATTTCAACGAGTAGCGTTAGACATCGTAGGTCCCCTGCCAGAGTCCGGCCCCGCTAAACTCAAATATATACTTACATTACAAGACGACCTAACGAAGTATTCTGTAGCCTACCCTTTACGCAGCACGACAGCCGAAGAGACTAGCGACTGTCTCATTCATTTTATTTCTCTCTACGGGATACCCAAATCAATTTTATCTGACCAGGGTACAAATTTTACTTCGGAACTTTTTAAAACTACGTGTCACTTTCTTAAGATCAAGCAGCTGTGGTCATCTCCGTATCACCCTCAGACTCAAGGCGCTCTAGAGCGTAGCCACTCAACACTTAAGGAATACTTAAAATCGTTCACCAATGAGAATCAAGACAACTGGCCAATTTATGTATATACTGCTATGTTAACCTACAACACAACTGTACACTCAACAACAAAATTCACTCCTTACGAGTTAGTCTTTGGACATAAACCATTTATACCAAACTCAGTATACGAAAGTGGACCTGGTACCACGTATACTGACTATATCAAGTTGCTTCAGCATAAGTTCCGATACACTAGGGAAAAAGCTCTGGAAAATATTTTAAAATCTAAGGAAACTTCTAAAAACTACTACGATACCCATACTAAGCCCCCGCCAAAGTATAAAGTTGGTGACTATGTATACTTAAAAAACCACTTGAGGCTCAGGAAAGCCCTATCACCAATCTGGAAAGGGCCTTACAAAATAATTAAAGTTTTTAGTAACCATACAGCCACGCTCCTTATTAACCGGCGTCACGTGACGCACCATTTTGACCAGTTTAAGCCAGCAAACGTGGCAAGCTCGTCTTATTTTACTAGTTTCATAATATGATAGATGTTAAGCCCCAAGATGTACATTTTATGCCTGTCTAGTTAATAATTATAATACATAACATTTGATTTTTTTTAATACGTTTTAGTTTCATTTTATACTTTTAGTTTTACTTTATAATTGATAAAATTATACCAGTAGTCATTAAGAAGTTTTATCGTCATTTTATTTTCCTTAAGTAATTTTTACAATTCAATTTATTTTACTTTACCTTTTGTTTTACTATTTTCAGCGCCTCGATCAAATCGCATCCGGACTATGTCCTGCCACTTCCTTCTAGTTCCGGCATATACTTCGATAGAATAGGAAAACTTAAGATAATAAAGGGTCAATTAAATTTAATTACGCATATAGATATTTCTTTCATAGATGCTCATCTCGCTAGTCTAAACGAAATTTTAGGCACAGTTCGATTTATGTGTCAACATCCGGAAAATATTCAATGTATAAATACGCTTTCTCCATTAACAGCTCGTTTCGATGATATGAAACGTTATCACGACTCTCTCTCTCACTTGATTTCAAAGCGCAGTAAACGTTCAGCCTGGTTTGGAGGCATCGGAACAGCATTCAAACAAATCATTGGTACTTTAGATGAAGACGACGCATTGAAATATGATTCTGCTATAGAAGCTGTTCAGAACAATGAGAAAAAGTTAGCACGACTCGTAAAAGAAAACATTTTAGTTACTACTTCGACATTAGATTCTTATAAACAAACTATAAATAAACTAAATGCCAATGAAAACTCTCTTAGTATTGCACTAAATACATTAATTAAAAATTCAGATAATATGACTAGAATTTCTAATGATTTAATAATTGAAAGTAAAGTGCATTCCATATTTACGAACCTCGAAAGCTCGATACTGACTTTATCATTCCAATTGGAAGACTTAATCAATGCAATTGTTCTAAGTAGTCAAAACATATTACACCCACGCATTCTTACCCCGGCACAACTGTACCGAGAACTTGTTGATAACGACAGACATCTGTCGAGGGATAGTAGAATCCCACTCTCCTTAAGCCTAGATAATATTCATTACATTCTAAGCATATCCGATGTGGGCTGCTATTATTTTAGAAATAAGCTTGTATTTGTATTGCAAATTCCTCTTGTTACTATTCATGATTTTAATTTGTACCATAACTTAGCTTTACCTACACCCCATGATGTGGGAAAGCCGAATGTTTTTAGTTTAATATTACCTTCTAGTTCTTATATTGCCATATCAAATGATAAAATTAACTTTTGTAATTTAGTTAGTTTAAGCGAATGTAAGACGGTAAACTCTGAGTTCTTTCTGTGTAAAGTGTCCATAATGTCATTAACAAGTGGTAACCCTACGTGTGAAAGCGAACTACTGACAAAAATAATTAGTGCTATTCCCGTGCAGTGTATAACTAAAACTATTCTGGGTGAATTAGACATCTGGAAACCATTAAAAAACAATCGCTGGATTTTTGTGCAATCTCATCCGAATAAAATATCCATTGACTGTGATAACGCAGAACTACGTGAAGTGACAGTGTTCGGAACCGGTATTGTACACACTCCAGAACAATGTACTGTGTACACTAAAAATCTGAAACTTATATCGTCTAACAGTGTAGTAAATATAAGTATCCCTGTACCTAGTTTAGATTTTAGTATTATAAATGATTCATGTTGTAAACTAGATAGTAAGTTAAATTCTGTAAACACGGTATCCCCTATTTTGTTACAAAATATTGATTTGGATGATTTTAATACACATAAACAAAACGATAAACTGTTTTCGGACTTGAATAAAATAATCGAAGGGGAACCTGTCCTGGTAAAATATGGGACACATTATTTTGCATTTTCTTCTGTCATTATTATTATCATTGTACTTTTTATAGGTTTTAAGTTTTATAAAATTGTTTCTAGATATAGGACTAAACTTAATACTTCTTCTGCAAAACCGACTCTTAACGAGAATAATATTGATGTCAGTAATCTCAGTAACGTTCAAGAAGAAAACCCGTCAAGGCCACAACCGCGATTGAGGGAAATTGTTTAAATCACTGAACTTTGTTTCTTTTCAAAAATACATATAAGTTCAGTCTTCTGCGGGGGGTTGTTATACCCTTGCAATGTACCGGGATAGCTGCCGAGTCAGCATCTCTATCTTTAATATATACAGATTCCATGGGGCCCGGAGAGTCAGTCCATCATATAACTCGTTACGGGTCGGAACTCCAAATTAATTCTATTTTTAATATGTAAAAATACCAGTTCTTTTATAAATTCATTTCCAGCTATTAAGTTTCTTTTTTTTAAAAACCTATTTGCCATTTCTCGTGTAACAGGACGAATGATTAGTTTGTTTTGTTGTCATGAAAACTGTCAAAACGGTACGAAGTCCGCCGATCAGCTGGTATTTTTATATAAATATATAAAAGTATCGTCAGTCATCGGTGTTTAACAAAATAGACATTATTAAATTCCTAATTTTTTATCAACATGAAAAATACCCTCATGTGTAACAAACACATGCGTGTGCGTCAATAGATGTGTATAAGTATCTACACTTCGCTAAGGTGTATAAGGGTAAGTATAATACTATCTACTTCAAATGAATGATTCGAAATTTTTTATAATATTTATGTCCTTCCTCTCCTACCAACCCTTTAAGCCAACCCTGGAAAAATTTGGTACCTAATGATGTCCGTGGATATAGTGAGTTGATAATACACAAATCATTTGTTATTTATAATAAGAGTTAAAAACTACTTTATTATAACTTTAAATCAGGATTAGTAAAGTTTTGGTAAGAAAAGAAATATATGAAACGATTTTCCAAAAATATGACTCTTAGAACAGGAAATTAATGTATCCTAATGTGCTTTTAATTAAAGTATGTAAATTATAGTGCCGTATTGAAGAAACGACTTCAAAAAAATTTGTACAAAAATATCTTATGGAAATTTCCAATTATCAATACTTGTTACTGATTTTCAAAATATGAACAAACAGTTTTATTAAAAATTACGTTCATATACTGTTCAGAGATAGCTAATAGATATATTTTTTAATGATGATGACCCATTGAGATAGCAGTTAATTCTTACAGAAGGAATTTCCAAATTGTCGTTTAATGAAATAAAGACGAAAGTGAAATATTTCTTTGTCCGTTTGCGGCGGCGACTGAGGGGAAAATGTGGAAACTTGCCCCTGTGGCGGCCATGTTGTTACGTCATCGACTAGCGCGAGGGACGTACTAAGGTTGGGGGAAAAAACAATAGAAGAAAAAGAAAAAACTTCTTTGCAACTGTAAAATAAAGTTTGCAGACGGTATGAATATTTTTAATAATAAAATTATGGAATTAGGTACAGAAGTAAACGATTTTTACTGTTCTATAGGTATTAAACGGTCTTGATTAGACTATGAAATTAAATACGGCACTTTCAACACCACAACAAAGCAATTATCCACAAAATTGTTTATTTTTTCAAAACATTTTCCTTGGTACCTATTAAAATTTACCACACTCACAACTTTTAAAAACGCCAAGCTGTCCTATCTGTTAAACGTCAGCCTTGTAACTGGCATTCCGAAAGCTATTCGCGGAACAGTAGCTATCCGATTTAAAACAAAAGACGACACACAAAAAGGCGCAAAGAGAACATCGCAATTGTTCGGAAAATAAAAGTGTACGTCACTCAGTACGTCCCCGTGTGCGCTTTGATGATACCGGGGGCCTGTGGTTGGCTGGCTCCGTTTCGCGGGCGTGGCTTGCCTTGGCCCCTCCTACCTCCGTTAGGGGCCTAGGGAGTTTAGCCACCAAACCACATTGGGCGCTCGTAGTAGGCGCCACGCGCATAACACACGAATATAACCTCAAAAACACGTGAAATTTAAAAAAGACCGGTAATTGACGTCAGTGACTCGAGTGTTGTCAAGTGAAATAACTGTATGTTGCAGACTGAAGTGTTTTAAGTGAATGTTCTAAGAATAATGAAGGTTCTGTTAGGATTTTTGAAGTAGAAAGTGTTGCTGAAATGTAAGATAGTGGCGGTATTGATTGCCTGAAGTGACCTCCAGTGGTGTTGCTACTCGGGTGTTACATAAAGACTGAACGTAAACAAAATATTCAGTGATAATTTAACGTCTTAGTGCTTTCAAAAATGAATTCTTCCATTAATAATCTTCTTGCGTCTATAGCTCAATAATCTTCCAGTTAATTTCCAGTGATATTGTGAGTCACCTCTGTTAAGAATAGTAACATACTATAGAAGAAAATTCTACGTAGAATATTTGATTTTGGTAGAAGCAATTTTATGTCTTGCGATTCCAAAAATCAGTGAGTAGCGTGTTCACTGTCAAGTTAAAAATTGGCTAGTGTTTGGTTAAAACAACATCATTTATATTTTATTCCATTAAACGTATATCACGAATAAATTAAAATATTTTTTAAAATATTTTAAACCGGTGATGCTCAAACTTTTATTTAATTAAACTTTGCACAATATTTTGTAATACCTACTCAGTACTACATCATTGACATCACTAAGGAAAACTGACTCTTCAATGTCAAATCGATTTTGTTCAGCAAAAGCAGTGATTTTGTCATCGAGAGCTATTTTTGCAAAATAGGTATAACGATGTCTTTGTTTTTTTAAAGTTGTAGATAAGAATATTTGAAGTGACATTTATGCAAAGTGAAAAATTACCAAACTGTCTGAACAAGAACGGACCAACTACTATAGCACTCAATGATAGTGCTAGTTCAAAAAAAATACAGTTCTGCTGATTATCAATTTCAAATTATTAAAAAGAAAGTGCTTCTCAAAATTGCCTCTTTCAACCCCCAATTGTCGTCGCTGTTCCAAATTCAGTTCACAGTGTTCTAAGCTTGCTGTGAAGGCATCGACAGAGCAAAACAATTCAGCCGTGTGACGTTACTAAGGACTGACCTTTAAGGCAGTGATTGTCAAACTGCAGTGACATTTCAAGCAGATAACATTTTAAGAGTGCACGCCGAAAAAACAGAAACGCATAATTTCCCACAAGTTACTTTAAACAATCAAACTGCAGCCAATAATCAGCAGTGTCGACTTACAAGTCGGCAATTCCCAAACTTATTCAACCTACATCAGTGACGGTGACGTGAAGCTGCAGCCGCTAATAACCGCCGGCTTGAAAGTCAGCGAGTCTCAAACTTCGCCGTTCAAAGTGACGCTGGATCAAGCAGCCGTGTTCAATGAGAGCGTGGAGCCCATAGTTGGGAAGATAGCCGCTCCGCCGAGGCTGTGCGGCGGCTGGGAGCAGGCTGGCTACGCGCTCGACGGATGCGTGGAGACGGGCCTGCTCCGGCCGCCGCAGCCGCACTCCAGCCAACTGGGGACGGTGTATGCGACGAAGCGGCGCCGGAGGAATGGCAAAAGGTATGTGGCTCTCAAAGTTACGATGTTAATGTCAATGTCAAATTTTGTTGTTTTTTTGTTTTTTATCTGAGAGAAGCATCAAAATAATTGGAGTTATGTTATTTATTGTAACTTCAATTATTTAGCAGAACTTTTATTTTAAATTCGCAAATTATATTATATTATTGCTTGACAATTCTTTAACTATAAAAAAATTGTGATCTTTAAGAAGTTTTTGCCTTAAAGCTGGTAAGTAAAAATCAGTTACATTGAAAACTTGCGGATGTAAACTACATATGTATAGAACACAACTTGAGTAGACTACCCCGTAAGACTTTTCCTTTTTTGGTGGTTTTTTATTGTGTTGTGTCCAAATATATTTTCAATTATTTGTTACTTATACATATTTATATTCTTGTTTTTATTTATTGTATTCCCTACTTAGTCCGTAGCACCTTTAAAAATATTAACAGAATTTATGATACTTTTAAAGTTTAATTTACAACAACATACAAACACCTGGTCAGTCTAAATGGGTTAACTTGAAGATAGTTTAATTCAAGATGAATAGATTTGTAAGTTTTATCGACAGATAAAATGCAAGTAAATTTTAAACTTGAAAGTAATTAAGTCAAATTGATTTAATTAGCTTTACGTTTTTAATAAAATTAAAATCAGATCATATCTAACATAACGTTACGTTACTTTATTTTCAAACAAACGTATCTTTACAAATTATATTTTTGTAATAACAAGTTTCTGTGAGAAATATTTTAAGACAGCTTAACGGAAACACAAATGCTTGTCAAAAAAATACTGTTTTTATACGCTTTTAGTATACAATAAAAAAGGTTCAAGAATCGCATCAAATCAATTTACTAGTGTAGGTAATTTTGGAAACATCAAAATTTAACACAACGAATCGCTAGTTTAGAGCATTTGAATATTTGAAATTGTACTTTATACCATACACGGTACAGTTTATTTTTATATTCCCTGTTCAATACGTTAAAATTTGGGAGTTTAGTTAATTGCAGATATAAGATTTTGAAATCTAGAAGGGATATCATTGCCGTTTTAAGTTATTTTTACCAAAGATCTACTTAAACATATTATTTTAAAATGGGTTTTTATTTATGTTTCGATTCCGTTTCGGTTTAAAATATACAGTGAGCATAATTATCACAATAATTCAATTGTAACTTTTCACACGCAGAATATGAATTCGACCCTAAGACTTGTTTTAAATTAACATTGGTAAAATGCAATTTCCTTTCTTATCTGTAAAGTCCTATCAAACTTAATTTTGTACTTTTTTAATTATACCCGTGACCTGTGACTTCACAATAAGAAATTTCAGTTGTTAAATTATATTATGAAGCGCCAACCTTCATATAAGTTCGATAAACAACTCGATTGTAAAAAATTACATTACAAATATTTTAATTCAGATAGCTCGCTAGCCGTTCGACCACATCTGTCTTTTTATCACATATGTAAATGAGACTATTAAAACGCATATTCATGAGTATTTAAGTATTTTAATGGATTTTCAAACATGCTGTAGTTTTGTTCCAAACGGAACTGATATATATATTTTAGTTTTTTGTATAAATAAATTTATTTACCTATAAAGACAAGCAACATACAAATGGCTTTTGTAACGTGTTAACGACACTTATTTTGAGTAGAATTTTCTTTCTGTAATCTGTAATACCAATTAGGTATTAATATTCCCAGCTGAGGAAATATATATTAGTCAGTTTTAACCCACTGCAGTAGGCAAAGAGGTTCTTCGCAATCTTTTAAATGGCGGCTATAGCCCAACGGCTATAACCGCCACTTAAAAAACGGCTGTAGAAACCAACGTCTCGTCCCGGTTGTTGTCGCAAATAAAATCCACCAGGTCAAATACCTAGTGCCAGCATGTCAAGTTATCTTATCTTACAAATCCTGATCGTCCTACATGTATATGTGATAAGGCCTGAGCTGAAGAAAGAGACATTAATAGGACGATGATGATAATAAAATGTATTGACTATTTTTCTTTCATCGTAATCAGACTTTTATGGCGCTTTTACTTATCGCTATTCTTCGTAATTTCGTAAGGAATCCTATTTCCTATGTCCTTTCCTATGTCTATTTGAAAAGTTATATATTATAAATGTATTTTGTTCAACAGAATTCTGTGCCGTAAAGTATTATCATTGCAGTACGATAGAAGAGTTTGTTATTTAGAATTTTTGCCACGAGAAAAATCAAAATGCAGATCGGAAATCACATTTTGATGTTCTGTTTATAACGGGCACTAAAACCCAGGGTTTAGTAATACGCTATTAATGTCCACTGCAAATTTAAAAGCCACATGTACAACTCTTTTGAGGTGAAACTCTTTCTGCTTTACTACGAGTAATGAACAAAGTAAAAGCCTCTAATATTTATTCCACATTTGGTCTCTTTTGCTTCAATTTAAAATGAAGTTTACAATCCGGGAACGAGGAGCTCGATGGCGCTGTGGTTAACGCGCCCGGTCTGCGAGTGCTGAGGTTAAGCAATTTTCGCAAAGGCCGGTCATCGAATGGGTGACTAAAAAGTATTATCTCGAGCTCCTCCGTGCTTCGGAAGGCACGTAAAGCCGTTGGTCCCGGCTGCATTAGCAGTCGTTAATAACCACTAACACACACTAGGCCAGCGTGGTGGCTTATGGTCCGTTTTACCTATCCATCTATAGGGATGGCTCGTGCCCCAGCGGTGGGGACATAAAAATGAGCTGATGATGATTCCGGGAACAAAACATGGCATATCTATTCCAAGCTTATTTATACTACTTTTTAACCGTTTCTGTGGTCTAGTGAGAAGTGATATTACAGTAGTGAAGCGGCATATAAACACGCGTTTCGTTTCCACAACTGCAATAATACTGCTATAAAAGCTTATGTAGAGACCCAGAGGTCTCGGGTTTAATTCCCAGCGGGGGGTACATGTTTGTGTACTCAGTTTAGTTGGTAGAGCTTGTTTGCCCGCCTCGCTAGCTACCTTATCTACTACCAATCTTATCTAAATATGTCGCCATAACATTAATGTTTGTAGCGTTGTTGTGAGCAGCAGAGTAGCAGAGCTAAGATAGTCAGTGCCTCAGTAGTTGAGGGTTCCGGGTGAAGTGCGCTTTCACCTTCGGCATTATCATCACTTAACATCAGGTGAGATGAAAGCCAAGAGTGAAATTTAATAAAAAACGAACAAGCCTTACAGTAGTCGCATAGACTAACAT
Organism: Eudonia mercurella; assembly: GCA_963082485.1. Lineage (NCBI taxonomy): Eukaryota > Metazoa > Arthropoda > Insecta > Lepidoptera > Crambidae > Eudonia > Eudonia mercurella. The sequence goes on from OY720042.1 coordinate 1,624,177, forward strand.
TTGGCATCTCACCTTAGTAATAAGTAGTTTTAACATTGTATTCTGAAAAAAATGTGTCAGGTATTACATAATTTTATAACTATAAAATAAATGCAGTAAATACTCATTAGAAAACATTTTACATATCAAAATGACCTTTGATAGTCATACATAATATGTCAAATATAATAATAATATGTCGTGTTCTGAAAATCGATTTTAAATTTACAAAACGGCGCGCGCTTGCGCGCTTCCCTTACTTCCTGTTACACTGTTACACATACTTCCGTCCCATTTAACAAAATCACTCCCACAATTTGCTTATATAGAAAGCGAGCGGAAAGATGTTACACATCAAAAAAATACTCTGTTTATAATAAGTCTTTTATAAATAACAAATCAAGCAAGTCAAGAAAACTTTAACTGTGTCTCCTATAACGCTTATAACATAATGGGTGTCAACTCGCACAACGGCCTTAAAACCTATGTTATTAAGCCTCTATTTTGTCTGGATCATAAACGACAAACTGAAACACAGCAATGCAGGGAGTTAACATAAGCTTTTATAGCAGTATTATTGCAGTTGTGGAAACGAAACGCGTGTATTATGCCGCTACACTACTGTAATAATACTTCTTTATGAGATCATGGTCAGGGGGAAGGACTGCTGCGTGGCGGCAGTTACCTTAGTATGGCAGATTTAGCCGAGACGGTTCGTGTGCCTTGTCATCGGCAGAAAAGTTTAAATTCCTGATTATGTGTTTTTCTTATAGTCCAAATGTCAAAATTAGGCTGTAGAATCAATGACAGGTTGAGGCACGACTTTTTTTTTTAAATGCGTAAATTAGACCGAAATGTAAATGCAAATAATGTAAGTACATAATTAGAAAATACATATTAATATAAGCCTTAAATTATCAAACATGCCACAATTTTTTTTAAAGTTAGGCAATAATATTCAACAACAACAAACAAATATTCGACAACAATAATAATATTCAGTATCATATACCATGTATATTCAATTATGAATGCTTTACTCGTCTGAATGTTGTTTTGTGATACTGAATAAATGTTTCTATTCTATTCTATTCTATTCTATTAATAGAAATAAAAATTGTAAGTTATATATTAAAGGCAGGTTCAGTTGTACATAAAATAAGCAAAAAACCCATTACAATATTATAGGGAGAAAGGGTATAGCTTAAAATTTTTTTTAAACAGGCCATTGAGACCAAATCGTGGACAATTTATTGTGCAAGTGAACATGATAATTTAAAAAGTTGTAACAATTGTAGACGTTTTAAAATAGCAAAATCGGGACCCTGGCTCACCACAGACCGCATTCAAATTCAGTTACATAAAACTAAAACACAAAATGAATTTTCAAACGGTATCCGATCAACTGTGCCGCATCTAGCAATTCGACATCTGTAAACTCAAAACCGTCCCAAACGACGCGTTCAGAAATTAGTGCCGGCCTATTATATTGATTCGATTACTAATTTATGAGGTGTATAATGACCGTGTATCGATTCCAAATCGATTGTTGCCGAATGTGGCCGTGCCGTTGATTGATTTGTGTAACGGATTGACGGTCATTAAGTGGTCGAAAGTGTTTTTCTGATGATGATGTGCTAAATATAATTTTTGAGTATAGAGCACATTGTATCGTGACTTAGGCAATCAAATTTTTGAGGATTATATTCTGAAAATTTTAGAAGGCCGGCAGAGATACGACGTTTGTTGCAACTACAACTTACAACCAGATTTTTTCTCTTTCTTAATGAAACTTTTTTTATATGACTACCAGACTTTACTCTTTCTTAACGAAACTTCAATTCCAGACAAGTCTAATAAATGATATTTGATAAACTAAAATCCCACTTGACGTGTGTAAGAGCCGTGAAGCCAAATGTGTCATTTACACGATCAGTGACCATAAGATTTAATTTGTGTGTTTAAGTCTTTATTACGTAAAGCCCGTAATGACATGTTGGTTAGACAATAATAGACAAACGATTTTATCATTGTCAGGCCATTAACGCCCCGCTTCTATGGGCTTTTCTGTTCCCGGTTGAGGGAATTGCAAGATCGGGGTGGCCAGGGTATCATACGGATGTAGGGCTATATCAAGTTTCTTGCCAGAATCTTCTCTAATAGAGAAGGCATTATTGTCATTTTATTATTTACTAGCTGACCCGGCGGACTTCGTACCGCTTTGACAGTTTCTATGACAACAAAACAAACAAATCGTTAAATATTTACGCGTGTAAGCGTATCAAACAAACAAACAAAAAATAAGCTCACTTTTTAAATAAAAAATAGCTAATGTCCTTCCCATTACCTTTGAGAATATGTGTACAAAGTTTAATGATGATCGGTTGAGTAGTTTCTGCGTGAAAGCGTAACAAACAAACTCACATTCATATCTATCTTATCTTATCTTATTGACAAATTTTGGGATAAATATTCGTTTTATGACTCACTGACACTAATTCTTCGATTTTGAAATTTATGTCTGTCTGTTTGTCTGTCTGTCTGTCTGTCTGTCTGTCTGTCTGTCTGTCCTCTTATAACTCAAGAACGGCTTGACCGATCTTGATGAAAATTTGTATGTAGTAAGAAAATGAGATTGTGCAAATGATAGGCTATATATGATGTTGGTAAACTTAATAATTATTTTATTTAGCATTTATTGATCCATTATTTTTGTACAGTGAAGCGGGTGGGTGACGGCTAAATTATAATATTAGTAGGGATTTATGCTTCTGAGCTCTCTATTCTTGTGTAATTTAAATGCCTTTCTGTTAAAACACCGGACTACCCTAGCCGCATTTTGGGGCAGGACCGCGAGACATTTTTATACCGACTGTCAACTCTATACAGGGTTATCGCAAACTACTTTACTTATAGGTATCATAAACATTTATTCATATTTATACCCGACGTTATACCGGTTGTGGTCGCGGGTTGCTATTCAACCATTAGTAGTTTAATAATAGTAAAGATAAAGCAAGTTTGCGTTAATCCCCGTTGTAAACCTTTGATTAAAGTCTATCGCGAAAGTTTAAAAGTATATCTATACAGGATGTTTTGATAATATGTGTATCATCTTAAAACACAGCCATGCAATTACATAAATAAAACCGTGATAACATGCAAATTATGTTAACGTAATTTATTTATTTTTCATACAAAATTATTTTAATTAATTATTTTATCTAATTTATTATTATTATTAATAACAACTGTTTTTGTTGGACTATGCGGTTGGCGACCAAGAACAACGTATCAGCTAGCTCTCTCGGCTAACGAGAGATCGTTAGGGTCTTGTCAACTCCAGGGTTGTCACTTTACAATAACGTAACAAACAACAATATTCTTTGAATTGCATTTTGAAAGGGTGGAAGAATCAAAACTTAGCTACTTCGGAGAGATTAAATCCTTTTTACTTATTTCTCTTGTAATTTTGACAAAATTGAGTGTTGTAATTACGTTAAACTGTTAACTGAGCTTTTCCTATTTAAATTGAATTTCGTAGCATTGGGTTATTATTTAAGTTATAATTGAAATGCTACCACCACTTTCATCACACATCACTACGCAAGCACTGTAGGTACTTAGTAGGTACCTACGCATTGCTGTCGTGGTCTCATTACCCGACATGCGAAGTATCCAACAAATGTGTACAACCATCTTTTACAATGCCACTAATTAACCACAATTATTAATAACGACGTCTGAAGAATTTCAATCGAGTTTTCTACGCTCAGTTGTATATCTGTGGCGGATTGTTTCACTTTCACTTAAATGGTAAATAGAAATTATTAATCAAAGCATACTTCATGCCATCTCGATTTATTTGAGATACCTACTTACATTTTTCTATTTGTGTATTCTGTAACTGCTTTGAAACACAAGACAGAAATCATGACTATTTTGACTTGCTCGCTGGGAAGACGAACTTTCTCGGTTTTATCTTTTCAAAGTGACTCTCCACCGAGATAAGATAAGACAAGATATTTTCAAACTAGCCTAGATACAAAGAGCTTAAGCTAAGCTATTTTAGAAAGATGTAAGTTAGGTAAAGGAAAAAAAAATTAATTGACATATCACAACAAATACACACATAAAAAAAAGAAAATAAACAATCAAAAACTGAAATGCCAAAGCGGCTTCATCTCAGTTTAATGCCACAGCTATGGCGCTTGATTTCAGAAGAACTGATTTGAGGTTAGATAGCTTAAAGCGTCACCTAACATGGCTTAACCGTCATCTAACATGGCTTCAACCTTCACCAAACTTGGTTTTAAGCGTCTCTTAAAACTAAGTTTAACTTTTAATTTTTTAGGAGTATGTAGAAAAGACGTCACCAAACAAGATTCAAACCGCCCCCTAACATGGTTTAAAGCGTCTCCTAAAACTTATGAGTTTTTTTAAAATATTTTACGGGAAAGCACAGTGCCTTGATCTCACCTGATGTTATGTGATGATAAGGCCAATGATGGAAGCGCACTTCACCCGGGATCCTCAACTAGTCAGGTACTGACTATCTTATCTCTAGCTGCCGGAACACAACAATGCTACACACATTGATGTTATGGCGAAATATTTAGATAAGATGGTGGTAGCTAGCCAGGCGGACAAACAAGTCCTACCACCAACCAAACCGAGTACACAAACATGTACCCCCCGCTGGGAATCGAACCCGGGACCTCTGGGTCTAAACCGGTGGTCTTAACCACTAGAGTATGTAGTGATGAGTATGTAGAAAAGACGTCACCAAACATGGTTCAATCCGTCACGTAACATGGTTTAAAGCGTTACCTAAAACTTAGAAGTGTCGATAAACACGGTTATTACACTCGGTACCAATATGAACACAATGTGAAATCGCATACCAGTTTGTTTTCAGTTCAAATGTGGAGTTATTACTTTTGTGTGCCATCTGCTTCGCAGGTGGCGTTTGGCAGGGTATGTAATTCAACAGTTTCAACGATTCACTTTTTTGTGTATGTTACTTGGTAATTGTTTTAAATTATTCAAAGGAGATAGTTGTAATTTAAAGGTAGGTTTGTCCATTGCATTCGTCGAATCTTGTGTTACTCGTATAGACGATAGACTTCATATTTTAAACTCGGTATGATGATTTTACCATTGAAAATAGTTATCAGATGCAAATCGCCTGAGACGTATTTTTGGCCATAGCTCCGAGGATTTTGGGAGAATCGAATGGAAATAATACCAAGAGTTGAGGAATTTATCGAGACACGTGTGAGCGTTTGAATTTTGAAAATCGGCTGGAAACCTTTTTTGGATTTTCGAAAAATGTTAAAAAATCGGGTTTTTTGGGGGGTGTTTGTATACTAAATTGTAAATATTTTAATAAGAAAACCGACTTAAGAAAAAATGAAAGAAAAGGTCCTAGGGTATTAGTTTAGCTACAAAATGGCGAAAAAATTTTAAAAATCGGTTAATAATTGTTTTGTACTAATTTGGTATTGTAGAAAAACTGGTGTAGCTTCTTTGATTATTGACCGATCGTCATGGTAATGGTGTTAAAAGATGCGGATGCAGGCGAGAAGTGCATTCAAGTTGGAATTGTGTTATTTCAAATAAAATGTTTTTTTTTTCGTAAATTGTTGTATTTATTTTCAATGCTCCGATTCTTGCGGGGACTGTGAAATCTGTGATATTTTAAATATACAATACGATGATAGTCATGTGACTACCAACTTGCCTGATAACAAACAAAATGTGGTGTCTAGAAAACCTTATTTAAGTGTCTATTTTTTGTAGCCTTAAAAAAAGTCAGATTAACAATTTCTGAATATCAACACCGATCTTAAAGATAAAGTTATAGCCGCCTACAGTTTTACTGCTAGTTTCTATTATTCAAAGCAAGACTACAATTGATGGATATTGTCTTAATCACCACGCTTTCTAATAGCGGGCTTGTGATCACGAACCCGAGCGAGAAATACCAAATAGACAGGCGCGACCTGGAAATTGAACCCAGGTCCTCCGGATGAGCTAATCGCTTTGCCATTTGGTGACTGAGGCGTGAATCACTAAATAAAACATGTTATATTTATTACATAGCATTTATGGTTCATCATCATCATCATCAGCTCATTTTTATGTCCCCACTGCTGGGGCACGAGCCTTCCCTATGAATGGATATTGAGAACAGGCCATAGAACAACCACGCGGGCCCATTGCGGATTGGTGGTTGTTAACGACTGCTAATGCAGCCGGGACCAACGGCTTTACGTGCCATCCGAAGCACGGAGGAGCTCGAGATGATACATTTTTGGTCACCCATCCGATGACCGGCCTTTGCGAAAGTTGCTTAACCTCAGCACTCGCAGACGCGATGGCGCGTTAACCACTGCGCCATCGAGCTCCTATCATATATATATATATATATATATATTTATACAAATATATTTAAAAAAATACAATATAGTACATAAATAAATAACAGTATGCGATAGGTTATTATGATTTGGGACGTAAAGAGAATGTATCAGCTGCCTTACGTCCCTTGCATGTCGTAAGAGCCGACTAAGCTCATTTCTGGTTATTGAAACATAAAGTCAAAGTAAAATGGTTTTTTTCTTTGCTTTTGAATCGTCAAAACATTTTTTTACGGGTTGCACCCGTTCAGGACGTCTATTTTATTGCTGTGGAGAAAAATGAGCTCAAGAAAAACGCACAGCTTTAATTGAAGTAACGACATTTACAAATAAAAAGAAGTAGGTATGTCGTTACCAGTACTAAGTATCAACAGTTGTTTCGCTGAAATAGTAAAAACCTAGTAATAGTGTATTCATTCTTATACAACGACACTATCACATGTTAAGCTGTCAATTTGTAAACGGCAAATGCCCTTATGAGGTGAGCGAACATTTATGGTCGTTTGATGTCTCACTGGTGACCTTTATGGTATGAACTCAAACTCAAACTTTTATTTGCAAACTAAGTAGTACATAGATGGTGTTTACAATGTTATACTTAGTGTCCTTATTACTTAGTCACCTTGTACAGGTATAACAGATAATACCTATATTAACTATATAATCCAATATGTTATAAAAATAAATAATAATATTTATATTAAATAATTAATAAATAATAATAAATAAATGTTTCCCACACTCACACCAATTATCTAGCCCCAAGAAAAGCTTCCTTAAAAAACTCGTTATATGGTTAACTAGACAACGGATAAACATACTTAATATACTTAAATACATACTTATTATACATAGGAAACACCCAGACCCGAAACAATTTAGAAAAACAGGTATTTCTAAATTGATCCGACCGGGGATCGAACCCGGGCGGGACCTCAGAGATGGCGACACCATGAAAACCGGTGTGCAAGCCACTCGACCAAGGAGGTCGTCAATTATTAAAGCTTAAATTATATTATGAATTATATTGTATAATAAAGCAATGAATTGTATTAAATTATATTCATTCATACTTCAACAGATCTCGTAGACCAGCAGACAAACTTAATACTCAACATATAGGATTAACATCGGGCAGGACCCCCGTCTACATCGACGAACACTTGTCGTCCTCAACAAAAAAGCTTTTCTTCGAAGCCCGTACCTATGCCAAGAAGAACGGATACAACTTCTGCTGGACCTCCAATTCCAAGGTGTTTCTTCGCAAGGAACAAGGAGCAAAGCAGATACACATTAAAAGCGAGCATTGTTTACGCGAACTCGAGAGTGAAAAATGACTATTATTCGTGCTTTTCTATGCTGTTTATGTGTCTCATATGTTTAATATTAGTTTAATAATACCTGCAACATGTTTGGCGCCGCAATGCAGTTCTAATTATTGTAAAACACACCAACCAACACACTTACATCAAACAAATACAGTAATAAAAACGCCACAAACATTATATACCCACGCTATATATAGCATCCCACATATATTACATATATTAAGGAGATTTGTTAACAACAAGTGTCTAAAAAAACATGACATTAGTTTTTCGTTTTCATCTGATAGCCGGTACCATACAAATTTATTTTTCATCTTTTATTCCTTAGCAAAAATACATAACCATAACATTGTTCTTAATTTAATAACAGTAACACTCAATAAGTTAAAATCAGTCGAACCCTCGCCGCAATATCATGTCGTATGTAATACTTCACAGAGCTTGAATTAAATACAGTATCAAGTGGACTAGACTCTTTTATGTTGCCTACTCACTCAAATGCTTACCAGATCAATGTTTACAAATTTTAGGTAACCAGAATAAGTATCTGAAAGTAATTCACATGAACATAAGGAGTATTAATAAAAACTTTGACCACTTCATTGCCATGCTTAGTACTACTAAACTCGACTTTGATATTTTAATTCTAAGCGAGTGTCGGATCAAAAACGTTCCGAAAATACCAGAGCTTGATGGATACAGTTCATTTTATACTAAAAATAATACAATACAGAATGACGGCGTAGTGATATATGCAAAATTAGGCATGAATGTTGCTGTGTGGGAACCCAGTTTCAGGGACGGAAACTGTCTGGTGTGCACTGTGGATGACAGATTCGCATTTATCGGCATCTATCGATCACCTTCATACTCTAATACAGATGCATTTTTATCAAGTTTCATTAATCTTGTTCGCAGTCTTAATACATTCCAAAACATCTCATTGTTGGGGGACATTAATATCGATATCAAGGCCAATAACACTGACAGATTATCTGATCATTACCTTACTTCGACTGCTGCGCTTGGGCTTCTACCAGCGCACACGTATCCGACACGTTTGGATAAATGTATAGATCATATTCTTTTAAAAACTCATCTGCCCTCCAAAGTCATGGTCTTGGATCCCCTAATAACCGATCACTCACCAACATTACTGTGCCTTGAGACTGGTCTCGATGGAAATTCTAAATCATACAGGACAATAGTTAGAATCGACTACGAGTCAATCAAGAAATCCCTCGATGATGCGGATTTCTCCTCTGTCATGAGCACTGTTGACGCAGATCAGGCGGCCGATAGGTTGGTAACCATAATCTCCAGTACAGTTACTTCTAATTCGATAACGACTGTGACAACTCGTAGGAAAAATATTCTGAAACCGTGGATTACTACAGGATTGCTTCGATGTATGAGAAACCGGGATAAGATGCATATGAAACTAAATAACGATCCGGACAATCAGATACTTCAAGTTACCTACAAACGATACCGCAACTTTCTGAACAACCTACTTCATCAACTAAAGCGTGAATATCAAACAGCGGAATTTAATAAGGCCAAAAATAACCCCAAAGCGATGTGGAACGTGATTAAAAAAGCGACTAACTCCACTCGTAACGTGGAACCTCCTCTAGAACTTCTAGCTAAATATGCCGATCCCCATGATGCTTTAAACTCTGTCAACAATTATTTTGTCAGTATAGCGAGAAATTTAGCTGCAAAGATCACTCCGCCAGTGACTAACTTCCCCTCGACATCCAGCAGTCAAACAAACTCTCTGGTACTTACTGAAGTTGACCATAGAGAAGTAGAACGCATCATTTGTGGTCTGCGTGATGACTGTTCTCCTGGATGGGATAAAATCTCTCCTGCTATAATTAAAGCCTCCAGAAATGTACTGATACCACCAATCACACACATGTGTAACCTCTCAATTTCTACCGGTGTTTTCCCTAGAGTACTGAAAAGAGCACTAGTAAGCCCTATTTTCAAGCAGGGTGATAAAAAGGAAGTGGCTCATTATAGACCGATTTCGGTCCTGCCCGTTCTCTCGAAGGTCTTGGAGAGGATATTAAACAATGTGCTGGTCAAATTTCTGGAAAGATATAACATTATAGCAAAAAATCAATTCGGTTTTAGAGCTGGAATCTCCACTGAAGATGCAGTTGTATCTTTCATCAGCGAAGTAGTGGAAAAATTAGATAGCAATAAGAAGTGTTTCGGTGTTTTTCTTGACCTTTCCAAGGCCTTCGACACGGTATCGATATCTATCCTGATCAAGAAGTTGGAGAGTCATGGCATCCGTGGTCGTGAATTAAACATTTTTCGGAGTTATCTTTTGGATAGGGAGCAGTGCGTTAGGATCGGTCCGTACATTAGTGACATGCAGTCTATCGACTACGGCGTACCACAGGGCAGCATTTTGGGGCCGACACTTTTTCAAATATATGTTAATGACCTGTGCAAACTCAAAATGCATAACTGTAGTGTATTTGCTTACGCAGACGACACCGCACTTCTAGTGTATGGACGTGACTGGAAGACTGCTAAACAGTACGCTCTAGATGCTCTTAAAACTGTTCTGAACTGGCTCTCAGCTAATCTTCTCACCTTAAACCTAAGTAAGACTCAGATTCTCCCCTTCTACGCTTCTCTTGCCACCTCTCCGCTACCCGCTGACTCGACAATCGTGGTACACACCTGTTTTTTACCCTCGGTAACGTGTGACTGTAATCCTCTTAAAGCTACTAATAGTGTGAAATACCTGGGTGTATTAATTGATTCAAACTTAAAATGGGGCCCGCAAATCAAAGCTGTTAATGGGAGGGTACGTAAACTTATATACATATTTAAGATAATTAGGCAGTTTGTAGATCAAGACACAGTTAAAAAAATATATCTCGCATTATGCCAATCAGTCCTGTCTTACTGCATACCGGTCTGGGGAGGAGCTGGCAGTACACTGATGCTCGGTCTGGAGCGGGCTCAACGAATGATCCTTAAGATAATGACGTACAAACATATTCGGCACCCCACAAATCTGTTATACACAGAGTGCCAGGTTCTAACTGTCCGGCAGCTATACGCTCTTCGAACTGTACTGCGAAAACACACAACTCTTCCTCTTGATAGTCGCATCCTTAATCGTCGACAGGTCAGAACTCAAGTATGTCCAACAGTAAGGTGCCAAACAGTTTTAACCAAAAGTCAATTCCCAGCCCGCTCTTGTAAGATCTACAATAATATTCATAAAACATCAAATATCTACACCCTTAACCGCTTCGAAGTAAAGCGGAAAACCATGGCTTGTCTGCTGAAAATGTCATATTCCGAAACTGAAGATCTCCTTAAATAATTGAATTAATTTGAATATATATATAAATATATATATGTACAAACACACACACACATACACCACACACACACACACACATACACCACACACACACACGCACGCACACGCACACACACGCACACACACACACACACCTACACACACACGCTATAGTCATATTGTAGTTAGATAAGTTAATTAAGTCAAAAATGTCGAGGAATCACTGACACTGATAATACAGTTTTTACTAGTCTCAATGTCAGGGATTCAACCTCCTAATGCAAATGTATATCTAACCCGGCCTACACCATGTATCAGCTGACCTTGTAAACTAACATTTTTGGGTTATGAATAAATGATTTATTATTATTATTATTATATTATATTATATTGCCAAGATCGCCAAACGTAATCACAAATCAACATATCGCATTGTTAAGTATTCCTCTACAGTGTAAAAACATTTATTTATCAAAAACTTTGTAGTTATATACAGATATTGGATCGCAACAGTTGACAGCCTTAAACAATACAACAGCAGCTACCTACATAGCTGACACCAGTCACTATAGCAATTGTGTCTCTACAATAGAAGGCCAGTATGCTTTCGTCATCATCTCAGCCAAAAGACGTCCACTGCTGGACAAAGGCCTCCCCCAAGGAGTTAGCTTTAGCTCTCTAATATATTGTTAGTAAATTTTTACTTTTTATTTTAAGTGTTAATTGCTACACTTAAGCTGAATTAAATATTTATATAAATAAAATTTAGCGCTTACGTCAGCCTTCCCGGTAGCATAACGGTCAGTGCAGCCGCCCGGATTGCGGAAGCCCCAGGTTCGATTCCTGGCTGGGTCGGGTGGGCGTTTAATTTTTTCACTGTATTTTATTTATATAAATATATTTTGTTAGTATATTTGCTTTTAACCGACTATATGGTCTATTGGTAATGTTTAATTGGTAATTATTTATATATACCTAAAACAAGGAGTAACAACAGTATCGAATTTGGGTAGTAAAATTATAAAAACAGGTATTCCGGATGATAAGACAGCCACCTGTTTGCCATTGTTTCAGAATGGACAGCTATAATAAAACCAATTATTTTTTTGCCAACATTATCAAATTAATTAAAAAGAAAGAAAATAATTCTTCAAAAGTTGTCTTCCAAAAACTGAAATAAATGATAACAGAAGAAATAATTGACATTTCGATGTATATTCGATATCAGAAGTAAACTAAAATTCTTCTTCCTTATTTGGTATTAATTATAAATGGCAGTATTATGAACATTTCTCAGTAATGGCTGACTTACTTTCGTCTGGAATTCCACAATAAAAGTGTTGCATTAGTTTTAATGTGTTTCATTGTAAAAAAATAAATGTAAAAGTACATTTGTGAAAAATTACCCATTAATTGGGCTAGGCACTTATGACGGCTAGTCTCCTTGTGACCACGGACCCTGCAAAGGGTTCATAACGTCAGAATAAACATTCAATAAAATTAATGTATAAAATAAACGCGAAAAGTATTTTCATTTCAACTTGTGACGAATATTAATAAAAAACATGACCTTTTAATTTTAATAATAATTTTATTTTTAAAAGAATGACTAGTTTTCCTTTTTACCCGACTGCGTCAGAAGGAGGGTTATGTTTTTTTTATAGTTGAGTTGACAAATAAAATAAATAAATTAAATTAAATTAATTTATAAATATTTCGGATTTGCATCCATAGTGTTTACCAGTGTGTACCAATTTACCTACTTAATTCTATGTTTTAAGCTAATAAAAATGATTGTAACTTATCCTAGTGTCTTTAGCGACATGGACGCTGGTCTAGTGTTGCATAATCGCACTGTCCACGTCCAGCCTCGCCGCGACCGTCTGCAGGAGGCTGTTGGAGCAGCCACGCACACAGTGTATTAGGGAAGCTTTCGCTTTCTGTTGATAGCTGAGAATGCCAGCTCTATCTGATGTTAGGTAAAATCAAAGTCCAGACGCAAAGACATCTAGTGAAGTAACATTGAGCCGTCCTCACCTTGCCGACCCGCGAGTTGCTTCTTCAAACATCGTTTAAACACGTGTTTGGAAAGCATTCCATTACTTGGTAAAAATACCAAATTTCTTCTTCGTCCGCGACGAAATACTTGCCATGGTCAATCGGTGACACCGAAGACCAGGAGGCGTGAAAGAAGGGAGAAAAAAGGAAAAGGGAAAAATCCTCGCAGCACTCGCCGTGGTACAGTTTATCAATTGGTCACGAATACGAATGAAATTGGACTTTGTACTGCGAAATGCTAAACCGTTTAAGGCGAAGGGTAAGGCACACTAGCGCCACCAATTGATAATTTGACAATTACTAACGGACCTGATCTTTTTTTAAACATTGCGTACCGTCCGATAACAGGAAAGCATCCATAGTATTTATTTAATAATTGTGCACTACTTTTTGTTGCGTGGTTTATTTACAAAACGGGCTATCGCATTTATTCACAAACAATGGCCACTTTTAGTGTTAGCGAATGAATACAAAAACAAACCTAAAAGTAGTGCACAATTATTGAATAATAGATGTTTGCCTAGTGTCGGAAGGTCCGCAATGTTTGAAAAAAAGTCCAGTTTAGCAGTTGTCAAATTAAATCCATTAGCGGCGCTAGTGTGCCTTACCCTTCGCCTTAAGGAATAAAGTCTTGGATGATAGTATATGGGGCCTTGGTAAGAAGCATACTTGAATACTATTCTTCTAATGTGGTTTGCGTAAAAAATACGAGGCTATTCGGATCGGCTGAGTCACTTCAATATGGATTCTCTGGAGAGACGTCGATGAGTGAGTGACTTGTGCACACTTTATCGGATTGCCAATGGATCATGTGGTAGTGCATTACTAGCGTTGTTGTCATTTAAGGTGCCAACTCGGTCTGTAAGCAACCCTCAGTTGTTTAGCATACCCTTGTCTAAAAACAATGTATCTAAAAATAATCCCCTGATTAGAACGTGTACTCACTTTAATGAAATTTGCACTCTCCGTGATATTTTCAATTATAGTGATCTTTATTTCAAGAGATCACTTATTAGACATGCCACTTAGGAAATAATAGGTAGAATGTTCCTAGGTGAATTAAGATTACAAATAGAATATTTAATTCACCTGGGTGCATTAACGCAGGTGAATTAAGTAAACGACGGGAGACTTTTATTATTTTTTATTGAATTGTACCTAACTTTTAATTTAATTAAAATTTAATTTTAACACTTTTTTATTTTAATTTTAAATTCTTTCCTTTTTTTCTTATCGTTGTCATGTCCACCATTTTGGTAAATGTTGTGCGCAATTCTAATTGGGCACAGGCATGTACTTTTATTTTTTTGTCAATGTTATTATTGTAAGTTTTCTGTTGGATGTCCGTTATTGTGCCTATGTATAAATATCATCATCATCATCATTTCAGCCAAAAGACGTCCACTGCTGGACAAAGGCCTCCCCCACGGATCTCCATGAGGGGTATTTGCCGTAATCGCCACGCTTGGCAGGCGGGTTGGCGATCGCAGTTGGTTAAGAGTAACCTCAGAGAGATGCTGCTGTCCATCCTCCGGAATGATCCCTTAGTCGGCTTTTACGACACCCTCGGGAAGATATGGGGTGGTGCAATTCTTTATCCCCGGCACCACAAAGGGAATGTATAAATAAATAAATGTTCTCTTAGCTCTTTATCGCTTTTCTTCCATGGTTTCCATTCCAAGGTCCTTTCAACGAGGTGTGAAGGTAAGGACGGGTAGTGAGCCACAATTCTGCTCCTTTAGCTACCGATACCGGTTACTCTGTAAAGCCAAAATCAGCCAATAGTGATTGCCTAATACCAAATAGTGTCAATCAATAACCATTTAAAACAGTTACAAAGTTTGCCCTCAAAGTGTGTAAAATACTTAATTATTACACACAACACATTCAGGCACGTAAAACCGTTGATCCCGGCTCTGGCTGCATTAGCAGTCGTTAACAACCACCAACCCGCACTAGGCTTACGTGGTGGTTTAGGGCCCGTTCTCCCTATCCATCCATAGAGAAGGCTCGTGCCCCAGCAGTGGGGACATAAAATGAGCTGATGATGATGATGATGATGATGATGATACATTCAGTTTGGAGTAGACATCTATCACACTATTACACATTGTCCTGCGCTGTAACAAACAACGTACCGACACCAATTTATTTGTGTATCTTCGAGGCTAATAGTAATAAACACTTTCGTACCTTTTCAAAGTAACTTCTGACAACTTACGAGTATATTCCATGGCAGTCATTTAATACGATACAGCGACAGGGTCCTAGACTGTTGAGGTATTGGACCCTTCTGTACATTAATATTCTGAATGCGTACTGCGAAGGTGCAATAAGACCGCGTCGCCATCGCCATTAAGAAAGAAAAAAATATAAATATATTGAGAATTTCTAGAAGCGTAGTGTGTTGCTAATAGCCTACCGTTAGTTTATGTTTCAATTGATTTTGTAGTTGAAAGTTAATGGTATTTTAATGAGTTGTACGTTCAAATTAAATTGGAAAAGGTGCTTTATAAGTATGCAACATGTTAGCTTCACTATAGTTTAGAGATAGGTAGGTAATTGAATAGAAGTTTGTATAAAACCTTTTTTTGGTTATGGAAATAGTGTTGAAAAAATCTACACGAGAATGGAATATAATAGAAATATCTACTTTGTTTTACACAAAATACAGACGCGTTTTTATAAAAAAGTTTAAGAAATAATACTACGTTGGTCTTTTCACTAAAAGCGATATCTTCCAGGCAACCTAGAGGTTGAAAATCTCGATATAAAATAAGATGAAGTGTACAGTAACAATATATCACAAAAATGGAATTCGAACCCACATCCATTGACAATACCTACCGGGTGTGGTGAACTACCAATCAGGCTATCGTGGTTCAGTCCGACAAGCGAATATATAAACATTATCTACTCTTACTAGCCAAAGATTTGCAACCCTTTGCAGAATTGTATTTTTTTTGCAACCAAAAGTTAGGATAAATTTATATTTTCGAATGTTCCTTTTTTAAGCGATTTGTTAATTAAATATGCAATGAGAGGAGATAAACATAATTTTTACGTAGGTACTTTTGTAATAATGTTTAAGCATTTGGTTACAAAATAAGAATTCAATAAAATTTTTTTTTTTATATTTATAATACTTTATTTAATTTAATAATAAAGTATAAATATTTTTATTAGTTTCTTATTTAAATTTTTGTATTCATAACTTTTACTACATATCACATTATATGTTTAAAAACCACCAGTCTCAGGAGTCGCGACTGGGAATCGAACCCACGATCCTTGGGGTCTTGGTAGCTCAGCTCAGCCCATCATTCATTCCCAATGGATGGCTTCTTGAATTTTTTTGTCAAATTCTTATAATAAAGTTGTTGTTATTTTTTAATTAAGATAAAGTAATGCAAGAACTCAAATAAGTGGATGAAAACAGTAGTAATTGTCGAAAACAAATAATGATCTAATCAAAACTATTAAATATGACATTTCGCTTGACGATAGTTTGATCTTTGATCGTTATCGATCGATCGAAGCCATCAATATTAATAGCCAATTTATGGTGAGCGAGAAATAACGCGTCATATAAACTGCAACACTATGTTGACGTGCAAATGCTTTATAATCGTACAGTTAGTGCAATTAACTTAGTTTTAATTAAAACTCTATATTAGCTTGGTACTACTTGAAAAAAAAAACATATTCATTTATAAAATATATTATACTTCAGTATGCACTGAACTAACCGAATGTTAGCCTTTTTTACCTTTATATCGCAATGCTGGTAAAAAACAAAAAACTCTCATCAAAAAAAAGTTTCAAACTTTTTTAGTACTCCTCAAAAAATGAGATTTTCATCTTACCACGTTCTCGCCTAGTGTTATCAACTTATCAATATCGTACCGACGCCTCGCATTTACTCCGTCCATCAATTTTTTATATCAACGCGTTTGTTTTTTTTTCGCAACACATTTACGCGGCTACACAAAATAAGGAGACCCCAGAAGGTTAGCTTTATATAGACACGATCAAGCAACGCATGCATAGACAACCATTCAAGGACACGGAATCTTGCAACAGCTGCTCGGACTGTTGGAGCGTGTTTCTATGAAGCTTACCTTTTGTTTTTAAACTAGGCGGGATAGGTGTAACCTCGAGTTATGTGGGACTAAAGCTCGACGAAGGGGGAACACCCACTAAAAACATAGTACCATCCCTTCTCTGCCACTGGGACGTCTCGGGTACTCTGCTTTTAGGTTGAGTGCGTGATACAAGTGTTTTCCTTAGAGACTGTTTTTTTTCTGTTCTGTCGAAGTACTATTGTGTTTGTTATTGTCTGCTATTTGTTTGTGGTGTCTGTAGTATGTCAACAGTAACATTCGGTAGCTATTTAAACGAAACAACTTTTACGGATCTACTCGCGTTTATTACACATTACTTTTTAATATTTTAACGAAACATCCGGATAAACATTACAAAGTAATGTGTCAAATAAACGCGAGTAGATCCGTAAAAGTTGTTTCATTTAAATGTGTAGTGTTCGCGTACACTTTAGAAAACAAATTCGGTAGCTAGTTATATCTTCAAAATAAGGCCAAAGTTTTATACAGTTTCTATCTTGTACAAGCACAACGTCTATTTACGTTTTAAGCAGAGTTACGGATAGAGATAAAACACTAATCACCTGCCCAAAATCTAGACACTGGCGAATCATAGCGAGTGCCATCAAACAAGAAATTAGATTGACGTTACGAGATCGTGGCAAGCGCCGAGTGCAGTACGAAGCTTTCCTTCTGCTGTCTCTTTTTACTGTGGCGGTTATCAGTAACATTACGACTATTAACGCCTGATATCAGTGTTCGATAGCTCGGGGCTCGTTTCATCGGCAATTTCTTCGTTAGCTCTTGCATAGTCAGATGCGGCGATTGCGCGTCAATTATGAAGTTTATTAGGTGTAATTAGAATTTTATAAGAGCTGGTAGGACGAGGAGCTCGATGGCGCAGTGGTTAACACGCCCGGTCTCCGATTGCTGAGGTTAAGCAACTTTCGCAAAGACCGGTCATCGGATGGGTCACCAAAAATTTATCATCTCGAGCTCCTCCGTGCTTCGGAAGGCACGTTAAGCCGTTGGTCCCGGCTGCATTAGCAGTCGTTAACAACCACCAATCCGCACTGGGCCCGCGTGGTGGTTCATGGCCCGTTCTCCCTTTCCATCCATAGGGAAGGCTCGTGCCCCAGCAGTGGGGACATAAATGAGCTGATGATGATGATGATGATGAAGAGCTGGTAGGCGCAGTAGCTCTCTCGTCGTGGTTGTGATCGTGATTGTTAAGCTACTTTTGTAATGTTCGGTTATTGGATGGGTGACAAATGAAGTCGTGAGTTGGTCCCATTTTGTTGATGTTAGATAGCAGTTGTTTAAACCAACCCACATTGAGCCAGCGTGATGGGTTATGTATGGCCTGATATCCTCACGTATTTTTCATGTAGAAAGTCTTTAGGAAAGCTTTGGAAAGGCTGGCTGTAGGATGTTTATAGATCTATCATATATTGTTAATAGTTGTTTTAAAAAGCAAGTACCCGTACAAAGTGTTTCGTATCGATACGGTAGAACGGGGTTACTTTCGAATCAAGTGTAACATTGATCACAGCTCCTGTTCTCTTCAGTTGTCTTCCACATGTAGTTTTACAGTATGACTGTGGAGGGAATCGCATCAGAGACGCCTAGATCGCTAAGGATACCCATATTTGCAGCTACTTAAGGATTTATAGCTGCGATCAATGTTACACTTATATCAAAAGTAACCCCATTCTACGGTATGTAGGTAATGATCGTGTAAGCTTTATTAAAATTGAGAAATAGATAGATAAAAACTTTATTGCTTGCGCTATAAATAACCTCCTCTATGGTCTACCCCAAGTGGTTAAAACCACTGGTCTCGAACCCAGAGGTCCTGGGTTCGATTCCCAGCGGAAAGTACATGTTTGTGTACTGGGTTTGGTTGGTGGTAGTCATCACATAACCAATATGGCCGCTGGTATCCGTATGATAGATTTCTCCTTGTATCAAAAAGAGCTTGTTTTTCCTCCTGGCAAGCTACCGCCTTATCTTATCTACGTAAATGTTACATTATTCAAAATTCAAAATTCAAAAAAATCCACAATTTTAATATAGAAGTAGGCAAAGGTGGTTTTATCGCCAAATAAATGATTGTCCAAATTCAGCCGTCAAACTGCGCATGCGCGTATTATTTAGCGCACCCGCACATACGTAATGAGCGCGATCGGACCGTTTACTGCAATTAAACGCGAACGTTGCGTTTTTAACAAAATGGCGGCGTTCAAGATTTTTAAACTGACGACCGTAACTTAGGCGGTTTAATTTGAGGCAGATGGTTTTGAGCGCGCGTTCGAACGGGCGAGTCTTGTGTGAATTTAATATTTATGTATAAGAGGTGACAAATGAGCCGGCAGGTCACCTGATCGAAAGTTATCGCCGCCAACAACAGAGGAATCGCACAGTGCCTTGATCTCACCTGATGTTAAGTGATGATAAGACCAATTCATTCATTCATCATCAGGAAGCGCACTTCATCCGGGATCCTCAACTAGTGAGGCACTGGATATCTCATCTCTAGCTGCCGGAACACAACAATTGATGTTATGGCGACATATTTAGATAAGATGGTTGTAAAACCACCAACTACCACCAACCAAACCGAGTACACAAAGATGTACCCCCCGCTGGGAATCGAACCCGGGATCTCTGTGTCTAAACTAGTGTTGCAACAGAACTCTGTTTCCGTTTCCGCAACTGCGGAAGTTCCGCATGATTTTTCACTTCCGTTTCTGCTTCTGGTTCCGCAAACTTTATAACAGAACTCAGAACGGAAGCGGGGAGAGAGCGATGACGAGCGGTGCAGCAGACGCGACGGCGGCACGGCGCGCGGGGGCGGTTGCGGGGTCACGCGTGGACGAAATACGAATGTACACGATCGTCCAGGCGCGCATGCTGCCGATAATTGCCGAATCCCTTCCGGGGAGGGGCGCGCGCGGTAAACAAACGACAAACATGTCACAACGAGTTCGTTTACTTTGTTATTGTTTTTATTTCACTATGCGCATCTCCGCGCCCCGTGACTTTGAGTAGTGACATTTTCAGTTGTTTTTTCTTCTGTTATTGTTTGCATGATACCTAGTTGTATTTAGTGCAATAAGAGTGCAATCATGAAACCAAAATCAAGTCCCATTTGGAACTATTTTGATGAAATCGACGCCTCAAGTGCCAAATGCAAACTTTGTGAAAAAGTGTATTCGCGAAAAGGCCGCACAACTACAGCTTTGAAGAGTCACCTACAAGCAATTCATGCCGAATGGTTTGCAGAGTTTGAGAAGTTAAATGATGCTGCCAAGCTTTCATCGGAAACGAAAAAACAAATGGTCAGTTATTTTTTATTTATTAGGTACTTAGTTAGTACTTACTTTACTAACTTTGAGTAAGTGAGGTCGTGCCCTAGTGGTCGAATGTGATTGATGCTTGATTGAATTGAACGAGCAATAGGTACTTTTTTTATTTGTTTGATTTATTTTATATGCGTGTTTTATTAACTTCCTTATAAGGAAGTTTTTGGAATCACCCCGAAAATCAAAATCGGGAAGGGGTGGAAATTTTCATCTTTTGACATCACCAAAATCTTTTTCATAACATTTGCAACAAATGTCTGTATGTGTGTGTGTGTGTGTGTGTGTATGTACGTACGTACGTACGTATGTCTGTATGTGTCAAATTTTTGGCTGACGATTACTCGTCGAGTAATACAGCTATCGATCTGAAATTTTGACAGTAGGTTCAGCTAGTGGTGGAATCGCGACCATTAGTTTGTGTGCCAAATCCGCCATCTTGAAGTCATTAAAAAAAAATAAAAAAGCTTTATTTTCAATTTAACCAGGGAAATATTGGTCTAGAGAAAAAAGTTATTAAGATTTTTTTTATAGGAAATTTAATTCTCTACAAAATTGGTTATATGCATTTTTTTTGTATTCCTCATAGTTTGTGAGTTATTGACAATTTATCGAAAAAAATGTATAATTTTCGATACATATCGAAAATCAACAATCGGACGAAAAAATTGAATGAGCTCTTTTTCATAGGAAATCCGATTTTCTATAAACTCAAAAAATAAAAAAAATTTCTATCTATTCAAAATTATACTTTTAATCAATTTTAACAAATAAATAAATAAAATAAAACGAGTGAATACAATGATCTTATACGGAAGTTCTTGGCGCGACTTTCCAGAGTCACGCCCATTGCAACTAACGTAACATTGCAGAGTCGCACCCATTCCACGGCTTGTTTCGTGAAGTAATCGTAACCAATTTATGTTGTTGTAATTGTAGGTTACGTTAACTCCAGCCGAAAACGCTAAAAGACAATTAACATTACAACAAAGTCTACAAGTAAAGGATTATTGGGACTCATCGCATCACAAATCACAAGAAGTTGATCGTACTATTGCTGAAATGATTGCCATCCAGAACTTACCCTTTCATTTTGTCGAAGGTATAGGATTTCGTAGAGTAATGCAAGCTGCTCTTCCAAAGTACAAGTTAAGAGGCCGTGATTTTTTTTCTTCCTATGTATGCGACAATTTGTACAATAAGTTAGCGAAGAAAACCAAAGATTTACTTGAAGAATTTGACAAGTTATCTTTTACAAGCGACATATGGTCGGAACTTCATTCTGCTGTTTCTTTGCTCAGTTTAACTGCACATGGGATCTCAAAGGATTTTCGCAAAAAGACTATAATTTTGAAATGTGAAGTCATGGATGAACGTCATACGGGCACCGTAATATCAACAAAGTTTCAAACGATTCTTGAAGAATGGGGCATTGATCGCCAAAAAGTTCACTGCATGGTTCGTGATCGTGGATCCAACATGGTGAGAGCAATGCAGTTGTCAGGCTTTGAGGATGTCAGTTGCGCAATACACCAGATTCAGCTGTGCATACGAGCAGGTGTTGAATCTCAAGAGTGGCTCCTACAACTTACTGCTAAATTGAAAAAAATTGCCACCCATTTCAATCATTCCTTGGTCGCACAGGCAGAGCTCACAAAAATTCAAAAGGAACGCCTTAATCAGTCTCCTCTTTCTGTCATTCAGGATTGTCCGACAAGGTAAATATAAGTTTTTTTACTGTACAGAAGATAGCATGTCAAGCTTTACATTTCCACCGTAAGCGGGTCTCGTACACGCAGCGGCCCTTTACAAAAACTACATGGCCAAGCTCAGCTTATACTGGTAAAGCTTGACTTGCTGTTTTCTGTACCTATAAATAAATTTATTTTTAAGATTAGGTCGGTAATTGAATTTGTATTTCTATTTTGAAAAGAACTAATAATTTTGTACACATTTTGTATAAATTATTAATTATAATATTTTTTTTACAATTTTGTATAAATTTTTGCAAGCCATCACTAGGTGAAATGTGTAACATTTTATTTTCTGTGACCATCTGTGACCATCTATTTACTGACCATATTTCTAGCAAATAAAATTGATTTGATTTGATTTAATTTCAGATGGAACAGCACATTTTACATGATGGAAAGGTTTTCAAAACTCAAAGATTCGCTTGTCTTGTACTTAAGCGCAAATCCAATCGCGATGATATCCCCCGAAGACTGGATGAATATTCAAAAATTTGTGCAATTGATGCAGCCATTTGAAGAAATAACAAGAAATCTAAGTAGTTCTCAAATCAGTATTTCATCAGTCATACCTTTAATTCAAGTTCTTAAGACCACGTTACAACAAGAAGAGTCAAAACCTAATACATCAGAACATTTCATAAATTTTATAACAAAATTACGCGATGAAATTAATTCAAGTGTAAGATTTGGAAACCTGGTCGAAGACGACAAGTACACTATTGCGACGTATTTGGATCCGCGATACAAATCGCATTTTTTCACCAGCGTCATTGCAGAGCAGGTTGAATCCAAATTACTTAATATGACGATTAACATTAACATGAACACTATTAGAACCAGACAATCAAATTCCAACCAAGATGATGACTGCGTAGTACCTTCCCCCAAAAGAAGCCGAATTCAAACTCAAATTGCAATTGAAGACATTGAAGTGCAGCCTTCTACTTCCAAATCTTCAGCTTCTTTGCAAATACTGGAATCGATGTTATGTGTTAATGAAGACCAGGAGGACTCTACAGCCGATGACGATGGTGACAATTTACATTCAAAAATACAGTCACACCTTGGGGAATACAAAAAAGAAAAAAGACTGCCTCTTCATGAGGATCCCCTTAATTGGTGGAGTGGTAATGCGCACAAATACCCCCTCATTTTACCAATTGTACGCCAATATTTATCAGCTCCACCCAGCAGTGTAGCCAGCGAACAATTATTCAGCGGAGCTGGTTTAATTTATGACGAACATAGAAATAGGCTTAAAGGCGAAAAAGCGGCCAAGTTACTGTTCATAAAATATAACTTGCCGCTTTTTAATTTTGAATATTAAACTAAGTATTAAAGTACAAATTTAATAAAAAAAATTAAAATGCAAAATTGTGATTTTTTTTCATAGTGTTAACGCTTCCGTTTCCGTTTCCGCTTCCGCTTCTGTTAAGATTTACTTTTGACATCTGTTTCCGTTTCTGCTTCCGTTATGCCAGTTCCGTTGCAACACTAGTCTAAACCGGTGATCTTAACCACTAAACCACAAAGGCGGTTAAAATTACAATTTGACGACAACCAGTCGGATGGAGAGAGCTAATAAACTGTAAGATCAGATTACTTCTTAACTGATCTTTAATATTTGTAAAAATTTTATGATCGGATGTTAGTGACGGTAGATGTTGACATTGAATGGGCGCTTTTGGTTTTCAAAGTAAAAAGTGTTGAATAATTTCAGCGGGCTGGTTAGAACCACGATAGCTCAATTAGAAGAGCACCTGACCCGGTATGTCAGAAGGGTGCAGGTTCAAATCCTGTTCGAGGAAAAATTTTTTTTAACATTTGTGTTTTTGATAAATACTGTAATCAACTTAGACATCGAATGAAAAAGAAACAAGTGTTGTGGTAAATGGGACTAGCTATGATAAAATACAAGTGCTCGCTCGTCCTACACGTCTAAACGCAGCACAGCATTTCGCACCGGCCGCACCGCACGTGACGATCATGTTGATTATCCTAATTAGTTCAAAGGTAAGCCGGCGCAAGTGTTATTACGGCTTAAATTTCCATTATTAAAATTGTATAACTGGCTACTATACATAGGCACAATATATGGCAAGGAAATTGGCTTTAAATGGCAAATGTATAACGTTACTTAGGCAGTTACTGTTATCGATCAATGATGTTGATTAAACATTTTTACAGTCAGTTTTGTACAGATTGTTGACTAGTTTTGACCCTTATTTAATTGTAGGTATTTAGCTATCTATAAAACGCATGGCATACACACATACAAAGGTGAGTTTATCTCTAGAAGAGATCTCTTCCAACCGTAGCTGTGGTAAGGAAAGAAAAGAATATTTTTAAGTAGTATTTATTAAATTATTATATATATAAATATAAAATATGTAAAAAAATCACTATCCGATCGCAAAGGATCGATAAGTATACAAATAACAATAACAAAATATTAATCATAAGAATAAAAGAGTTATTGTAATTTAAAATGCTAGTTTTTTGTACCATAATTGCTCAAATTACCCCTAAAATCTAGCTGATTTTATAAATATGACTACACTTTCCATCAATGGCGGCGGCGCCAAAAGTCCTACCTGCCGAAGTGCCGACAAAAGTATTGCCATGTAAGTTTTGTCATTTAACAAAACTTAATCGGGGTAAAATTCTATACTTATTTTTTTTAAATAATTACGTAAGTAGAACTGAATCTCGATACCTAATAATTAACGGATCGGACAGGGTTTTTTTTACATATTGTATAACATATATATTTATTTTTATTTAGACAACCAATGAGGGATTTTCCGAAATTACTACGGTTTACTGGTTTTTTGACAGACAAAGTCGCGGGGAATCGCTATTATTGTACAAAAAGCCCAACTTCGTTCGTCTTCACAATTCAACAATGTCACATAGTCCAGAAGCGGTGTACGGTCAATAACAAAAGTCGATGATTAATAACTAAATACCAACCCTAAGAAATAATATTAAATTAAATGAAAAATATGTATTGAAACACATTAGACACATTATAAACCTTTCATCATCATCATCATCTCAGCCAAAAGACGTCCACTGCTGGACAAAGGCCTCCCCCAAGGATCTCCACAACGACCGGTTTTGTGCTGCTCGCATCCAGCGGCTTCCCGCGACCTTCACCAGATCGTCGGTCAAAAAAAAAAAAAAAACCTTTAAAAGTGAATAAATCGCAACTTTTGCGACGCTAACAAAAAATTAGTATAGGTACTTTTTGCTGGTACATTGCACACCCTGAAACTAGTTGGTGAAGAATCGACTATTTAATCAATTTCACACATTTATTTATATTTTGTAGAGTCACGCTGCGTTGCAGCACAAAATAGGCCGGCTCGCCCGGCGTAATACCACCCTTTCACAAAATATCGGCGTGAAACAATGGCACTCGTTGCTCCGGTGAGTGAAAGTACCGGAGGTCCATCTCTCACCCCTCCTCCTTCCCAATTCCTACTCCCTCTTCAAGATCCAACTCCTTCCTCAAGGCTGGCAACGCATCTGCGATTACTTTGATTTTGCGAGTGTCCATGGGCGGCGGTGAAAACATTCCAACAGGTGATCCGCCTGCTCGTTTGCCTCCTTTTAACATAAAAAAAATATTAAAATTATAATAATAAAAATAATAGTTCGTATTATTTTCCTAACCAAATAAAAATATTATTAAATACAGTCTCTGGAACAGTCCGTAACAAATGAAATTGAAATTAAGAGTGTGTGTTAATTGTGTCACTTTTGACATTAAGTTTTTCACACCGACTGTCAAATTTCCTCAATAGACTTTATACTTTATGCTTTACGTATATGGTTGAAGAAAGACAGTGTTGGATAAGTTGATATGCGGGCGTCGGTACATTTCATTGCAAAAGTGTCACATTATCCATTGCATTACAATACATTGTCGAACGGCATCTGGTGTTTATTACCTTCGTAGTTGGAAGTCGCGACGTCAATGATAGATTAGTGTTGGCGAGTTGGTTTATTTAGTATTTTGATTAAGCCATAAGCAAGGTGCGGGATTCTTACACTTGGATATTAACGTGACACCGAAGACGGTCAGTCATTCCTGTTTTATGTTTATTGCTAGTGGAAAATTGTCTGAATAGTTTTAAGGGTGCACCGACCATAAAATGCCAAAAATGCAGTCACGGTTAAGTTGATATAATTGAAAATACTATC
The DNA here is from genome assembly GCA_963082485.1 of Eudonia mercurella. Lineage (NCBI taxonomy): Eukaryota > Metazoa > Arthropoda > Insecta > Lepidoptera > Crambidae > Eudonia > Eudonia mercurella. The sequence continues at coordinate 1,650,729 of OY720042.1, forward strand.
GTATTAAATAAACAAAATATATATTTAGTATCGAAGGGAACGTGTTTACAATAAGTCCGATTAATAAATTCATAACACACTATAGTTTTTTCTACAATATCATTCAAAGTTGGGCAAAAATCATGAAAACGAGTGGCGGCGTTTAGTTGATATCTTATATTGTACCTCTGATTTTGTCTAAACAATCACCAATGGTATAACTAAACTACAAATCGTCCGTCTCACATTTTCGATTTATCAAGCGGTTTTTTAAATTATTATTTTTCAAATTAACACGTTAGATTCCCCATACAAAGTAGTATGGCCGTGCGGCATCGAATAAATATGGACGAAGACATTTCAAATAAAATATATGACACTTGTCACTTACGGACGGCGCACGGCTTGACGATGTAGAAAAGCTCTTTGTGGCTGATGTACTACACACACACGCCTACTCATCAGACTTTATTTATATGTCATATGTTTAACCGCCTCTGTGGTCTAGTGATTAAGACCACCGGTTTAGACCCAGAGGTCCCGGGTTCGATTCCCAGCGGAGGGTACATGTTTGTGTACGGTTTGGTTGGTGGTAGAGTTTGTTTGTCCGCTTGGCTAGCTACCACCATCTTATCTAAATATGTCGCCATAACATCAATGTTTGTAGCATTGTTGTATTCCGGCAACTAGAGATGAGATAGCCAGTGCCTCACTAGTTGAGGATCCCGGGTTAAGTGCGCTTCCATCATTAGCCTTATCCTTATCATCACTTGAAATCAGGTCAGATCAAGGCACTATGATAACCCGTAAAATATAAAACATATGTTTAAACATTTATTAAAGAAATTGGACAGTTTTGATGTGCAGGCGTTGTACAAATGATATAATTATTATAAACAATAATAAAAATGTTATTTAATTTCTCATCACAAAAGGTACTAGTAAGGGGTAGATGGATGACAAAATTATATCCTATCTGTGAGAAACTGATGCCTTAAGAAGATTTCAAAGAAACCTGATTTACAAGTCACTAGGCCCCACTCGAGACTATATTAGTGAACACTTTGAAATGAACATATACACTTTTATATAATCAATTATATTTCAAAAACAGTGTCGAAATTTTATCACAACTGACATATAAACCATTTATTAGTAAAACTCTCAAACTTGTCCCTGACCCAATAAGTCCCGGGTTCGATTCCTAGCGGAAACTATAAGTAAGTTTGATTTGAAGTTGGTTGGTTGGCTTGTCATAACAAAATATGACCATGAAATCCAGATGGGTCCCGACCCACCCACTGTATACAATAGAACCATTACTTCGTGATCATGGGATTTATGCAATTAAAATTTATGGTTTGATCCAATTCATTCTAACAATAAAGACTTCTTTATAACATTACTGAAACAAAACGCGACAAAGAAGTTTATAGTCATGTTACTATTCACGCTATTTCTATGCTTAATGAGTATTTATGTCTGTATAACCACTATCATAAGAACTCACAATACTAACTCCCATTTAAACTCTGATAAAAACGTATTCGCATCGAACACAATAGTGGCATTATAGCAAACTTATTTAGAGGTGTCATCTGGTAATTTTCATATAAAGAAACACCGTCTCTATATGATTTGTTATAGGGTAATGTGACTTCTTCTATTAAGGGGCACGCTTCAGTATTTATTGATTGTGTAGATGTTGTATTTAATGCTATCTCTTGTTAGAGATAAGATTAGAGCAAATATAAGGTCCATTAAGTTCCATATTTTTCGTGCACCAGTGAAATTTTTTAACAAAAATCTTCTCATCACTCAACTCTTTATGCCCCCACTGCTGGGACACGAGTCAAGCCTTCTCTATCAATGGATAGGAAGAACGGGCGGTCAACCACCACGCGGGCCTAGTGCGGATTGGTGGTTGTTAACGACTGCTAATGCAGCCGGACCAACGGCTTTACGTGCCTTCCAAAGCACGAAGGAATGATAAATTTTTGGTCACCCATCCGATGACCGGTTTTTGCAAATATTGTTTAACTTCAGCAATCGCAGATCAAGCGCGTTTACAAATTCGCCATCGACCTTTCTTCACGCTGTCAAGAACTTCGTTGTCGCACCCTGCTCATTTCTAAGAAGCTTTAAATCAGTAACAGAAAAACTAGTTTACTCACACTGATTATATTTATTACTTACATAACCAGAAACTAGTTATGGTAAGGCTAATAATAGTCTGCTGTTAAATAAAATAGGACTAAAGACTTGTTACGCATGTACTTAGTTCTTGTTTAAAAATACTATTTACAACTTTAAACGTCACCGCGTTTATCTGAGACTTATAATAACGGACAGCTGGTGCTTGCTAAAATATTGTTTTTGTGCACAGCAACGGTAAAAACGTTTGGCCTTTACCTCACTTGATCTCACGGAAGGTTTTTTTTTTAATTTTGAATCGACGGATCTGACGACGGATGGTAAATAGTCCAAATGTCTCTTACTCCTCCATGATTTAGTTCCAGTTGTTATCTTAAACTGTTATAAAATTAAAAATTCCAAAAAAATATTAGAACTAAAAAAAAATTATTTCAAAATGATTTATTTATTTAAGGATACAAATTAGCTCTTATGAATGTCACTATGCCACTCAAAATTTAAAATTCAAAAATGATTTTTTCAATTTACCATTTATTTATTTATTTAACCGCCTCTGTGGTCTAGTGGTTAAGACCACCGGTTTAGATCCAGAGGTCCCGGGTTCGATTCCCAGCGGGGGGTACATGTTTGTGTACTCGGTTTGGTTGGTGGTAGGGTTTGTTTGTCCGCCTGGCTAGCTACCACCATCTTATCTAAATATGTCGCCATAACAACAATGTTTGTAGCATTGTTGTGTTGCGGCAGCTAGAGATATGATAGCCAGTGCCTCACTAGTTGAGGATCCCGGGTGAAGTGCGCCTCCACCAATTGGCCTTATCATCACTTAACATCAGGTGAGATCAAGGCACTGTGCTTACCCGTAAATATAAAAAAATAAAAAAATATGATTAATGTCACTATACCATCGACTACAGGGTGGGAGACCTTGTACTTAAGAATTAACAAGAAACTCAGAAGTACATTTCTTTTCTGCCTTTCTTTTACAGCGTCTCATATTGGAAAATGCCCCACTGTCATGAAAATACACTTTCCATTACAAATATTCATTATGAATTAATTTAAGACCACAAACAAACAGGGTATTTAATGACAAAAGAGTCCCCATACAATAAAACCTTACTGATCAAAACACATAAAAATTATAAAAACGACTTATCACTTAATTTCCATTTTCAATGACAGTTAACACCCACTTACCCATAGGGCCACCCCGGTGGGTTATGGCCTGATCTCTTCATGTGCTATTATCCATGTGGGAAGGTGTGGAGCCACCTCAATAATGCAACGTTAATCTTATAGACTATTGTTGCGAAGGTCTCACGTTTTTTTTTACTACGGAAGTGATACGATATGAGGAATTGTCTTGTGAAGATATGCGTTATTATGTCAATAAAGATTTTCTTTTTAAATAGAAAGAAACATTACATTATTTACCGACATTAATTTCATTATATAGCTATTTTAAAATAGAGGGAGGGGTCTTGACCATCGCTCCGAGTCATTCCTGGTGCAAAGAATGTCTATCGCTGTTCAACGTGGAAACGCGATAAGTGTGTTGGGCACCTTTGCAGCTGGAACGGTGCGACCCCCAAGCGGGGGTTTATTTGAGAGAGCATTGGTTGTTTTTATTTATTTTTGTTTTATTATTATATTCTTTATTTATTTTATTTTCTGTTCTTTCAAGCAGATGAAGTCGCGAGCGGGCCACTAGTAATAGCTCATAATAAATATTATATAGTACTCCAAGGTATAGGAATAACACAAAGATGATAAATAACGAAATTTATGACAAAGTAAATTTTTGACACTTCGATATTAGTGGTACCGAGGAACTGGCTATTTAACTGTCAAAACACAACAATACTACAAACATTGTTGTTATAGCGACCAACTAAGATAAGATGGTGATATGATACATTAGTTATGCTGTAGACTTAGGACCTGTACTTACTACTACTACTGAAACTTACTACTACTTTTTACGAATTACTGTAACTTAGAAACTAATATCTTAGTAGCTTAATTGGAAAAGTGAATCACCCAAATTGCAAAACGTCGTAAGTTTGAATATCCGAACTTTTTTTTCCGATTATAAAAAGAGTATTTCAATATAAGCATTATAAACGCAAAAGAAACCAACTAAATATAGGTGCAGACATGGTTTTGCAGACAATGCCCCGATAAACAACTAAATTAACTAACCAATGCATTCCTACAATCAATTCGAAACGGGTAAAGGCCACCGCTCACTGGACCGCGGCCACCGCATCTAACAGTTGTATAAATGAATTAATTTTCTGCAATTTTCACCGTAGGTATGGACTGGGCACGTTACGCTCTATGCGGTTGGGCGCGGCGGACACTGACGTGAAAAGAAAATATTTATGTTTATTTACCAGTAGAAAATACAGAAATGTTTTTTTTTACATGGGCTGCGGTGCCCCATTTTTAATAGGCGGGTCGTATGCTCGTTATAATGACAAAACAAAAAAACGAGCGAGCCTTACAGTAGTCTCATATGATGTGTAACATTTGTACAACATCATTTTATAACTATAAAATCAATGCAGTAAATACTCATTAGAAGATTTGACATATCAAAATGAATTTTGATAGTCAAATGACAGAATATGTCACATTTAATAATAATTTGTCATGTTTATAATATCAATTTTAAATTAACAAAATGCGTGCTTGCGCACTTCCCCGACTTCCTATTACACTGTTACACATACTTCCGTCCCATTTCACAAAATCACTCCCACAAATTGCTTATATAGAAAGCGAGCGGAAAGATGTTACACATCAATATTATTTAAAAATGTGAAAAAACTAATATAGTATAACATATAACATCTCCCGTTCTGGTTCGTAACCGATATTTTTTTGTCTACTTATTTTTTTATAATTTATTTCTTATTACGAAACTTAAAACTAATAAAGCGTACATCCCACCTGATGGAAACGTCTAACCGCAGTCGATAAACAATTAATAGGTACTTAATACTTAAAAAACAATTAAAGCCTTTATTAATATCTGTAACACGTCATCATAATTTATGTGACATGAAAAATGTTAAAGGAAAGTTCTTAATAATGTAAAAAATTAAGTATGTTTTGCTAAATAAAAAAACTGAAGTATTTTTTTACTCAAACTGAATAATCAATCTCCCGTGTTATATTCCGATCGGCCGTCATAACTATGACATCTAAATCTATTGAGCTTTAACACGACATTAACAGGTTTTCGCTACAAAAATACACTTATGATAATCCAATTTATCCACGCATCGGTGCATACATCAGTTTTATGTAAAACAAACGGGTAACTATCCACAACAAACGAATGGGTCACGCTTTGGTTATGACAACGTTAGACGAATATTGCAGTAGTTACGTAGTCGAATAATAAACTTGTGTTAAACGATTCATAATAATATGAAGAGTCATAATTTATGTTAAGCAAAGTGTTTTTTTTTAATTTAACTGGTAAGCACTGTGCCTTGATCTCACCTGATGTTGATGTTAAATGATGATAAGGCCAATGATGGAAGCGCACTTCACCCGGGATCCTCAATTAATAAACAACAATGCTACAAACATTGATGTTATGGCGACATATTTAGATAAGATGGTGGTAGCTAGCCACGCGGATAAACAATCCTTACTAAACCAGTGGTCTTAACTACTAGACCACAGAGGCGGTCAAAATCGGTCGGTGTTATTTTCTTTAATTCAACTTGACGGAACAACTGTGGTAAATTGTTGTAAATAAATGAAAAAATGGCTTTTATTGAATAAAAGAGTTACAACAAACAGTACGTATACATTATTACTAGTAGCACAGAATACATAATAGTACAAGTAGTAGTCCAAGCTAGGTAATCCTGTCTATGGGGACTGACACAGGTGGTAAATATATTTTGTATATGGCTTAGTGTGTACAACAAAAGAATCAAAATAAATTATTGTAAACGATACAGAAATATTTCCAGTGCTTATTTATTTTCCAGTCATCTGTTGGGCTCATCCCTTCATAATAAATAGCACATGCAGAGTTCGGGCTTACAATCCACCATGCTAGCCCAATGTCCAATGTGTATAGGTAAGTATTAACAACTGCCATATTACAATATCAAGCAGGACCAAAGCCTTAACGTGGTTTAATGCTCTAAGGCTTAACGTGTCTTCAGAAGCACGGAGGAGCTAAATTTGTTAAATTAGGTCGCCGTCATTTTCCTGGCATTGCAAAAGTAGCAAATCTTGCAGGATTGACCCTCACGCGCTAGTAAATTCAAGTAAAACACTTAAAATAGAATTCATCATTAACCTAATATACATACATAATAATCCATTCATCACTGTCATCAATACAATTTCTTATAATGTGTGACATTACTTGTCATTATCATTGACACATTGTAATTCCGAAATAATTTAAATTTTTAGGTTTATTTTTCGTTACAACTGACAACTTTCATGCTTCCTCCAATTAAGCAAAGGCGTTAAACTGCCTCCTGACATCTTGGAGCCTTATAAGCAGTTGTGAAGACGCGTGTTGTATATACATTGCTACACGCGTTTTGTTTTCACAACCGCAACAACACAGCTTGGTAGAATGGTTGTAGTTGTAAGATGACACTCGGAACTGTCCTCCTGTTTATTGGCTGAGGATATGATGATGATGATGATGATGGTGATGATAACGATGATGGTCTTAAACAATTGTCTAGTATCGACGCTGTTTTATTTAAACGATTTTAAATAGAGACCATCTTGGTCTTTCCCCATAGTTATAATGTTTGTTTGCTTAAAATTCAAATTGCCTATATTGTGCTGGTGTCCCATCTCTCTTTCTAACATAAATTAATAATAATTTGGTTTTCAACATAAAATATATAATAATATATTTAACAAAAGATATAAAACAAGCTAGGTATTTTTTTTAATTTACGACGATGTGTTTAAAAAAAACAGACAATAACTTGTTCCAATGCGCGTTGTGTTTTATTTCCGGTCGCGAAACGGCCGGCGGGAGATGCGCTGGCGCGTTTTTATGCGCCTGCGCCGTTATAGTGTTTTACAGTAAACTGATATTTGCGGGGTAAAGCGGGCAATTAGTATTTGTTGGGAAGAGCTGGTACAGTCAGCAAGAAAAGTCACTTAGCACTTTAGTATTTTTTCGAAGCTACTAAATAATCTAACAGGTGCTTTAACTTTTCGTATTGTTATTGCGACATGGTACACTGTTCTTCTTTTTCTGTAGCTGATGGTACCTTTTCATCTCATGTTTCTTCGGTAAGGATTATTGTTTGGTACAAAAGAAGTAAATGGAAACGAAACGAATACCTAAATACTTGATTTAGATGACTTTTAAATGTTGAAATATTTACTTGACGCTTTTGTTTATGCTAATTTAAAAACAAGTTATGTACCTAAATATTTATTGTTTTTTACTTTATAAACTACTTTCAGATGTCATTTTCTAAATATATAAGGTCACTTTTTATCAACTGCAAATATTTTGACAAAACATCTAATTATATCAGAGAAATGATGCCCTAGTATTTAAAAAAAATCAGGCTAGTTTTTTTTTTTACTTTTCCTGACACAAAGATTGTAATATTTTTAAGAGCGGCCTCTCTGTCGGCTCTTTTGAATGAAACTAGGTGCACGTGTAAGCGGTGAAGGCATTGCGGCCTCTCTGTTTCGGCTCCTTTGAATTGAAACTACCGAAAGTGCTTAATTTTCTTTTTAATCGAAATGTCTTTTGGCGTTTTTCTTGAAAACTAGCGTATAAAAATTTAAGGGTTTTCATATAAATAGTTTATATTTGAATTTATCCTCAAAATATTTGCAGTTGATAAAATGTGACCTTATATGAGTCAATAACTTCTCGATTCGGTAGGAAGTCGCAGTGAATACTAAGTTATTGAGCTTAAACTGTACATCATCCATTATATTTATCAACAAATGATTTGAATTAATCACAAACAAAAAAATGTGACGTTGACTGATCGCTGGCTACATTGGAGAAACATTACTGTTGTTTCATTACCGAAGCGTTATAATATAAAATATAATAAACACAATTATTGCAATCTGATGTAGGTATGTAACGTACTTAAGTAGTTTTATCAATTGCGAGAGCTTTCTCAATTTTACCTTTAATTTCATTCGTATGACAAAGAAGCAACCACTAAACCACTCTAATGTTGTAAGATTTAAAGTCAAAATTTGCTTAACAGCCTCTGGTTACTCTAAGTACTACAAAATAGACAAACATTAATCATTGTGCTATGAAATTGTTTTAGTTCAAACGTATATTACAAGCGAGTTCAAACGTTGTGCTGCTATTTGTAAAGTTCAAAGTTGTTTATTAAATTTTGGAAAGATAAGACAACCTGTTCACATAAGAAAAAGATTGACATATAAATGCTTAGGAGGAAGTGAAAGGCTCCCATAAGATTTCCGATTAAAATTGGAAAATAATTGTGTCTCCCACGAGTTTTGGGCCCGTAATGATCCGTTTTTCGTTTTAACCGCTCTGTTGCGGTTCGGTTGCTGTCAAACCGGTTGTTTCCGGTTTTTTTTGGAGCCTAGAAGATAGTGATCTCGCTAATATCGTTAGATACAATCACGATTGCATTGATGGTTCAAACCACGCTTGATTTGAGGGATCTATTGTTATGTTTCTCACCAATTAATGTTAATATGGAAAAGTAAGTTTCTCAAAAAAAAAAGTAATGTTGTATGGTACTGTCATTAATTGTTAACAGTATTCGGATAATCTACCATTATTTTACATGAATATTTACAACTCACAGGTACTTACATAGGTACTTCGATACAATCAATGGGTATTGATATCACTATGCTTGCGAAATGCCACTTGCAAACGCGGGCTACGCATCGAAAAAACCGAAATATATTTTGTTCCGACTAGGAGTTGAACCCAGGACTTCCAGAGATCAGGACAAGCTTTCTTGCCACTCAATTACCATGGTATTTCATATTTATAAAAACATAATAAGAAAATAATAGAAACCGGTAAACATGACATTTACATTTATTCACATTTCCGCCAAAAGTACCCTATTCTCAACTTACACATTATTAACTTAAAAAATAAGGTTAATTCTACAATTTTACGCAAATTCAATCAATGAAATACAAAGACGGCACAGACGTACAGACAGTTATCATGCGCATGCGCATAAAGCGGACCACACGTGGACGGACGCGATATAATTGTTAATCCTTTAACGAGCAGGTGCGACCACGTTAAATGTCAAAAGGACGTTTTAAAAAAATACAGTGTTTCGCTAATTTTTCGTTCTGCCCTCAGTGTTTACACCACCACCGGTGGCGAGGTAGTAATGACGACGTATTATTCAAACAATGTAGTACGTTTGTCTGTGTGTAGGTACGAGTTGAAACTTTTAATTGTCACACGCTTATAGTTTTACTATTTAAATGCCTAAGTGAATTGCATGCCACCTTTCGGTAAAACGCCTTGTGAAGAAATGCGCGCGAAAAAAGAAACATTAATTGAATTTAGTTAATTTGTTTAAATCTTATTTTTCTTCTTTTTTCTTAAAAAAAAAACCTAATCTTTAACTGTCGAAACACAACAATGTTATAACAACATAACACAATGTTATAACATTGTTTTTATGGCGATAGATAAGATGTTTAAAGCTAGCCAGACAGAAAAAGCTTTACCACTGAATCGAAAATTTAATATTTTTCTTTTTTTTTATGTAATTTATTCCTAGTTAAATATTTTGTCTATCTTAATTTTACTGATTTACTTTTTTATGTGACCTGTTTATGTACCTTAGTAAATAAATAAATAAATCGATGTAAAAATGTTGAAAAACATGATTTTTTATGACAAACAAACAAACAATTGTGCTGTCACCATTACTCAAATAAGCCATGATAATCTAAAAATTATTCTTAACACCAACCAAAGAAGGGTCTTGCTGACCCTTACCACTTTTGCTACCAAAGTTGACCAAAAATAAGCCCTATCACTAATGAAACTAAGTACTTTATGTAAAAAAGCTTATTATAAAGTGTCTGATTACATTGCAGACAAAACAGCATGGGTTTAAAATGCTCCAATCACTCCAACAGGTAATTCTAATTTAAAATATTGTTAAGTAATTTTAAACTTGTATAACTTGGTAACGGCATATATATTTGTAAATGTCGTTACTTATATTAAAGCTGTGGAATTTCTTGCGCCCATTCTTCTCCACAGCTAAAAAATAGACGTCCTAAAGGGGTAGTAGGTAAAAAAATGTTTGGACGATTCAAAAGCACTTTTCTAAAGTTTATTTGAATAAAAAATATTTGACTTTGACTTTGTCTTTGACTTACTAACTTACTTACAGCTGGGAAACCAAGCAAGTGTCGCAAGGGTCTTTTTTACTCTAATACTTTGTTTATGGCAGGGCTTGTTCCTAGTCCACCTGGCTAGCTTACAACTATCTTAACTAATACTATCGCTAGAACAACAATGTTAGTATAATAAGCGTCGTCACTAAAAATAATAAACAAAAAATATCAAAGAAACACTGCATTGATATAAAAGCTAACGATAATTAAATAAATAAATCATTTATTTGCTTTTTAACATGGTATAAAGATGTTACAAAATACATGAGTGAACCACATGTTAAGCTAATCTAAAATATAGCATGCAAAACATTAGTTAGAATCTTAAACTATGAGCTCTACATAAATACTTCCGAATTTTACAATATTTGTTTAAAATAAAATAATTTATGATTTTTTATCAAAAAAATCTCGAATATTATTAAAAATTATTGTCGTTTAAACATTATATAATGAATTATTTAATTATATTAGACAATATCACTAACATTGTTCTGATCCCAAGGCTAAAGCACTCGTTTCATGGAAATCAGAAACAACGACTGTACCACAATCACCCAGACCGGGCACAATATCGAAAAGTTCGTTTTCGACATTGACCGGGAATCGAACTCGGTATCTCAGAGTTAGCGCCGCCTAAAGTCCGGCGTGCAAGCCACGGCTACGGAGGTCGTCACACAAAATATAGCCAAAACCCTTTAAAAACAAAATATTAACATACAACCTTAGGTGAAATGCACAATCATACCTAACCCACACCTTCAGTTCCAATACAAAATCTCTAGTAAGTATATAACATACAATTTTTTATTTCACAAATGTAGCTTTTTCATAATTGAGTCTTATTATACCACATCAAACAAATGTTTCGGAATTTGTTCCACGAAAAATACACAAGTACGGTTAACAGAGGAATTATCTTTTATTATTATATCTCGAACCGTATGTAATCATGTCAATTACACACAATTATGTCCAAATGTTTTTTCGAAACTGTGGCCATTATATCTAATACAATTCTCTAAGCGTTAATATTTTCGTTGGAATTATAACAATTGTTTGTGATTGCTGTGAAAGTTTGGTGGTTGGTATTATTTTTGTTGTCACTATACAAGAAGATTTATTTCGTGTTTAGAGATAACTGTATGTAATGGAATACTTACCTACTTTTTTTTACAGCTTAGATTTTTTGTTATAATCTTTTTTTTTCTTGAGAATCCGAACCATTTTTTTATGTAATGTCTCGTTTTATCTCGGCAAATTTAATTTAAAATTAAATTATTTAGCTTCATTTTATTTTTTATTTTATATAGTACCTTTATTTTCAAATAGCATTAAACATTTTCCTAAACAAATAGGCAACAAAATATGATATGAAACATAATTTGTGTCAAAATATTGATATCAAAATAGTAATACCGGTGAGTTCGAATACGACTGAGAAGGAGTTATAATATTTTTATTGCAGTGTCACTATCAACTACTTAATGTTTTTTGTTATAAAATATTTAAATATTCACTTTATGGTCTTGAAAAATTTATTTGCTCCGTGTTACTTATTAAATTAGTATACTTTAAATAAAATAAAAAAATTAAATTATAATTTGTTTAAGTTAACATTTGTGAACCACGCCGTTACTTTTCTGAAAAAGAAAAATAAAATCGAAAAAAAAATCACAATTAAAAAAACTACTTCACTCTCTTACACACGAGTGACACACGTCTTAAAAATACACCTCCCTTTTCTGCAGACGCTACAGTATTAAGCCCACTACACTCGCTCCTCGGGCACCGTTTAAATGGCTTATCATTATGTAATTATTATCATTGTCTACACACAGAGACGCGTACGCACACCGACTGTCAGACGTCGTCATAGCTCTTGTATAACGTTTATACGATTGTTAAAGAACCGCGTAGGGCGTTTATATGCAAAAGTAATTGCTAGATGCATTATACACTGATAAATATAAACGGGACCCGAGAGTTGAATGTGATTTTTGTTCATCATTCGATTGTTATGATGATATTAATGAATATCAAAACTTGAATAGGCAAATTGCAACTTCTCTTTACTCACAAAAAAAAAGAAAAACACAAAATATTTTTATTATTATGAATTTTGCATTCATAACAATATATATAGTTACAAGATAATTTTGAGTATTTTTGTATGGAGGTGTGGGTTTTTTTTTAATTAATTCAATACCGACATAAAATATACTTCATTATAAAAATAAATGCAAAGTCGGAAACCTGATAGTTTGTGAAAAACTGCTCATATAAAATGAGAAAATGTATGAAAAAAAGGTTTGCATGTCGCGCATCAATTTTATTTTATTTGAAAGAACTTGACAAGACATAAAAAATACTATGACAACATTTCCCAGTATTGGGCAGTTTTTGAGATATCGACTCTTGTTTGCGTTCCGTAAACCTGTTTATGTGTAAATGTGGAATTGGAATTTCAGTATATTTTCATTCAGTTTTTTAGGGAATCAAGAACGTTAGAAAAAAACAAAGGAGCAGATTATGTTACAAAAGCAACATACATACTGAATAATTTTATTTTTTTAAAATAACAAATAGCTCAAAATCTGCCCATGATAGACTTACTCTGTTTAATAATTTTTTGCTAATTGGGGTAAGATCTTTAACATGAAATATTTTTTGAAGCGACATCGCCAATAAAAAAACCCCCCAAATTACTCATACCCCTTTTACTAGAAAAAATCAACCAGTTTCGGTAGCTCAAGTGGGAATCGAACCCACGACCTTTCAACGAGTCTTCTGGGGCCTCAGTGTCTCAGCGGTCAGAGCATTATTGGGCCGGTTATCCAAAGACTGCTAAATTTTTTCTACTTAAATTTTGTCTTGTAAAACACTAACACCCGTTTGCACTAAATGATATTATGAGCCTAACCACCGAAATTAATAACCTATCTCTGGTAAGAGATAGGCCTATCTTAGTTTAGTTACCTAGCAACCGCTGTTATTTTCCGATAAATAAAAGAAGAAACTAAGCAACAAATTTCTAGTAGGCCTATCTCTTGCTGAGGATAGGTAATTAATTTCGGCTGTAAGTCTTTGCCTAACTACTACCCGGTCAAGTTAACTCAGCACCTGAGTGTAAGCGACGTTTTTGAGCCTGTCGATAAGTCGATAAGTTTCGTGCAAACGGGTGTTAGGGTTTTACAAATAAACAAATAATAAGCTTCGAATAGTTATTCCGTGTTTTGTCTCTTTTGCTCTAATTTGAAATGACGTTTACATGACAGGAACAAAACGCGGAATAACTATTCAGACCTTATTCTTTGTTTATTTGTAAGGCAGTAAAAATGTTTTATCTTGTACCGAATCTTTAGTAAGACTGCATATTTAGTGTTCTATTCTATAGGAACCACAGATTGACCTTTTTTCCTGTAATATCCTTACTAATATTATAAATGTGAATGTGAGTTTGTTTGTTACGCTTTCACGCAGAAACTACTCAACCGATCATCATGAAACTTTGTACACATATTCTCAAAGATATTAGGAAGGATATAGGATACTTTTTATTTAAAATATATATATATATAAAATACTGCAAACGACAATTTAATTTTCCAATACAAGTTGATTTGTTTGTTTGTTGTCATGGAAACTGTCAAAGCGGTACGAAGTCCGCCCGGTCAGCTAGTTAAAAATAAAGGTCGGCACGTGATTTATGACTTAAGCAACCATTCAATACAGACCAGCTCTTCCTAGCTCTTCCAGTATAATTTCAATGAAATTCTGTATAACTGATGTTGAACCCTGGGTTACTTTATTGAACACTGGTGCAACTACGAGAGTTAGCTTCAATCAATCAATCTATCAAAATCGTCAGCATTTAAACAGTTTTAACTAGTAAACAGCCTATAACTGTCCCACTGCTGGACAAAGGCCTCCACCATTGAAATTCAATTCAATTCAATTCAATTCAATCATTTATTGCTCTCCATAACTATACATGAGTTGTTACAATATTAGTTAGATAGAACGTTAAATAAATAAAAAAAAAATAATAATTTAATACGTTAAATCAAGTCATCACTACAATTGATGGGTATTGGCTTAATCATCACGCTTGGGTCGGTGATCACAAACCCGGGCTATGCATCGAAAAATTTGAAATACATTTTGCCCGACCTGGGAATTGAACCAGGGACCTTCGCGTATCGGGCCGAGCGCTCTGCCACTCAACCACCGAGACGTTTTAACTGAATCCCTCTTTTTAAAATAGCAAGGAAAATGTCTCCCTAAACACCCCGTCTCTTGTTTTTTCAAGATCGCTTCAATGACCCTTTACATCGCTCCCGGATGTAACAAGCTCACTTTTTGCAACAATTTAAACTTTACGCAAAGTTATCACTAGCTATTTCCTACTACAATAAAAACAACACATTCCCTACTACTAATTATGCCAACATTATATATGCGTACTAGTCATATAAACAGACAGACAATGACAAATTACAGTGTTAGTACGTCAGTTGTTGTTAAAATAGATGTACTAATCTAGACGTTGCCCCTGGCTTTATCTGTCTAGTGCTTAAGCAACATATTGAAGGGTTAATTAACTTTATATTACTTAGTTGGATTGTAATTTAAAATTTAAGTTAAAACTTTAAGTCTTAATAAAGGGAATTTAATGACTTTTCACGGTTAGAAGTGAGTTTCTTGATTAATGAATAAAGACAGACTCCATTACTTTAATTTGATTGGTGAAAAAGTTTGTGACACAGGTGTACTTTTACTTTCGCGGTCTTTTAATTATTATTAGTGTTGTAAAAAATTCAAGTCTTTTAGTCTTCATTTCGAGACTTCAGTAGATTTTCAAGACTAGGACTCGTTAGTCACATGAGTCCGAGTTCTTTGAGTCGTCTAAGTCCTTTCGAGTCTTTTAAGTTCTTTGAGCTAGATTGGGTCATGAAACCGATGGTCTAACCATAGGATTTAACAAAGAAGTTTTTAGTTTAAAACATTCTTCATTTTTGTTTCTTTTTTATAAATTATCTTCATCTGTCATCAACTGAGGTTGCAATATATCAAAAGTTATGGTGACAAATCTAAGTTATGCAGCAGTTACAAAGCTGATTCGTACATTGACAGCAACGTCTATCAAGATGTCAATTTCACTGGAGTCACTTTATTGGACAAACGCGCCGCGAGCGTGTGTTCGGGGAAATCTGATTCAGCTCGCGTCAGAATTAACTTAAATTATTGTTAGGGTTCCACTGTCACTCTGGTTATTATTTATGGCGGCCTCAGATCATCCTGGCGTCACGTGAGGGCAAGTGAAGGAGTTTTTAGTGGGTATGCCCTCTTGCGGAGTTCGAAGGCGCAGTTACCCGCCTGGTCTGCAATTGTTGAGGTTAAGCAACTTTCGAAAAGGCCTCGGAAGGCACGTAAAGCCGCTGGTCTCGGCTGCATTACCAGTTATTTACAACCTCCTATCCGCACTGGGCCCGCGTGGAGGTTTATGGCCTTTTCTCCCTATCCATCCATAAGGAAGGCTCGTGCCCCAGCAGTGGGGACATAAAAATGAGCTGGTGAAATTGTTAAGTTTACACTGTCTAACCGGTGATTGTTTATGGCGATCCTAGATAATTTTATAAGTTTTTAGTGGGTATGTCCAACTTCCCTTTGAGGAGTCGGGGGGAGAGACCCTTATAACCACCTGTGTCTCAAAAGGTTTCCACTGTGTCGTTGAGAAAAGACAAAATTATCAAAGAAAATAATGAAAATCTTTGGAGAAGTCATGTTTCAAAAGCGGATAAAACCGCAACGAATCTCAAATCATTTTGTGAAATCCTTTCGAATCTTTATAAATCATTGCGGGACCGACATCGGAATCCACATCCCAACTAAACAATAGCTAACTATGTAACTACTTCTAACATTTACAAACCATTATAAACGATTTGAAATGGTAACATTTACTTAATGGTTGCAGTGTTGGCTAAAACAATGGTCCAGCCAATAAAATGTCAGACGGAACGGCGAGTGGTCGTAAATAAGTTCATACTCATTACTGTCCCCACCGCAATCGACCGAGTTAATTGGATAAGTGTAGTGCAATATCTGGACGTCTTTAATCTTACACAGAATAGGAGTAGAAATAAGTTAAATCATCATCATCAGCATATAACAATCAACTGCTGGGAATAGACTTCTCTAAAGGCGTATTTTTTTTCCCTTTAGTTGATGGCTTCGTGCGATTAGCACATTTAGCCAGGGTCAAAAAAATAAACAATATTTCTTTCCTGTATGACGATGATAAATGATAATAGAAATAAGAATTGAGAAATGATAGACCCCCTAACCCCTCGAGTATCTCAGTAAAGATTGGATTGTTTTTTGATTGAATGTAGATTTTATGAATTTGTTATAATAATGTTATATTAATTTAATTTAATGATAAGTACCGTAATTTTACTACTATTTGTACTTGCTGTGCCCTTGCAGGGTCATGTTTGTTTCTTTTTTATCATTTTCAACACCTGTATTTGTACAACATGAATGCAATAAAGAACTTTGAACTTTGAACTTTACTAAGTCCTCGGGCGGACTTCTTGAAGGAATTTGAAAAGTGACGTTGCACTGTTTTGTTTCATTCGCCAACACTCATGCACACTCACGACCAATCCACCATTATTTCACATTAATATTCGACATAACACAAATTTTGAAAATAAAACAAAACCGCAGACATGACTCTTCACTTTCCCGCCAAGAAGTCTAAAGGCGTATTATTGAGCCCGATCGTTGACTGTCTGTTTGTATCCTATTTCTGCCAGCCACCGCCTTTTAACCAACCTTTACACCGCCTCTATGATAAGACCACCGATCTCAGACCTAGTTGCGAGTTTGATTCCCAGTAAGTACATGTTTGTACTCGGTTATGTTGGTGATAGAGCTTGCCTCAGGCTAGCTACCATCACCTTATCTAAATATGTCACTATAACATCAATGTTAGTAGCAATGTTGTGTTCCGAAAGTTAAAGATAAGATAGCCAGTGCCTCAGTTGAGGATTCCGGGTGAAGTGCGCTTCCTCCTTCGGCCTTATCATCACTTAACATCAGGTGAGATGAAGGACAAGTCCATTCTGGACGTCTTTTATCTTTATATACCAGAATAGGAGTAGAAATGAGTTAAACAGTTCGAAAAAGCAGCTCGATGGTAAACGAAGTCGGTCTGGGATTGCTAAAATAGCATCATTCATACATTTCCCATAACCCAATATTTTGTCATAATAAATACTAACATCTTTCTTCTGTTACAGGTATATCGCCGTATTATTTTAGTTCAAGTCGAAGAATCAGGTAAGTAGTATTATTATTATGGTAGTATTTTTCTACATATTAAAGCTGTACGGTTGTGCGGTTTTCAATTCAACTCCTTACGGGTAAAAGCCTTTGGCCTTCATGTTACTTGATGATAAGTGATGATAATAATCCTCAACTACAAAAACACTGGTTATCTTATCTCTAACTCTAAATTGAATTAATGGCGACATATTTAATGAATAAAACAACATGAATAAACATATTTTGATTGTCAAATCTTTTAATCAATGTAAGCCTTTACAGACACTTTCTGACGTCAAAACTAACTATTAAAATTCAAATAATAATAATAAAATAAAACTTACATGACAGTTGTTATTTGTTCACAGCAATATTTGCGTAAAATCATCTGTAAATAATCATAAAATAAAACTTAGTTTAACTAAACTACTGAATCTTTCACCAGTTCGGATTTTGGGAGAGCCTTCGATATAGTTGCAAAAAAACCGTTTTAAACTAAAATCTGTGACTTAAAACTCGTTTTAAATTTGTTTAAAATGATTAAAACCATGACCCACGTCGTAGTGTAATAATCACTAACTACTACACTATGACGTGGTCGTGATTTTGAACAGTTTTATCAAATTTAAAACGAACTTTGAGTCACAGATTATGGTTTAAAACGGTTTTTTTGCAACTATAGCCTTCGACCGAGAAGAGCTGGCATGAAACTCAAAAGCCTTTTTTCTTTTTCTGCATCATGATTCAGACATCAATAGGCATTGCGCGTTCCCATACATATATACTTTCACATCTTTCTTCCAAAAAGGGTTAGACAGATCATTATCAAAATCACGACATGCACGGGAAATAAGGCAGCTGATAAATTCTTTTAACGTCCCAGACCGCATTACCAAACTTGCAAATAAAGTTTCTGTTAAGATTTCCGCTATCTAGTTCCCCAAAATCTAAATGTAACATAATAGGTGAAACAAGTCTACCCGATTCCAAAGGCTTGCCAATTCGTATGCGTCGTCCGTCAACGAAAGGTCTTAATTCGGTGCGACGTACAGATGTTGGAGAGTTAATGGCGTGGAAACCACTAGGGTTTTGTAACCTTACACTTCTACACCTCCACACAACGGCTCACACGATAAATTTAACCTTAAGTTAACACGGATAAGTTTAAGTTTCCCATTTAATCCTCTGCACACTTGCGACAGACGACTTTCGATCTTAAACACGTGTAGTAAAAAGTGTTGTGTCGTTTGAACGCAACGCGATGTTAAGCTAGTGTAAATAAGCTACTGTTTAGTGTCAGTTTACTTGTACGTTGAGTTTTGATGTCCAAAATTCGATTCTTCGTCAGTGAAACATGTTATCTTATTCGGGGAACGAACGGGGCTCTGTCGTGATGTCAGACTACTTAATTAGCATTTTTCATATTTTACTAAAGTATTAATTATTAATCATCGTCATCATTATTCTTATTTATCAGCAGAGGGTGCTTACGGACTGATCCGTAAGCACCCACTGCACCCACTGCTGAGTATAAGCCTCCCCTTTAACACACCTATTTAGCTGGTCCTGTGCCAGCCTCATTCACTTTCTTTCGGCCTCGCCGATGATATCGTATTTATCTTTATTTATTTATCTATAACTATTTATATTTTACCGTTTTTTTTCCTTATTGATATTTATTCTTTAACATTCATCTGACCTAATGATAAGCGACGATAAGGCCGGTGGAAGCTTACTTCTACAAATCTCCACTCTGCGAGAATAGGTATATTGAAGCGGCCGGCGCATCGCATTTTGTAGTATGTTGTATATTTATCGTTTTCATCGAAATAAACAAAAATTCATGCTTAAAAATTATAAAATCTTTATTCCTCATGAAGGAACAATTATTCTGGTATAAATTTTGTTCAATAATATTATCGTAGATAGGAGAAGTTCACAGTTAAATTAAAGCAATTTTCGAAGTTTTTTGGTTTAGAATAAGATTTTTTTTCTATATAAAATCAATGGTATCTAAAAATTCCGAGGCCGCTAAGAACTATACGACTATATAAGAGATAACATTCTATTTTTTTTATTTCATTTGTTTAGAACAGTAGTTCAATCTAGCTCAAAAAAGTGCCTTCGTGCATTTTATGAAAATCTCTCTGCAATTTTGGGTTTAATTAAAAAGTTAAGCAAAATTTACAAAAAGCGAGGCCGCTACGAACTATGCCAATAGTTATTCTACACTATTCAATAAGTCAAAATTGTTAATGTATTTTTGTTTCTGAGATCAAGAACGCCAAAATTGGCCATTTTACCAAAAATCACAGTCGAGATGTAATATGACTCTTAACATTTATTTGTTTTTTTATATATGTTTAAGGCATATGACTCTATGCTCTGTCTGATGTTAAGCAGAAGCAGTGTCCAAATGCGAGGACAGGCAGTAGAGCAGGATGGCAGAATCCTGCTACTGGCCGTCCTCACTTTACCTCCCCGCAAATACCTGTTTAAGAATATAACTGTGGAACTGGCAATTTTATCTCTAACTATCGGAACAAAACAATGCTACTAACATTGGTGTTATGTCGACAGACTTATAAAAGAAGCTGGTAGCTAGCCAAGCGGAGAGAACAAGCCAACTTAACCAAGTACAATATGTACCGCTGAGAATCGAATCAGGGACCGCTGCAAGTCTGATATCGATTATCTTACCACTACGACAAAACATATGAAAGCAAATTAACCCGTAAATAACTCGGTACTTATTGTTTGTAAAAGAAAACCAATGCAGGCTATAAATATTAATTGTGTATTTATTAAAAACAATAAATAAAATCACTTTACACTAATAAATTACTTATTATTTATTCGATTATTTCCAAAAATTAATACAAATATCTCACGCTGCTAAGATCTAACAGCTATATCGAACTGACCCCCACTGCGCACGCTCATACCCAATGCTCATAATTGAGACATATATCAGTGCAAGTCGTGTTGTAGGGCTGGCAGGCAAAAGTGAGTAAGTCAATTTTTGATGGTTTCAAGATTACGTTAGTGAGACTTAACGAAAATATTTTTTTTATTGTTTCTTTTACAAAAGGACATAGTACCTAGTCAATATTTTAAGAACCCTATTATTAACCCCTATTACTTTTATACTTATCTGAAGAGCATATCAGAATCATAAATATTTTTTATGACAAAAGTTGTAAACATAATCCTAATCTACAGATTTGATATACAATATCAACTAAGAAACAGTACGGGTGAAATTGCAGTATTTTCTTTTTATTCTCTCTATTTACTTACTGTTTTTAAAACAATTCAAGAACCTATCTTTGTACACACGTACACATACATACACCATATTTTTTTAAATATAAATCCGTTTACTCTAGCACGGAACTTGTAAGGATTTCACGTAGCATTATTTGGCCATTACAGAATATAACGGTGTGTAGCTTTTCCGTCAGTTTTTATGGTGTACGTCTTAAACGTAAATTTTATAAAAGAAAAAATAATAATAACAAAATATTGTTATTTCTTACTTACGCACTTATACCTCCAACGGCTGTAGAATTAATAAACATGTCATCGGTAAATTAAGACCAGCAAATCGGCATAAGCAATGCGAATAAAAACAAAGAAACGCCTAGAACAGCATACATCTAATTATTATCTTGGATTGTAATCCTGAAGTGACATCGATGGTCCAAAATAATGAGTTAGCCAGCTCGCAATAAATAAACTAAGTTTACTGACAGTTCTCTTACAGACGATTATTTCATATGCAATTTACTTCCAATCCTATGCTGGTCTGGGACGCTTTCACCGGGCTTTTTTGGGGGCGGCGAGAAACTTAAAGGGTTCCTCAAGCCGTGTGAAACGAAACACTATCAGAATAGAAAACCCTTACTAGAACACAAATGTTGAAAAAATTTCCACGAGCATGATTTGAACCTGCACCCTTCTGACATTCCGGGTCAGGTGCTCTTCCAATTGAGCTATCGTGGTTCTAACCAGCCTGCCGAAATTATTCAACACTTTTTACTTTGAAAGCCAAAGGCGCCCATTCAATGTCAACCACTACCGTCACTAACATCCGATCATAATATTTTTACAAATATTAAAGATCAGTTAAGAAGTAAGCAAGCTTTTTAACGCAAATTTTGTTGCGAACAAATTACAAAAACACAAATGTTGAAAAAATTTTGCTCGTGGAAATTTTTTCAACATTTGATGTTTTTGTAATTTGTTCGCAACAAAATTTGCGTTAAAAATTAATTGAACAAGCCTTACTAGATTCTCCGAGGGGTTCGGATCGGATCGTGGCGAACTTTCCGTGCATGTCGTGAGAGCCAACTAAGAGACAAAGGTTCCAAGATTATTGCACATCAGGCGGTCGGCTGGCAACCATCACTGACGATCTATTCCACTTCGGGGTCCTACTTTGATTATGCTAAATGTAGCGTCAAGTTCACTAAAGGCGAGTTTTTGACAAAATTGCTTTTGATACTTTGTCTGGAAGATATTGTAAAGATTGTGGTAAAACCACTATGCTTGCCTAATCGGGTTAACAACTGCTAAAAAAAAACAACTGAAAAGAAAGGTCCAATGTCTTGACGAGGTATTCCACGAAGCACACCCAAACGAAGCACACCTAAAGTATTCCACGACGCACACCTATAGGTGTGCTTTATGACGTGTTTTCTATAGCAGCTGCAGAGCTTTATACCTAAATAAACGTGATCACCCATCCCGATATCCGACTAAAAATTTGCTTAGCATTAACGATCGCGCCCGCAAACTTATTTAATTACTTTTTTTGATAAACAAGGACTATTAAGTTAACTTACGTTGCAATAGGTACAAGCTCAAACCTCATTTCTCTTCCATCTTTAACATTTCAAAGCACAAAATTAGAAAGCATAAACAAGGCTTGATTTGGCTAAACCACCAATCAGGTAACATACATCCGAATCATAAAGGCTTCATAAGCCAAAAATTACAGTTTCAACCCAACAATAAGCTATGCAAATTCAGCCGGGAATCGAACCAGCCACCATTAGTAATGCGTAGCTAAGCATTTGTTTATTATAGAGTTTAACCGATTTTCGGGTTTTTGGTCGGACGGGTTGTATGGAGGATACACACTGGATAAGGGTCAATGACCAAAGGCGCTTTCGCGAAACAGAGCTTGGAAAAAAAACGAAGAAGAATAGTATTTCAAAACATTGTTTCCAAAGAAACCTTATTAAAAAGTTTCTAATCGTACTTATTTATAGCTAAGCTACGAGTAAGCTAAATGAAGAGTTTATGACTATTGTTTTGACCAGAAAACTCTTTCTTTTTTCTTTTTTACATTAATCTAACACACGCACATTCAAAATTAATGGTGTATAACTATATTCACCATTCCATCACCATCACCAGCGCATCCAATGTCCCCACTGTTGAGGTACGACCCTTCCCTATGGATGAAAACCACAGAGAGAAATGCCATAAATTACCACCCACTGCAGTTTCGTGATTGTTAACGACTGCTAATACAGCCGGGAACAACGTCTTTACGTGCCTTCCGAAGAACTGGTCACCTTTTGAACGTCCATACACGTTTCGGATAGTCAAAACGTGTATTCAGGTAATGTATTCAGGTAAATACGCAGAGGCATACGAGGTATAAGACCTCAGCATATTTATTTAACCCGAAGAACCACAGACCCCTACAAAAATTCAACATTCAGTCCACAGCCCTACATTTCTAAGATATTTGCTGTAGGTACTGTAACACCCTGCTGGGTCGTTACTCAAGGTACCGGGGGGTTTTTCAATAAAAAGGCTTCCAAAGCTCAAGATATTATATTACTTTCAATATTACAACAAATCACAATCAATCGACGACGCGGTCCGTCAATCGAGTCCGCGATGTTCTTCTTTTTTCTTCCATCTTTTTATTCTACACCGTTTGAATTCAGGCCACGGCGGCTGCCAGCATGTATGCCCGAGCAAGGAGTCTCGGTTACTACAGTAATTTGGACGTAGTAGTTGAGATGCCTGGTGGTTCTTTCCAGACCTCCACTGTATGACTACCAGTGGCGAAGAGTGGGAATTAAAAGAAGGAAAGCCGCCCTTTAAAAATTGTACAATCCAAAAACCTAGCACCAAAAAATAATACCTATCGACGTAATTTTAATACCAAACTGTTGACCGTTGTGTGTGTTTTAAATAGATTAATGAATATACTTAACTCGTTAAGAAATACTGTTTATCTGTATGGAGTAACATGTTGACCTTTTTTTATGGGGAAGCCTATGGGAATCGGGTTACATGGAGTCTTCGCCACTGATGACTACCACCCCAGCACATATTTCTACCTTCCTACCTTGTTTTGCATTGCTGTAGTCCTATTAGATTGTTACTAGATCCAGTGAATTCACAGGGCATACAGCCATAAGAACTGGAGCTTAAATAAAGAACATTCCATGTTAAATCGTTTAATTTGGCTTTTGTCCAACTACGTTTTGTTTTATAAATTTGGCTTGGCATCGATCACTAAGACTGCCATGCGCCAAATTCTCAGAGAGAACTTTGTAAAGGGATTCTACAAATTCAAATCGTGTTCAACAAAGGCAGTTTCGGTAATTCGCGTAATACCCTCGGAGTTGCAAACGTCTAATGGCTACAGTGGCTGCTTTCTATCAGCCGAACCGTTTGCTCATTACCAGCTCTGTTACATACAATAAAGAAGTATAACTATGTGTTGATTGCCGGATGTTACTAACTGCCATTTTGTGACGTCTGACCAGGACCTTAGACTTACAGAATCTCCTGAAAGCACGGGAGATATTCAATAAAGCATTTTCAAGGACGATTAAAATGAATCGTAGCGACACAGCGTTTTAATAAACACCAAGAATCATATCAGTACGTGATATGTTCCATTCATACAATTAATTTCAGCACAAGCTCGCCGGGCAACGTGTACACCGTAATCGCGTCGTGATAAGCACGCATGACCATAGAAAACGAAACTCAAACAACCTTCGCTGCCTACCGCCGTGACCGGACCGTTAACTATGGAAAATGACAACTAACCCTCAACAAAACCTCTAAGACTAACGACATAAGAGCCTAGCGAAACGTGGCGTGCGGTTTGGAGGCGTGCACGCACGAGCTTACGCGATTGCGTGCGGACGCCACGTGGTGGTTGCACGCAAGCTGACGTGGTACTGACATAGTAAAAGGCGTAGGAAATATCTTCGGAGCACGAACTCGCCTCCGCGCTCGCTATCCTAACATGCAAGTCTTTCATACTTGCCGGGGATACAGGAAGTTACGGTGAACAGCGCGCGTGGTCACGATATCACTTTACTACGAAGATGGCTTAACAGCTGATTATCTGGCGCTGTCAATGAATGGCGTGGCGTGGTGGTTAATTTTTAATCTGTGATGGGATTGTTGCGTGCGCTCAGCTCAGGTCTGTAATGAAAAATGCGTGCGTACGGCTAATTGGTAATGTGCAAATAGATTAGTGGTATATGGGGTGGGAGATAATCGAATGAGGGGCTGTTTTGAGCGAACATATGTCTTGTTTTGTACGCAATTGCTTATTTATAACTGTACAATGAAAAGATAAAAACATACAGTAAAGAAAACAGATACTACACCGCTGCTTATAGAATAAAACTAAATTAAACTAGAAAGCAGAGAAGAATGTTTAATCTAATGATGAATTAACCAATATTCGTAATGGTCGGCCATCGGATGGGTGATCAAATTTTACATCTAGAGCTCTTCTGTGCTTCAGAAAGCACGTAAAGCCGTTAGTCCCAGCTGCATTAGCAGTCGTTAATAACCACAAATTCGCACTGGACTAACGTAGCAATTTATGGCCCGTTTTCTATGTGGTGATTCCATTCACAGGGAAGGCTGGTGCCTTAGCGTTGGGATTAGCTTGGCAATCCAGAGGAGCAATGTTGCCAGCATTCTTGGAACCGTTCCCATGAGCCTACAGTTGGAAGACATCTTTTATTTATAGGCATTTAGTTTTTAATTTGCTATTTTTATTTCTTTGGTTTTTTTTTAAGTTCAGTTAAGTTATGTTTCTTTTTTTTTGTTTTAAGTTTTGTTCTGTAATAAATGAGTCTGTGTTGATGATGATGGTGATGAAGTAGTAAAATATAGATACTCACACAGCAGGACATGCATTTTAGCAAATACATAGGGATGTAGCTGTTAAAATGAGGGTCTCTAATACGTTTACATTGCAAGACAAAGGACATCAATTTTTTTTCATACATTTTTACACAGAACCACAGATTGAGACAGAACCAAGGATAATTTTGGTGTCATAGTAATGAATACTTAGACGAACTAGTTCTAACAGAATACCTTAGTAATATAGAATACATACAGAATACAGCAGCAATATCGTTGGCTTACAGCGTAAATCACAGAGTACTACAAAAATTCAACAAGTCTTCTAGGGTCTCGATAGCTCAACGGTCAGAGTAATGGAACGGTTATGCAAAGGTTGTGGGTTTGATTCACACTCGAACTTTCACTGGTTGATTTTAATTTCAAATTTTGATCATTATGTATCAAACTAAATATTTTGTACTGTGTTGCTATGTTTAAAGTTTTTTTTATATTAGATATTTTATTGTTAAGATTAAGTGCCTAAATTCATATTCATAATAATTCTTATTGTCATTGTTTGATATGCAGCAAATAAAAAGCTGATTATTGATGCTTGTGCATAACCGGACACCGCCCGTTACGGTATCCGCAGAATACCAGCGTCGTGGTACTCTGTTTTTTCTTTTTCTTTTTAAATTTTTGTATGTTGTATATTTACGCCAAATAAACTTTTATTCATTCATTCATTCATTCATTTTTTCTATAAAAAAATATCTTAGAATAGGTACAGTTTTTTTCCGGCACTTTCATATTTGGACAAAAAAGTTGATGTTCTTGACCGAGCTTTGATCAATGCTACACACTACATTCAAAAGTAACCCCGTCATCGGTAATTAACAGTAATTATTAAACTTGTGGTTTAACAGTTTGTTCAGCCTTCCCGTTGTAACCTCCTTACACCCTCAAACAATTAGCTTTACTCATACAATTAAGAACTAATCAGACTTCTTGGCGGGAAAGTGAAGAGTCATGTCTGCGGTTTTGTTTTATTTTCTAAAATTTGCGTTATGTCGAATATTAATGTGAAATAATGGTGGATTATTAACCGTTAAGTGTTTGTGAGTGTGCATGAGTGTTGGCAAACGAAACAAAACAGTGCAACGTCACTTTTCAAATTCTCTCAAGAAGTCCGCCCGAGGACTTAGTAAAGCCCTACATCTTTACTGAGATACTCGAGGGGTTGGGGGGTATATTATTTCTCACTTCTCATTTCTATTATCATTCATCATTATCATACAGAAAAGAAATATTGTTTATTTATGTATTACTTGTTAGAAAAATTACTTTGACACTGGCTAAATGTGCTAATCGCACAAAGCCATAAACAACAAGAAAGAAAAAAAAACTAATCAACATCCTATGTTACTGTCCTCTTACAAATTATTAAATATTATGTGAAATAAGAATAAAAGACATTTATTGGAATCACATAACACAACACACAATTAAACATACAACATGATACAAAAAGAATAATAAATAATAACAAATGACATTGCGCCCTGTTATCTGTGCACAGCTCAGTATACGCAGCAAGCGAGGCCTGCTGCATTGGTATTCTAAAATACTATTGGGGTTATCGACGTTAAAGTTGAAATCGGGTAATATTTTTCTCAAAATAAAATCGAAAACATTTACATATCAGTCGTTATGTCTGTCTAATGTAATAATCATTTGCAATGATATGAAATTAATGGTAAAAATAGGTTTAATTTTATTGATACAATATAAATAAACAGAGCTTATAATTCAAGAAAAAACATAACTACGCTACCAGAATCAAAAGTCATAGGGTGCTTATAAAAAGGGTTAAACTATGCCTATAATTGAAAACTTATTTATAGAAGTACTTGCTTTTGCTGCAAAAAATAGATAAAATATCATCAGCCTTTACTAGTCCACAGCTGGACTAAGTCTCTCCATATGCACGCCACCGAGCACATATCCAAACGAATATTAATCACTACATAGTATAAAACAAAGTCGCTTTCTCTGTCCCTATGTCCCTTTGTGTGCTTAGATCTTTAAAACTACGCAACCGATTTTGATGCGGTTTTTTTTAATAGATAGAGTGATTCAAGAGGAAGGTTTATATGTATAAATACATGCATTTAGTATCAGCATTGCACCCGTGCGAAGCAGGGGCGGGTCGCTAGTATTTTAATAAAGCCATAAACGTGTATCGTATTTTTGTTGTACTTTAACGTCATAGGCCAAAACCCACTTCGGCTCGCTGAGCCAGCGAAATTCTAAGTATATTTTTTTTAAGAAACAATTAATACTCCGTTACATTATCATCATCATCATTATCACCATCATCATCATCAGCTCATTTTTATGTCCCCACTGCTGGGGCATGAGCCTTCCCTATGGATGGATAGAGAGAACGGGCCATAAACCACCACGCGGGCCCAATGCGGATTGGCGGTATTAACGACTGCTAATGCAGCCGGAACCAACGGCTTTATGTGCCTTCTGAAGCACGGAGGAGCTCGAGATGATTAATTTTTTGGTCACCCATCCGATGACCGGTCTTTGCGAAAGTTGCTTAACCTCAGCACTTACATTATTAGCATTATAAACCAAGGCAATGTTATAAGAGAATGTAAATTAAATAATACAAAAAAAAAAATTACTTCTAGAATTAATGAGAATTAATTAATATTAATAAGAATGATAACATTAGTTTCCAATACAACTTGTGCCATTCCCATGAATTTTGGCAGGCTGTGGCAAAAAATATCTATAAGTACCTACTCGTAAGTAAGTATAAACGCATAAGATATTTTCGAGCAAAAAACACAAATACACAACCTCCAGTGCGCACCCAGTAGTAAAAGCTCACCAGTTTTTTCCCTTCTATCTCACCCCTAATCGGGTTCAACAAACCGGGAACGCAACCCGGGCCCGTCAGCTGCAGCCACCGCGCGTGACGGTTACGTGCCGCCAGCACATTTGGTCAGAGGGTCATTCTCCTGGGTCGGTTGCGATAATGCTCTTTGGGAAAGCTTTGGACTTTGTTTTTACCAATTTCATTGCAAAGCGTATTTGATAGCAGAGTTGCTATTTTTTTTTAAATAATTGAATAACTAACTGTTTTTTATTTGAAAAAGACTTAACACACAACATACAAAAATAAAAATTAAATGTCAAAACATAAATAAAACTTTTTTTTAATGTTTTTTAGACTCACTATCAGTAAGTTGTATTTTTAAATAGTCACCGGTTCGTAATGCATTCATCTATCGAGAAGAGAACAACCATGAAATAAATAGTGCAATTAAATGTTTTAAAATATGATTGCCTTGTCACAATCACCACGCTTGTCTTGCGTTCAATTCCCATGTCGGGCAAAGTGTCTTTCGTTGGTGCGCCAAAGTTCACCTAAATTTTCAACTCCGATAATTTAACCCTTGGGTCACAAAGCGGGTGAATTCACCCTCAGAGCAATTCCGTCAAACACCAACCAGGCGTAAACGCCCAGAGCACCACGCGACTTAAAACTTTAATATTGTTTATTTAGAGCCTACTTTTGTATGAAGAAGTTTAACTATAGACAAACTAGAATAAATTTGCTACACTCTCAACTCCTAACAACTTTATTCTCTGCGCGTTTTAATTTTTTTTTTTTATTTCAATTTTTTTTTTGCCAATTACGTCATCGGCGCAGGTGCTGTCACTTGCTTTTGGCCTTGTGACAAAGGGGTTAAACTCCGAAAATTTTCTTCCTAACATTTTTCATCCTAACAATCACAATTTCTAACTACTCTGTTTCTAATGTTCATCATTCCGAATCATTCAACTTCATAATGTTAGTAGCAATAAAGATCTATCATACTATTATTTGTTTTCCTATATTTTCTCAACATAACCGTCTTTTACACTATTATTCAAAGTCATATCTTTATTATTGAAGCGACTTTAAAATAAATTCGCTTAGGTTAGCGAGGAGCGGGTTAGGTTGACATAAACACAGCCAGAAGCGACTTTAGGGTGTTTCTCACATTAATATATATCACTTTACAATGGAAATTATGTTTAGGGATAAATGCGTTATGAAAAACAACATAAATTAACAGGTGACATCTCATATGTTTATATGTTAATCTTTCTACCTAGCGTTACTCGCATTTTGTTCGTAATTAGAATAGTTTTCTTAAGACCTTTTCCTCTCTTTGACCCTTTGGGTTCCATAACACCTTTTGTCCAAATAAGGCAATAATTATTGAGTTTTGGAGTATCTACGAGTATAATGCAGATCACTAACGTGTGGTCCTTACATAAGAAATAAACATTTAATATTTTTTATTATGTATTTCACAGTACTACAAAAAATGTATATTGGTACCATTAAGCCATACTTATACTTGAAACATACCAAAGAAAATATGCATGCATATGCTTATGCATATATTTTCATCTTCCAACGAAGTTACGAATAAAATGACAGCTGCAGCTAATTAAAATATTCATAATATGTAATTAAGTGAATAATCATTATTCATAAAAGCCAAAATAAAAATTCATACGTTTTGTTTGTTGTATGTTGTTTTTCGTTTAATATTTTATACGTTAGTTCGATGGCTATCATTATAATCACCTTTATCATCAATATGTACCTATATTGAATACGATTGACAATATGCATTACCATTTTACGAATATAAGAGAATGCTAAAGATCTGTTTAGTAACATGATAGTTTTAGAGTAGTTTTAACTTTTTTTATAACTTTTTGACCCGTATTCTAGTATTGAGTTTATTCGTATAAGTATTTGTCAGTTAAAAACAGACGGCAAAAACAGTTTTGACATAATTTTTTGTAATATTACGAACGAATATCATCGATTTAAGGTATCATTAACACCTAATTATTGTAAACGAAAATAAGCCGTAATTATTTAACATAAGCAATTGACGACTTATTCATTTATTTAAGGCCATTTACAGATAAAAAACATACAAGAAAGAAGTTAATAATATGGTGTATTCGTGCTCAAATACAAAAGTGCACATCATTTTAATTAATATAATGTTGTGCACAGTGCACAGTGTACAAATATTTATATCAACCAATTTTATTTGTTAATTTTTGTGTCATAAAATTAAATGCTAAATGTATATTTTATAATGTAACTAATTGTATGAAAGGGTAAAAGCAAGGCTCTTCTTGCCGCTTCAGCTTCTGCTGGTCCACACACATACAAACAATAGAGCTACGCAGAATATAAGGTCACTTTATATCAACCGCAAATATTTTGACAAAACATCTAATTACATCAGAGAAATAAGGCCCTAGCATTTGAAAAAAAATCAGGTTAGTTTTTTTTTTACTTTTCCTGACACGAAAATTGTAATATTTTTAAGAGCGGCCTCTCCGTTGGCTTTTTTGAATGAAACTAGGGGCACGTGTAAGCGGTGAAGGCATTGCAGCCTTTCTGTTTCGGCTCCTTTGAATTGAAACTACCAAAAGTGCTTTATTTTTCCATTAATCGAAATGTCTTTTGGCGTTTTTCTTGAAAACTAGCGTATTCAAATTTAAGGTTTTTTCATAAAAATAGTATAAATACGTTGTTGAATTTATCCTCAAAATGTTTGCAGTTGATAAAAAGTGACCTTTATATAAGCGTTGCAGGTGATGTTCATGTTGCAACATGTGCTGAAAGGAATCGTTTTCGACTTCGCTTCTTTATTTTATATTTTATTTTCGTTTATCGTTTCTATTTGAAACTGAATAAAATATTTGATTTGATTTGAGTTGATATTGGCTTGAATAAGATAATTGAATATTAGGTGAAATGAAATACCCCGACTTAGTTGCTGTTAATATAAATTTTTCAGACTGCAAAGGTTAGTAAAATGACTTTCAGGAGTGCGCAATAGACACTCAGTATCCCTGACACCCGGGCCGGCAAATGTGAATGGACGGTTGCGTGACTGGTAACGACGGCCCTTAATCACAAGCCGTGGGGAGAAAGGGCACACGTTCAACGATGAATGAAGGATATATATTTTTCAATAACGTAGATCTGTTCGTTTCGAAAAGTTTTGTTGATCACTGAATGACTGCTTCTACTCCAACTTTAAATGAAAGAGTTTTGACTTTTTTGTTTTCTTAAAAAAAAACAATAATTCAGTCTTTTAGGTATTTGAGACACTTAATGGTGACAATGTGATTTTAAATTGCGACCCTTAATTCTTAAATTATAGGTACCTACATATCGTTATATAAAAAAGCCAAATAAATTTAAAATTTAAAGGCTTACAAACGGTTAAGTAAATTTTAATGGAACTTTCTATTCTTAAAGAAAAGTCTTTTAGAGTATTTTAAAGTCTTTTAGGTATTTAAGACACTTAATGGTGACAATATGATTTTAAATTGAGACCCTTAATTCTTAAATTATAGGTACACTTAGTTATAAAATTTAAAAGCTCACAAACGGTTAAAAAATTTTAATGGAACTTTCTATGCTTTAAGAAAATATAGAGATCTAGAAAGTTATTTGACAACATTAAAAATAAATCGCTTGTACAAATTTATTTTAGCGCTTTAAAGTCCACTATGCGAAGTTTCAATTGGCGTAGATTCAATTGAAGACCCATTTATTTTTAAATGTTACCTACAAATTTTCTAGATGTCTGATTTTATTCACACAGATTTGTTATAAGCTACATCAATATTAACGTCTGCAAGGAGATCGATGCAGCATCTATTTGCTATCTTCCAAGTTAATCAACCTTTGCCATGCTGCGTCACCCGATTAGAATATATCTATCACCTCCCGTCGGCTTCGGAAGGTAAGTCGTTAAATTCCACCAACCCGCATTGAGCTAACGTGATGGCTGGTTGGTAATTGTCCAATCTCCTCATGTGCATTGTTCATAAGCTAATCAGAAACAAGCAGCAGCGTCGTATAAGCTGATGACGATGATAAAACATATGACAAAACTCTTGATCACTGTTATAAACATGAGCCATAAAACAAGGTTACTTTAAGATCACGGGTACCATAGCAGCTCTAGATTCTTAAGTAGTCCTAGACGTCCCTAGTCTAAGTAGCTCCAAAAACAGGCTGTAAGCATGGCTAAATTAAAAAAAAAACAAAATTTGTTATCAACGTAACAATATGGATTCAAAAGTAACCCCAATTTATCTTCTTTT
The DNA here is from genome assembly GCA_963082485.1 of Eudonia mercurella. Lineage (NCBI taxonomy): Eukaryota > Metazoa > Arthropoda > Insecta > Lepidoptera > Crambidae > Eudonia > Eudonia mercurella. Next base: position 1,683,954 of record OY720042.1, read on the forward strand.
TTTATATTGACACGTCATAGTGACCACATTCTGCCTGATGGTAAGCAGCCGATGCAGTCCAAGTGAGAGCGCTCCTCACCGTGGAACAAGCACGGTAACAATTCATGACGGCCTGCAGAAATGCCGTTTCACGCCCTGCTTAAAAGACCCTGGACTAGGAGCTGGGAAACACATACGCCGGCAAAGAATTCCAAAGCCGAATGATCTTACAGAGGAACGACTTGCCAAATTTTTTGTACGAGTACTGATTGTCATGCGAAGTCCAGTATAAGCTTTACTCAAGCATTCCGACATGAACAATAGAACATGAGTAGATCAGGTATAACACACCACCATTTTTTCTCATTCCTCGAGTAATTAAATGATCTAAAGCTGTCTTCAATGTACCAATGGATTCAAAAGTAACCCCGGTTTCTTGTAACCATTACCTGCACGAAGAACACTGCCTATTTGGGCAAATAAACCTACAGCTACATGGCACAAACAACACCGAAATTGGTGGCAATTTCGTCTGTCAAGTTATATTACAATGGCACCTTTGGAAGCGCATTGTATAGGCTGCCGAGCCACGTGCATAGTCCGTTCACCCTACGGCTACCCCTCGAGAACTACCCTTAAAGTAAGAAAGGGGGCGTGGCCTATTCTTAGGGTGGCCTTCCATCTCGTTTTGGCACGAGAGTACCGTTGTTTGTCTCATTCGCCGTAGGATGTATTGTGAATTCGATTTTCCACGGCTAATGTAAGAGTTTGAAATGGATATCCTGTCGGCTTTTCTTTGGGGCTAAGGTAAATGGGGTTTGGGGATATGTAGGCTGGAAAATGCAGTGATATCTTTGGAGTTGTAATAAGGCACAGTATTCGATTAACCGTAACGAGTTACTTAAGACTTTTCATGCTTTGTATACGTTGACTTTTATATCAAAAAAACCTGTATATTGTTTTCTAAGGCCAGAGATATTAGAATATGTAAAATTGCTCACAGATACATAAAAAGTGATAGTTGCCATTTCATATTCTACTCTTTAATATTTGGAACTAAACTTTTCCCTGTACTAGTTTCTATAAAAGCCTTCATATTGTTTTCTAAAGTTTACGCGAACACTACACATTTATATGAAACAACTTTTACGGATCTACTCGCGTTTATTTTACACATTACTTTTTAATGTTTATCCTGAAATTTCGAACCCTTTGCAGGGCCCGTGGTCACAGGGAGACTGAGGTGTTGGTTGTCTCATAATTAGTTAGTAGCTTGTATACCCTCATTTAAATTTAATCAGGTGCGTTCCGTTTTACGCAAAAAGAGCTTACAGTATCTTTTGGTAAAGCTTTCATGTTTATTTAAGCTCTAGTATCTAAAGATATAATGGCCAAGTATATACATAGCTGTAATACTTTCCCGAAACAGTAGACACCTGCTTATTTTATAACGCTAATAATATAAGAAAAGCTAAAAAAAAATACTGAAAAAGACGACTTGTCTCACTTGTCTCTCAAACCCACATCCTTTTGCGATCCAATTCCAACTAAAATGTCTCAGTACCAAGTCGCCTTGTTTTAAGTGCCACAATTAGAAATTATCAAAAACACGACAGTAATCAAACATTATAACTGCGCCGTAGAATTCATAATTACATAAGGTTGAGTCCCGGAAACCCCTATAATATTGCAATTTTTAAACTAATTACATGTCAGAATACATCAACTATCGCGTCAATTATAGTAAGCATTAACTATTTTATTAAACATATGTACATTGTTCCTATAAATACTGTATAGGTGCTAGATAACTGACCTATAGCTGAAGGCGAAGAATTGATCTAATTATTTGAAAAACATGTGAAATAAAAACACAGATGTAACATTGAACAATAACATAACGACTGGCTGTTGTTCGTTTGTTTTTTGTTTTCGTATCAAGTTGTAATTAGTTCCTACTCTATTTTGTAATCAACGGTTTGTGATGTTGATAATAATACAGACAGGTCGTGTAACTATAGTAGTCGAAGCTAAAAACGTTGTTCCATTCATAGAATAGTTCAACTCTGATGGTAGTAGTCGATAACGCTGTGATAAACGCGATCGATCTGCGAATGCTAAAGTTAAGCAAGTTTCGAACTCCACCGTGCTTTGGAAGACACGTTTGGTTTATTTACGAGAACCTAATGTATGTTTCTAAAAATATTGAAACTTTTTCTAAAAACAGTGAACATGCATAAGTTGCAATAGCCTTTGAATGGACTGTGCCGCAATAAGCACTCAAAAATTAAAAAGCAGTGACAAAATTCAGCGCTTACGTCAGCCTTCCCGGTAGCATAGCGGTCAGTGTAGCCGCACGGATTGCGGAAGACCCAGGTTCGATTCCTGGCTGGGTCGGGTGGGCGTTTAATGTTTTCACTGCATTTTATAAATATTTAATTCAGCTTCAGTGCAGCAATTAGCACTTAAAAATAAAAATTAAAAAAACAGTGATATTTACAATGTAAACACTAGAAATAAAAACAAAATAGTAGTACCTTATATTAGGCTCCACAAAGTAAATAATTCATTTAGAGGCCTGTGTGTACGTTTTTACAATAAAGTTCCAAATAACATTAAAAAAAAATATAAATAAATTTAAAAAGCTTTGTAAAAAAGCTTATTATAAAGTGTCCAATTACATTGAAGACAAAACAGCATGGGTTTAAAATGCTCCAGTCACTCCAACAGCTATTTCTAATTTAAAATATTGTTAAGTAGTTTTAAACTTGTATAACTTGGTAACGGCATATAATTTTGTAAAATGTCGTTACTTATATTAAAGCTGTGGAGTTTTTTGCGCCCATTCTTCTCCACAGCTAAAAATAGACGTCCTGAATGGGTAGTAGGTAAAAAAATGTTTAGACGATACAAAAGCACTTTTCTAAAGTTTATTTGAATAAAAAATATTTGACTTTGACTTTGTCTTTGACTTTGGCTGCATAAGCAGTCGTTAACAACCACCCCACTGGGCCCGCGTGGTGGTTTATAGCCTGTTCTCTCTGTGATATTATCATCCATAGGGAAGGCTCGCACCCCAGCAGTGGAGACATGAAATGAGCTGGTGACGCTGGTGGTGGTGATGATGGATGATGACTATATACCTAGAATATCAGTTGGTTTAATGAGCACCTTTTTATGGCTTTATGGCACAAGCATTTAGCCAATAAAAAAGTGTAATTTTTCTTTTATAAGTAATACATAAATAAACAATATTTCTTTATGAAATATGAAGTGAGAAATGATATACCCCCCAACCCCTCGAGTATCTCAGTAAAAATGTGGAACTTTACTAAGTCCTCGGGCGGACTTCTTGAGGGAATTTGAAAAGTGACATTGCACTGTTTTGTTTCATTTGCCAACACTCATGCACACTCACGAACACTTAACGGTTAATAATCCACCATTATTTCACATTGATATTCGACATAACACAAATTTTAGATAATAAAGCAAAATCGCAGACATGACTATTCACTTTCCCGCCAAGAAGTCAAATGAGCACCTTTGAGATGCACGGAAGTCATATGTCATGACAAATATCAATAAATCACAGCTCATTGATCACGTAGCTACAAACATATTATAATGTAACGAAACGCTGCATGCATACTTTCGTTTTGTTCATTATAAACGCCGTCAAGATAGAGTTAGTTAGAAGTTTATTTATACTCTTTTAAAATTTGCCTGTATCTCGGAAGGGATTGTAGACTCAGGGATTATATTGAATTAACAGACCTGTGGCTAAAGTGTGTCCTCTTGGTTGAAAGCATAACTCCGATACCTTCAACGGGGTGGAGTATGTTAATGAAACTTCTTCATATAAAAAGAAATGTTCTTTTTATTTGACAACGTCAATTGTCTTTGGTTTTTTTCTCTGTTCTATCACATCTTTATAAATGTATTAATTTTTAATTCAAAATACAGAAATTTCATTAATTAAAACATCTTTTATCTAACATATAGCCTTTTTTACCGGTCGTTGTGGAGATCCTTGGGGGAGACCTTTGTCCAGCAATAGACGTCTTTTGGCTGAGATAAAGCCTTTTTTATATAACTATTTTAAATAGACAATGCTAGATTTGTTGCTCATTTCGATATCGATAAATAATATCGGAAAATAAAAGCTATCAATAAAAAAAAGTAAACTAATACAATTTCAATAAATTATTAAATAAATAATTTAAATGTCAACGTTTTCTTTGTTTTTTGTCATGGACACTGTCTAAGCGGTACGAAGTCCGCCGGTCCGCTAGTTTACTATAAATCGCCTGAAAGTTCCATTAATTCGTTCTACGGTACCCTAATCATAATCAAGAAGTAAATAGCTCTGTCCCACACTGTTATTATAGCGACTGCTGCTTTTTTCCATTTAATTAGTTTATTAATTATGCAAATTTGTATGCGAATGCGATGCTTTATTGCGATTAATCGGATCGAGATTGTGAGTGCGATAAGGGTACTTGCAAAGTGGTAGGAGATAGCGGAGAGATGATTTATGTGTTTTTTCTGGTATATTATTGTTATGAGTGACACGCTTGCGTCGGCCTGGGGGAAAGTTTTTTTAAATATTTTTTTTTATATTAAAAGGAGGCAAACGAGCAGGCGGGTCACCTGATGGAAAGTAATCGCCGTCGCCCATGGGCGACACACCCGCTAAACCAAAGTAATCGCAGATGCGTTGCCGGCCTTGAGGAAGGAGTTGGATCTTGAGGAGGGAGTAGGAATTGGAAGGAGGGAGGGGTGAGAGATGGGCCTTTGGTACTTTAACTCGCCAGACGAAACACAACAGCAACGAGTGCCATTGTTTCACGCCGATATTCTGTGAGAGGGTGGTATTACGGCGGGCGAGCCGGCCCATTTCGTGCTGCAACGCAGCGTGGCTCTACCACTCAGAAAAGTGGTCACTATTTATTAATTATAAGCCACGCATTCAGTAAATTATTAGTAATTGTTTTACTAATTTCAAGGTTATCTAAATTTAAATTGAATTTGACTTTAGAAAATTATTAGAAAACAGCTTTATCTGCGATTTATATCATCATTTGAGAGATAAGTACTCACCGGGTTGCGTTTGTCTGTGTACGTTGACTTGTTCCCTTTATAAAGGGATTGTGATTTAACCTAACACTTTTTATTCATGTACATTTCTTGATTGGAAGCAATATTACGTTGCGAGTGAAACGCTACAAACAATACAGAAATACAAAACACATTATATTATAAGGTCACATTTTATCAAGTGCAAATATTTTGAGAATAAATTCAACAACATATAAAAACTATTTTTATGAACAAACCTTAAATTTTTTTACGCTAGTTTTCAAGAAAAACGCCAAAACACATTTCGATTTAAAAAAAAATATAGCACTTTCGGTAGTTTCTATTCAAAGGAGCCGAAACAGAGAGGCCGCAATGCCTTCACCGCTCACACGTACCCCTAGTTTCATTAAAAAAACCGACAGAGAGGCCGCTCTTAAAAATATTACAATTTTTGTGTCAGGAAAAGTGAAAAAAAAACTAGCCGGAATTTTTTTTTAATGGTAGGGCCTTTTATTTCTCTGATATAATTAGATGTTTTGTCAAAATATTTGCAGTTGATAAAAAATGACCTTATATAGTTCACCGTTTCTCAAAGTTTACACGCTTATGCTTTAAGCTTTTCATCATACATCATAATTATTTAACCCTGTCGTTTCGAACTCTTTGCAGGGTCATATATATTTACATAAGAGATAGCGGAAACGTAGGGAATGCTAGCGCAGACACGCTACCGCTTATGTAATAAGGCCTAACCCGCGTTTGTGTTTGCCACTAAAACTAGTTATTGCTTTATTGTAGAGGGCGTATTTTGTAAGCACAATGTTTGAGTTTATTTTGCACTTTGTGCACTTATCGCTATGATTGTTCGCGAAAGGGTTTATTAAGGATACAGAAAGCAATGGTAATGAAAGTAATGAAGATTTAATTGGAGATTTTTTTTTTAAAACGAGATAATTTTTCACATTTCTATACAAAGCCGCTATTGACCGAGTATGGTTTGTATGGAAAAGTTAAAAAATTATCTCGTTTTTTGACTTATGTTTCTTGGGGAAAGTTGTACAGTTTCATGGTCTGATCTACCCACCTGCGGGGAAACAACCACTAAAATGTCTCGTTGTATAAGAGATAACATTATATTTTTTTAATTTCTTTTTTTAGAACAGTAGTTCAATCTAGGAGCTCAAAAAATGTCTTCGCGCATTTTATGAAATCTTTCTCTGCAATTTTTAAAAAGGTTTAATTAGAAAGTTAAGCAAAATTTACACAAAAGTGAGGCGTCTACGATTTTTTTTTTTGCATTATAAGACAGCTCTTGACCTCGATCTCGCCTGATGGTGAGCGTAGATGAGGTCTACGATGGAGTGAGCTGCCCCAGAAGATGCCTATTACTTAACTCTCGCCTTGAAGGAATTCAGGTTATAAGTTTTTGAGAACACAGATGATGGCAGAGAATTCCACTCCTTGCCAGTGCGCAGTAAAAATGATGACATGAAGCGCTTAGTGCGACATAGTGGAATTTCTACTAGGTGGGGATGATATCCTGCAGTACGTCTAGAGGTTCGGTGGTAAAAGGGCGATGGTGGTTCATAGAGTGTGCCGGACAGCTTTCCGGCACACTCTCCGTGGTAAAGTCGGTAGAAGACACACAGGAATTATGCCAACAGCTGTTCTACACTATTCAATAAGTTAAAATTGTTAATTTATTTTTGTTTCCTCAGAAACTCGATCTCAATCAAGAACGCCAAAATTGGCCATTTTACGCAAAAATCACAGTCGATATGTAATATAGCTCTTAAGCTATGTAGCTATGTATGTACCTATGTAGATACAACCATTAGAAGTCTAGAGCTGCTATCAATGTTACCCTTCATTTTAAAATAATTTTAATTAATTATACAGTTAGAACGATTATTTAACACCGACAAAAAGCAGTGAGGAATTATTAAGTAATCAATTATTGGGATCCGTTCCATTCGTTTAAATTAAGGATTGATTAGGTTACACGATTATACTTAAAATTAACATCTGATTGCATAAACACAAAGGATTCCAAGTACCTACTAATTAACTGACGAGTTCCATAGACGTGTGGTAAACGCTACGGGCTCTATTCCTAGGTTCCTCATCTGACAGAAACTACACTACTCTAAACACTTGGTAATGCAAATGAGATCATACAAGCTTAATTTAGCCTGAACCTTAACCTGTCATCTACCGTGAATACAGACACAATAGAATTTTAATTGTTTATGGCACTGATCAGTGCTCGCGGCAGATGACAGGTTAAAAGAGCTTATAGTTACAAAAACACAAATGTTGAAAAAAAAATTTCACGAGCAGGATTTGAAATTTGCGTTAAAATTATATAAACAAAACAAAAACATTTAATAAAGAGCTTACAGTATTAAAACTTGGTCACCTACCAAGTACTAGCCATTGTGGTAGTAGGTTAGTAATGACGACCGTTATTCGCCATCGAGTTCCTCATCACGGTGTTTTATCATTATCACCAGATTATAAACATCTCTCGGGTCAGGATTTCCATCTTGAACAGTAGATAGGTAGTAGCAAATGGGGAAACTGGGCTTTATCCCACCACGTTGGCCCAATGCAGGTTGGTGGCGTTATCGCAATAATCGTACGTCCAACGGCTTAACAAGCCTTCGAAGAATGATAGAGGGAAAGAAGAGCTCAAAATTTTAAAAAAATTATTGCCCATCCTTTTCCTAGTCATTGAGACAGTACTTAGCTTTTATATCTTACGGGTACTTGGCCTTCATCTCATCTGATATTAAGAGATAAGGTGAAAGCGCACTTTACTCGGAAGATAAGATAGATGGTTGTAGCTAGCCAAGCAGTCAAACATGCCCTACCACCAATCGAACCTAGAACATGTACTTCGCTTAGTATCGAGCCCTGGTAATCGAATCTGGAATTCTGAGACCGGCGGTAGCCTTCACCACAGAGGTCCTGGCCTTAAAAGGTCAGAAGAGCTAAGGATTTAAAAATGTGATCACCTATCCATACCCCAACCATTGAGACAGTAGCTTAACAATAACGATCGTTATTCGTAGAACACCATACCTTAGCATTTCATCGCTAGTTCCCATTACTAATTCCTTCTACCATTCTTACGATAGCAAGCAAACGATTATCGAATGTTTCAAGCTCATTGGTACAAATGGTAGGCATTTCTTTAATTCTAGGTCGCCAGACCGTTTCTGTGAACCGCCGCGAACAAAGGTATTATTCAGTTTGTTGTTCATTGGCGTCAAGCAACTGTGTCAGTAATTAAAATGATTAGGCGGTTGGGTGGGGTGCCTCTGTGAGCGGGTGACGGAAAATAATGGTTTGCAGTCTACTTGTAGACGATGGTAGGTATGTATGTACGCTTACAATCATTATGTAGATAGATAATTGATTGCAATACCCAAAAATTAAAAATAATAATGGATTAAACCAATATCCATCAATTGTAGCGATGACTTGATTTCAATGATGGAGGCCTTTGCCCAGGAGTTAGACAGCCATAGGCTATTTTTACTACTATTACTAAATTGTTTCTTTTAAAAATATAAGCTATCTTGTAATTATATTAATTTCAGTTGCTCATTTATAAAACATGGAATTTTAGTAAAATTATTATTTGGTGGTTTATTATTATCGATTTTATTATCTTAAGGATGACCTAAACTTAGACACTAAAATCGGATGCAAAGGATTTAAACATTCATGATTTGGCTTACACTTAACTAAATAAAAATACATCATCGACATACGTATTTTGCAGCGTATCCATGTATTTTACTACCCGTATTTATTTATGTAAATACTACTAATTTCTATTCAATACCAATAATAAGATATAAAGAGGAGCGGAGCTCGGTGGCACAGTGGTTAACGCGCCCGATCTGCGAGTGCTGAGATTAAACAACTTTTGCAAAGGCCGGTCATCAGATGGATGACCAAAAATGTATCATCTCGAGCTCCACCGTGCTTCGGAAGGCACGTGAAGCCGTTGGTCCCGCTGCATTAGCAGTCGTTATCACCCACCAATCTGCAATGGGCCTGCGTGGTGATTTATGGCCCGTTCTCCCTATCTATCCATAGGGAAGGCTCGTGCCCCAGCAGTGGGGACATAAATAAGCTGATGATGATGATGATAATGATGAATAAGATCTATCATACCATTTCAACTTACACGATTGGAACAAGACAAATAACGCTAACGCTCATTTTACGGTAGCTATCAAACGTGCCCGCTGCCACAGCGACTCCACCCGATCGTCAGATGATTATGAATTATGTAAATTATAAACGCTTAACAATCCAACAGATTGTTGAGGCGATGCTTCGAAAAAATCCTCCCTCCATGCTTCGGCTGGCACTCATTAAAATAATTAGTTTTTCCAATCTCCTCTCTATTTGTTAGTTTGTTTTGTATGAATAAAGTTGTATTACGTGTACGGTTGTATGGGGACACAAAATGGCACAAAACATCATCATCATCACTATTATCATCAGCCTATTCCAGTCCACTGGACATAGGCCTCTCTCCTAGCACGCTACTGAGCTACTCTTATCCGGCTCTTGCCAGTCACCTTGCGTAGATCGTCGCTCCTCCTAGACGGTCCTAGCTTACACAAAACATGAACATCACTAATTTTGTTTTCTAAAGTATACACGAACACTACATATAGAAATGAAATATTTTATACGATATTATCACCAGCTCGCAAGCGCAATCCGAGGTATACATCAAAAGATCGCGCTTGGTCACTCGTCCACTAATAAAAATATGTAAACCCGATAACGCTATGATTTGCCAAAAGAGATACAAATAAAGGCAACGTGAGTAATTTGTAGCCTTTTAAACACTTAGCTACTTTCTTTCTTTACTATTGAATACTAGTTTTAATTTCTTTCTCTCTGTCTAGTTATTATGTGACTTAAAAAATGCTTTAACTTTTTGCAAAAGTTAAATGTCAATGTCAATAATTGACAACCAGTTCACAATTATTATTGTTTTTGTAAAACATTGGTTAAAAAGGTTGTTAATAAAAATTTGCCTGAGCTGAATTTGTAACACAATACACATTCAACAGTTAATGTGTGAAAGCGTTAATTTAAATCAAATATAACGGAGCCTTGTAACTAAATCCCTGAGGGCCTACCTTAATTCAATCAGCGGCATTTGCTAATCGAATAAGCCGTTTCTAACTCTGTGGGGAAAGGGTTAAGGCGTACACTGAACGAAACGACTAGGGAAACTGTATATTCCCTCATAAGCACACTTTTGACTTTAAGGCTCATTTGGCTTACAAAGTAGGAGTAAAGTAAAGTAAAGTAAATAGCCTATATACTGTCCCACTACTGGGCAAAGGCCTCCATCATCGAAATCAAGTCATCGCTACAATTGATGGGTATTGGCTTAATCACCACGCTTGCCAAATGCGGGTTGATTATCACAAACCCGGGCTATGCATCGAATCCGAAACACACTTTGCCCGACCGGGGAATTGAACCAGAGATCTTCGGGTATTGGGCCGAGCACTTCGCCACTAGGCCACCGAGGCGTTACAAAGTAAGAGTGTTAATAAATTTCGGCGAGTTGGACAGAGCCACGATAGCATAATAACAATGTTTGGGTTAAATTATATATAGGTAACCATAATAAATACTTTAAATATAGTCTTTATTTTTTTATATATTTTTTTTATTTTAACGGGATAAGCACAGTGCATTGATCTCACCTGATGTTAAGTGATGATAAGGCCAATGATTGAAGCGCACTTCATCCGGGATCCTCAACTAGTGAGGCACTGGCTATCTTATCTCTAGCTGCCGGAACACAACAATGCTACAAACATTGATGTTATGGCGACATATTTAGATAAGACGGTGGTAGCTAGCCAGGCGGACAAACAAGCCCTACCACCAACCAAACAGAGTACACAAACATGTACCCCCCGCTGGGAATCGAACCCGGGACCTCTGGGTCTAAACCGTGGTCTTAGCCACTAGACTACAGAGGCGGTTATCGTATCAAAAATATAATATTTCCAGTTACGTATCGTTCATAATCATCGTCATCTCAGCCAAAAGACGACCACTGCTGGACAAAGGCCTCCCCCAAGGATCTCCACAACGACCGGTTTTGTGGTGCTCGCATCCAGCGGCTTCCCGCGACCTTCACCAGATCGTCGGTCCACCTTGTTGGAAGTCTGCCCATACTGCGCTTTCCTTATCGTTTATTATATCGCTCAAGGGTTATTCTATAAACAGGAGCAGGCTCGTATCTCCACGTAGTAAGTTAGTTAACTGCTCGTCGAAAGCTATAAATATACATTTAATATGTCTACGTCTAATAATAATTATGTTTAATACATTGATAATATCATAAGTTGTAATCTTCTATTAATTAAATCATCAATATGATAAATATACATTAATAAACGTTAAATTAATAACGTTGATTATATCATATAAACGATCGATAATTTACAATTAATAAATACATATTTGAGCGTGTTCTAAATCACCGATTATTGAACATAGATTTTGCGTGAGTAGATTATCTTGGTGTTAATTACAATCGTGTTATGTTTAGGTTTTCTTTAACGTGTGTAAAGATTTTAAAGTTATGCATCTAAAACGAAATAGCTCATGTAATAATTAACAATCTCAGCTGGGAGTCGAACCCAGATCTTTTACAAGCACCCACTTTGGATATTTTTAAAGTTTTTTTTAAAAGAACTTTTTAAAAGTTTATTTCCTCATCAGCTCATTTTGTATGGCCCCACTGCTGGGGCACGAGCCTTCCCTATGGATGGGCCATAAACCACCAAGCGGGCCCAGTGCGGATTGGTGGTTGTTAACGGCTGCTAATGAAGCTGGGTCAAACGGGGTTTACGTGCCTTCCGAGGTACAGAGAAGCTCGAGATGCTAAACTTCTGGTCACCCATCCGAAGACCGGTCTTTGCGAAAGTTGCTTAACCTCAGCACTCGCAGACCGGGCGCGTTAACCACTGCGCCATCGAGCTTCTCAAAAGTTTTAATAAAAATTTACACTGCAGTTTTGGATTTTGACACCTACGCCACGCTTAGAAATTTCAATTTGTTTCACTCCTTGGTGGTATCGAACCCATGACGTCTAGCTTGGGGACCAGTGTCTTACCCACTAGACTACATAACAATTAGAATTGTCAATAAAAAAACCTTATTTTTTTATCCTTTCGTGGTTTGCGCTTCACTGTGCGTTGCGCTCACACAGCACAAAATGTAATGCGCCGCGCCGCGCCAGCAAATCCAATAGGTTTTCATTTAATAAACCCCTTTTATTGGTTTAACTGGGATTTAGCGAGCGGCGTGAGGTGAACAACACTACGGTATCCCAGCAAAAAATACTACTCAGACGGAACACTAACTTGATTAACAAGTATTAGCAAAAATAACAAAAGCTATTTGTAATTAGAAACAGTTTGAATACGATTTGAAAATATTCGCGTTACTTTTGTTTGAAGAACAAATGAGAATCGAAAAAGTTTGACACGTCTCAATTTGTTTAACCGTTGCTCTTTTGTATGTTAATGCAATATGTTTAGGCATGATAAGAGACTGCTTATTTTGATTCTCCCCTAATTTTCGACAGGGTAGGCATATATAAGTAAAGACACTTTAAATCATGGCAGTTTCTGATGCGTCTGGTACCTAAAGCACAGTCGTAGTGTAACTTTGTGTAACTTTCCTCATACCTACTAAAAGAGTTCAACGCCATAGAAAAGACTTTAGTACACTACACACGAATCTAGCCATAAATGAAAAGGCGTGGTCCCACGTCGCGCGACAGAAAAAACCGCACAAAATACGTCATCACCCACGCAAAAGTGTGAAAACTAACGCCTTTCACAATTACAAATGTGTCGCAAACAGGATTAAGCGCACAAATCGTGTTAACAGCCACACCTACAAGGGAATTAGTTGAGTATTGGCAGAACTGTTCAGATGGAAAAATTGGTTATTGGTGTTACTATGGCAACGGAGAGTTTCCACAGCCAATGGCTGCGTCGAAACGATGGTTCTTGCCAATGCAATCAATCGAAGCCTATATGTTATAGCTTTGATGCATCCGCCATTTTGATAATAGCTAACGTAACGTAACGCGTTAGTTACGCCTATTCCGAATTACGGACTTCGATGGCCGTGTTTCAGACTTGTGAACGAGATGCTCACAAGTCTGAAACACATTGAGAGAAAGCTTATGCAGTTGCTGATGCCGTTTGAACTGAAATGTTGACCGACACTGAGTGAGGCCGTGAAGTTTGCTGCGAGTCAAACAGGTCGCGGACACACGTACGCCTCGCGGATTGGTTGAGACCTATATTTTGCTATTGCGTGCTGTCTCGAGCCTTACTTCACGACTGTCAAGAAGTTTGTATTGCACTACAATACTAGAGCAAGACTTGTCCAATACAAAGGTCACCGCATAATAAATAGTTATTACTTCAGTTAATAGCTTCACCATTTTATGTGACAACCCTTTGTTACTTTATATTTGCCAACTGAATTGCAATGATAAATCTATACATCTAGTGCCTTACAAATAAACAGAGAATAAAGTACGAATAATTATTCCGTGTTTTGTTCCTGTCATATAAAAGTCATTTCAAATTAGAGTAAAAGAGACAAAACACGGAATAACTGTTCGGAGGCTATTCTTTGTTTATTTGTAAGACCCCTAAAGTATTAAAGGTATTCTTTATTTTATGACCCTATTTATCAATAGCGCTTAGATAAGGACTATGTTGACAAAAACAGGCACGGCATCGAATGGAAGGTGCAGCCGGGTATGAAACACTCCAAATCCTTCCTAGGTGAAAACGCCTTGGGACGGAGTAAGTTCATATGCGGAGGCAGTAGAAAGCAGGCCCGATTAACCATCGGTGCCTTGACAGGGCACTATGCCACAAAACAAATGCTCCACAGAATGCATCTATCAACAAATAGCTTGTGTAGGGCATGTGGAGAGGAAACGGAGTCAATGCAGCATCTACTGTGTGACTGTGACTCTCTGGCTAGGAAAAGATTGGGACTCCTGGGGTTGGCTTATCCGAAACCGGAGGACTTCAGGCTCTTCGCTCTTAAGGACGTGGCCAAACTTATGGCATCTATCTTTACAGAGGAAGAAGAGTGAAAGGACGGGGTTGCACAAAAGATCCCGATGGGTCGAAGTGTTACTGCAAGAGGGAAACCTCAGCAGGCCCCACTAAGATAAGATAAGATAAGGACTATGTTAAAGTAGTTATTATACCTCTCTATAGAATAAAACATTTGGATAATAACATTAATCATTGCCCTAAAACTGGGTACCTACATGCAATAACTTTTAATAAAAAGTACAAACGAGAAATGTAACTGTACAATTAATATTGAATAAATCAGAAAGTGCGAGGACATATTAATCGCAACTGAAATGTTCAGTCGAGCAAACTGTATGGCTGTATCGGTGTTGGTAGGAGACCTTGCACATTGTACCTTTGACGAATCTTTTATATAACGAATACACGAAATCGTGACCAAAAAGTCAACTTTAATGAAGCTAAATATCTAAGTTTATTGAAAACATTGAGATCAAGATAAAATTTTAGTACAATAAACCAGCCTCTGGAATCTCGAAAAAAGTGTTCTTTCGACTGTGAGGGTAGTAACATCACAGTGTGACGTAATACCGCTGACTTGCAGCGTCAATTACAAAGTACTAGAAAAGTTCAACGAGTCTTCTGGAGCCTCGATAGCTCAGCGGTCAGAGCGGCGGACCGGTTATCTAAAGGTCGTTGGTTAGATTCCCACTCGAGTAATGAAGTTAGTTGAACTGTGTTTTTTGCGATTTGAAATGTTTCTATTAACTACATATATAGATTTATGTATTTTTCTTAACCATAAAAGTTTCATTGACTTTGAACTTGAACGAATGAACGAAACGAATTTAATCGAATTGGAAATATATTTATTATTATTATTATTCCCTTTATTTATTTTTAATCTTAGAATTAGGTCTTATAAAAATTATGTAAAAAGTAAAATATAACAAAATATCATACAAAAATACTACTTTTATAAAAACCTAAACCTAGAACACCGCTAGCTATTATTATTTTAAAAATTAAATTATTGTTATTATAATATTATTATAGCTATTATTATTATTACTATTTAAACACATCTCACGTCAGGACCGAATAAGATATGTCGACTTCACAGGTGTACAAAACTACGCTAGCGAACTGAGAGCATCCCGGTTGCCTAGTGCAAATTTTATTAGCCATCCTTACCGATGATGGTGACGATGATGTTGATGAACATACGGACAAATAAATAAACGTGGATATATAATTTTTATCGTTACTGTACAGTCAATAGAAAAAATCGTTAATCAAAACTAGAAACATATACTAATGCAATCAAAGATTCATCACTGTAAATTACACACAAGCGAATGCAAAGTAGGTATTACTGCGTAATTAAAACAAACCAAGTAACTATTTGTGCAGCATTTCCCTTCTTTTTATATGTAACGAGTGCTTATTAAAATCAAATCAGCATTTCTACAGAGTAAAAAGTTTAAGCTCATTCAAATAAGAAAACCTGAAGTAACCGCCAATTAACGTCTGGGAGACATAAATGATTGAAATTATCAATAAATCTATGATTGCATTTAACAATGGCGGTAAGACGTCACTGGCGTGCCAAGATGGCGGCTGAAGTTTTTTTTCACACATTGAAAGTTATACTGAACTAGATAAAATGGAAAATATTAGTTTCTTGCGCACTCGTGTTTTGTGATTAAACGTGTGTTGTTAGCAATGATGCGATGTGTGGAATTGCTGATTGAAGTATTTATATTTTTCTTTGTTGAGATGGCTCGTGCATACGGTAGAGGCAACGCGGCCAAAATGTTAAGTATTGTTTTTTATTCATTGCAAAAGTTGCTCTATATGCAATATACAAAACCACACTATAAAATATATAATATGGCATTTTCTTTGGAATTGTTATTATTGGTTTATTGGTTTACTATTAATAGTAATTATTAGAAAAATACTTTACTTATTTATTTTCTTAACTAGAATACCTTGTCTTATTATCTGATGGCTTCGTGCGATTAGCACATTTAGCTAGTAGTGTCAAAGTAATATTTCTGACAAGTAATACATAAATAAACAAAATTTCCTTCCTATATGATGATGTTGAATGATAATAGAAATAAGAAGTGAGAAATGATGTACCCCCCAACTCCTCGAGTATCTCAGTAAAGATGTGGGGCTTTACTAAGTCCTCGGGCGGACTTGTTGAGAGAATTTGAAAAGTGACGTTGCACTGTTTTGTTTCATTTGCCAATACTCATGCACACTCATGAACACTTAACGGTTAATAATCCACCATTATTTCACATTAATATTCGATATAACACAAATTTAAGAAAATAAAACAAAATCGCAGACATGACTCTTCACTTTCCCGCCAAGAAGTCGACATACATTTATTTTCAACAAAAAAAAAAAGTAAGATTAATCACCTCACACCTCTGTCACGTTCGAAAGAGTTTTTAACACAACACGTAAGTATCTGTCGGAAAATCGGAAGAGGTTTCCTTTCAACGCGGCCTTATGTCGGCCGGTTTAAAACCAATTCGCGTATGGCAAAGGCATCCCAAAGAGGCCATTAAGCAGTGTGCAGTGCGAAATCTCCTTAAGCCATCTCAATATCGGGTTCCTTGACTACTGTTTGGGCCCGGGCGCGCTCTGTACCGGTCCAGAGCCCTTCTTTTTGCTGTTGTATCGCAAATCGAGCGTTACGAAACGTATTTGTTGGGTACGAAAGGTTTTTGATTTATTTTTAGAACTGTGAGGAATTAATTAAAAGGTGATCTGAGATAATTTGTCCTTTCAAGGATTTGAACGGCTTGGCTGCAATTTGGAATTTTGTTGTTAAATTGCATTGGTGAATTATCAACCCGTATTTAGCCAGTGACGTTCAGCTGACGATGAAAAAATTACATCATATTCTATTTTTTTAACAATAAATTGGAGATATAGTAATTAAATTAAATACGTAATTATTAAATTAACTTACTTAATTAAATGTTACATTATTTGCATTTATATTTTTAACCTCAAAAAGACATTAATTTAATGCAATGCATTTAAGCAATGTTATTGCGTAAATTATCATAAAACTTGTGTCTATTACCTACGTAAAAGATACAAGTTTTCATAAACAAATAAAAATACCATTCAACACAGCCGCATACAGACATGATAATTAAATAACAAAATAAGCATACAAAAAATAACCTGATTCAAACCATCTGACAGTTGCCGACAAAAAATAGAGGACACCAATTTATTAACCATTAACAACTTCACATTGTTCCAAGTTAATAAGTGTTAATTAATAGCCTATCTGTAATTAAGAACGATTGAGCCAAAACTGTGACAATAGTTTCCCACATCGACGCATTGAGGACAGATAAAAAATAGCTGCAACCAGCGAGCGGTCTGCTCGCAACTTCGTCCGCTTGAGCGAACACCCGTATCCTATGTAAGTAAGTAGTCAACAACTGTCCCACTGCTGGGCAAAGGCCTCCATCATTGAAATCAAGTCATCACAATTTGAAAAAACCGGCCAAGTGCGTGTCGGGCCACGTGCAGTGTAGGGTTCCGTAGCCCATCTCAAAATGCGGACTCTGAGAAGAGGGCTTTTATGAACATTTATTTAATGTAGATACTACCGGTTTCACACACCTGACAACGTTTTTTATGTAGTTCCCAATGAGGAATTTGTACTGCGCCAAGTACATTTTATAAGTTGGTCGACTGTTACTCGTAAACTTGTAAAGCCTACTTAGCTGTGATAGTTTTCCTTTTAACTTCGTCAAACATACAACTACCGTGAATGTTTTCACGTATCCAAAAACAACCATTTGGCTGGCAGGGGGGGGGGGGACACTTGACTATAACAAAATTTTGTACTTTAAAGCTTAATAGTTCATAAACGGATGCCTCAATCAAAAAACTGTTTTTACAAACCCGCAATATTTTTGAAGTTGCTATCCAACGACACCCCCACACTATAAAAAAAATACATCCCCACTTCACGTGTAGGGAAGGTAACTTAAAAAAAATGTTTTTCAAAATTTTACTTCACCACTTTGTCGGCGTGATTAATATGTACATCCATGCCAAATTACAGCTTTCTAGTACTAAGAGTCTATGAGCTAGGCTGGGGACAGACAGACAGACGGACATGGCAAAACTATAAGGTTTCCTTGTTGACTACGTAACCCTAAAAAGACAAAGTGTTAACTAACTAACTAACTTACTAACTATGAGCCACGATATCATAGTTGGTTGTGCACCTGACCCGGCATGCCATGGGGTGCAGGTCGAATCCCGCTCATGGAATTTTTTTAACACTTTGTCTTTTTTTCAAATTGTAAACAATATTTGCGTAAAATTATATGTAAATAATCATCAAGTCGTCATTACAATTGATGGTTTAATCACCACGCTTGCCTAATGCTAGTGATCACAAACCCGGGTTATGCATCGAAAAAGTCGAAACACACTTTGGCCGACCTGGGAATTGAACCCAGTACCTTCGAGTATCGGGCCGAGCGCTCTGCCACTTGGCCACCGAGGCGTTTAACTTATGATGGTTTAAAAAATCCTAGAACCCTATTGCAGCGCCACCTACCGGGTCCAATTGTGAATCTAAACCATCCAGGGACCCACTTAAACACACACAAAAAAATCATAAAAATCGGTCCAGCAGTTTAGGAGGAATTCAGTGAAATACACACGTATTGAAGAACTGTAGTAGAAGACTAGCTATTGCTCGCGGCTTTGCTCACGTGGAATAGTGATTGTTTGTAATAAAAGTCTAAACTCGTCAAAATCTTAGGGATAATCCTGAAACACTTCAGAATTTGAAACGACAGTTTTCCGTACAAACTTTCCTCCCCTATATATACATCTCTAGATATTGTATTTCGAAAAATGCTAAAACACGTCATTCTTTATTTTCATTGAAAAATCTAATTATCGATTAAAATAATTAATTATATAGTTCTTACGTTAAAAATAACGATTTCCCCAAAAAAACCTGCTTCCCTATTTAACTCCTTTAAAGAAAAATAAACTAAATTCCTTAGACACGTCAATCTTTATTTCTTTTCAAGAAGCCAAATACCAATTTTCATGTATTTTACTTCAAAACTGACGGACTTTCATACAAACTTTCACCCCCTATTTGACCCACTAAGGGGATGATTTTCGCAAAATCATTTCTTAGTGGCTGGTTACGTCACTCAATTAACCTACCTATAGTCCAATTTTCATCTTATTTGCTTCAGTAGTTTTGGCTTGGCAATGATGAAGTCAAGACAAGTCATTTGTATATAGATAAGTAAGAACAAAAAAGACTATCTTTTTGTCTGTCTGTTTGTTTATTAGCTGGCCATTATGAATTCGCTAACCGCTCAAGTATAAACTACATTTGAATTTAAAAACTTACAGAGAATGCAATTAGCTTTACCATTTTTTGTCGGCTACCAGGCTTAAGCAAAAACGAAAAATGTTCTGTACGACTTCAGATTCATACGATGCAAAAGTTTCTATGTTTTTCACGAAAAACAAACAGTTGTTAGTTTTTTTTTGAGGAGCTCGATGGCGACGTGGTTAACGCGCCCGGTCTGCGAGTGCTGAGGTTGAGCAACTTTCGCAAAGGCCAGACATCGGATAATTATGTGACCAAAAATGTATCATTTCTAGCTCCTTCGAGCTTCGGAAGTCACGTAAAGCCGTTGGTCCCGGCTGCATTAGCATTCTTTAACAACCACCAATCCGCACTGGGGTCGCGTGGTGGTTTATGGCACGTTCTCCCTGCCCATCCATAGGGAAGGCTTGTGCCCCAGCAATGGGGACATAAAATTGAGCTGATGATGATGATCATGATGGTGGTAGTAGTGGTAGGAGGAGGAGAATGAAAATTTGGGGTCAGAAAATACATATATACTACTCAAAACAAAATAAGGGCCACGAGGTATTTTGTCTGTACCATGAAAATAATAAAACCAATATTAATTTTTTTGTCTTCATAACGAAAACTAATGTTGTTTTTACCGTGTAGACCAATAAATTTATTCCAATAATAATGATTAAAAAGTTTATTTGCTTTTGAAAGAAAAAACACATTTAAGGTTAAAAATAAAAACAATGTAAAGTTACTGAAAACAAAAGAAAATACTCCATGCTCATCTTTTAGTAACGGGTATGCCCCCCTCGTTTCGTTACGCACTCCTGAAGCCTGGAGTGCATGCTCTCAATCAAATGCCTGACATTTTCCATTGGAATCTCTTCCCAGGCTCTTTTAACAGCGTTGATGAGTTGCTGTTGGTTGTGGATTTCCTGATCACCGTCTCTAACTCTTCGTTTCAACTGATCCCACATGTGCTCTATTGGATTTAAGTCCGGACTGTTCGCCGGCCACGGCAAGACTTGAATTTGAGACGCTTCCAGTACAAACCGAGTCGCTTGAGCCGTGTGTGCACGAGCATTGTCTTGCATCAAGATGAATCCAGGACCCGCTCGCTGGGCAAATGGGATCACATGTGGTCTGACGACTTCCTCAATATACCGCTGAGCAGTAACAGTACCCTCATTTAAAATAGCGAGCTCAGTTTTGCCGTGTAAGCTTATCCCGCCCCAAATCATTACATTTGGACCACCAAAACGATCGACTTCATGGATGCAGGCTTCTGAAAATCTCTCGCCGCGTCTTCTCCATACTCTAATACGCCGATCGTCGTTAAAAAATTTAACTTTGCATTCGTCTGTGAAGAGCACCATGCCCCATTGGTTTATGTCCCAGTCCAAATGTTGACGGGAAAATCTTAAACGATTTGCACGATGATTTCTGGTTAATGGAATACGGACAACTCGACTTCTTGATGCCTGCTGGTCTTCATGCAATCGATTACGAATAGTTTGGTCACTGACACGAGTACCCGTTGTGAGCCGTAAACGATTTTGCAGCTTGCGGGCCGTCGTTGTGCGATCTCGGCGCACACTTAATCGAATGTAACGATCCTCTTGAGCTGTTGTAATGCGAACTCAGCCCGAACCAGCATGTCGATTCCTGTTACATGTTGTTGTCGACTTCACGATTTGACAGAGTTAGGGATGTTTTTGCGGGGCCAGTACGAATCGATAACATCGATTATACTTCGTTTAGGCTTTAAACAATAAACTATATTAAACAGAGGTTTGGCATTGATACATATATCAATAAAATAGTTAATTCAGCATTAGTCGTTGCTTAAATGTGGACTACAGCATAGTATTCTGTAAAACTCAAAAACGCCGAGGGCGCCTCACCAATCAATGTGGTAGTTAAATGAACTAACCACAATTGAGTTTTTGACATTACCGTGTCAAAAACTCGTATTTTTATGTCAAATAAAAAGTAGCTATGTAGCTTGAATTTAAAAACGCTGCGAGCGCCCCAACTATCGAGGTGGTAATAAAATGTAAACGATACAGATTTGACAGTACCGTGTCAAAATCTTGAATTTTCCTCTCAAATAATAAGTAGCTATAGAGCTATCTTTTTCACGGTCTATTGACAAAAGAGGTAGGTATTCTCATAGAGGATTTTTTAATGTTATTTTGGCTTATGCATTTTTAAAGTGTTACAAAAAGTAACTTTGCTTTAAGTCGGGCTGCGAATAATTACGACTTAGAATATAGTTATACATGTACATAAATAATGTAGATAATTTTAAGATGTAGATGAGTTTAGGATGATTTCACTCATGGTCTAAGCACTCAGCAGATACTCCTTCTTGTATTGTCGTTTTATGTTGCCTAGCAACTTGCTTGTTATTTTTCGCAGAACATTACTGTCAATATACTTTTACACATATCAAAAATCATTTATTTCTTAAAGTGGTAGCAGATTATAGTTTTCTATTTGAAAACTTCAAAATAGCGATGGTTGCCGCGTTGGCAAAGGTCATGTTGGGAATTTTGACTCGCAAAATTATAAAACTTGGAATACCTACTAAATTCTAATAGCGCATAAGGCAATGCTGGGATTCATGGACAATATGCACAGCAAAAAAACCAGACCATTCGGGGCGCCGACAAAGACAGCCGAAGATGAAGCAAAATTTGAAAGAGATTTCCTAAAATGTAAGAGTTTTAATAGTGCCATAAATGCAATAGAAAGCTGAAGTACATGTCAACCAGTCACTAACACTGTCCGCAGTAATAGCGTCTAAAGTAACAAGAAAGGAATTGTTCAGTAACAACGGCGGCGAGTTTAATAATGGCAAAGTAAAAGCTATAACTACTCTGCAAAGAAGGCATTAAGCAGTGACTAGTGATGCCCTATACTCCACAAGTCCACAGTACAGAAAGGGATAATCGAACAGTCGTTGCAACATGGCACGAAGTCTAATGAATGCTCATGCCAACATCCCCACGGGATTATGCGCTGAAATGGTTTTAACAGTGGTGTATCATCATCATCTCAGCCAAAAGCAAACCAAAGTTTTGTGCTGCTCGCATCCAACAGCTTCCCGCGACGATTACCAGATCGTCGGTTCACCTTGTTGAAGGCCTGCCCAAAATGGTGTATATTCTAATTAAATCAGGTTCCACTTGTATGGGTGGAAAATTACCGTACGAGTTATCACAATAAAAAGCTGAGATTAAACCATTCAGGAACTTTTAAATTAGTAGAAGCCGCTGTATAAGGCAGATTGCAGCAGTTGCTGCAAGAGGAGAGCGGATGTTAAGAAGATGATTGCACTCAGCAAAATTCTCCTTGTATTGTCGTTTAATGATGCTTAGCAGTTTGCCCTTACTATCAATATAGTTTTACACAATAAATCGTTTATTTTTTAAAGGTTTTTTGAAGTTGAGAAAACGTAAGTACCTACTCGTAGTTGAGGCACCTGTTATAGCTCTCTATACTTACTGTACACACTTACTATATCACAAAAATTTGGACTTTCATTTCTTTATTTAGTACTTACTACCATAAAGTTTTTTTCTTTTTTATGAGTAAACACTTGACTTTCATCTCACCTGTGATAATAAGGCCGAAGGCGCTCGTCATCCGGGATCCTTATCTCTAAATGTCGGAACATATCAATATTACTAACATTTAAATAAGATGGTGGTAGCTAGCCAGGCGGAGTAGAAACAAGCCTTTCCACCGACCTCTGGGAATCGAACCCGGAATCTCTGGGTATGAGACCGGTGGGTGGTCTTAACCGCTAGACCAAAAGGGTGATATGGCAAGTGAAGATTAAATAGCAAAAAGGCAAATGAGTATAACAAATTAATCAAAAATCATTTATTAAGGAAAAATAAGTAGATTTCAATATAATACAGACGAAGAAAACTAAAAAAAAGTACTCAAGTCAAAATCAATCTATTTCACTTTAAATCTTAGTAAAGCTTAAATTCAAAACGAATTAACGTATAGGAAACACTTCACCTCAACAATTCATGGGCATATTGCATATACTTAGTCCAAAAAATTATTAAAAACCACTTGATGACCTTTGATGACCGACAAAATCTGGGTCATCTGTCAGTGACATTTTATTTCACATCTTCCTGGGTACCATGTACCTACTCCCTAAACCACACACTACACATTTATGTACGATTTTTCTTGATGCCTACCAATAACTAGTGTAGGTCTATTACAAAATTATCAAATTCGACCGTAATTTTATTTAGGCTGCACGAATTGTATCCTAAGCAACGAAAAAATTTAAAAAACCGGCCAAGTGCGAGTCGGACTCGCGCACGAAGGGTTCCGTACTTTATGACGTATTAAAAAAAAACTATTTACTAGATCTCGTTCAAACCAATTTTCGGTGGAAGTTTGCATGGTAATGTATATCATATATTTTTTTTAGTTTTATCATTCTCCTATTTTAGAAGTTACAGGGGACACACATTTTACCACTTTGGAAGTGTCTCTCGAGTAAACTGTTCAGTTTAAAAAAAAATATATTAAAAACCTCAATATCATTTTTAAAGACCTATCCATAGATACTCCACACGTATGGGTTTGATAAAAAAATTTTTTGAGTTTCAGTTCTAAGTATGGAGAACCCCCAAAATGTATAGTTTTTTTTTTCTATTTTTGTGTGAAAATCTTAATGCGGTTCACAAAATACATCTACTTACCAAGTTTTAACACTATAGTTTCGAAAAAAAGTGGCTGTGACATACGAATGGACAGACAGACAGACAGACAGATAGACAGACAGACAGACACACACAGACAGACAGAAAGACAGACAGACAGACAGACATGACGAATCCATAAGGGTTCCATTTTTTGCCATTTGGCTACGGATGCCTAAAAATATAGAATGTGAGTTTGGATTGGCATTGACAGATGTCGGCCGCATTAAAGACAAACAATACGTGTGTGTCAAATATAGTATATGCGTGTGTGTCAAATACATGGAAGTGTGAGTAATGTTGTTTTTGTTGATTTAATGTATTTTATATGCATAATTTAAAAAAAATACTACCATTCGGATAACCTTCTCTATATAAACTATGTGCGGAATTTCATACTCCTCATAGTAGTATAAAACCATATGTATGCTTAGATCTTTAAAACTATACATAACAGATTTTGATGCCGTTTTTTTTAATAGATAGAGTGATTCAAGAGGAAGATTTATATGTATAAAACATGCTTATAATTGGACCCGGTAGGTGGTGCTGCGCTGCCATAGGGTTCTATGGGATACGGGTGTTCACTCAAGCGGACGAAGTCGCGAGCGGGCCGCTAGTTATGACATAAAAAACAATATTTATGTCAATAGCAGCCAGTATGCCCACATGGCTAGGTCCACAGACCTATATTAACCTATTATTATTTTACCTATTTCCCTAGAAGTCTTCATTAAAGGCTATTATTTTACCTATTTCCCTAGAAGTCTTCATTAAAGGCTATAGCGCATTGTGTAGCATAACCAATTCCCATCTAGTTATTAAGTACTAACATAGGACCACTTATATGGATCTTTGTTGTCTGAGAAATAAAAACATTTAATTTTATTTTATTTTATTTTATTTACACAATATGAAATTGAAATTGAAAAAAATGAAATTACGTGTGCACTGAAAAAGAGTATATAGAGATATTTTAAGTATATAAGGTTAGTGAGGATACATCTTCATAGCTAGGTATGCTAAGCAGGGAATAAACAGTAATGTTAATTCATTATCTGGAATAAAACAATCTTGTTTTATGGAGGTCATATTACCGATTAGACTAATATTATTTTAAGCTTAAAATAAAACGTTTTTGAAAGTTGATGGTAGGCCTACTGGAGTATTTTCTTCAGTATTACCAATTCGAGTCAAAGGTAGGCGCGCTGAGCGTATCCGGAATCACCTTAAAAAAATATTAGTTTACTATCAAAATACATAGTTATGGTTTGATTTTAACTTGTGTTCTTCTTTTAACAAATAATATTAACAATAGGCCGATGCTTGTACCGACTTGACGACGATAGTTCTACTAATTTTGCATGGGATCCGTCCGTCCCGTCCTTCAATAGATATTTTATGTAAGTAATATCTTAAGGATATATAAAAAATGTAGCAACCAGTTTTTACTTCAAAATTAACGGCTTTTAAAAGTGGAAAAATTTGTGTGTGAAAGTGGATAAATATTATTTTTCTATTTCACTACAAAAATGATATTTCATTTATTCAGCTCTGCCGTTGGATTAAAATCAGTATTATGCCTTAAGTACCATGACACAAACGGTATTTCCCAGAGAACTCTGCACTTTTGAGAGATGTTGCAATAGTAAAACTTTATCAACTTGCTGAGATGTTGTGACTCAGATATAATTTTCAAATTTGTTGGTTTAGGGGGACGTTTCGCTGTTATGGTAACATTATCAATTTTAAAAGGATTTTGAACACAATACTTACAAAGCAGAACCACTTCTTTACCAGCATTAGTCAATGCCTCTAAGTGATCCCTTATAACACTGTAATTGAAGATAAAACTGTCATGGGTTGCACCACCATAATGTTTGTTCAGCATGTAACGTGTTAAGAATCGCATCAGAAATCAGTAATCTAAAAAATAAAATTAAGAAGTAGAAAGCTTGTTCATAATAATATTTTTTTTGCACCATTTATCAATTAAGTTAATTTTACCAATTGGACATTTGTTGCATGGTAGACTTTGTGACAGTAAAACCGCTCTTCGTGTTCTGCTAGTCTCTTCATGGCTACAAGAGTGCAATCTATGCAACTAACTATTGCAGAAATCTTAAACTCTTTATAAAACCTGTACTTTAATATTTATTGCACAGTGATTAACGCGCCCGGCGAGTGCTGAGGTTAAGCAACTTTCGCAAAGGCCGGTCATCAGATGGGTGACCAAAAATGTCTGGGCCTGCATGGTGGTTTACGGCCCGTTCTCCCTTTCCATCCATAGGGAAGACTCGTACCCCAGCAGCGGGGACATAAAATGAGCTGATGATGATGATATTATTTACTAAATTATATGAGAACACTTCACATTGTACTTGCGTTTATTTTACACATTGATTTTATATTTTTTTATCCTGACGTTACGAACCCTTTGCAGGTCAAAATAATATTATGACGGAAAATTTTGCTTTCATCCCATGTAATAATTCTGACTCTGCGAACCTTTGATCAATTATGTACCTACTAGTTGAAGGATCCGGAAGAAAAATTTGCTCATACCTCTATACATTTAAATTTCGAATAGCAAAATTTGAAAAAATATTGGATAGCATATTGGCATCTTCTGCTTACTGTGAACCTTAAGTAAGATTAAAATAAGGTTGCGAAATATTTGTGCTTAATATTTACTACCATCGCCACAAACGTCATTGTGGCTCCGTGGCACCAAAATTGCCTACCGTTTTTGAAGCGCTCATCGAGAATATAGTACCACCATAATTGATCAAAGCTGCGAACTACGGGTTTCCCAAAAAACTATTGCTACTCTAGGTACTATTACTACTTTTGTTTCATATCGTAATTAAACCATTTGCCAATATTTTTGCTTTTGAAAGTGTTTTATTTTTTTCTAATAAGATTCCTGAAAACTTCTAAAGTTTCGGTCTTTGTCGAACCTTGAAGCCAGGAAGAGTACTCCTTCACTACCCTTGTACACTTAGATACTCGATTTCATGATTTTTTAACAGACTCATAATCAAATAACTACCAATGCAATAGAAAGGTACAAAATGGGAATGCTTGCTCACCTTTATACGAGTTGTAAGCCCGTCGTTAAATACGTTAAAAGAGGAGCAGTTCAAGCTCTAGTTGGTTAAATAGCTCCTCAGATAACTTGTAGACTCGTACATAGTCGTCATCTCTGGTTAACAGAGATGACGACGATAAAGTCCGAATTTGGTTGGCTTGTTCACGTTTTTCATTTTTGTCTAAAGCATGAGCTTTCTTTCAATAAAGACAGTAACAAAACCGATTAATACATCTTCGAAAGTATTATTATTTTCTTGTGTTATGGCTTCTGGAGTGTCTTTCCAATTGAAATTATTGAAATTTTTATTAAATATGCGTCACTTTATAATTGACTGGTGCAAAGACAAAACGTCAATACAGCAACAGCATCGGCGTAAAGACTATTTGGCTACAAATCTTTAATTTTAATTTTAAATACTGTAATTAACGTTTAAACTTAAAGAATAATGTTTAATTCACTATTTTTTTTATGTATATCTCAATGCCAAACCTCTGTTTAATGTAGTTTCTTGGTTAAAAGCAAAACGAAATATAATCAATTTTATTGATTCATACTTGTCCAAAAAAAACATCCTTGACTCGAAACGTTTTCGCACTCGAATGTGCCATGTCTCCGGAATCCCACTGCCAGGTCTTCTTCTAACACTGCCGGTCTCTTGGAAACGATTCCATAGATTTTGAATAGCTCTTCGAGAAAATCCCAATTGCAAACCCACAGATCGCTGCGAATGACCTTCTTCAATCATTGTAACGGCTCTGGTTG
Source organism: Eudonia mercurella (assembly GCA_963082485.1). Lineage (NCBI taxonomy): Eukaryota > Metazoa > Arthropoda > Insecta > Lepidoptera > Crambidae > Eudonia > Eudonia mercurella. Next base: position 1,712,142 of record OY720042.1, read on the forward strand.
CTGTCAGCGAGTCCATATGACGCCTGCGTGCTTGTGGCATATTGCAAAAGATGTTTCTGACTCGAGATATCAATGAACTCTGATAATTTCTAATAAACCAAGAAGCTAAGGAAAGCAAAACGTCAAAGAAAATGCAATCAAAATTTTCAAAAATAATTTTAAATCAAATTTTATTTAAAATTGTTGCCAGCATTTTTTTTTTTTTAATAATAGCTTTGCACAAGCATTTAGCCAATGAAAAAGTCTTACAATACTTAAATAATAATAATTTCTTTCATGTATGATGATGATGATGAATGAATAGAAATGAGAAGTGAGAAATGATATACCCCCAACCCCTCGAGTATCTCAGTAAAGATGTGGGGCTTTATTAAGTCCTCGGGTGGACTTCTTGAGAGAATTTGAAAAGTGACGTTGCACTGTTTTGTTTCATTTGCAACACTCATGCACACTCACAAACACTTAACGGTTAATAATCCACCATTATTTCACATTAATATTCGACATAACACAAATTTTAGAAAATAAAACAAAACCGCAGACATGACTCTTCACTTTCCCGCCAAGAAGTCCGTTGCCAGCATTAGATGTATACTACAATATTAAAAAGTTTAGGTATCAAAGAGTTTGTATACTCAATATTTTACTACTTTCAATATGTAAATGTTTAATAATTTACACCAAAATGAAAAAATACCTCGTGGCCCTTATTTTGTTTTGAGTAGTATAGTATTTTCTGATGCCGAATAAAAAAAAATGTTTTTCAAAAAAATAGAAAATAATTTTCTAGAAAGGGACGCCTTAATGACCCAGCGGTATAAAATATACTTTACCACCTATTGTCTTACCAACCAAATATATATTTAAAAAATCATAAAAATAGGTCGATCCGTTTCGGGGGAGTGCGACCACTCCTCCGAAACGGGTGCGGACGGACTGTGCCCCGCGGTTTCACCCGCGTTAATGCTGCTCCACTTCTATTAGTCATAGCGTGATATAATATAGCTTGTAGCCTTCCTCAATAAATAGACTATTCAACACAAAAATCATTTTTCAATTCGAACCAATAGTTCCTGAATTAGCGCGTTGAACCAAGCAAACAAACAAACTCTTCAGCTTTATAAAATTAGTATAGTATATATAGATTTTCTCACAAATTAAAGTACATCAGGTGCAATCAAAGGAATCTAGATCAAACTGAAATAGGTTACGTCCTTACCACTAGACACAAGCCGATCTAAACCCACTAATCCCCATTCCGAGTGCATTAGCAAAAATCGCCGACGATTAACCCCCAAACGGTGCGCACTTAAAGCGCATTAGTTACGCGCGTGCGGTCGCTGCAACCCATTGTCCGATCACAATGGCGGGCTATAGTCGGTTACCTGCCAACGATACCCTATTGAAGCGTTATGGTAAGGGCATAGGTTTCTGATATTCGTCATAGTTTTTTTTTGTCTAAAATATATCATAACCAGTCCAATACTCTGACCGCTGAGCTACCGGAGCCCCAGAAGACTCGTTGAATGTTTCTAGTAGTCTGTGATTGACGCTGCAAGCCAGCGGTATTACGTCACTGTGATGTTACTACCCTCACAGTCGAACGAACACTTTTGCAAGTATTTAACAGGAGCTCAGCGGAGCATTGAACCGGATAACCGGATAAACAAAGGTCGCGTCAAAAAAATCTTTTTTTTAACAACTTTTACGGATTTACTCGCGTTTATTTTACACATTACTTTTTTAATGTTTATCCTGCGTAAAACGGAACGCACCTGATTAAATTTAAATGAGGGTATACAAGCTACTAACTAATTATGAGACGACCAACACCTCAGTCTCCCTGTAAAATTAGAACATAATGCCTCCCATACTGTGGGAGAAGACCGTTAGCAAAAAAAAAAAAAAAAAAAAAAAAAAAAAAAAAAAAAAAAAAAAAAAAAAAAAGTCTCCCTGTAACCACGGACCCTGCAAGGGTTCGAAACGTCAGGATAAACATTGAAAAGTAATGTGTAAAATAAACGCGAGTAGATCCGTAAAAGTTAAATTAAAAATAAAATACATTTTTTTTAAATGGAAAGTTAGGCAAATGAACTCTGCCCTGCCTGTTGTTAAGCAGAAGCTGAGTTCAGATGCAAGGATAGAAAGTGGAGTAGCTACCTCACTATAGCCGTCATCTGGCTAGTTAGAGAAAAAATAAGCTAGTATCCCCGTCTTTGAACTGAACATGAGTAGTTGTAGGTACCACAAACAGTAAATTTTTTTCAATATGCTTAGAACTTTATGCCTTCTCTTTCAATTTAGACGTTTCGTGTTGGACCGCTGCCGTGCGATTTCATATTAAACGCCAGCCGCTCGACAGCCGCACGCACGCGTCCAAAACAAAACGCCTAATTTGAAAGCGCCCTTAGTATTAAGTCCTTACCTATGAAATTGACGTTTTGTATGAAGATTTTTTACAAAATTATATTTTTCATACTAACGATTTTTTCATTTTTACTAGCATCTACTTATGTTAACACTATAAAAATTGTAGAGTAGTGTGTTTGTTTCATTAGCTAAATATATCAGACATTAAAAAGGAAAAAAATCAACTCCTTTCAAAGCTACAATGAAACAAAAGGTCGATTCCGCGAACAAAAAAGAAGTCAATTTAAAAAAAAAATTGGGCGATAAAGACACAAAATTAATCATCATTGTTATTACCTAAGTAACATAGTCCTAATTAAAGGTGTATAATAATATTAACAACCGGTAAGTATTGACTTTTAAAAGTATTTATTACCTTTAAATAAGTGAGAAAAAAACGTCAATTTCGTAGGTAAGGACCCAATATATGGTTGAAAATGTATTGAAAAAATTTCCACGAGCAGGATTTTTTCAACATTTGTGTTTTTGTAATTTGTACGCAACAAAATTTGCGTTAAAAATTATTTTAACAGATTTGGATAGGTTGACGTGCTACCGTATGTACGTACCTAAATTAACAATTAGTACATCATGTGGTAACGATTACTTAGTAGTGTAATTTTGACAAATATCGTGATAATGGACCCACGATCTGGTGAAGGTCGCGGGAAGCCGCTGGATGCGAGCAGCACAAAACGGGTCGTTGTGGAGATCCTTGGGGGAGGCCTTTGTCCAGCAGTGGCTTTTGGCTGAGATGATGATGATGATGATGATTGCGATAATTAGTAAATATAATTTAATTTTTTTATAAAATTGGGCTAAATCATAATAATCATAAGTAATGATTATTTACATTTAATTTTACGCAAATATTGTTGCGAACAATTACAAATTGAAAAAAGACAAAGTGCGTTGAAAAAATTTTGAAGGTGCTCTACCAACTATGCTATCGTGGCTCAATCCAACTCGCTGAAACTAATCAACACTATCTACTCTTACTCTATAAGCGAAAGAAGTCCTATTCAATGTCTTTTTACAAATATTGAAAGATCAGTTAAGAATTAGGCAAGCTATATTTATGATTATTTACATATAATTTTACCCAAATATTGTTGCATAATTAATCATAATAAGGTATTATTTATTAATATATTGGAACACCAACAAGTTACTTGCACGATACTCCATCAACGCTCAGTTACCTGCTAACCAAGTCGCATTGGTGTTTATATTTTTTTTCTAAGTAATTTTATTTAAAACGCCCTTTTGAGTAGAATTCGTTTTGGTGCCAGCTTTACAGAAAGAAAGCTTTCTTGTTTGCCACATACATTTATGATACTTTTGTCTTGGAGAAATGAAGTAAGAAATAAAAAAGTAAATATACTATATACTAATATGTGAAGAGCACCTTGTGGGTCGGCAGAGTGAGGTTAACTGATGCTACGTTTGTTTTCACACTGTACCAGTTATCTTCGGGTCTGGACTCTATTTCCACTTAACATCAGGTGGGATGGAGTCATTCGCCGAGCTATATATAAAAAAATTAAAAATATCTTACTGCTGCTGGACAAAAACCTCCATCCTTGAAATCAAGACATCGCTACAGTTGATGGGTATTAGTTTCATCACCACGATTGAAAAATGCTAGTTGGAAACAAGCTTTGCCTGACCTGGGATTTGAACCCAGGACCGTCGGTTATTGAACCGAGCGCTTAGCCACTCTGCCACCGAGGCATTGAAAGGAGGAAGAAATTAAATAAGGAATATAGATACTTTTAATTTTTTTAAATAAAGACAACTAGAACCTGATTGATTCCTCAACTAAGTAAAAATTGTTAATTTCACCTGAAATTTATCCTCACTCTAACATTGTTCCTAGATGTTGTGTTTATAGATCTGCCGACATATTTTATCTGATCTGTTTTTTTGCTTACAACGCATGTTATTACAGCAATATCACACTATATTATTCTATCAAGAATCATCTTGGAGGCACGAGCGATACTCAAGGGATTTGCTATTAAAACTGTATTAAGTCTGCCGCAGGCTTATACCCCTTAATGACGACTCATCAGCATTGACGAAAACACGATGTATAGAGCTGGTTGTTTGTGTGAATGTTTGTATTTCAATTGTATAATATCATAGATAAATATTTAGAAGAAACAATATAGAAGATGGTAAAATACAAAGAGGCCCATACAATAAATACCTGACAGACTAACATACATACAAACAAACATACAAACAATTTATTTTAACATGCGTTTGTCCGTGTATTACATTTAATGAGTTCTCTAAACTGAACTATGACATGCGTGCATTGTAATTATGTAATAATGTATTGTTGAAAATAACCCCCAAAAATTCAGCTGTAACCACCGTGAATATTTAAATACAAGCTGGCATTTAAGACCCCGTTACAATTACACAGTGATCAGCTTATTCACCCTTCAAATGAATAATAAAATATAATATACTAGCTGACCCGGCGGACTTCGTACCGCTTTGACAGTTTCCATCATTGAGTTAAATATATATCAATGGTTTCCATGTCAACAAAACAAACAAATCATTTTGTATTGAAAAATTAAATTGTCCATTTTAATATTTTAAATGTATATATATTTTTTAATATAGCCTATGTTACTCAGCGCTAATGTAGCATTCTAATGGTGAAAGAATTTTTTAAGCGGTCCAGTAGTTTTTGAGTTTATTCGTTGCAAACATACAAACATACATACATACAAAAATTCAAAGGTAGATTATATTGGACTGGTAGGAAGCGTTGCTAAGACTAGCAAGGATAGTCAATGTGTTAAATTTTTATATCAGACTAGTCTTCGACCTAGATCATACCCTGTGTACTAGAGTAGTACAGTGATATTGGTATTTAGCAGCAGAAAAAATGCTTCTTACTATAAAACATTTGTACGAAATATTTGATGATTTAAAAACTCATCAGTTGGCAAACAATGCTTGGCAACATATCATCATACTTTTGAAGAACAGCAGTGCGTTTATGCAAGTATTTGGTATCCATATCACATCTTATATAGTCCATCAACCATAAATTATTCAAACGTTTTAAATTAAAATTTAAAAATACATAATTATTGAATTATACATAGTCTCAATACCAAAAGAAATCGTACCAACGTACATTTGCAATTATAATCGCATAAGCATTAAACATCAATTATTCTGATTGCCACGACCAACCCTAAATCACCGGCAATTCCTTTAATGTCCATTCGTCCCCTATCAATGTCGGTACAAAAGGCCCCGTTGTATTTTGACAGGAGTTAATATTGTATCGTGGGGGTCTGACGTCTTTACCTGCGCGCGTCATTGGGTACAAAGAACCCGAAGGGTGCTGCATTGTGATTATATTTGCAGGGTTAAATGCACTTGTCTGGGTGGGTAATGTTTTTAATTTACTTAGCTTTATTGTGATTTTATATAGGGTTTGTGAATGCATAATATAGTTTGCTTTATCGAGTTCATGAGTCACAAAAGAAATTAGGGTGGAATTCTCAGTTAGATACTATTTGATACGGTTGCTATAGGTATCGCAATATAAAAGTAACTTAGATTAAATGTGGTTCAAAACGATGAAAATGATAGCATATTAACTTAAAAAAAACTTAAGTAACTTAGCCTTTCTATACCATATACACTGTTACACAATCATGTATTTTACATTACGTGAAGTTATTATTCCCTGTTGTTGTCGTATGATAGCAATTAAAACCAAACATTGGACCCACATAAGCCCCCATTGGACCAGCGTGGTGGTTAGACCCCGATCTCCCCGTTTTTATGTAAAAAGTCTAAATCTATAACAGATGATGATGTTTAACATAAGCATCTAACGTTACCAACGATTCTATAAAAGCGAACCGTATAATACTCGTACATCCATATGGTATGGTAGGTAGCATCGCTCTTAATGTCAGCTTATAGCAAATATATCTATTACCGTGGTTCACAACGGTCGGTCAATTTGTGCACAATTGCAGCCATTTGCGGTAATCGGTAGGCAGCGCGACGGTTATGTCAACTAGCCATTAGATGACCCCATACGGCCAGTGCAGGGTTAATTGGGTATTATGTCAGTTTTTCAAACAGGATTTTTTGAATGTATTACAATGGAAAAGGTCTTATAAGAAACTCTGTCCGGCTAAAAATCAGAGTACTAACCTCCAAAAAGGTTTTTCCTATTTTTGAACACCTTATAATGTGAGTGGGATATTTTGGAGAGAGTGAAGAATCATGGCTGCGGTTTTGTTTGATTTTCTAAAATTAGTGTTAGCTCGAACATTAATGTGAAATAATGGTGAATTATTTACCGTTAAGTGTTCGTGAGCGTGCATAAGTGATGGCAAATGGAACAAAACAGTGCAACGTCACTTTTCAAATTATCTCCAGAAGTCCATGTGAGGTCTTAAAGCCCCACATCTTTACTGAGATACGTAAGAGGTTGGGGGTATATCATTTCTCACTTTTCTTTTCAATTATCATATAAAGGAAATATTGTTTATTTATATTAGGTATAACTTTTTAGACAAAATACTTTGACACTGGCTAAATGTGCTAATCGCACGAAGCCATCAACTTAAGGGAAAAAAACAAGTGTATAAATCCGGTCACATTGTAAAGGCCCTCGGTCAACTCTTTCGATTGTTGGACTTGTGGATTTCTTAAAAAGTAACTGAGTACTTTAAATTATGCCTCTGGTTTACTGGTTACTGGTGGTTCCTGGGTTGGATTCCTCATAGGTGTAAATATTAGTCTACTCGATTTAATTGGTGAGTTCTTGTTTGAAGTCCGCTAGGCTAGCACCATCGTATATGTTTGTCGCAATATAAATAATGTACCTGACTAGAACTGCTGTGCTTACACAGTGAGAAATAAGGATTTCAGGTGAAATTACAAAAATTTTAGAATCGGTTTATTAGTTTCAGTTTTTATTTTATTTTAAGCTAACGGTCAAGATTAAAGATAGATGTTTTTCTTTTTTAAAGGAAACAAAAGACTACTTTTACGGATCTACTCGCGTTTATTTTATTACCAACCGTAAAAGTAATTTCTTTGGATTGCGTTGGCGTAAACTTTAGAAAACAATATGAAACAAAAGACATCTATTTCTTTGGATTAATTCGTTCAATACATAACTGACTGACGTCGAACCACATCAGTTATCAAACAATAGAACGCCGACAATCGTTGTATAACCCGCCCTCGCGTCCCACAACCTTGACTGGAATAGAAAAGTACACACGCGTGCCCATCTCCCTACAACAAACTGTCCAATTTCCTCAATAGACTTTGAAATTTATGCGTAAGTATTATGGTTGAAAATGTAACTTGAAAATGTACGTAGATACCTAGAGAAAAATCGTCGGAAAACAGTTGTTCCGCCGAAGGCTGCGCGCGATCATGCAGCAACGCTTATGATATTGGCATACTTAATTTTACTTGGCACATATGAGCAGTCGAGTATGAAATGAATGCTTTGGCGTACATCGTGGAATGTAATCAGCCATCGGTGCTGCCTCAAGTCTTCTAACTCGATAACGTCTCAATTGTGTGCCGGTGGGCTATTATAGTCTTTTAAAGTTATGAGGACTGATGGCCTAGGGCGGAACAGTTCTCGAGAGGAGCCCGCGTACCAGAAGACGTAGTGTAGGCAGGCTACTAACAAGTGAACCGACGATCTAGTGAAGGTCGCGGGTAGCCGCTGGAAGCAAGCAGCACAAAACTGGTCGTTGTGGAGATTCTTGGAGGAGGCCTTTGTCCATCAGTGGAAGTCTTTTGCTTTGGCTAATATGATGATGATGATATTAGAAGTAAAATATGCTCGAGCGTGATGGTGCAGTGGTCAACTCGCTCTGTCTGCGACTGGTAAATATAAGCAACTTGCAAAGGTCGGTTAGCGGATGGGTGATCAAAAATCTATCAACTCGACCTGCGAGCTACGGAAGCCACGTAAAGTCGTTAGACTCAGCTGCATCAATCGTTAACAACCAGCAATCCGCTCTGGGCCTGCGTGGTGGTTTATGGCCTGTTATCCTTAGGAAAAGCTCGTGCTCTAGCAGTGCTAGTAGGGACATAATAACAATATGAGCAGGTGATATTGTGATGGTGATTGTGGTGATGAGAATTGTCAACAACACCATCGACACACGATAGTGGACGTCAAAATAACATAATCGAAGCTTGGTTGTTAGTTTTAGGCACTGTGTGGTGGATGCGAGCGCACTTGTTAGATTGCGTTGTTAAGCACTATTCGTATTGGTTGTTCTTGGATGGGTGAGCTTTTAAACGAAAACGTTCCTCCTTTTTTGTAGTCTGCTTATAAAGAAATTTCACAATCTGAAATGTTTGACTGTGAATTAATTTTGCCTTGACTGGACTTGAATATTTTTTTTATTTCTTTCTACTTTTGCCAGCTTCTCTTTATTTAATAATGAACATTTGATTCACCGATTAAGGTTTAAGTAGGTCTTTGAAGTTATCACTTATATAAAGGTGTCCTCGCATTTGTTTAACATTTTATGTTTGTCAGTGCAGACGTTTGGAGGAGAGTTGAAATATTCCCTGGAAATTTTCGTTTTCGTAAACATGATCGAATGGCGAATGAAACTCGAACTAGGCACCTAGCTTAGTGCACGGAAATCTAGATTTAGATAGCATCTATAGTTTGAACATTAAATCGATTTTTCTTCAATATTCAAAGTTTTCAGTTTACAGTGTCGTATGTGCCAGTTACGGTTGAACGATTGTACGTTTACTTTTCTATAAGCTAAAGTCTGTAATCAATTATGCGAGGATGTAGATGAGTTGTTTATTACCGACTTGTCCTGAATCTGAGCATTTGATTACGTCTGCGAAGGTTACGCATTTATGATGAATACTTATTGTGTTTTTTATGCTATTCTCGGCTCATTGTTGAGAAAATGTGTTAGGTGTTAAGGTCTTGAAATGATGTACCTAATATGAGCAATTGATTGTATTGAGAATAATTGCCGTCAGATTAACTTAAAAAAAGGGTTCTACAGTCTCTAAGTATTATCTTGGTAATTAATAATTATTAAGTTTTATTATCAGGAAAACACCTTAAGAGACTCTCGCTTGATGGTTGGATCAAGGGTCAGATTCAGAAAGCAGTACTCCTTGACACGTCACGTATTGTCAGGAGGTTCCTCAGTCTGCAGCCCTGACCACCGGTAGCTTGGGCCCTGCCCCGCTGCTGGTGGTACTCTAGGATTAGGTTTTTATAATGTTTTATTGTTTTTATATTAAAATATTGTGAAAATCTAGTTTTAAGAAAGAAAATAAATAAAGAGAGAATTATTAATGATAAAGTCTTTAGTGGAAGTACAAATTAAAGCCACCACGGCACTTATAGGGTCATTCAAATAACTTTTTACAGGTGCAATTATCGGTAATTATCTATAGTTAATTTTCTTCTTTGTTCTAAAGTTAACGACTTCATTTATACAATAATTGCAATGAGACGCCGTTGTATAGACATCATTTTATGTGAACATTGAGTGAAACAACACATTGTAATCAAAAGTCATAATATTAAAATTGCATAAATAAATACTAGCTGAACCGGCGGACTTCGTACCGCTTTGACAGTTCCCATCATTGAGTTAAATATACTATATCAATGGTTTCCATGACAACAAAACAAACAAATCATTTTGTATTGGAAAATGAAATTGTCGTTTTTATTATTTTATTTAATATATATATTTTTTTTAATATAGCCTATGTTTTAACTCAACGCTAATGTAGCATTTTAATGGTGAAAGATTTTTTTAAATCGGTCCAGTAGTTTTTGAGTTTATTCGTTGCAAACATACATACATACAAAAATACAAAGGTTTCCTCTTTATAATATTAGTAAAGATAAACTCTAGAGTTTACGGTGAAAACATTACTTTGATTTATAACACATTTCTTTTTTACTTATCGTAAGGGCACCAGATACCGACACCAGTTTATAAATATAGTATAATATATCTTTATATATAAAAATCTTCTGTGCGTCTGTATGTTATTGAACTCCTTCTAAACGGCAGGACCGATTTGGATGAAATTTTCTGTGTGTGTTCAAGTGGATTCGAGAATGGTTTACATTTACAACTGGACCCGGTAGATGGCGCGGCTATGGGGCTCCATCATGGGATACGGGTGTTATTAAGCGGACGAAGGATTTGTTTGTTTTGTTGTCATGGAAACTGTCAAATCGGTACGAAGTCCGCCGGTCAGCTAGTAATATAAAATAACATAGAACTTCATTAAAATGCTAATGTCTAGTTTTGTATTTGATTTTTGGTTTTGTTTTAATAAGTATTGCTTTACAGAGCCAGAGAGGTATGTAAAATAATTCGTCTTACCAATGATTTGACGAGTTTAAGTAGCCTCATATACTATTTTTTATTTCGGGTCGGGTAGGCATTTTATTTTTTCACTATATTTTATAAATATTTAATTTAGCTTAAGGGGGTGCAGCGCGGACGCAAAACTGCGAGTTTCAAGTTTCTTTCATAGGCGTTTGGGTAAAAAATAAGAAAAGTCTTAATATTTTCATATTCATGTTTTTTAATGGAAAAATAAGACAACAGTGACTTGCGGAATATCAATACAAACATTTTGATGTCGGATCATTGTTTCATTTGGGCTATATTTACAAAGTTTCTGAAGAAATATGTTTTTAGATATCATTATTTTACGTAATGTTTATGCAGTTTCTGGGTATTTGTTTCAAATTCCAAGACAACCATGACCTTGTGAAAGGATCAAGCTAATCTACACTAGTCCTTTTAATATATAAGACCTATTCAGCGCCGAGCACCAGTGACTTAAAAACACGTAAATTTTCAAATTCCGCGCTGCACCCCCTTAAGTGCAGCAATTAGCACTTAAAAATAAAAAAATAAAAATTTACTATGGCGTTGTGTCATCAAATTCTATTTCATCTGTAAAGATGAATCTGCATAGCCAATTGGTTGCAATAACAGTTGGATAGATGGCACTACTGCCGCTAAAAAGCAGTAAAAAATTCAGTGCTTACGTCAGCCTTCCCGGTAGCATAATGGTCAGGGCAGCCGCCCGGATTGCGGAAGACCCAGGTTCGATTCTTGACTGGGTCGGGTTAGGCATTTAATTTTTTCACTAATATTTAGCTTCATATATGTGAAGAAAAGCTTTGTACCCCTTTTTTAGCACATTGCGCGGGAGTCTTATGAGATTTGGCACAGTGTTATGAAGAAGGAATGCAGAAAGATCAAATTAATGTACATTTTGTCGACCGACTGTTAGTTTGTATATAAAGGTCCCACCTGGGCTCAGGGGACGACGTTTCGTATCAATTTAAAGCTGTTTTATACAGTCGCATAAAAATTACGTGTCCTCCATAGTATGGAGGTAACAAGGCAAGTATACGGATTAAATTTGAAAAGTGTAATTTTCGTTCACCCATCCTAGGACTATCCCACCAAAGTTTCCTTACCAATTACGATCGTTTTCAAAATACTCCTTCCTAATTTATAATTATTGGTTCAATTTAATATCTGTCTATCCAATCGATACAAGTTCTTAAATTCTGACAGGCTAATAAATTTTATATTATTGTTCCGGCAACTAAACTCTGTATGGGTCAAGGCACCTCCGGCGCAATTCCGTTTCCGATAATAGACATAGAGTAGCAGCCAACCTTCAGATAGCATAAGGAGTTTCAGCAAAAAATTAATCGTTTTCGATGCAATGTCTTTCTTTATACAATACTAGCTGACCCGGCGGACTTCGTACCGCTTTGACAGTTTCCATCATTGAGTTAAATAATATCAATGGTCTCCATGACAACAAAACAAACAAATCATTTTGTATTGAAAAATTAATTGTCGTTTTTAGTATTTTAACTATAATATTTTTTTTAATATAGCCTATGTTACTCAACGCTAATGTAGCATTCTAATGGTGAAAGAATTTTTTAAATCGGTCCAGTGGTTTCTGAGTTTAATCGTTGCAAACATACATACATACATAAATATAAAGGTTTCCTCTTTATAATATTAGTATACATATAAAGGAAGGTAATTAACTTTAATACAGTCCCACTGGTTGAGTCCTGGGTGTATAAATACTAAAATCAAATCAAAAAAAATTTGACAACTCTACTTCTGACAAAAAAGTAGGGAGTCATGTTTGCTGGTTTTTTTGTTTATTTAGTTAAGTTAATAAGGTTGATTAATAACCGTTAAGCGTTCGGAATGTTGGCAAATGAAACAAAACAGTGCAACGTCACTTTTCAAACTCAACAATCTTTACTGAAACTAAAAAAAAATCGTTTTGGGACCGTTTGTTTCAGTAATGATTGAAAGAGAGAATATCATTTATCATTAAACATCTTTCATCACTATAACAATGAAATATATTTTTAACTTTGACAATGGCATATTTGCGAACCGCACGAAGCCATGTAATAAAAAAGACAAAACAAAACTCTGGTCCTGTTTGTTTCATTTGTTTCTCCCTCACGTCCTATTTGTAAACTACAAGGCGCACTGTCGCTTTCGCCCTAAATATTTGAAGTAATTGTCATAAGGACAACTTTTTTCGAATAAAGGCCTCCACACACGGCCTCCACCGTTCGTCGACCTTTCTAATACGTTTATAATTATACGCCACATTTGTAAACATAGGGTCAGTGACGTAAGCTACACTAGCCATATTAATATTTTTGTTTTGTTTTTTGGACCTGCCGCCGTCGGCATCGTGGCTTAAGTGGTGTCTCGATGTTTTTTATACTACGAGTAGGTGCATATGCATTGTTTCGAGAAATTCGAGATAACAATCTGTATAATTGTATAGATTACCAAAGACAATTTTTTGTGTGGAATTTTTTTTTTCTAAATTTTACGAGTTCATTTAACATAGAATCATTGAAATGAAACTCTTTATACAAATCTACTCAGTATATTTAACGTTTTTTTTTAGTTTTCCCGATGTCTAAAATAGGAACTAACTATTTTAAACTATCAGGACAGAATAAATATAAAATAAACGCGAGTCAAATAGACGTAGCATGTCCGTAGACTTTCAATACAAGCATACCGTATACTCATACAACCGCAAAAGTTGCACAAACCGAAAACCACCACAGTCATACGCTATCATCAGGTCATTAATTACAAAAGGAGTCATTGACCAAAACAAACACCATACAGTGGACTCAATGAGTTCCGTGCCGGCATGCGACGCCGCTGTCACGCATCTAACGAAAATGAATCTTTAGTGCTTCGCGGAGTAAAGACTTTTGTCACGTCACACCACAGTCAAGGTCCGGCGTACGTTTGCATGCACTCTTACGAAACGAACGTAGGACCGTGTGCCGTGTCATTCATTCTGAGTGAGTTAACACTTTGATGCGCGCTTGTTTTCCTTTGCAAACTTTGATTTGACATAGTGTTTTGTTTTCAAACGACTATGTGTCGTTTGCTTTTGCGTGCTAGTTCATTTGTTTCATCATCAGCTCATTTTATGTCTCCACTGCTGGGGCACGAGCTTTCCCTATGGATGGATAGGGAGAACGGGCCATAAACCACCACGCGGGCCCAGTGCGGATTGGTGGTTGTTAACGACTGCTAATGCAGCCGGGACCAACGGCTTTACGTGCCTTCCGAAGCACGGAGGAGCTCGAGATGATAAATTTTTGGTCACCCATCCGATGACCGGCCTTTGCGAAAGTTGCTTGACCTCAGCACTCGCAGACCGGGCGCGTTAACCACTGCGCCATCGAGCTCCAAAGGTTCATTTGTTTAGCATTCCAATATCATATTTTAAAGATTAATAGACATTATAAGGATGGTAGGTACGGCCGTGCCGCTTTTTTGCTCGACTTGGCGGGGGAACTGCCGTGCCGCCAGATAATCCTGTTACCGCATTTGGAAAGCACGTCACAGTCAAGGTCCGGCGTACGTTTGCATGCACTCTTACGAGACGAACGTAGGACCGTGTCATTCATTCTGCTGGGTGAGATAACACTTTGATTCGCGCTTTGCTTTGCGAACAGCTGCTTTTGACAATGTGTTTTGTCTTGTCATTATTGTTTTTCATTTGTGTCTGTTCGCGTCCATTTGTTTAGCAGTCCAATAATCATTTTTCTTTAGTGCTTCGCGGAGAAAAGACTTGTCACTGTGGTGTACACAGTCAAGGTCATAGGACCGTGTCATTCGTTCTGCTGAGATAAAACTTTGATGCGCGCTTGTTTTTCTTTGCGAACAGCTGATTGTCACATTGTGTTCGAAGTTTTTATTTCAAATGGCTGTTTGTCGTTTGTTTTTGTGTGCACCTTCATTTGTTTAGACGTCCAATGTCATATTTTAAAGATTCATAGACATTACAATTATAGTCGTGTTAACGCATTCTGTAAGAACGCCATACGACAAAACTTTTTAGCTAGCTACCACCATCTTATCTTAATATCGCCATAACATCAATGTTAGTAGCATTGTTGTGTTACTAAAGTTAGAGAGAAGATAGCCAGACAGATAGAGAAGACAGCTGAGGATTCCGGGTGAAGTACGCTTCCAATCTTAACTTCTTCTAATTCTTAACATCAGGTGACATGAACGCACTGAACTTAACCGTAAGATATTGTTTTCTAAAGTTTACGCGAACCCTACACATTTAAATGAAACAACTTTTACGGATCTACTCGCGTTTATTTTACACATTACTTTTTAATGTTTATCCTGACGTTTCGAACCCTTTGAAGGGTCCGTGGTCACAGGGAGGCTGAGGTGTTGGTCATTTCATAATTAGTTAGTAGCTTGTATACCCTCATTTAAATTTAATCTGGTGCATTCCGTTTTACGCAGAAAGAGCCTACAGTATATTTTGGTCTGGCAGTATGGTGTTGGTGCTGGGATTTAATATTTTATATGATGGAATCCCAGGCTAAACATTAAAAAGTAATGTGTAAAAAAAACGCGAGTAGATCCGTAAAAGTTGTTTTATTTAACCATAACATATTAAAATTGGCCTTTATGTCGGACAATAGCGATCAAACTTTTCGTTGACATTCGCATTCGCGAATCGCATCAAACAGTCGATAAACGGTCACCGCAAATGGTATTTAAATTGTTACCGCTCCGCTGACCGAACTGAAATGATGAAAGCACTATTAAATGTTCGTTAGAACAAAGATTACACATAAACATGAGAAAATGTTCCTTTACACGTCTTGTGCTCTGATCATTTTGGACAATTTAACGTTTCGGGGTCATTTGGAAAGGCGCTTGAGTCCGAGCTATGAGGCACTTAGTGTGAATCATATTTATGATGTTATGAGCCGTTCGAACTATGAGTTTATAAGATATATTTTTTTTATTACATTTAGCGATCTAGCTGTTTTCTTTAAATACTATTTTAATTTATGTTTTATAACCAATATAAAAACAAAAAGGTTTTGGTACCTCTAAAATTCCTCAATTCAATATTGTTATGTAAAATTTTCGCCGTTTATTTCTGCTCGAGAAGCTCGATGTCCTCCTTCTTATGAATCAAAAAAGGCGATCAACTCATTCTATTAGTCCCTAATAAAATCATTTATTTAATAAAAACATGCTTCCTCATACACAAACGAGTTTATAGTCACAAGAACTTTATACCTTTTTATTTTTAAGTTTAAATCTAGAAAAGAGTATTTATACCTACAAACATTTTTAAGAAAAAAATATAACACCAACCTATTTGAAGAGCTTTCGAAAATTTGAAAATAGAATTTGTTACGTTTTCCATTACGCCATTCAAAGTAACCGACCGTTCATATCAGCCAGTCAACGTTGTTTATATGCATAACAGTATTTTATTTTCGCATCCGTAACTGTATTTGCATTAATAATTCACCCCTCGTAATAAGAGAGCCGCTTTGCACATTTGTAATTAAAAATGAATAAGCATTCTCACATCGAGACCTCATTAAAACAGTATCGTTAATCGGGAAGCCTCGTTCTAAAACCACTAATAAACGTTAATATTTTTACACAGTTACAATAACACCCGTTTAAGGAATCACAGATGCAATTCAACTGTTTTAATTTAGTTACCTATCGTTGTAAAATTCTAACCAAAAGAGTATAGGTAAGTTATAAATAGTTATTAATATTTTATTAATAGGAGCTCGATGGCGCAGCGGTTAACGCGCCCGGTCTGCGAGTGCTGAGGTTAAGCAACTTTCGCAAAGGCCGGTCATCGGATGGGTGACCAAAAACATATCATCTCGAGCTCCTCCGTGCTTCGGAAGGCACGTAAAGCCGTAGGTCCCGGCTGCATTAGCAGTCGTTAACAACCACCAATCCGCACTGGGCCCGCGTTGTGGTTTATGGCCCGTTCTCCCTACCCATCCATAGGGAAGGCTCGTGCCCCAGCAGTGGGGACATTAAATGAGCTGATGATGATGACGATAAATAGTTATTTGTTGTTGAATGTAGTATCATGTTTTGTCTCTATTTACTATAACAGCTCGTCTGCGCGAATACCAGACACAAATGAATTCTAATTGTTATCGGACCGGTGGCCGGTCGACACACAAGGGGCTAATCAAAAATGATGTTATATGACGGGAACAAAACACTAACTATTTATTCCAAGATTGCACTCGGTTCATCAGTGAGGTGTGAAGAAGCATCTCGTGGGCCGGTAGGGTGAGGGTCCTGATGCTGCGTTGTTTTCACGCTGCACCAGTTGTCTCCGCGTCTGAATTACATTTTCACTTAACATCAGGTGGAGTGGAGTAATTTTCCGATGCAATGCATAAAAAAGGCCATAACTGTTTAATCGACTCTGTGGTATATTGGCTATGGTACAAGTCTCAGACCCAAAGGTTGCGTCTGGTGTAAATATTATTCTTGTGCTCGAATTACTTAGATGGAAGACTTGATTTAAGTTTGCCCAAGGTGCCACTAGAAGAGAAAGCTGGCAAAGTACTTCTACTCGGGTGGATTTCAGCACAATTGTCTTCTAAGCTCCTAGCTACAAACACTTTGGTCACCCATCCAGATACAAGACGTTGCGTGAACTGCTTAGCATTCGCGATCACCCAATCGCGGTACTGGCTTCACCGCTCAGCTCTCGTAATTACTTTTCACAGTTTCAATTAAACTCGCCCCGTACAGAAACAATTAAAATCAATAGTACATAACCAGATCGAAATGGCTGGAACGGCGGACCCAGAGACAACCGTAAAAGTATTTTTTATTACACCCATTGTCTATGGCACGCCGTTTTGCAACGAAATCGATAAATGGTTACGGTAATAAAAATCCAAATGAAATGTTTTAGTTTTTACCATTTTTCAATCGATGATTGTAACTGTACTCAATTATGTATTCGTTACGATGGGTTCCTACGTTGCTTTAAATGCTATTTTGAGCTTAAAAAAATGTTTTTTTTTTCTTAGTATAGAATGTAGAATAGATAAAAAAATAAAAAATAAAATATAAATTAGTAACTCACTACTGTCAAACTTACTTAGGAAAATATAAGTTGAATGTGCTATGTAGCTTTTTTAAGCTACTTTGAGCTTCAAAAATATGGTTTTTGCATAGTTACTTACCTACTGCCAAACGTATGGACTTTCAAGATTTTAATAAAATAAAATCAATGTGTAAAATATACGCGAGTACTCGTAAATTTGTTAAAGTTGTTTTAGTTCATAATGCCTATTGTTTTAGGTGTCTTATATTATATAGGTACTTAGTATATTATTATATAGGTACATGTACAGATTTTTTAAGTAACTATAGTATAAAGATTTTTTTTGTGATCCAAACATTTTTTTTTAATTTTAGACAATTTTTTAAATGTGACACTAATTTTATTATAAAAAATTGAAAAAAATATTTTTTGAAGTGTAAATAATCATCTTATTTGTCATTGATGTAGATTAAGCCTTATCATCACTTACCAAAAGGTGAAAGTCTAAGACTTACCGTTGTAGAATAAAAAAATATCTACAACTTATTTCAAATGTCTTCAGTAATTACATCTCAGCACTGAGTTATATCAAACAATCTAGATAACAAAGCTAGATTATAGCTCACAATTGCTTTAACATTAAAAAATAAGCCTACAATAAATATGATCGTGACAAGCAAGGAGCCGACTAAAATAACCAACAAATACACTCCCGCGCATTAACAGTTATAACAACTACAAGTTATCACAATCGTATCGATTATAACTTAATCGAGTTAAAATTTATAGAAATAAGTCATTGATTTACGATTACTCTGTGGCTCACTTCTGCAGAAACTGGTAGAGGTAACTTCAACCCTGTGTGCAACTAATAAGGTTGAGTTAGCAGTGTTTTTTTGGATTGGTATGAGTACAAATTGTATGAGAGCTGTATCAAAGGGCTGCGCATGCGCCGTTTGGCTCTTACCTTTGAATAAATCAACGAAAACGGCGGGCGGTGAGTAATATACGGGCCGCGTCGTTTACTTAGAGCTACGGCGCAGTGGAGTCGTCTCAACTCTGTATTATTTTATTTAAACTGTATAATGCACTAAAGAGTTCATAAATAAAATTATCATTAGCTTATAAACGTCCAGATGCTGTATTGTATTGTATGAGAAATAATTTCATTAAAGATTAACTTCTGAAAGAGTTGATCCGCATCTCAAACTTTTATTTGACAATTTAGTCAATATGATATTTTATCATATTGACTAAATTGTGTGTACAGTACAACTCACACTTGACTAAAAAAATTGCTACGCAAAAATTGTTTTACAACCAAACCTTACAGATACCAAATGAATTGAAAGTGCTAAATAGCTTCTTATTTAAAAAAAGATTAACTGAATGGCTCAATGACAAAAACTTTTTATAGTGTTTAGGAATTTATTGACAACTTGCTGGATCTTACTGACATTTATTTTATTGAAATTTTGATTCTAGACATTTATTTATTATTGCAATCTTGATTCCATGTAACGTAATTAATATCATTGACATTGTAAACGATTTGCATGCTATTTTATTAGCGAAACATGAGCACCTTTTATTGTTTTCCATTTTATACCATGTTTTGTGCAAATAAACGATTTATTTATTTATTTATTCAAAAAAAGACTCGATGGTTCCTAAGACAGTTTCTCTGTAACTCTTAAACACTTGGTTTCGGATTTCCTTATACTGTCCCAGTTAATAAAAAACACTATATTTTATAAAATTAAGTTACACTAAGTTGTAAAGCTATCAAAAAATTATATTCCACCTGTATGATACACTTAGTTATGCACATAAATATTTTGATTTGATTTAATTTGATTTGATAATTAAGCTCATGAAGCAATATCAACAAAGGCTCTTATCAAATAATATGAAGCCGTTTTTATGTATGCCAATATGATTTACTATTCAAAATCATTTTAGGATTTTAATTTTGAGTAACAATACATAGTATTCAACCCGAACATCTCAAGCTTCGATCTTTTTATTCAGTAAGTAAAATATGCAAACAAAACAACGTTGTCTCAATCATATCCTCAGCTCACAAAACCAACTTGCTTTTAGTTGTTCTTAGGTAACAAAAAAATAGATCGGCAATATAAGTTTCATGCAGTTTATGGCTGTCCAGGTTTCCTACCTAAAAAAATTACAACAGCAATATCGACTCTACTCAACTACTGTTCCACAACTAATTTACTAAGCTAATGCAAGACCACAATTCGTATTATAAACAAATATGTCGAATTTAGAGTCCACACAAAATATAATTTAGACTTAACAATGTTAATGAATATAAATTGCTTTTGTTTGATTTCGTTTTCCAGTTAAAGTAGTTTATATCTGTATGTGAAAATTATATCACCATCGAGCTCCTCCTCCGTGCTTAGGAAGGCACGTAAAGCCGTTGGTCTCGGCTGCATTAGCAGGCGTTAACCACCACCGCACCGCAATGGGCCCGCGTAGTGGTTGATGAAAATTATAATTGAAACGGACCGTTGATTGCAAATATTGATACCCAATACGCAATAACGTTAATAGAATAATCCAAACCTTACCTTCATAAAGCTCTGACGGCTCTTTCGCAGTACCTACAAACAGTTATAAGTTGTATGCTCTATTTATAGTTTCTAAATGTGTAACAAGACTTTTTACCCCTGTTACGTCTTGTTACATGTAATAAATACATTATTATCATGTTGCGATTGTTAATTAACTGTGCTGTGTACAAATAAATGGATAATATACCATGAGATATATACAACGTGATTCTGAAAGGATGTAGGCAAACTTCTAAGTCCGTTATAGCAATGTGAAGTAATTAATTAACGGTGTAAATTCAGATACACCCGTCTATCCATCTTCCCAGAGACGGTGGGATGAGCCGCTTTGCAGAGTAGTACAGAATAATTTACTTGTCACGTCTGCTACTACTGCGGAGCGTGCGCGCCTGCTGGCTGTGGGCAAGTGGGAGTCGGGTCTTTGGCTTCATGCACTACCGTCGTCGAACTTAGGTACTTTGTTCGACGACACTACTTTCCGCCTCGCTGCTTCCCTGCGTCTAGGAGCTCCTTGTTGTTCTCCCCATCGCTGTCACTGTGGCGAAGTTGTCAACGGCCTCGGACATCACGGCCTATCTTGCAGCCGTAGTGCGGGCCGCTTAGCACGGCACGCGAACATTAATGACATCATCCGACGAGCTCTTGTCACCGTCGGCGTTCCAGCTGTATTAGAACCCAATGGCTTGGCACGCAACGATGGCAAGAGACCGGACGGCATGTCTTTATTTCCTTGGAAGTTGGGTAGGCCTTTAGTGTGGGATGCAACTTGTGTCGATACTCTTGCGCCATCCCATCTTCCTAGCACTGCGTGCTGTGCTGGTGCTGCTGCTGCGGCTGCTGAAAACCTCAAGCGGCGAAAGTATAATAACCTTATCGGTAATTATATTTTCGAGCCGTTTGGGGTTGAAACCCTCGGGCCGTGGGGTCCGAATGCTCATGTTTTGTTTAATGACATCTCCAAACGGCTGGTTGACACTTCCCATGACCCAAAGGCTGGCTTTTTCCTTGGCCAGAGACTAAGCATTGCCATTCAACGTGGAAATGCCGCCAGTCTCTTGGGTACTTTACCAGTCGACTGCGATGCGGAGGAATTTTTTGACGCCGTATTTTAGTTTTGTATTAGTTTTAGTTACTTTAGGTTATTATAATCTCAGATTTTAATTTTGTAATTTTCACTATATCATATTATTATATCATATTACGTTCCTATACGGTGTAATAGAATAGAAAATAATAGAAATCATTTAATTCATGATTATTTACATATATAATTTTACGCAAACATTGTTGCGAACAAATTACAATTTGAAAAAAGACAAAGTGTTGAAATAAATCCACGAGCGGGATTCGAACAAGCACCCCATGACATGCCCTGTACACCTGACCCGGCATGTCATGGGGTGCGGGTTCGAATCCCGCTCGTGGATTTATTTCTACACTTTGTCTTTTTTTCATTTAATTCAGGCAACAAATTATGTACAGATGGTAAGGACATCGAAATTAACAGATGAATTACGGATACACTATTGTCTTTCCATTTTGACTACACCTGTTTGAAATCCGTTGTATATATGTAATTATTATCAACTTAACTTTTTTTATGCTGCTAAGTCAGTCTTTTTAAGTACTGTCGACTTAAACTACAAACATATAAATTAGGTGACACATAAGCAATTTTAGGTGACAGATGCTGAAGTAAATCTGTCACCTAACATGACCTAGGAGATACCTTAAATTTCAGGGCTGTTAATGACCTTATTAGGTACTTACTTGACTGAAACAAAAACCTCGAACAACGCTAAAATCAACCACCACCACGCCGAATAGCATTCCCCCTTTTTACCATCAAGCCGTCACCAAATATATTCAACGCCGAAAAAAGTTCAAGCACAATTTCGTAGTGAAAAAAAAAACCTCTAAGCACAATAATGCAGCAAGCGCAACCCTTATCCGCTGGAATAACTTATGCTAACAAGTTAGTTCGCGTGACTTGAGCCTCGTTAGTTGGGCTAAGTGCGGCCGAGCGGGGTCGACTAAACTTCTTTGTCGCTGGTCTGAGTCGCAACGGATAGTCGGGTATTGTAATTTTAAGCAAACTACTTATTTTATTTTAAGTAGATTTCTTTAGCATTAGATCCACCTGATGCGAACTGCCAATAATGTTTTTCCTTGTTTTATTAATGCCAATATTTAGACGGTAAATGTCTATCCTATCATACAACATACCATCCGTAAAGTACTTCATGACGTGGCAATAGAACATATCTACTCTAAAAACAGACATAATACGGATCTATTCGAATCTAAGTTTTATAACAAAATGTTGGAAACGTAAGAATAACATGAAGGTAGAGTAAACGAGTGTAGAGTTCCGTTAAAAAGTTTTAAAATTACAATGTGTAATTTCTTCATCATCATCATCATCGGCCTATCTTAGTCCACTGCTGGACATAGGCCTCCCCTAATGAGCGCCATTAATTAAAATTAATTAATTATGTGTAATTTACTAGAACCTGATTATTTACATATTTTACGCAAATATGTTGCGAACAAATTACAATTGCACAATGCACCTGACTCGGCATGTCATGGGGTGCGGGTTCAAATCCTGCTCGTTGAATTTTTTCAACTCTTAGTCTTTTTTCAAAATTACTGGAACCTCATTATTTGGAGCCTCGGTAGCTCAGCGGTCAGAACTGAACCGGTTGTCTAAAGGTAGTGGGTTCGATTCCCACTCGAGTTTACTGAGGCTGGTTGATTTATTCTAGTAAAATTTTATGTCATTATTTGGCTCAAAAAGGTATGGTTTTTTTTTGTGCCATCGTTCCCATATCATCGCACGTATGTAACAACCCTTAAATAGAAAGGCTACCGTCAACTCAGCGTAATGTGACGTGTCATTCGAAATAGCCTCTTAGAAAATATGAATGATCTGAAATAAAGTAGTATTGCAAAACAGTCGTTAAACGAGAGGGCGTGAAATTGAAAGTCAAATGGCGGTTCACTGTACTACTAATTGACACAATGTACCTTGCACCTATGAGGATATTAAAATATAACCGCTGTACCGTTTTAGGCGACAAATGTTACAACGAAATACTGATTAAGTAAATAAGTAACTAAGTAAGTTTAATTCAAGATCGTACGATTTGTTTTTCTTTGGCTAATTATCACCATAGATGAGAAAGGATGAAGTTGCACAAAAGAACCCGATGGGTCGAAGTGTTACTGCGAGAGGGAAACCTCAGCAGGCCCCACTAAGATAAGATAAGATAAGATCATTAGATGATCCTAGACCTAGACGATTGAGAAAGAAAAAATAAAGATTTACGTAATACAGTAAGAATAGTGGTTTAAAGAAAACATAATTATGACAAGCAAATACTTCTAACTAATTCGCAAAGCTAAGTACGCCTTTGTTAAACATGTACATTAAGTACATTTTTGTTAAAACCGTATTTCTTAGGCACGTGAATAGAAAATGTTATATTTCTACGAAAGCAATAAGCTGCATTAAGTAGAATTCATTTCAGTTAAGAATGTAACTGCATAACAATTTGCTTTCTAGGATCTTTACCAGTGAACAAAAGAAAATCTAATAATGTATACAGAAATGTGTCTAATAATAATACATAAATGTATATTAATAAAGATTTTTCCGACTTAAACGACTCAAGGAAAGCGTAACTTTCGTAATGCCAGCCCCTAGAAAACCTTCTGGCTTGCATGGCCACTATCGTTCGAGAAACTATATTTTTTTTATGTTAAAAGGAGGCAAACGAGCAGGCGGATCACCTGATGGAAAGTAATTACCGCCGCCTGTAGACACCCGCAAAACCAAAGTAATCGCAGATGCGTTGCCGGCCTTGAGGAAGGAGTTGGCCCTTGAGGAGGGAGTAGGAATTGGGAGGGGGGAGAGAGATGGGCCTCCGGTACTTTCACTCACCGAACGAAGCACAACAGCAACGAGTGCCATTGTTTCACGCCGATATTCTGTGAGAGGGTGGTATTACGCCGGGTGAGCCGGCCCATTTCGTGCTGCAACGCAGCGTGGCTCTACCACTTAGACGCATATGTTACTGGTTGCCCATAAACCCTGTTACGCTATAAAGAGAATAGACGGCCATCAGCAAACTCCTTCCCAAGAAAAAGACATGATTTGAGGCGTTACGAGGAGCTTGGAGTAGACTTACGAACCGATGGCATAGAGACATTCATAAGAGCTACTTGTAGCCTAAACTGAATAAATGATTTTGAATTTTGAATTTTTTTTTAATTTTGGCACACACGTCTGCAAATCAGACTACTACAAACTCTCTAATTTCCTCAATAGACTTTGCACTTTATAACTTAGGCATATGGTTGAAAATGTATTGGAGAAATTTGATGTGCAGGATTCTGTACAAGATTTATAGATGAAATTGTTAGATTCTAATTCCCAACGCTTAACGCAGCAGTGGGGCACTATATATTATAATGTTTATCGGTTAATCGTCATCATCATTCTGTGTTCTCCTGCGGATCTCCTCATGATTCAATCACACAGAGACACCAAGCACATCCCTCTCCATTACTCTTTGGGTGACCTTGAGCCTTTTTATGAGGCCCATAGTGAGGAACCACTTCTCAGTCCCATATGCCATCACCGGCAACACACACTGGTCAAAGACTTTTGTTTTGCGATTTCGAGATGGATCCAAAATATATACCATGATTTTTGAGTAACACCTGCGTAAAACGTGTCACAAGCATACATGGGCTATATGGTAGCTGCTGTGGCTTGCTCGTTTTCTGGCTCAGTTACAAAAGAAAATCAGAGGATATTAATATTGCTATTTCTTTCCCTTACAGCATCAAACCACCATCGAAAGACGGCGTCACCAAAAGCAACCCCAGCAAGAGGCACAGAGAGCGGCTCAACGCAGAGCTGGACACGCTCGCATCACTCCTACCCTTCGAGCAGAACATCCTCAGCAAGCTGGACCGGCTCTCCATCTTACGGCTGTCTGTCAGCTACCTGCGCACCAAGAGCTACTTCCAAGGTAGAAATCTTATCTTATCTAAGTGGGGCCAGCTGAGATTTCCCTCTCTCAATAGCACTTCGCCTCATCGGGATCTTTTGTGAAAGGTTAGGCATATCTTAAGTTTTTTCAGGATTCGAGATATTTAAGGATTGGACGCATTTCGCTGGAGCTCGCGAGACTTCGGCTAAAATGAGTTCTTAGTTCTGAGTTTCAACGTAAACCCTGATTGATAACGAGTATTTTATTTTCGTTAACATAGAAAGAGACAACATCAGTGTACGGCAGATTTAACGTAAATCCTTGTTTTGGAATAACAAGACAAAGTCAAAACTTCTTGATTCAGTTTACAAATACTGTTCAATTGTGGTTCAATTGTTTTACAACACGGCAATTAAAAAAGGAATTAAAAGAACAAACGCACGGCAACACTATAAGTTAGGCAAAGGCGTCCAACAAATCGCCTTCACATAATAGAAGCACGGAATCCTAGTTTACAATGTTAATCTCGATACCAACGATTAAAATTGGTCCACGAACCGATACCATGCATACCGATGTATTCGATTACTTACGAATGAGTCCAGCGACAAGTATTTAATGCTGTCAGCCCATTTTATTGCTGAGTACGACGTGTATTTTAATAAATGCCCCTGCGCCGCGTTCTCGTTTCGTAGTAATCGATACGCGACTCGATTTGATGTAAGCATTTGCTTAGACGATTTATCGCGTTATCTAATGTGCGTGTGATCGTGTAAACAGGAGTTCGTGTGTCAATTTCGCTTAGTGTCGCTACAAGTTTATGCGACAAGGTGGTTTTTAATCGAAGCTTAGGCAAATGACTTCGCTTTACCTGATGTTAAACAAAAGCGGAGTCCAGATGCGAATACAACTAGTGGAGGAGGATTGCCAACTGCACAGTTTTGCACACGTATTCCCATAAAGATTTCTTTAATTACTAGAAATAATAATAAATATTTCGGTTATTGTATGTCAATACAGAAAATTACCAAAAAAAACAAATTCTTGAAATGTGTAATATTTTTTATATAATCACATAATTTCGTATCATGTAAGTACAGGACTTTGCAAACCATTATTAAATCGAAGAAACCTTCAGTGCCGAAACGTAAAATAATCTTTCTCCTACCACAATAAGGGTTATTCTCACGTATCATGCACCAACAAATGTTTCACGTCGACTTCTGTACACAGATCTACTATTTAAATATTTTAGTCTGCAGTTACCTGCACAGCAAACTGTGCCTTAACACCGCCTCATATTAATAGTCTGCCTCAGGATCGTTAGCTTCCGTACGAATTACGGACGCCTCTGTACACTGCCTTCCATTGAAACTGACTCCTTCAGTCACGACTGTTCGCTTCTAGTGAGTTAGTTTATGTGTTCTGCGTCGATGAGAATAAATGATTCGACTGTTATTGTTTTAGAATACACATAAATGTCTAGAGCAAATTTTAATTTACTATTTGGACTCATTTAACTGAAACACTCGTTATTGTTTTTGCTGTTTCAATGAGCATTAAGAATTAAGAAAAACGTATATATTTACTAGCGTATACGAGTATTTCAATTTTATGCAAGTTTGTAAACTCAAATACAAGGTTGTTACGAAATAAACATTTCTTTTAGTCATCATCATCATCATCAGCTCATTTTATGTCCCCACTGCAGGGGCACGAGCCTTCCCTATGGATGGAGAGGGAGAACGGGCCATAAACCACCACGCGGGCCCAGTGCGGATTGGTGGTTGTTAACGACTGCTAATGCAGCCGGGACCAACGGCTTAACGTGCCTTCCGAAGCACGGAGGAGCTCGAGATGATACATTTTTGGTCGCCCATCCGATGACCGGCCTTTGCGAAAGTTGCTTAACCTCAGCACTCGCAAACCGGGCGCGTTAACCACTGCGCCAACGAGCTCCTCCTTTCTTTTAGTATGAATGTGATTTTATTTTTTTTATGAAACGACTTACTACCGCACTCTAAAATCAATAGTTTTATTTCACATTTTTTATTTATTACTATTTTATATAATAGTGATCTATTTAAAAAATGCGAGTTCAAATACCGAATATGCACAAAAACATGCACAATATGATTGATGAACACAACCATTTGCCACTGAGTCATGGGTGTTCTTGAGCTTATATATTTTGTGTTCATCTATTGTATAATACAGGTTTTTTTACATAATCACTTTGGCAAACAACTTACGGCCTTCTGGATAGTAGGTAAACGATCACTGCAGCCTTTTGACACTTGTAACCAATGATATAATTAAAGTAAAAAAGGTACGTTAGCGCCCCGAAGAATAGCCCAACAAAAGAAGGTACCTGTATCCTTTTGATCTCAGTCACTCTCGACGAAGTATACAGACAACTGAGTCATTTGACAGTTCCAGATAAAAAATCCCATCCTTATATTATATAAGGTCACTTTTTATCAACTGCAAATATTTTGAAAAAACATCTAATTATATCAGAGAAATAAGGCCCTAGCATTTAAAAAAAAATCAGGCTAGTTTTTTTTTACTTTTCCTGACACAAAAATTGTAATATTTTTAAAAGCCGCCTCTCTGTCGGCTTTTTTGAATGAAACTAGGGGCACATGTAAGCGATGAAGGCATTGCGGCTTCACTGTTTCGGCTCCTTTCAATTGAAACTACCGAAAGTGCTTTATTTTTCTTTTTAATCGAAATTTCTTTTGGCGTTTTTCTTGAAAACTAGCGTATTAAAATTTAAGGTTTTTTCATAAAAATAGTTTAGTTTAATACCTGGACTATTTTGACGATTTTGTGTGTGTGTATAAGTGGGTCCTGGACGGTTTAAATTTACATTATACTATATACAATTGGACCCAGTAGGTGACGTTGCAATAGGTTTCTAGGATTATTATTTTGTAAACCATCATTGGATAAGAGTGTTCACTCAAGCAGGCAAAGTTGCGCAAAGCCGCTAGTTTACTATAAATAAAATACTTACGACGATAAAGAGTCGAACTCTAAAGAGATTAACAAAAACTGTTTCATCCAACCCCGACCGTCTATTAACAAAACCAATATCGGAAACTATCCACCTTAAATCAGACTTACACGAAAAACAAATCAACGTATAATTGGGGTTGTAAATCGTAAGCGTGCCGCACTTTGCATACGTCGGCTACCAAAGATACATATATCACTTAGTGAGTTATTAATGCTCTTTATAATTTTATACCGGGCCACGATCGAAAATAAAAATCGGTGGGGGGTAGTTTGCATGCGTTTTTGTATCTGTACCACGATGAGTTGTAAGGCGGCGAAATGAGAGGTACTGGTGGTGTCAGAAGGCTTTTGATGACATTCTTTTAATACCATAGCTAAAAAAACAATTGAAATGTTAAGCTCTTTTAGAATTTGGGGTAAAGAGACCTATTTAAAAAGGCACTATAATTGTTTTATGTAACATGCGATGGATGTTACTAAAAGCATAGATAAATAATTAGTTATTGATAAATCTGGGATCTGTTACTTTTGTAATTTTTGATGTGTAACATCTTTTCGCTCGCCTTCTATATATACAATTTGTGGGAGTGATTTCGTAGAAAAGGGACGGAAGTACGTAACAGGAAGTCCGTAACAGCCACCAGTGATCGACACTTTAATCCCAATGTCCGTTGTAGGTAGTAATATTTGTGGGAGTGATTTCGTAGAAATGTAATCGTAACAATGTGAACTGCCGCACAATTTATGAATGCATTAAGCACAAGTTACTGTGTTTGTGATTATGATATTTGAGGTGCTGACATTACGATCTATTTTCTCGAAAATGTTCACATGTTCTTTACTCATAAATAAATTGCGCGGCAGATAGGATAGGTCAGTGTGACATGTCTTCTAATGATTATTTACTGCATTCTCTTAATGATTTGAAAAAAAAAATATACGGAGTCGGAAGCAGGAAGCGCACATTTAAAATCGATAATAAAAACAAGACATATTACTATTTTAAATGACATATTGTGTCATAATTTTGATATGTCAAATGCCTTCTAATGAGTATTTACTGTATTTATTGTATTCTGTATTAAAAAATATACGTAATTGTTAATTCTTTAATCTATTTTCTATTGCAATATTGATTTCAAAAGGTGAGATGTCAAATGTTACACATCATAATGCGACTACTGTAGGGCTCGTTCGTTTTTTTTATTAACTTGACTTATAGTTTTCTTGTAGGAAGCTTGAATACTGTTCACCTTTTGACATAACCGCCGTTCGATTCTTCGAGTGCAGTGGTGGGCGCCGCAGTTTCTTGGCCTATTAGTGTAAGTTTTTTGTATACACCATTTTTTAGACTATTTAAAAGTCCTTAGCAAGTAAATTTATTTGAATAAAGAAATTTTGAGTTTGGCTTTAAAATTAAGAAGTTCAGGTCAGAATTAAACAACACTTTTGACTTTCGTGCGTGACAGTACCCAAAAATATCGATAATTCTAATTAAATCGATTGTTGAAGCATCGATTACACGGGGCCTTCGGATCGGGCTTCTCCGCGGGGCACTGTCGTTGCCATCCGGACGTTCCGATTAAAAACTGCGCAGGACCGGTAGCTCGTGAAATATCGTACTGTTCTTAGAATGGCGGAGTAATGTTCTGCTAACGGTCGTAAGTCAAAGAAGTGTCTGAAGGAATGTGTTGCGGCACAAAATAAGGAGACTGCAGAAAGCAAGCGCTGAGGAGCTCGATGGCGCAGTGGTCAACGCGCCCGGTCTGCGAGTGCTGAGGCAACTTTCGCAAAGGCCAGTCATTGGATGGGTGACTAAAAAATTAAACATCTCGAGCTCCTCCGTGCTTCGGAAGGCACGTAAAGCCGTCGGTCCCGGCTGCATTAGCAGTCGTTAATAACCACCAATCCGCACTGGGCCCGCGTGGTGGTTAATGGCCCGTTCTTCCTATCCGTCCATGGAAGGCTCGTGTCCCAGCAGTGGGGACATAAAAATGAGCTGATGATGATGATGACGATGATGAGAAGGTAAGCTTCATACAAACGCGCTCGAGCAACGCACAGATAGGCAACCTCTCACGGGCACGGAATCTCGCCACAGCAGCGCTCGGACTGTTCCGACATTCGAGTCCGTGCAAGAGGTCTATGTATGTGTGAATTGCTCGAGCGCATTAAGCTTACCTTTTGGGTCTTCCTTATTCTGTGGTTGCGGTGTGTTCGAATATTGGCATTTGTTGGCTGAATAGAAAAAGACGAGTGCTATCTACTTTTTTTTTCCTTTAGTTGATGGCTTTGTGCGATTAGCACATTTTGCCAGTGTCAAAGTAATTTTTCTTACAAGTAACACATAAATAAACGGTATTTCTTTCCTGTATGATGATAATGAATGATAATAGAAATGAGAAGTGAGAAATGATATACCCCCAACCCCTCGAGTATCTCAGTAAAGATGTGGGGCTTTATAAGTCCTCGGGTGGACTTCTTGAGAGAATTTGAAAAAAGACGTTGCACTGTTTTGTTTAATTTGCCATCACTCATGCACACTCACGAACACTTAACGGTTAATAATCCACCATTATTTCACATTAATATTCGACATAACACAAATTTTAGAAAATAAAACAAAACCGCAGACATGACTCTTCACTTTCCCGCCAAGAAGTCCTGCTATTTACTTATAAGGTGGGTGGACCATGGAAGGCCATGCTCCTTTGAAGGCCAATTATAAAAAAGTCATAGTTATAGTCATGTGATGACAACAAACTCAAGGACACAGACGCGGCAGCGAGTCGCTCGCGTTGCGTAAAAAAAATATAATTATAATTTCATTGTAAAACGCATTGGCAACTTATTTGTTATTAATATTATATTCATTACTATAGGTTTAGAATAATTTCTATTAATATATTCTTAGTTATACGATGGTGTTCAAGGAATGTTCGTTGAGTTTTTTAAAGAAGATTATATTAAGTTAAGCATTTAATTTTTCGTTTAAATGAAAGAGCTTTTTATGTAGTTTTAGTAAAAGCGGATATTTAGATTGTTACAATTCTAGTTTTAAGTTGAATGATTGATTTATAATATTGGCCTTGTATGGAGCCCTGTTCCTTGCAAAGCCGTTTGGAAGAGCTTTATAAAAGTTAAGTTTAGGAAATAGTGATTACGTCTAGAATAAAAAAAAGTAATT
Organism: Eudonia mercurella; assembly: GCA_963082485.1. Classification (NCBI taxonomy): domain Eukaryota; kingdom Metazoa; phylum Arthropoda; class Insecta; order Lepidoptera; family Crambidae; genus Eudonia; species Eudonia mercurella. The sequence goes on from OY720042.1 coordinate 1,743,857, forward strand.
TATATGATACACAATAAAACAAAGTGTCAATTAATAATTTGTTTCTTTCATTTATCCAGTAAATGAACTAATAAAAACTGTTTATTCGTTACAGTGGCCTTCCATGGTCCACCCACTTTATTGGCCAAATCATATTTCAATGTTAGTTAATCATTGCATTTTGGCCATTAGGTTGTTTAGTTCTGCCTTGTATGATAATAAAGTGATCAAGTAAGATGAAGGCGCTGTGTTAGAGTTGAGTAGAGAAGGCCCCCTAGCCTTTTTTTTTTCTATGGCTTTGCACAAGCATCCCCCTGGCCTTGCATACATAGATTTGCAAAAAGTAGATAGAGAAGAAGGTATTGTAACCAATATGCAGGTTATTTAATCGTAGCCCCAATACTGCAAGACTAGATACTGGAAGCTTATTTCGCGTTTAATGGAATAACAAATTGTAAATATATAAAAATAATTATGATACGACCAACAACCCAGTCTCCTTGTGACTACAGAGTAATTAAGGCTTCAAAACGTCAGGTTACAAATATTTATGTAAAATAAAACGCTAATAAATTCGTAATATTTGTGTTTCATTTTAAGATATTGGGAGATAAAATTTTACTGGAATAATATATTAGGTCCTTACCTATGACATTGACGTTTTGTATGAAGATTTTTTATAAAATTATATTTTTCATACTAACGTTTTTTAATTTTCTTATACAAATTTAAGGGTAGTGTGTTTGTTTCACTAGCTAAATATAGAAGACATTAAAAAGAAAAAAATCAAGTCCCTTCGAAGCTACAACAAAACAAAAAGTCATTTCCGCAAAACAAAAAGAAGTCAATTAAAAATAAAAATTGGGTTATAAAGACACAAAATGAATTAACATTGTTATTACTGAAGTCTAAAGAACATAGTCTTAATTAAAGTTGTATAACAATATTAACAACCGGTATTGACTTTTAGAAGTAATACACCTATTAATAAATGAGAAAAAAAGTCAATTTCATAGGTAAGGACCCAATATTATTTAATTAGAGTTAGTCCTAAAAAAATTGCAATACAATAAAAAATTGTCATTTTGTATATTTATTAGGGCCTTTGTATTTATGGAGATATGTCATTGACAGTCATTTCGTAACCCTTTGAACATACAACTCAAATTATTAATCTCGTTAATTTCTTTTTTTTTTTGCATACTGACCCATTTTTCACTGCTCGCCCGTAATATAACACACCACTATTTTCTCAACGTAAACTTGGTATATTAATTAAACCAACAACGTTTAAACGCTGAACCCGGCAAGCTCCGTAGTTCCGCAAAGTTTTTGATTGATGACACCATAATAACTTGCCATGAAAAATACAGATAAAAGCGCCATCGAAAAGTATACGAAATATTACCGTTCTACGCGAGTTACCTCAGTTAAGGGTTGGTAAAAAAAAGTATGTTGCACTTCTTAAAAGAAATAGTTATAAATTCAGGTGAAAAAACCTTTTTTTTTTTGTTTACAACTGTGTAGATTTCTGTCAATATACCTAAAAAAAGGAAAGTACTTAAATAATAATAACTAAATAAAAATAAAAAAGAGTTTTTGGTGTGTACATAAATGTATAATCACCCTATTTCTATTTCTTTTACCTCGTTCCTATTGCTATCCGCTAATATAAGTTATTTCTGAGAAAATAATATTAATAAGGTTAGTTTTTAATAAATAACCAAAACTGCAAGATATTCTAACATTCCCAGCTCGTAAATGGCAGAAAATTATATTCTATTTGGTCAGAATCGGAGATTATTCGATTACGAGCACGAGGCGACCGTTCGCCAAGGAATGTCCACATAACAGTACCTACCTATAATAATTAAATTTTGTAATTTATTATAATAGGAAAGTAATATAACATCATCTACCATGATCTTACTATATTATCAGAAGCTTATACGAATTTGTATCAAAAAACTATTAAATATCTACCTTATTGGCTTTATTGTTTTTAATTTTTAAGCTGTTGTTGTATGTTGTATATTTATGCCAAACAAACTTATTATTCATTCATTCATTCATTCATTCTTTCATTCATAAATTAAGTTAATCTAAAACAACTTGTAGGGAAAAAAATATTCAACTGGCAACCCTGAGTGAAGTAAATACCCCCCTCCCGGCGGCGCTGCATGGTACGACCCGGAAGAGCGTATCGATCTTATGCTAATTCCGACCCTGCCTTATTGATGGGAAATTGGTGTTCACCCCGAACACACTGCTTTTATTAGACCTAGCATTATTTATATACACTGCGCGCAATTAACTTCTAAATGACTTAATTTTAAAAAACATTTTTATTTCGCTTTTGCATGTTGTGTGGTTATACTGCATTATTTGACTATGCACCTTAGCTTAGAAGAGTGATTAGAGAACTTTGGTTTATTGATGATCATGATGAAGTCAATGGTAGCTAGATAACGTTCCACTTCCACAGCGAAGTTAGAATACCTACTAATGTGATTACGTGTCAGGCTTATAGAGATTAGCAGGAGTTAGATAGATAATACACCAAGGCAATACCAAAAAGATTTTTTTTTTAATTTATTACTACATAAATAAAAGTAACATTTTATATGTAAATAAAAAATAATGAATAATTACATTGTACATACAAGACATCTTTTCCAGACAACCAGTCGCATGGTAAGAACGTAGACTCAGAATCGTAGATGTAAACGACTCATACTATAAGATTTTTTTTATTAATTTTAACAGCATAATATCCTGTTATTGATACGTATCTACATTATTATCTTAGACATGAAAGTAGTTATTTTAATATAGACTGAAATAGTTTGTAAAAAAGAACTAAGTATATAAATATGCTTATTTATTTTAATTGTAATTAAACAGTGACCATATTATTTTTTATTGGACAAAAACTGATTCTAAATCAAAGAGTTACGTCTGATTACCAGTTAACAGTGCCGGCCGTTAAGATTTCACGATAACCAAATCGGGTTCATTAACAACATTAAAACGAAATAGCCGAATCAATGTATATTCTCGTATATATACAAAGTATACAACCATTGTATACAACGATAGGACGAAGGTTAAATCTGAACTGAACATTAGAAAATATTTTAACTACTAATTACAACGCTAAGTAATATTTTTACTGGCAAACTCAATAAATAACTGGCGACCTTTCGTTTCTGTCAAACTATTTCCAACCTTATCTTGACAGCAATAAGTTCGAGGGACGACGACAAAGTTTTGTGAGCACACCGCCTGAATATAATAAAGCAAATTATGCTTTATAAAAAAGGTATTAAAAGTTAATTTGGTGTGGGGGTGAGCCGGCGCATACATAATTGATCTGATAAAGAGCTTGAGCTGAAAACCCTTCGGTTTGTGCCAGCTACGGGATTGTGTTGAACGAGGGTACGACCAAATGTTAATTTGGGTTGCTACACTTTTTTTTCCAATGTCGAAAAATTTCGATTGATTTGCATAGGAATTCTATAGGGATTTAATGTTAGGAACGTTCTTTAAATCAGCGGTAACATTAAGCACAGCTCCTGTATTTTGAAGTTGTCTTCTGTAAACATGTAAACCGACAGTATGATTCGGGAGGTGGTCATATAAGAGACGCATAGAACACTAGGAACACTCGTTTAAGCAGCTATAAGAATCATTAGCTGTTATGATACGGGATTCAAGTAGCACATTCCTGTGTTTTGATGTGTAGGGTATAGGGGAGCATTCAAACATCCGAAAGTGAGTTTCATCATCATCATCATCAGCTCATTTTTATGTCCCCACTGCTGGGGCACTGGATGGATAGGGAGAACGGGCCATAAACCACCACGAGGGCCCAGTGCGGATTGGTGGTTTTTAACGTCTGCTAATGCAACCGGGACCAACGGCTTTACGTGCCTTCCGAAGCACGGAGGAGCTCGAGATGATAAATTTTTGGTCACCCATCCGATGACCGGCCTATGCGAAAGTTACTTAAACTCAGCAATTGCAGACCGGGCGCGTTAACCACTGCGCCATCGAGCTCCTCGAGCTCATCGAGCGAGTGAGTTTACTTACATAAAATCACGTTTTACTTAAGTTACAACTTCCTTGGGTTTCACCTGGGTTTAATTCGCAGATCAAGCATTTCGGATTGTTCGATGCATATCCAAGGTTTATGATCACAAACCTGCATTTCGCAAGCGATGTATTTAATCAAATTAAGACTTGCAGCAATGAGACTGACAATTATAAGGGCTAATTACGTAACTACTACGACTACGACTAATCCAAGATAATTTGGTCACCAATCTAAGAAACCACCATTGAGTACTTGCATAGTTTTCACGATGTTTCACCCACAACGCTACCGAGTATTGCACCATCAACATCAAATTAAGCTGGGGCGTAGAAAAAACCATTTTCCCTCGCAACTTTATGGAAACCATGATGGATTACCCCGCTTATCGGAAATTATTGTTTTTCATAAACCACTCTGTGCTTCGAAAAAAAAAAACTAATTTGTCACATCGGAATTGCTGGCTTATCGGCGGGTAATTGTTTCTGAAGTCACAAAAGAAACAATAGATTGATTAGCTGATGTAGAAATGGGGACTTGACGTCCTAAAGAAAATTTTTACCCTACCTTTTTATTATAAAAATATGTATAATAAATTCATTTTTTATCTGGCAACACAGTTGCAAAATGACAGACCCATAGATATATACTTTATTAACCGACATAAACATAAACATTTTTTTTTTATTTGCAAATAAATCTTATAACTATTTTAGTATTTATAATCAATATAATCGAATGTGTAACAAAAAACCTAATGTTAAAATTAATCAGCTGAGATAATTATGATGGTTACTCGAACCTGGGCATCTGGGAATCTCCAGTTGCTACTTAATTAAGTTTTTATATTTATTCTTTATTAGGTAACCATTAAACTGCTTACATAAAATCCATTCGTCTATCAAAGCCGTTACATATAGGGTGTATTTTTAATCTTAGTATTTAGGAACACTTAATTAATTTTGTGAATTTTATTTTCGTTTAGATAGGTTTGACTTCTCAGACCACTTGCATTTTTTTTCTTTATTTCTTACGCATTTCTCTACATAGTTACACCACATTATTTACTCAAGTGGTTACATAAATAACTTTAAAAAAAAACTGAACAATATTGCTATAGAAATTTAAAAAAAAGAATAAAATTTCATTAAATGAGTTATCATGTCGACCAATGTCGATGATGTCGAATGTGTTGTGTATTTAATAAATATTTAAAATATAATGTCACAAGTGCTTTCGCATAGAGACACAATAATCTGTATATGCTTTAAACACCCCAATATAAAAAAATCACAGCCATAAAACTGCGCATGGGCACAATAAAAATCATTTCAGAGTCATCCGACCAATAGGGCGCTCTCCCCACCGGCATTACTTAGGGCAGTGAAATTCGCCGACTCCTTAGAGGGGTGACAAAGGGGCTTGAGGGGGACAGAGGGGGGCAACAACCCTTAATGGCTGTATCGCGTGACGAAGTTTCGGCACTGACCTGAGTTCGCATGTGAAAGTGAAAATATTTGTATAGAGCTGTAGTTTTGGTGCTTTCTTGTGCTTTTCTAGATGTCTTCGTAAATCTGATGTTTTTGTGTAAAAATCACTTTATATTTGTAAATAAGCTCATCATTCGTATGTCTTTTCTATAGATGCTTTAGATGTTAGCCCTTTCTATATGTTTTTTACGTAACTTTTTGGTAAACGGTTGGCACAACTATGTACTCTTTATGTGTTTGTTTTTGCAATAACAATACCTGCTTCAGTTTTTATTTCTTCTTTAATTATTTGTTTGACTGTGTTACATAGTCTATTAAACTGCGCTAAAATAATAATATAATAGATAGTCGTGTCGTACATAACTTATATATAATTATTATTTAATAAACCTTATAGAAATATCATTGTCACAAAATCTTAAAAATTAAACAGATCTTGTTATATTTACCGAAAATCGTCACAGCCGACGATAATTTCATTCCGAAGTGGTAATAACAGCTCTATGTCGTTCCTTGGTATTTCACCCCGCCACGGAAAATTTTATTATAACCAAATTGTGAGCAATATTTTCGTAAATATTTTGAAATGAAACTTGTTTGTGTACCGCTACGTTTCCCAAACAGACATACCTACTCGTAAATACTAACCGCATTCTGAATAGATAGTCTTTACATAGGAATATAATATAGGATATATAGCTTTCTTTTGATGGAATACCTTACATGATAGATCTTTTTCTCTAAAACAATTTATATGTAATACTTACTTACCTACTCCGATGGCTTAGCGACACAAGGTGACGTCATCACTGCTCCCTGTTTTGCGCAATCTCTTGCCAGTCGCTGGTTTCCAGGAGCTCATGTAGGTCCTTGGCGACTTTGTCCATCCAGCGGTACTAAAATAATTATAATTTATATTATATAAAACGAATAGTTTTTCTTATATTTTATAATTTATATGTATTGGATTCATTCGCCAGATTATGAAGAAAAAGCTTTGTACTTTTGCCTTTTTAAGCATTGTGCGCATTGTGAGTGATTTGGCTTACTTAAAGTTCATTATGGAGTAGGAGTGAAAAAAGATAATATTGATGTACGAGTTATAAGCGTCAAATATATTAACTTGATCACCCATCCGATGACACGACATAATTAGCAAGTTGCTTAACTTTCAAGAATACAGCCCGAACGTTCAAGCAGCTACGAGCTGCTATGCATTTAATAAATAAAAAATAAATTTTATGTATTTTTTATTTTTATTATTTTTTATAAGTATTCTTATTTATTTATTTACTAAATATTTTTATTATTTATTAGCGGGAAGCCGCTAGATGCGAGCAGCAAAAGCCAGTCGTTGTGGAGATCCTTTGCCCAGCAGTGGACGTCTTATGGCTGAGATGATGATGATGATTAATATACCTAGTAGGTACCTACTGAAATGTTTTTTGCAGTTTCAGTACAGTTCAAAAGATTAATATCTAGACAGACGGCCGCTATGTTTTTACATAAACACCTATTATAATCCCATTTACTTTCATCAATTAAACAACCATTTGAAGATATAGCGCGCTGCTCTATGTTCCGGCTCTATCAATCATTTCACATATAATTTTGTCTATGCCAATGTTCAACAATTTCGTTGCTAGTAATTTTTTTCGATTATGTTTGACCTAACCTGGTTTAAAATATGATTACTGCCATTGTCATTCGGCTGCCCTGTTCCCAATTTTATCTGGATTCCAAATCCAAATTCCAAAATATCTTTATCATGTATCTTTTAGGTATAGGTCGCGTCAAACTTCTAGTCCGCTCTGAAGTTGCTTCGTTGCGCAGCCGGCAGTCAGGCCCTACCGCTCGTCCTCGCCTTCACCCTACTGACGCCTATTTTTTACTACTGCGACGCGAATCGCGCCAACTTCAGAGGGGACTAGAAGTTTGGCGCGACCTATACCTATCTTTCTTGTCTGTCAGACGTCATCTCAACAGTAACTCCTTTCTTTGTCATATTATCTTTACATATAATAATCTTTCTGTACGTGTGTTTGTCACCTAACTCCTCATAAACGGCTGAACCGATTTGGATTAAATTTTGTGTGTATATTTCAATGGGTTCCTGGATGGTTTAAAAACATAATTGGACCCAGTAGGTAACGCTGCAATAGGGGTCCGTCATGAGATACGGGTGTTCTCAAGCGGACGAAGTCGCGTGCGAGCTACTACTATATTATAAAAACGAGTGCTTTAGCTACTTACCTTGGGATCAGAACATATATGTGATGTTGTCTAATTTTTTTTTTATTATCACAGACTGTGATAATAAAAAAAATATATTATCATTTTAGAGTGACGGTAGTTGTTGACATTGAATGGGCGCCTTTGGCTTTCAAAGTAAAAAGTGTTGAATAATTTCAGCGGGCTGGTTAGAACCACAATAGCTCAATTGGAAGAGCACCTGACCCGGTATGTCAGAAGGGTGCAGGTTCAAATCCTGCTCGTGGAAGTTTTTTCAACATTTGTGTTCATGTTTACTGTTTTATATAGGTATTTATAATATGGTAAGTATATAATCATCATCATCATCTTCATACTAAAGTTTGGAGATAAGAATACAAAATTTTCTGTGATCCCATATAGCTTTTATCACTTTCATATATTTACATCGAGCTCCTTGGCGTAGTGGACCCGTCCCGCGCTGTAGGTATAATTAGCGGGCCACCTTACGTACGACCGTGCGTACATATGGCGAGCGAGGGTTTAACGCGCCCGGTCTGTGAGTGCTGAGGTTAAGCAACTTTCGCAAAGGCCGGTCATCGGATGGGTGACCAAAACTTTATCATCTCGAACTCCTCCGTGCTTCGGAAGGCATGTTAAGCCGTTGGTCCCGGCTGCATTAGCAGTCGTTAACAACCACCAACCCGCACTGGGCCCGCGTGGTGGTTTTCGGCTCGTTCTTCCTATCCATCCATAGGGAAGGCTCGTGCCCCAGCAGTGGGGTCATATAAATAAGCTGATGATGATGATGATGATGACGATATTTACATACATATTTATTGTGGATATAATAACTAAAGTAATTTTCTTTTCGTTTTATATTTTCAACATTCAAACTTATATAAAGTAAATTGTAAAAATCGTTTGATTAACGTCAAAATATTTTTTAAGGAAAAAAAGTTACGTGATATTTCTTAATATTAATATCTGTTATAGAACACTAATATCCCATTATTTATAAACAAAACCAGCTATGTTTGCCGTACGTAACAGTAATTAATATGTTGTAGGTAACACTTTTTTATGCAAATGTAGCTTGAACAAAAAAGTGACACTTAATACAAATTATGAATACAAATATCTTATTGCTGAATCGGTAGAGTTATTCATATATGCTAGTGTTCGCCCAGTGGTCGAAATTCAACAGTAATTCACAAAATATACACTAATTTTATATTTCAGGATTCTTTCTCCATATAAATTTTAACTTTGCCAAATATCACAATCATCCGTGCGTGCGCGCGATATGCTATAATCCTAAATAATATTATAAATGCGAAAGTAAGTTTGTTTGTTTGTTCGTTTGTTTGTTTGTTGTTTGTTACGCTTTCACGCGTAAACTATTCAACCAATCATCATAAAATTTTGTACACATATTCTCAAGAGTATTATCAAAGACATAGGATACTTATTATTAAAAAAAGGGAATTTGTTTGTTTGATGCGCTTTCACGCGTACACTATTTAACGATTTGTTTGTCTTGCTGTCATAGAAACTGGCAAAACGGTAAGAAGACCGCCGGGTCAATTAGTAATATATAAATTTGACTGGTTAAACCACCGAGCACATACCCAAATATTTCAAGTTCGATTCCCAGTGTGGTTCATGTTTTGTACTAGGTTTGGTTGGTGGTGGACCCTGTTTTAAGTCCACCTGTATAGCTACCATCATCGTATCTAAATCACATGTCACATAATATATGACATAACTCATGAGACAATTGACCGTTATTGTATCGTTTCAATCGATTTCTTAAGCAATCTGACAGATTTATAACCCATTTAGCAGCTATTAAAGGCTCCACGATCAGAAACAACCTTACTGTATGAAATTTGCTGATCTTTAATATTTGTAAAAATATTATGATCGGATGTTAGTGACGGTAGTTGTTGATATTGAATGGGCAAAGGCGCCAGCTTTCAAAGTAAAAAGTGTTGAATAATTTCGGCGGGCAGGTTAGAACCACGATAGCTCAATTGGAAGAGCACCTGACCCGGTATGTCAGAAGGGTGCAGGTTCAAATCCTGCTCGTGGAAATTTTTTCAACATTTGTGTTTTAGTATTTTAATGAATGGTAAATATGGAGTATTTTATTTATAACCGGCTGTGCTTGCAAAGTTTTGAGCAGTCAAATCACTGTCAATGCAACAAGAAAATTTATTAAAACACACAATTTCAAAGTACTTTAGTATTTTAAAAGTAAAATACCTACCTACTTCAATTACAACATCCCCGCAAGAAAGTGTTTCCGCTCTAAAAAAAAAACAATTACTTACTTAAAACAATATAATTTCAAACATTTACATATTTCAACCCCTATGACATAGATATAGCAACCCCTAGGGGCGCAGCCTTAGATAATATATTTTAACGACATATTAAAGTAATTTATGTGCGGAGAGGCTCAACTGTAATGAGTTTATGCTAATCTCCACGAAATGACACCACGTACCGAGTTGTATTAAAATATACACAAACTACTGATGATGAATCGTTCTATTTTCGCAATTTGTTATCACTAAAGAATGTAAAAAGTGACAGGTGCGGTGTGCTATTACTTTAATTATGTAAGCAGAAGCCAAAAGTAGATGAATTACTTTGTAAACTGCAGTAATGGGTAGGATTATTAAGTGCACTTAAATTGATGGCGTCGGTATAGGTTGGGAGCGATGCTCCAGGTATGTATGTTATATGTGATAAAAACGTGTATGTCCAACTCGTCAATGTCACAAAATATGGAGAGCCAGAAGGCAAGCTTAAGGGTGCGCCGATCAAAAAAAGCCAAAAGTGTAGTCACGGTTAAGTTGATATATGATGAAAAAACTATCGTATTACATAAACAAAATATATATTTAGTGTCAAAGGGAACGTATTTACAATTAGTCCGACCCATAAATTCATAACACACTATAGTTTTTTCTACAATATCATTTAAAGTTGGGCAAAAATCATGGAAACGAGTGGCGCTGTTTAGTTGATATATTATAGTTTATCTAAACTATTATACCTCTTATTTTGTATAAACAATCACCAATGTCTTAACTACAAATCGTCCGACTCTTTATTTATTAGCTCATTTTTGTGTCCCCACTGCTGGGGCACGAGCCTTCCCTATGGATGGATAGGGTGAGTGGGCCATAAACCACCACGCTGGCCCAGTGCTGATTGGTGGTTGTTAACGACTGCTAATGCAGCCGGGACCAATGGCTTTACGTGCCTTCCGAAGCACAGAGAAGCTCGAGATGATACATTTTTGGTCACCCATCCGATAACCAGTCTTTGCGAAAGTTGCTTATGCTCAGCACTCGCAGCCAAAGCGCCATCGAGCTCATCGACGAAGAATAATAATAATTATTTAAAATAAATGTATATATTTGTTTATGACATCAACAGTTAATATTTCTTAATTAATCTAAATGACTTTGACCTATTATTAAAAATTATTTCTTTATTCATCTATTTATTTCAAAGGTAAAAATAATAATAATACCTAAATTATAAAATACTAGCTGTGCCCTGCGGTTTCACCCGCGTTAATTAGCGACTGTTCCACTCCTATTAGTCATAGCGTAATGTAATATAGCCTATAGCCTTCCTCAATAAATGTACTATTCAACACAAAAAGAATTTTTCAATTCGAACCAGTAGTTCCTGAGATTAGCGCGTTCAAACAAACAAACAAACAAACAAACAAACAAACTCTTCAGCTTTATAATATTAGTATAGATACCTAAACCTAAACATAATTATTATTATACCTACCTTAGCTCATTATACTTTCTAACTGTCTGTATAAGTTGTATAGTGAGTTGCTAACTATTAATAACACTATTTATAACTTCAACGAGGTATAAATATAATTGTGTCTATATCGTGAAAAATTGCGCGCGCGCCAGACAGCCCTGTGATAAATGCGCGGCGGGTGATGCTATTTAAATAATTAAATTAGGGTTGAAAACTAGCAGATTAATCATTCTATGACTGACTTTCTGTATTGGAGATATTACTTTTTAATAATCGAAATGATTTTTGTTATTTGGAAGACAATTTAAAGGAATTATTTTGTCGATATTTAGGTAAAAACTGAACTAAATTTTAAAAATTGTCAAAAAATTTCTTGTGGTTGAAGAATATGAGTTGGATACAACTGGAGATCTAGCGAGAAGATTATCTCTTTGTTCTAGAAATCTCTTTTTGTATACACAATAATATGCTAAGAGTGCCTCTGATTTCGATCCTCGTATGATGCTTGCACTAAGGCAACCGTTAAGTAATTGACTAAAATTGAAAAACAATTAGAATTTTTACAAACACTTCCGGTTATGCAACAGCAAAAGTCGTATCAAAATGTATAGGTATGTTCTTGTCGATAAATAGCTCATAATAGCTTGTAATCGACCTGTATTTTGCAGGCGATTAAGGATGCGCCGACCAAAAAAGCCAAAAGTGTAGACACTAAGTTGATGAAAATATATAGGTATTCAGTATCAAAGGGCACGTGTTTACCATTATCCGACCCATAAATTCATAACACACTATAAGTTTTTCTACAATATCAATTTTAAACTTCGGCAAAAATCATGAAAACGAGTGGAGGCGTTTAGTTGATGGCTTATAGTATATCTAAATTGTTATACCTCTAATTATGTCTAAACAATCACCAATGTCATTACTACAAATCGTCCGTCTCACATTTTCGATTTCATCCTCATCATCTGATGATGATGAAATCTGATGAGATGATGAGATGATCTCAGCCAGAAAGACGCCCACAGCTGGACAAAGGCCTCCCTCAAGGGTAAATAATTTTGAGGGGAATTTGCCATAATCGCCCCGCTTGACAGGCGGGTTGGCGATCGCAGTAAGGTGAGAATAATCACAGAGAGACGCTGCTGCCCATCCTCTGGAATGGTCCCATAGTCGCCTTTTACGACACCCACGGGAAGAGATGGGGTGGTGCAATTCTTTACCCACGGCACCACACATTTTCGATTTATCGAGCGGTTTTTTAAATAATTATTTTTCAAATTACCTAACACGTTAAATTCTCCATACAAAATTAGTATGGCTGCGTGGCATCAAATAAATATGGACGAAGACATTTCAAATAAAATATATGACACTTGTCACTTACAGACGGCGCACCCTTATGCCAATACCTACCGAATATTACCGATTACCGCCTTTGCCAGTGGGGGCAGTATACAATAGGTATTGGCCAGCTACAACTTATTGGTTTGTTAAACATTTCTGTAAGTAGGTACCTACTTAAGGCGAAGGGTAAGGCACACTAGCGCCGCTAATGGATTTAATTTGATAACTGCTAAACTGGATTTATTTTCAAACACTGCGGACCTTCCGACACTAGACAAACATCTATTATTTAATAATTGTGCACTACTTTTAGTATTGTTTTTGTATTCATTCGTTAACACTAACAGTGGCCATTGTTTGTGAATAAATGCGATAGCCCGTTTTGTGAATAAACCACGCAACAAAAAGTAGTGCACAATTATTCATCATCATCATCATCATCATCAGCTCATTTTTATGTCCCCACTGCTGGGGCACGAGCCTTCCCTATGGATGGATAGGGAGAACGGGCCATTAACCACCACGCGGGCCCAGTGCGGATTGGTGGTTGTTAACGACTGCTGATGCAGCCGGGACCAACGGCTTTACGTGCCTTCCGAAGCACGGAGGAGCTCGAGATGATACATTTTTGGTCACCCATCCGATGACCGGCCTTTGCGAAAGTTGCTTAACCTCAGCACTCGACCGGGCGCGTTAACCACTGCGCCATCGAGCTCCTTTATCGAGCTATCCGAGCACAATTATTAAAAAAATACTATGGACGCTTTCCTGTTGTCGGACGGTACGCAATGTTTAAAAAAAGATCCGGTCCGTTAGTAATTATCAAATTATCAATTGGTGGCGCTAGTGTGCCTTACCCTTCGCCTTAATATACCATTGTATTTTGTTTGAGTGATGTTCTATCAGATATTTATAGTAGTTATGGCATCAATTTTCCGGTGCAGTCTTATCCGTTTACAGGCAATTATGAGATGCAGCAAGCCATAACGAGGATGCCCTAGTAACTCACTTAGATATATCTGCGAGTAGATAGCTCAGTTTTCACTTAGGCTTATAAACATTGGACGTGTTATACGTTCACTGGATGTGGTATTGTTCTCTGACAACCAATCATTAAATATAACAATTGAGTTCATAACTGTTAGAATTGCAAAGAGTTGTAAGTTTTCAATCCTCTTCTTAAACGGGTAAGGACATTCATCTCACCTGATGTTTAGTAATGATGAGGCCAATGGTGGAAGCGCACTTAACCCGGGATCCTTAGCTACTGAGGCAGTGGTTATCTTATCTCTAGCTGCCGGAACACAACAATGCCCTACCACCAACCAAACCGAGTACACAAATGTACCCCCCACTAGAAATCGAACTCAGTACCTCTGGGTTTGGGACCGAGGGTTTTAACTACTAAAAGAATAGGCTAGCAGTATTTTTATTGGTACATCAGACTTCACACAAATTTCCTCAAAAGACTTTGAACTTTAATTCTCACACAAGTTATTGTTTTCTAAAGTTTACGCGAACACTACACATTTAAATGAAACAACTTTTACGGATCTACACGCGTTTGTTTTACACATTACTTTTTAATGTTTATCCTGACGTTTCGAACCTTTTGCAGGGTCCGTGGTCACAGGGAGACTGACTGACCTGAGTAGATCCGTAAAAGTTGTTTCGTTCTCACACAAGGTTGAACATTTATTGAAGAGATTTGACAGTATTAGATAGTCTGATGTGCAGACGTCTGTATGTAATTGCATACAAAACAAATATAATTTGCTTGATCTTCATTTTTTTTGTAAATGTTCTTTAAAATCCTTGTTGACACATCCAGTTGCAACGAATGTAGAGTTAATTCTCAGGTAGAAAACGGTGAAATTGTATAAATATAATAATAGTTTTCACTGCTTTTTACGCTTGGGGACTTAACGGTGTTCAAGCAAGGGGGAATAAAGGATTCTAATCAAATATTAAACAGTAACATGGTTTATGTTGGAAAGTATAAGCATTTGACTTTAACAACTATGTTATGGCGACATATAAGACTGTTTATAAAGTTTTTGTTGTGTTCCGGCAGCTAGAGATAAGATAGCCATTGCCTCAATAGTTGAGGTTTCCGAGTAAAGTGCCCTTCCACCTTCGGTCTTAATCATCACTTAACATCAGGTGAGATGAAAAACAAGTGCTTACCTGTAAGAAAGATAATAATAATAAAGACAGTCATGTATTTAATCGTAGACCACAATATGTTTATATGCTGACGACGATTTCTTTTAAGAAACAAAATTTTATGAATTGAAATGAGAAATTAAATTTAATGAGATTTATTTCCTAGAAGTTAGTAAATATAATGTTTTAACAACACTTAGACAAGTGTCAAAACGTTAGTAGAATAGAAATTACTAATGTATTTTATCAAAAAATCTGCAACTTACTTTTCAAACAGACATATGTTGAATGATGAATGTTTTACACAATATAATAGATTTATAATTAGTCGCATTGCTAAATAATTATTGTATGTTGATGTATGACCGTTATTTTCCATACTTTCTATCTTAATTACTGCGAGCGGTAACTATCAATGTAAAAAAACTATGAAAGTGGACGCGAGAGGATAAAAAAACAACAATTACTCGATATTACGATCGAGAACAGAAACAAACGATGCATATAACGATTGAGTGTGAGTTACCAGTTAACTTAACGATGATTCAGACATTCACGAAGATTGAGGAGCTCGGCGTCTACCACATTCGATCGTGTAAGTTCAAAGGCATTTTTCATTTAAAAAAAACGGTATCCTATACTAACTTTGTGCCTTCCCAAGCACGGTCGAGATGATAATTATTTTGGTCCTGACTGTCTAAGCAGTCGTTAACAACCACCGCACCGCACTGGGCCCGCGTGGTGGTTTTTGGCGAGTTCTCCCTGCGGTTTCCATCCATGGGGAAGCCTCGTGTACCTGCAGTGGAGACATAAAATGAAATAGTGACGATGATGATGATAAGGGGAAATAGAGAGATCTTGACAACTAATGCAATACATTAAAAAAAGCGGTTTTTTTATATTAAAAGGAGGCAAACGAACAGGCAGGTCACCAGATGGGAAGTAATCGCAGATGCGTGGCCGGCCTTGAGGAAGGAGTTGGATCTTGAGGAGCAAGTAGTTATTGGGAGGGGGGAGGGGTGAGAGATGGGCCTCAGGTACTATCACTCACCAGACGAAACACAACAGCAACGAGCGCCATTGTTTCACGCTGATATTCTGTGAGAGTGTGGTATTACGCCGGGCGAGCCGGCCCATTTCGTGCTGCAACGCAGCGTGGCTCTACCACTCAGATTGTGTCACTCATTTAGCACCACCCAGGGGACACATGTAAGGTCTCAAGGGTAAACCTACGGACGAGAGTAACTTTAACCGCCAAAAGTTTTTTAATAAGATTTAATTCGATTTGAAAGTTGCCATAGTGCACTTTAAACTATGTTTCAGAGGTTTACGAGGATTGAGAACCTTGGTAGCGCAGCGGCTAGCCGGGTATCGATCGCGCAATTTAAGCAAATTGTCATAATGGCTTGCCACAGAATGGGTCACCGGGTATTTTCGTTCTCAAGCTTTTTCTTGCTTCGGGGGCACGTTAAACCGATAGTACTACTCTTAGTTGCTGTCTTAAGCTAGCAGTCTCTAAATGTCAACCCGCATTGGTTACTTGAAACCTGAACAACACTTTTTTTACTAATCTAAAGTCGCATTTAATTTTACATAGGTAGTATTTCATCCATGTGACATAAATAGCCCGGTGAAGCTGAAAATGCCGTTTAAGCCAATCAGCAAAATCTTTAACAGCATGAAGTTTTGTGTTGATCTCCAAACTTCAGTATAAAGATAACAGTTTCCCTTTACATGGTCAATGCATGTATGGTCGCAGGGAGACTGAGGCGCTGGCCGTCTCATAATTAATTAATCTCATAATCTTAACTTGCATCCTACCTACCGTCTATTATTATTACCGGTTCCGTTCCGTTCAAAAGGAAGACCAATAGATACTGAAACAACATCTTGCGTGCAACGAAACGCACCCCATAAACATAAACTTAAGACTGTGAATTTTTACTTTTATTTTTAAGTGTTAATTACTTATCACTTTAATTATCACTTAAGCTGAATTAAATATTTATATAAAATACAGTGAAAAAATTAAACGCTCACCCGACCCAGCCAGGAATCGAACCTGGGTCTTCCGCAATCCGGGCGGCTGCACTAACCGTTATGCTACCGGGAAGGCTGACGCCAGCGCTGAACACTGTGCATATTATGATAACGCCTCGGTGGCCTCACTGGCACAGTGGCAGAGCGCTCGGCCCTATACCCGAAAGTCTCGGATTCAATACCCAGGTCGGGCAAAGAGTTCTTCGGATTTGTGATCACCAGCTCGCATTTGGCAAGCGTGGTGATCAATTGTAGTGATGACTTGATTTCAATGATGGAGGCCTTTGCCCAGCAGTGGGACAGTTATAGGCTATTAACTTACTTACTACTTACTATGATGATACTCTTTTTTTTTAAATACAAACACCGTTTATAGTGCAATATTCATAAACATTTCTTTAACCGAATCGCTTTAAATTCATGCTCGTTTTAGGAGAGTTTATGTGTTTTGCTCTACGATTGTTGTGTTCGTTAACCTACGCATTTCCTTATATATACTCTTATAAATTATTAATACGCATCTATTGACTTATTATACCCATGAACTACCGTAACAATAAAAAATGTGTATCAATATTCATAATCAGTTTATCGTCAATGTTTGTTAAGGCTTGGTTGATTAGTTTTTGTTTAACAGTATTCCTGTGAATACTAATAAACTTACACACAGCAGGTTTTTTATTATTATGATCGCTTATTTCAATCCTTAAGTTGATTTAAAAGTGCTTACGATAGACTATACGGTGTTAGTAAAATGGGCAGTTACATACAATATTGAGAGCACTATAAGTATATTAGAACTCAATACTCAATAATTAAGTGCTAATTGCTACACTTAAGCTCATAAATATTTAATAATATTATGAATTAAGCAGTGGCGTAAATGGTTTTTTTTTCAAAAATATTTTTGTATGTGTACATTACAGTTTTTTTATATCGACTTTTCATTTGCATCCTCATAGTATTACAGGCTACTAAATAATATTGTATTTAATTTGCTCATACGCATTGTTAATCTAAATTATTGTCACCCATCGCCCAACTAAACGAAGCATTAATTATCATACCGTAGATTATATCATTAATGGTGTTACAACCAATAAAAAGGTCGATCGAACGCCCATTAAATCCCCGGTCGAATAAACCATCGCTATGTTCCGGTCCGTAAGGCTCGAGCTGCGCGCGCGACTGTCGATCACAATCGGCCGCATTCAAATGAGCTACGAATTTATGACTCCAAGCCAGATGAGTGAGACATTCCGGTGTAGAGTTGTAACGTGTAGAATGGACTTGGTAAATTTCCTTATTTTTTTCAGCTGTCTTACTGCTGGGCAAAGGTTTACCCGAGTCTTTCCACTTGTCTCTTCCCGTAGGAGCCCTCGCCCACGTCCGATAATCGGTGATTAATTTTTTAGTCGGTGAAAATGAAACGTATCCTACAAAAAGGTTACAAAATCGGTACTGAAACCTCGGAGAAAAGATCGGTCCAATTATCGGTCCTAAAAAAGTCTGTCGTGGGCGGGAGCCGTATAGCTTTGAAAGATTACTGATGTGAACCTTTACTTCACACAAATGCAGCACTACATTAACTTTCCGTATGAATGGAATATGTAACAAAGCTACTACGACTTAGATTTTAACGTTCAAATAATCTTTCTTTTCAGTAAATTTTTAAGAAAAAGGTTTTAATTTTATCCATCTTTCTACCTAAGCCTATATATGGTTAACTTTGCAGATGACGCCAATGAGAATGAAGTTCGCCTTCTTTCAGCAGCAGCATCAGCATCAGCTCATTTTTATTTCCCCACTGCTGGGGCACGAGCCTTCCCTATGGATGGATAGGGAAAACGGGCCATAAACCACCACGCGGGCCCAGTGCGGATTGGTGGTTGTTAACGACTGCATGCTAATGCAGCCGGGACCAACGGCTTTACGTGCCTTCCGAAGCACGGAGGAGCTCGAGATGATAAATTTTTGGTCACCCATCCGATGACCGGCCTTTGCGAATGTTGCTTAACCTCAGCACTCGCAGACCGGGCGCGTTAACCACTGCGCCATCGCCTTCTTTACTGCCATTTTATTCTGCTCGATTTCGAACTTGCTACTGTTTTTTATTGTTTTTACATAAGTTCGAAATCGAGCAGAATAAAATTATGCTCTTTCTGTACATTCCTACTCTATGTCCACTTACAGTTGTTTCCAATCCCATATTTAACAGGTAGCCTTACCAACATTGTCACTGATAACAGGCATTAAACATCCCGACCGGAGTTCGAGTAAAATTAATGACATTTCGAAATGCATGTGCTTTACTCCAATGAAAATATGGATGCCGTGTGCAATTGGTACTGAGGTTTTGTAGTTATTATATTCGTATAGGCATTATGAAATTGTAGGAGAACGGGCCATAACCACCACGCGGGTCCAGTGCGAATTGGTAGTTGTTAACGACTGCTTATGCAGCCGGGACCAACGGCTTCCGAAACACAAGGAGCTCGAGATGATAAGTTTTTGGTCACTCATCCAATGACCGGTCTTTGCGAAAGTTGCTTAATCTTAGCAATCGCAGACCGGGTACATTAACCACTGCGCCATCGAACTCCTCTTATCCATAAACTTAGTATGTAACGGTAACGTCGGACGTCGTAATCGTCAGCAGTGACAATTACAAACAAATGTCATTAAAACAATCAAATGTGAAATGCTATAAACAATTGTCATTAAAGAAAAAGCAAAAGAAAGGACATTCCAATAATGAGTTGGTACGTGGTTAGCGTACGGTACAGTCACACACATAATAAAAAAAAGACTAGTATCTCACGACCGACGACGGCGCGGCGTGTTGGTGACAAAACGTTTTTACGCCTCAGCTTGCACGCCTTTTTGCCCTCTCCGCTCGCCTTATAAACCTTTAATTAAGTTTTAATTTTATCTCGCGGCTCCCGTTGTTTAATTGAGTGTATTTTCGGTTGAAATCCATCTTGTGGCCAGTTAAAAGAAATATGGTTTTGTATTTTTAAAGGCACCGTGTCGTCTTTTGTTTTTCTTTACAGCATCGGGTATCGGGCTGTGTGGAAAGGCTGTACACGAAATTAATTAAAAATATTTTAATTAGATGTGCTCCTTTTGTTTTTGATGACGAATCTCTTTGGTGTGTATGTAAATTTGTATATGAAATTGCTTTACCATCTTAAAAGTGAATGTTGTTTGCTTATACATATTTTAATCGCCTATGTTGACTAGTCCAACGGCCTTAGACCCAGAGGTTCAATTCCCAGGGGTACATGTTCGTATACTCGGTTTGGTTGTTGGTCTTTTGTTGGTTTGTCCGCCTGGCTAGCTACCATCATCTGATCTAAATATGTCGCCGTAACATCAATATTAGCAGCATTGTTGTGTTCCGGCAGCTAGAGATAAGATAGCCAGTGTCTTAGAGATAGTAGTTGAGGATTCCGGGTGAAGTACACTTCCACCTTCATCATCACTTAAGCATCAGGGGTGATGAAATCCAAGTGCTTTCACGTAAATAAAAAAAATAAAAATCATATAACAACGATGTCTATTTTTGCTAATAGGACCAAGTGACAGGTACGTGGTCATCATTGACAATGAGCCTTTTGACAAAATGTCAAAATGGTACAGCAATCTCATGGTCGACTGTAAACACATATAACTGACGAATAGATAAAGCGTTGACATAAACGGTTTTTTTTAGAGAGTTTGCAGATTGTCTCTGGTCATGTTCAGCTTCACCGGCCTTTTTGGGGGCGGCGAGAAACTTAAAGGGTTCCTCAAGCTGCGTACATTTTGGTCATTGATGTTTTGTATGGAACAGCCGAATTTTATTTTCGAGTTGGGAGTTGGTCCGATAGTAAGAGTTGTTCGTTTGTATCGCGGGAGTCATCTCAGAAGGTTTGGACGGTGATAAAAAAGTCAACCTGTATAGAGGTTGTATTACAAAATTTTTATATCCCTACTAATATTATAAATGTGAATGTGAGTTTGTTTGTTACGCTTTCACGCAGAAACTACTCAACCGATCATCATTAAACTTTGTACACATATTCTCAAAGTTATTGGGAAGGATATAGGATACTTTTTATTAAAAAAGTGAGTTTATTTTTTGTTTGTTTGTTTGATACGCTTTCATGCGTAAATATTTAACGATTTGTTTGTTTTGTTGTCATAGAAACTGTCAAAGCGGTACGAAGTCCGCCGGGTCAGCTGGTACATAATATTTTCGTAAAGTTCTCTACCTAAGCAAGTATTGGAGCCGGCGCGCCAATGTATTCTCGACATAATTGCTTAATTATGTTTCGCTACAGTTTTAATTTAAAAAAAGTATCCCTGAATAAATATTTTTTTCGATAATTACTTTAAGGCAGTCCACTCATTATACTATGGAGAGTTAAAAGATAATTTTCGTACGGTGCTCGCTTGATATAATTATCTGCAACATCGTATGATAATAAAATGTTTGTTTTGTGCAATTACAAATTATAATAGGTCATATCGCATCCATCTTGCGAAACACAGGCGTCATTTTAGGAACCAATTTATATGGAAAATATTACCTATCAATTAATTTCTGTACCTAATTATTGTAATTTCGTTTTCATTGTTTGTTTACTCTGTGAATTGGTGTTGAATGAAGTCTAGAAATATAATGTTAGACAAAACTGGATGGAGATCCTTGAGGGTCACCTTTGTCCAGCAGTGAACGTCTTTTGGCTGAGATGATGGTAATAATGATTATGATAAGACCAACTACCTTATAATCAACGACAAATAATTTTTTATACAAATAACCATTGGTACTCCAACAAAAGATATACTTAATACAGATAGCGCGAACGAGTAATACTTTTGGAAATCAATTGTATACATTATATTATGCAAGTCGCTCGAAGAGCTCGATGGCGCAGTGGTTAACGCGCCCGGTCTTCGAGTGCTGAGGTTAAGCAACTTTCGCAAAGGCCGGTCATCGGATGGGTGACCAAAAACATATCATCTCGAGCTCCTCCGTGTTTCGGAAGGCACGTAAAGCCGTTGGTCCCGGCTGCATTAACAGTCGTTAATAACCACCAATCCGCACTCGGCCCGCATGGTGGTTTATGGCCCGTTCTCCCTATCCATTCATAGGGAAGGCTCGTGCCCCATCAGTGGGGACATAGAAATGAGCTGATGATGACGATGATACAAGTCGCTACTCCATAAGGGGTCTTCAGTCGCGCGTTTTTTAAATAATTGATATTACACTCTTTAACCATTCGGTTTACGAATTATATCCGCGCTATTAACAAATTAATGTTAGTTGTGGTAACTTAGCCATAAAGCTTATAAACGCTTGCTTCACGTCATTAGTCTTACTGAGCTATAGGGATTGAACCACGATCTCTCGCCTTCAACCCGACCATTTACACTTTCAAAACTTATTTTTAATGTGTAACATCTTTCCGCTCGCTCTCTATATAAGTAATTTGTGGGAGTGATTTCGTGAAATGGGACGGAAGTATATGTAACAGTGTAACAGGAAGTCGAGGAAGCGCGCATGCGCATGTCAAATGTCTTCTAATGAGTATTTACAGTTATAAAAAGATGTAATACCTGACCCATTTTTTCAGAATATAATGTTAAAATTGCTTATTACTAAGGTGAGATGTCAAATGTCACATATATTATGCGACTACTGTTAAGGAAGAGAATTTCAATATACCTATTATATTTTTTCCTAGTTGAAAAGAATTTTGTTTCGAACGTGCAGGTTGTAGACGGTTAAAAAGTTCATTTTAATGCGCAAGTATAATTATCACATTGACATAATTACCTGTAAAACTTAAAAATTCTCAACCTCATTACCTAATTAATTATTCCATTTTTATTTGACGCGAAGTGACAGGTGTCTCGAATTGTAAAAAAAATGTTAATTGCAAAAAAACACGACCATTCCCGAGCATGAATTTCATAATTAGCAATTAGGATTTGCCAACAGCACCGGGCTTTCGCCGCCATTTTCATGGAAACCGACAATGACCGGTTAAAGCCGGAAGTGACTGCCACCGTTAAGTACGACCAATTGTTTATTATAGCAAAGTATGTGGATCTTAGTGTTGCATTGTGCGCTTTTTTCTGTAACAATACCTTGTTACCGTTTGCGTAACTCTTGTGTGTTTTTTTATTATGGTACGGTTGGCCCGGCCAAAAGTTCAAGAAATTTTTTTTTGTTCACCGGTTTCAGACATAGAGCATCAATAGATAACTATACAATATATCATCATCATCATCATCAGCTCATTCAGCTTTCCCTATGGTATCCATCCATAGGGAGAACGGGCCATGAACCACCACGCGAGCCCAGCGGATTGGTGGGGAGCTAGAGATGATAAATTTTTGGTCACCAATCCGATGACCGGCCTTTGAAAGGTTGCTTAACCTCAGCACTCGCAGACCGGGCGCGTTAACCATCATTCCTCAATTGGTACTCCTAAAATATATACTGACCAGTTTTTTTTTAATATTTTTATTTTAGTTTAAATTATTATGAAATGCATGTTAACAAAAACTGTCTAGTGATAGTTTTTTCAAATAACCATCAACCATCTCACTATTTGATAAAGGACATTTCCTTCTATTTCTTTCGATTTGTAATAATTCATATATAATTACTAAGGAGAAAATTATTCACTCAACCTTACCAAGGAGTTACATAATACGCAAAAACTACCAAAAAGGAAGTTATACCGTCATCAATGGCGATCGTTTGTCGTAAATCGCTCGAGTGCGCGCGAATATTTCCATCAAACGCGAGCGATCGCAAATAAACGGGTACAATCAAGAGCAGAGAGATTTAAACAAGGCGGGCCGTGAGCGGGCGCACTATTTACGACACGTGCTCGTTAGGGCTGCTACATGACACTAAGTCAGTCGTTATAGATAAAATCGGAAGCAAGTCTTTTCGTCTGCTAGATTTGGTAGTCACAAATCACTATAGTTTTCACGCAAATACAGCCTAACAAATTTACTAAATTAAGTGTTGAAAATATTTTCCATGACCAAGAATGGAACCCACACCCCCTGACATACCGAGTTAGGTGAACTTACAATTATGCTATCGTGGATCTGTCCAACCCTTGCTTTTTAACACTATTTGCTATTACTTTGTAAGCCAAGCGACCCTTATTCAAAGTCAACAACTACGTCATCAACATCCAATACTTTTCCAACTTGTAATTTGTTCGTAGCAATATTTGCATAAAATTATGTTATGTACATTTATTTTATAAGCCAAGGTAATCATTTCTAATTAAAAATAGATAATAACCTATTTTTTTAAACATTGCTTTTACTTAATTTTTCTGTGTAAATTACCAAATTGCACTTACCTACATAGTTATCAAAAGTAAGCTTTCACGCCGCAAAACCGCTTAAGATTTGATCAGCTCACAGTCCACCAAGGCTAGCAACCCTAAACCGCCAGCAATCAATGAGGGCGATATTTTGACGTTTCATTATATCGACCGACATCTTCATATCTGGCCGCAGCTTATTTATGCACACGCTTGTACCCGCGGGCGGCGGGTGGTTGGTTCAGTGCGCCCTACGACAGTTCTTAGACGGTGATGTTTAAATAAACAATGGCGATGGATGCTCGTTTGGTTTGTGCGCAATTCTACATTACAATTGTAACTGCTATAGTTTTTTTTATGATAG
This sequence comes from Eudonia mercurella, assembly GCA_963082485.1. Classification (NCBI taxonomy): domain Eukaryota; kingdom Metazoa; phylum Arthropoda; class Insecta; order Lepidoptera; family Crambidae; genus Eudonia; species Eudonia mercurella. The sequence goes on from OY720042.1 coordinate 1,768,700, forward strand.
TGAGCCGGCAAACGAACTTGGAAAGTCTTAATGCTCAGCGCGTGTTTTGTTTTTCACGTTTGTAACGAAAAAGATAATTTATTTGTCACTTAGATTTATCAATGCTCAAGTTTTGTTTTGAAGGTTATGGCAAACAAAATTTTAAACTGGTATTTTTTTTTATAATATGGGTAGTAATTAGGACACAAATATGAAAATAATAATTAGTTTAGTTCAAAATAACTGCATAGTGCCACTGTTCATTATCAAGTGTTTATTCATGCTCAATTGAAACATCTGATTACCGACCACCAACATGGAATAGTAGTACTAGGTCAACAAATACAACATCATTACTGTCATTACCTTCACAACCGTCATTGTTAGTATTGTTGATACTATCCACTCCCAGCTGCATAATACCGCCATTAACGCTGACTTTTCTAAAGTATTTGACAAAGTCTGTCACAGAACATTGATAAATAAGCTGTTAAAGTATTAATGGTTAAAGACCGTTTCTATGGATGCAATTATGAATTATGAGAAGTTTACAGTCTGCAGTTATAAATAACTACATGTCACGTCACGTATCATCACGTATACCCCAGGGTTCCTACATTGAGTCATAGGTACAATTTGTTGTTAATCAATGAATATGTTATGATACGTAAATACGTTAACAGCTAAATCACAGATACATTAATTATCAATACATATTCAACACAATGAATTTCAGAAATATTTAATGAATAACAGTTAAGATTTCGCGCAATACTTTTATAAAAATTCACATAAAAAGAACAGTCAAAAATGACATCCGAATGGAAAATCGCAGCTGGCCAGTCTCACGCGCCATCGTTGATTGTAATCGATTAAATCGATTCCGATCGTAATTGATTGAGCGCACGAGTCGATTTGGTGAAAAAATTGGATACTACATCAGAAAAATTGGGTTCCGTGGACCGAAAAATTAATGGTATATTTTTCTTTCTTACAATAACTTTCTTGAAAGCGCAGTGTGGGCAGGCCTCCAACAAGGTGGACCGACGATCTGGTGAAGGTCGCGGGAAGCCGCTGGATGCGAGCAGCACAAAACCGGTCGTTGTGGAGATCCTTGGGGGAGGCCTTTGTCCAGCAGTGGACGTCTTTTGGCTGAGATGATGATGATGATGATGATGATAAGAAAGATGAGGCTGCCAAGGTTAGCGTCGTCATTGACCCTGTTTCCACATTTTCTGTAGCCGTACGTTAAGCCTGAAGAGACACACATTAATATAGACTTTGGATTTTTTTACGAAAAAGCTAATGACTGAATTTATAACAAATTATAATTTTTTAATTGACAATGTGGTCGTGTTTCACATCAGTCTGTGTTGTGATAAGCCTGTGGGTTCCAAGATTTATCTCGAGAAACCAAATAATACCGCTTAACTCTACTTTAGTCTCACGTTACAATTTCGTCAGAAATTCGTATTAGATTCCACAGATTGTGCACTTCTTTGTCGCACTACTAAAAGGTGGAATCCTCTTTCTTCACACTCGTAGCTTCCATCCTTCAACATGGGGTCCTCTCAAAGGAGTGTGAAGAAGCAACTTGCGGGTCGGCAAGTTTTTTTTTTACCCCGTAAATGGGGTAAAAAAAGTTAATTTTTTTTCCCGAGCGAAGCGCAGCGTAGCGAGGGCCAGACGCGGAAGGGGGGAGGGGCATAAGACTGCTGTTCAGAATTATATAAGTTGCAGACTGATTAAGAAATATTTGCTGACCATAAGTTGCTAGCTGTTTTAGCTAACCGATTACATTTTTTGCTAACAAAAATACGAATACTTTGTTAACCGTTTAAATAACACCCTTTGCCTAATAGTTAAAATAGTCACTCACTGTCTGATGTCTGATAGAACCCTAAAATCAGGTAAAATCTATTGGCATCGGCAGCTAACGATCGTCACTAATAGTCGAAAGTCATTTTATCGTGCGGCGGATCTACTAATTGTCTCGATATTGGTCAATAAAACTCTGCCTCACATTCGTATCACGAGAATTGGCGAATTGTAACGACAAGTGATTTAGCAGATAAAATAGTAACACGGCATGATGTACCTAGGTAAAAATGTTCGTTTAAATTATATTCAATACAAATCAAGGCTTAAAACATAATTCTCGTTAATGTTTTATACGCTATACGAGGTTTGAAAGTCGTCAGCAAAATATTTTGTACTGAAAAGAACCAGCAAAAACTTAGCTAGAGCCTTTTTAAATTCTATTTTACAGCAATGGCTTATTAGAAAATATCACCTTCTGATTAAAGAGTTTTATATTATAAATATATACCAGAAAAAGTATATGCTTTAATATTTAAATAGTTGTACAAAATCAAACAAAATTTTTGTTTGTTGTTCCGTTTGATAATGTCTTTGAGATATTATTATTAATTATGGTTGATTTCAAGGCTTCTTGACATTATAAAGAATATTCAACAAAAAATAAGTTCTTTGTAAAATTTTGCAGGTTAAGTTAAGTAGTTTTCGCAATTACCAAGTGGATAGCCAAATTAAAATATCTCGAGCACTTTGGTTATACGTGTCACGTCCTCGAGCTCTTCTCTGCTTTAAAAGACAACATAAGTCGTTAGTCCCGATTATTGTGCTATTCATGTAATAACGCCTGAGCCCAGCAGTGAGACGCTTAAAGGCTTACGAAATTTATCAATAACAATGTAAAAGTGTGGGGAACAACAGAACAAATCTCATTATACCGAAATACATCGATACGCCAATAAAATACACAGTAATGAGACCGATGGTTCCTTAAAAGAAATAAACAGTTGACAAGAGCGTTTAAGAGATATATCTCTAGAAAAAAAAGGGTAACAACCGCGAGTCGGGATCAGATAGGGGGTTGGTTTAATTGAGCTGGTGTGCCTTCTGATTTATGAGGTGGCCCCGCCAAAAGTTATTCTCATTTCGCGCCTGATGCTTCTGACGCATGCGCTGGTAGAATGTTCAGCGGGAATCTGGGTTTTTCTTTTGTTTTTTTTTCGTTCTTTTTATTTGAAAAGCGTTTCTACTCTATTATTGTAAATACTTTTTTAAACACACTTATAATTGGACACTGACTGTCTGATCTCCGTGTAGGTATAGATCACTGTGTCTAAACACTTTTTTATTTAACTTACGAGTACCAACAATTGGCGTGTTTGAGGTACGCTTACGAACAACTAAGCATCTACGTACATGTACTAATCCATTCACCCCTTCATTACTTCTTCTTAATATTTAGCAGAACATAAATTCTTGAAAAAAAATTAGTAAAAATACAACCTTCTTTACTTTCCCGTCAATAAAACCACAGATAGCGTGCACATACCACTGTGGAACTACAGAATTTGCCAGGGGCTTTGATTCTGCAATTTTAAATGTCCACAATGGTCTGATTCTAACAATTTTCCATTGACCAATTTAATATGAATAAGCTATTGTGACACTATCATCACCATCATCATCATCAGCCTATACTAGTGACACTATATTTGACGCTTTTAAATAACGTACAATCGTGCCCTTTTTATTGCATAAAATAAGTATTATTTAGTTAAAACTTTTCCTTCTTTTCAAAAAAGGTTTTAGTGTTATCGTTTATTCTGCTCGCTGGTCTCCGCAGCCGTGTGTTCAGCCCAAAGATCCTCACAACTGATACACTCCTGGTACTCCCAACCTCTTTTACAGTTTGTTTTATTATTCATTTTAATGTCGGTATATAAAATATAATTCCATCTCGATTGAATTTTCATCACCTCTGAGTGAGGCGCGATGATCCTACATCATTCGTACAGCCACCGAATGTGGTTTTATCTGTGTAATTATAATCGATTCAGTTAATGATACAACACTACGTTATTTTGTATCAGCACATCAAATTGGTTTCAGAAATTCGTTACAGATGTCTTGATTTATGTTTCAATGCAACTTGATTTAGAGTCAATCAAAAGATGCTATCTTATTAGTTATGAATTGATTTTGTATCTACTATTTGTAGAAGACCAATTTAAATTTTAGGCAGAAACACATATTAAATTGCAAGCTACTTGATTGGTTGTACAATTTGTTCTAATTTCAACTGGTCTGCTGCCACAGTCTCTAAACATACTTATGCTATAACCACAATTTTAACAGCATTTTGTTATACTCAGTCACTTAAAGGTAGTTTCTCAGTGGTTGGAGACTTCAGATGTACTTCTACCTGCGATCTTATTGTCGCTTACCATCATATAAGTTGAAAGTAAGTAAGTAAGTAAGTAAGTAAGTAAGTAAGTAAGTGAGCGGGTAAGTAAGTAAGTAAGTAAGTAAGTAAGTAAGTAAGTGAGTAAGTAAGTAAGTAATTAAGTAATTAAGTAACTTTTATTTCAGCTTCTAATTGTTCAATAAGAAATGTAAAAACAATGGTTTAAACGAATGGTTGAAAAAACATCTGTTAGTACTTTGCAAGCTTTTCTCAGTGGATTTTATACAATCCGGTCTATGTTCTTGTTTTTGAAGGCAACATCAGAAGCCATCGTTAGATTTAATTGTCACTCAAATATAGCGTTTAAACGTCCACAGGCTATTCTCATTTCCCATCAAGTAGGCCGTAAGATTCTTTTTATTCCACAATGGGGAAGCGTTTGACCTTCATATCACCTGATAAGAAAGGTGGAAGTTTACTTATGAGACCATTAGCTCAATGACCACTGTGACAGCCTAGAAACGAACGGCGGTGAACGACGTAAAAGCATGCTAACTTAACAAGAGTCTAGCTAGAGGTACGTAAGCTAAGCGGATACACATCGAACAATAGAGATAAGATATATATACAAATATAAGATATATAAGAAATAGCCAGTTGCTCAGTAACTAAGGATTCACAGTCAAGCATCGTCACTTTGTTTGATGTTGACTGGCACGGATACGTTCTGAAGAAATTATGGTAGTACGTAGTCATCTTATGTATATTGTCATCGCGAAATATTGAGTCACTGGCCTCTAAAGTATTTAAAAAAATGTAATTGAAATAATATATTCTGCTAAATCCGGATTTAGTGGAATTAGCACTAAGTACATATTTTTTTAATGAATTTTTTGTACTATGGATTTCCGCAAAGTAACGCCTGATTCCATTAATTATTTCCAAAGTATTGTCACGTTGTCTATTGTGAACTCACTACGGCTTGACTTACGTAGGTAGTTGTTGTTAATACTCTTTGCTTTAACGTAGTCACATCACCAGTCGGACACCGTGACTGTGAGCCACTGGCCTCTAAAGTTTGAATACATTCTTTAAGACTATGAAATCCTCTTTGCTAACGTAGTGATCATCACATCACCAGCTCGTTGTATGTTCCACTGCTGGGGCACAAGCTCACCCTATGAATGGATAGGGATAACGCGCCATAAACCACCACGGGCCAGTAGCGGATTGGTGGTTGTTAACGACTGTTTATGCAGCCGGGACTAAGGCTTAGAAGCTTGAGATAATACACTTTTGGCCTTTGCAAAAGTTGGTTCACTTCAGCAATCGCAGACGGAGCGCGTTAACCACTGCGTCATCGAGCTCCTCAACGTAGTGATAGTTAGTATTATTTCTTTTAATGCCGTCGTGTCACTTAGTCTACCACCGCGGTCGTTGAGCCACCGGTCTCCGAAGTGTCGTCACGTTGTTTGAACAAGCTTCCACACAGCGAGCGTCTTCTGTTTAAACATGGCTTTGTTGTGATATTTGTTTTTATTTTGGTCGGGCATCGGCGTGACCCGTCGGAACTTCTGTCGTGTAGGGAAGGGTTACATGCCAGGGAAAGTGTATACTTAGCAAGTTCAGAAGTTTTCGTTAAAATATGAATTTGGGGATGGCATAGAATATATTATTATAAAAAACTTGTGTTAGCGTTATAATAAGAATTTTTAAAGTAGTTTACATAGGCATTTAGATTGGAATATAATAGAATACTTTATTGTACACACAAATAAATAAAAACATAGACACGTCACTTTAAAAAAAATCAGCTCAATCGGTTGAAGATATCTGCTTCAAAATTCAAAATTGAGTTGTAAGGTTCCACCCGAACAAACATACATTACATACATACATACATACATTGCAAGTTAAATAAAAGCTTGTAAAAACAGGAGTGGTACAAAGGGCGGCCAAACCCATTTGATGTGTTTGTTTAGAAATGTCCTTGCTGAAATAAAACAAAATCTTGCAGTTAAAGTTTTTACCTTCAAGATTTTAAATAAAGTGCGCTTCCTTTAGCTTTAACCTCCTACATCAACACTATTACAACCCAAAAAGGTGACATAAAAGCCAAGCTACTTTGTCGAAAAAAAAAGTAAGTATGAATTCAATAATGGTTTGCCGGCATGTGACCTCAACCACGGCAGCCACGGTGTGAAATCAGTATTGTGATAAGCTAACGACTGTTCCTGAGCCGGGTTCGCCACGGCCTGTATCAATTAAAGGGCCGACACAATCTCCCCGCTCGTATTGGAACCACCAAGTGTTTGAACTTTTTAATTAATGACTTAAGCGGGTTTAGCTCGGGACGGATGTTTGTTTGATTTGCGATCGGGAGTTAGACTGCTAGTAAGCTTCAATAAGGCAGCCTCTGTGGTAGCCTGATGTTGATATACATTGTGATTAACTAACTTCATAATAGTTTTTCTCTTTATATTCAAAACGAAAATAACGTGTCTAAATTTCGTGTACAATAAAAAATATTCCATCTCAAAAATTCATAATAAAATGTCTTATTCGCTAAATGGCAGCCGTCCCTTAACTAAGTATTAATAACATTAAATTTTAACACCCCACGTCCGCGCGGTACGACAGCCAACTATCAAATGAACACATCTCGTGATTAGCGCTCTGCGTTCCGTTTCACGCAACTGACGCTCGTGACAGTTGGCACTGAATAGATAATCTGCCCCGCTGCAAATGGAAGTTAAATAGCTTTTATAAATATTTTTAATTAAACTGTAAGTGAATGTAATGAAGAGGCGTTTCTTAATATGTTCTGATGAATTAACTGTTGGTTTGTAAGACAGTAATTATATGTTGTTTAAAGTAACATTTTTCTGGTTAGAAGTAACTTTGCAAGTTAAATATAAATTGCTTAGAAAACTAGATGGGAAGATTTATTCGTTTTTATTTTGTTACATAGATAGTTGAAACTATTGTACTACTGAGTTTCGCGGTTACACTAACTTATAATATATATAACTTATTATAGTATTGCGGTCTTAGTTCCTGAGCTGACAAAGCTACATTCGTTGTTTGAGGGCTTCACACCGCCTCTGTAGTTTAGTGGTTTGACCACGGTCTTAGACAGGAAGGTACTGAGTTGGATTCTCTCAAAATGAGAAGAGTAAATAATTACCATAATTTAGTTAGTAGTACTTACCTATCTACCTACCCCTATCTTATTTAAGTATGGTACTAATTAGAGATAGATAGGAGTTCCTCAGAAGTGACAATTTCGTATAAGGTGCGCTTCCACTTTTGACCTTATCGACACTTATTAACAATCTTAGCGTAGGTAGCACAAAACGGTTATTATTTAGAAGACTGATAGAAACCAAAATGTTTGTAATATAATAATTAATTGCCTGATTGAAATAAAACAATGTCTCGCCAAGCGAACAGCTGTTGTTATTTTGTTTTCCGGATTTCAACAAACACAGGAGACTAATAAACCCGTGCGCACTCCCGAGGCATGCGAGGCATTTACAAAATTGTAATTTTAAATTTAGAATAAAGACTCCTATAACTCTTGCGGGTTCCCACAGGGAACGCTGACAACCAATGATTTAGGACCTCTTTGCTGCCTAATTAATACAGCGAGAGAAACCAACGACATCCCTTTCTAACGTATAGCTTATTTGTGGTTCACGATATTGCCATCTCTGTCGCACGGGTAAAATTGCTTTGAAGAATATTGAGACATCTTCCTTGGGAGTGATTTATTCGTGGCCGGTAAAATTTTTATCGATTTGTTTACTTTAGGAATTAGTGGCAACCAAGGCATTTAGCGATTTATGCCGGCACGTTAATTTGATATCACATACTTAGGCTTAAGTTATAAGTTTAAAGGAGGTTGGTATCAGAGAATGGTGTTTTTAACTATTTCGATGTGACACTACCGGTTTTGTTTTTTTTTATGGATTCGATAATGAGAGCATGACGAGGGTGAACAAAACTACATATTCATGTTATAGATTTTAATTTAGAGACATTAATTCGTGTTTAGGATAAACCTAGAGTCAAAGTATAACTTAGATAAGACAGCATCACGATTAGTTCGCTGTGTTGTTAAAATATTTATAAAATACAGTAAAAAAATTAAATGCCTACCCGTGCCTGCTGCGATTCCTGGCTGGCCCTTATTTTATTCAGCTTCAGTGCAGTAATCAGCACTTAAAAATAAAACGTAAAAATTATTTACGATATTAATAGATATGTGGTTCTAAGTGAATAATAATAGCAATTATTTTTTTATTATGCCAAAATGGGGAAGCGCTTCGTCTTCACCTCTCCTGGAGACATTAGGGCTCAACTACACTAACCATGGACTAATAATATATTATTAGTTGCACTAAACACTTACCGTTTTAAACGTTCGCGTTCCATTTTAACCTTTTAAATTGTAATCGCCTCTGTGGCTCAGTGGTTAAGACGAATAGTCTCAGACCCAGAGGTCCCGGGTTCGATTCCTAGTGTGGGGTACATATTTGTATACTCCGTTTGGTTGGTGGAAGGGCTTGTGTGTCCGCCTGGCTAGCTACCACCATCTTAGTTGTGTTCCAGCAGCTAGATAAGATAGCCAGGGTCTCGGTAGTTGAGGATCCGGGTGAACCAATTGGCCTTATCATCACTTAACATCAGGTGAGATCAAGGCACGTAAAAACCCATAAGAAGTAAACAAAAAGTTTTATAACGGGGATTAATGCATATAGGTAGCATAGTCACGACGTTTCAGCCGAGTTGCCCCGGTCATTGTCGCGGGCTATGTATAAAGGTATGTATATTATGATGATAGGTATCATATATAAAGAAATTTGCGTTAATCCTCGACATAAACCTCTGACGAACTCTGTTGTTAAGGTGATAGACTAAGATAGTCAGTCTAACTAAATATTCACAATATACACTAAGTTAAAACTTAAGTGTAAAGTAAATTGGTTGTTAAACCTAGTTCTAAAGTGACCTCATTTTTGTATAACCTCATTAGGTAGTTATTCGCGTATTTACTAACACTATTATTGCTCTTTGTGTACTCGTTGTAAAGTAGGGACGTAACAAGTTCTCGCCTCTCGTCGCGTGTGCCAGTCCTGATTATAATAATGTTATGAATAATATGATGACCCTACGCCACAAACTAAGGCGACCCAGAATGTAAGCTTTGTATATTATATTACATTATTGTAATTTGATTAAAAAGATGGAAAAGGAGAAATAACCTCCTGAGTCTTCTTGATAGCTCTTTTTTTATAGATAGCTCGGCAAATGACTCCATCCCACCTGATGTTAAGTGAAAATGGAGTCCTGGTAACCTCACTCTGCCGGCCCACAAGGTGCTTCTTCACGCCTCTTTTGAAGATCCCATAGGAAGGAGGGAAAACGTGTGCTTCTCGGTCGGAGGCTCTTTCAAAATATGAACTGGTGGTAGATAACTTACTGCTCTCGAGCAACGCACACATAAACCTTACACGGACTTGGATCTCGGAACAGCTCGGAACAATCCGAGCGCAACTGGGTGCCTGGTATAGGAAAAGAATGAGACTCCTGGGGTCGGCCTATCTGAAACCGGAGAACTTCAGGCTCTTCGCTCTTAAAGACATTGCCAAACATATAGCATCTATATTTACAGATGAAGAAGAGTGAAAGGATGGGGTTGCACAAAGGTCGAAGTGTTACTACGAGAGGGAAACTTCAGCATGCCCCACTAAGATAAGATAAGATAAGAGTGCCTAGTTTGTTTCATTTGACATTCGATCACATTAACGAAAACGAAAATAGTATGGCATTGAAGCAGCGTTATCTGGTGACATACGAGAAGAGTTAACATTTTGCCATACAAATTCTCGTTTTCGTAAACGAATTCGAAATCGAATACATACGGATAGCCACACACATGTTAGTGCATGGGTGATAGAGTGGCCCCCGCGAGGTGAGTTCTCAAGTGGTCAGGTCCCGTGACAAGCCACTAGCCTTATGCTGTCGGAGTTTGGTCCCCCAGGGGTTAGTGGGTATCCCCTCCGTCTCGCTCTCTCAGCTGGGACTTCTTCTTGGCAGCTGACTTGGAGCTTCTCTACTTTTCAGTGGGTGTGGAAAGGCGGACGGGTGAATCCCACATAAACGTCAGGCCTCCTCAAAGTCGGGTAGTTTTAATAGCTTCCCCTAGGTTAAAAAAAGCACCCTGTTCCGAGATTCCATGTCCGTGAGAAATTGTCTATGTGTGCGTTGCTCGAGCGCGTTTGTATGAAGCTTACCTTCTGAAGTCTCGTTATTTTGTGCCTACGCTGTGTGGAGCTCACTTGTGTTGTACCTAATTGGTGTGTAGGAGAGTTCACTTTTGAATAGTGCAACGTATGCATTGTTGTTGTAGAATAATAAATGCCAATTTTAGGTGTTAAAGTAAAATGAATAATGATTTTATTTAAGCAAGGCAGCTCTTTTTAAATAAATAGTAATGGTTTTACCACGTTGCGACAAATTATTATAAATGAAGGGATAAAATTCAGCCATAGACAGTTTTGTCTCTAATGTACTCTGCTTGGATATTACTTTTTCCGTAAACTGTTTTTGTTTGAGGCAAATATAGTTATTTATATTCAAAGCTCTATAAAGTTCTATTAATTAAATAGCGAGGAGCTCGAACATCATCACCAGCTCATTATGTCCCCACTGCTGGAGCACGAGCCTCCCCTATAGATGGATAGGGAGAACGGGCCATGAACTACCACGCGGGCACACAGTGTCCGGCGTAGAACAAGCCAGGTGGACAAAAGTCATTATCAAATTACCGGAAATAGGTACTTTCTACCTGTAAACAACACCCCTAAATTCCTGATTCCAAGAATTGTTTACGTCTAACATTCCATACTGATGAGTCATCGCTTATCAAAGTAAGCTATAAAGGTAAGTGCAATTAAAGAAATGGGTCAGTTGCATTTTAGCGACACTTGCACTAACATCTCATGGTGGCAGTTCCTAATTTTGTGGAAAGTTTAGTGATGGATTTTACTTCTGAAGGTATGTATAATATATTTTTCTTATTACAATCTTTTAATGTGTCATAAATATTCATTAAGTAGACTATCTATGAATACACAAAAAAATACAATGTTTTTCTTTGTTTTCGAACTTATCGAGCTTGGAAAAGCCATGTATCCTCTTGTATCCAGGCTAAATTTTTGATATGCTTTAGCTGCATGGCTATTAATGATTATGACATATATTTTATGTAGCACACTTGAGTACAACCATTTTTTTTTTTTTTGCAGAAAAGTGTTACTCGGTTAACAAAATAGAGTTTTTCGAAGAGTGGCTTAAGCACGAAAAAGACGTAAGAAATGAACGTCTATTTGAGTTTCTTTCGTCTAAATTTGATTTCTCTGACATTACTGAAGACTGTCAAAGGGAAATTAAGGTGAAATTGGCCAGCATTTCATCGAAAATTGCTACCAAATGGGTGTCCTCGGGAAAGTCGAAAGAGCGTTTCCTTGATAAGAATAAGTTGTGGCTGGAAGGCGAAGATATACAATTCTGCATACGATCGACTCAACCGCAACCTTCTACCTCATCCGCTGACTTTTCTCGACCCGGAAGACCTAAAAAAGTCTTCGAAGAATCGTCTTTTAAAACTAAGAAACGTAGAGTTGAAGATCTAGTTCAATCGCGGAGTGTTGGGGAATTAATGACTGCTGCAGAGGTAGCTGCACGGTCAACTGGGCATAAGAACGTTGCCAGAGTTATAAAAGACATTGCCGAAAATCCAGCTTCTGCAAATGCATGCATTAGCTTCCAACAAGCAAGTGCTGTGCAAAGTGATAGACCGCTAAGTAGTGACGAGGCATTAGCGTATTATATAGATTCAAAATCAACAACTCACACATACAAACAGACTAGGAAGTGGACTATGAAAGTTGGACATCACGTGTTTCCATCATATGAATGCGTTGTAAAATCAAAAAAAGCATGTTATCCATCCGAGGAGCATATTGTTGTGACACAATCTCGAGTAGAAATTGAGCTACAAGCTATTTTAAATAAAACAACAGAACGTTTAGTGGAAGCTCAGAGAGATGTTGTCACAAGTGTGCTACCCAATTCATCGTTTACTCTTGTAAGTAAATGGGGGTGTGATGGAAGTTCCGGCCATAGCACTTACAAACAGAGATTTGAGAATAGCGAAGACACTGATGAGTTCCTTTTTGTTTATTCGTTTGTTCCTCTTAGGTTAATCGACGAAGGTAATAACATTATCTGGCAAAATCCTCGACCATCATCGACGATGTTTTGCCGTCCAATTAAATTCATTTTTGCCAAAGAAACTACGGAGTTGACAAAAATCGAGACGAATAAGGTTTTGGAACAAATAAACAACTTGGAGCCTACATCTTGTGATCTTGGTGGTTCTGAAATTTCTGTTAAGCACAAGTTACTACTGACAATGACCGATGGAAAAGTATGCAATGCTTTGACAGAGACACATTCATCGCAGAAATGCTATATTTGTGGGGCTACTCCCAGAATGATGAATGATGAAGGAAGGCATGTTGATAGCAACCAGGATAATTTTGGCTTTGGTTTGTCAACATTACATGCTTGGATTCGTTCGTTTGAGTGCTTTTTACACATTAGTTATAAGTTAGATATTAAGAAATGGCAAGCTAGGTCTTCAGAGGAAAAAGAAAGTGTAAAACAACGATCAGACGAAATCAAACAACGATTCAAGAATCAAATGGGATTAATTGTGGACAAGCCAAAGCCAGGATTTGGTTCCACAAATGATGGAAACACAGCTCGACGTTTTTTCGGGAACCCCGAAGTGAGTGCTCAGATCACAGGATTGGATGTTACAATCATCAAAAACTTTGATACATTATTGAGGACATTGTCTTCTGGTTTCGAGATAAATCTTGTTGAATTCAACAAGCTTTGTCTCGAGACAAGAAGACTTTATTTAAGTCTTTACTCGTGGTACTACATGCCTGCTACTGTGCATAAATTGCTTGTTCATAGTACAGAGGTAATTAAGACAGCAATAGTTCCAATAGGGCAGCTTTCAGAGGAAGCGCAAGAAGCGAGAAACAAAGATTGCCGGAGGTTTAGAGAGCACAACACCAGAAAGTGCTCTCGTCTTGCCACGAATAGAGACTTGCTCAATATGTTGATTATAACTTCTGATCCTCTGATCAACAGCCTCCGGGAAGTACCAAAAAAAAGTCGAATAAATTGAGCGCGGAGGTCTTAAAGCTCATCATAGCTCCCACTATAGAGCCTCGACTCCAACTCCAACCAAGACCTCCACAAGCTCGGGAAGACTATCTTCTATCGGAATCATCGGATTCTGCATCCGATGATTCTGATATTGAGAATTAGTTTAAATGTAAATAGATACCTACCTCTAGCGTTAGATTTATAATTTTTGTATATAATATATTAGTCTAAGGTTGTGTATATATAATTAGCGTCGATATTTGTAGCGATTAAGATAATTATTTTATTCTTATTTTTTTCCTGTACCTTTCATTTCTAATAGAAATCGTGTTTACATGAAATAAAATATTTGTATACAATTTCTTTGCATTTTATTTATAAAAATATATTATAGTACTTTATAATTAACTAATTCATAGATATAGTTCCAAAACCATGAAAATATATTTTTGTCCACCTGGCTTGTTCTACGCCGGACACTGTGGGGCAGTACGGGGTGGTGGTTGTTAACGACTCCTATTGCAGCCGGGACCAACGGCTTTACGTGCCTTTCGAAGCACGCAGCTCAAACTCTTGTAAGTTACTTTTAATACCTGATCAGATGTGATCAGGGTCACCTGTAAATCAAATTGTCTTGTGTTCGCATATGCTTCGCAACGCACGTTATGCTGTTGGTCCCAAGTTCTTGCAGTAAAACGGGGATGTGGCTCGGTATGCCTAAAATAAATAAATGAATATTTGTCACAACAGAATGCCTCAGCCTAACAGTGGGACATTAATAGGCTAACTATAATGGCTAGTGGTCCCCCAGTGGTAGAAATTCGACCGTAATTCACATAATATAACAAATTTTATCTTTCGGGATTCTTAATACATAAACTCATACTCCTCTGTGCACGCAATGGATGGTATAAAATGGAGTACAAAATTTGCGCTTCACGTGTTAATTTAGCATATCAAACATACTGCACGTCGCTCTACTTCGGCAATCTGTGGTTCAAGTATACCCAGAAATCATACATCAGCGTTCTAAAAAAACATAGTGATGTATCCCTGTGGATAACATCACTGATGTTTTTTTGAAGAGAGTTTGCTGATTGCCTCAGACGGCACGCATTACCGGGCTCTTTTGGTGGCGGCGAGAAACTTAAAGGGTTCCTCAAGTCGTGTGAAACGAATCACCTACGGAGATTTCTAAAGAGAACGGCATCACGCAATAGTGCGTGTCCCCGTGCCCTACTAGATTCTCCAAAGGGTTCGGATCGGTTCAGGGAGCGGAACAACCCGAGGGCGCCTCTAAAGGCTCGGACTTCGGCTCGAGTTGACCGGGCCATTGTGGTGGGGAGAAGCGCCCAGGTACATGTATGTACCTGCTGGTATATAGCGCGTGTTAACCAGTTCGGCGTACATTTGTTCTACGAGTGCGGTGTCTTGGGCCTAAACTAGTGTGCATGTTTAGTGTATTCTGTAAGTGTAGTTGCATTTAGAGGATCAGGCGGGGAGCACAATGATGCTTTCAGGATGTAAAGGTTGCCCTGCCCCCCAACCGCCTAACTCTTTCGCTTTCGATCACTTTGAAGGCGAGGCCCTCGCCTCGCCTTCTAATATAATATCGAAATATAATATCGAATAATATAGAGAGCTATAGCCTATAGCTTTCGATATTGCTTTCATATTCCTTTCGAAATGACAAGATGACGCCTCCTCCTCGCCTTGCCTTCAAAGCGATCGAAAGCGAGAGAGTTAGGCGGTCGGCCCCCTGGTAGGCTACTCTTGATGCAAACTCAATCTCAATACAATTCCAATGCGATTAATATGTATCAATATTGGGATAAGTTTCGCAATTTCGGAACGCCCCATCTCGATAATAATTTGTTCACTCAATTTCCACACAATTTAATTCTAATGTAGCGCTATTATCGCTTTTAAGAGTGCCATTTGAATTTTTTAGATTTGGGATTGGAAATTGATTATTGCAATTGTGTTTCAAGAGTAACCCACCTGTTTCTGCAGCGCGTCAGCCATGTAAAAGCGCGCACCGACAGCTTCTCGGCAAAGTTGCGCAAAAAGACTACATCATTCCTAACACCACCCTGAAAGTCATAAGGAGCAGGCAACATGTTTCTCCCATGATGTGGAACATGCTAATAACTGGGTCTTAGTTAAGAGTACTAAAATAAGGTTAACAGTAAAATATTGTTTTTTACTAACCCTGTGGATCACAATATTTTTATATTAATAAAGAGGTAAAGTTTGTGACTTTGCTTGTTTTGTTTGTGAAGGGTAATCTCTGGAACGACTGGTTCAAATTTTAAACTTCTTTCACTAATGGAATGCTACATTTCTTGCGGGTAACATAGGCTATAAACATTATTATAAAAATATTTTTAAAATCTCAAATTTACACGGATGAAGTCGCGAGTAAAGTGCTAGTACTATTATATAGATAAATAAGTGTATTTTTGACGTACTTTTAAAATCGTTCTTCTTTTTACAAAGCATGCTTCTCCTCATCAATATATTCATGCCGTTCGCCCTACAAGTGGCCGTATAAAATGACGCTTCCAATCGCGTGTGACAACTCCGATTAAATGTTGTGGCGACACACTGTTTTCTTAATGCCCAACGGAGGGGTACCAACACACCCTTAAGTCAAAAACGGTTCGTTTAAATAATAAATAGCATTATGCCGAACTTTTCTACTAAAATAGAATAGATAGAATTGATATAGAATTGATATATTTATTTGCAATGAATGAAGGTACAAAAAATTTGTTGTTCTATTTTGTTAGCGAAACCTTGTACACTCTGCATGCAAATGTTTACTTACATACTAAAGATTTAAATGAAGCAACTTTTACGGATCTACTCGCGTTTATTTTATTTTACAGATTATTTAATGTTTATCCTGACGTTTCGTATCCTTTGCAGGGTCCGTGGTGACAGGGAGACTGAGGTGTTGGTCATCTCATAATTAGTTAGTAGCTTGTATACCCTCATTTAATTTAATCGGGTGCGTTCCGTTTTACGCAGAAAGAGCTTACAGTATCTTTTGGTCTGGCAGTATGGTGTTGGGGCTGGGATTTAATATTTTGTTGATGGGGTCCCAGGCTGGTGATAGACTCCAACCATCTTCTCTATTAAAATTAGGATGTTTTTTTTAATTTCAATAGCCTCGCGTATCATCCTAGGGATGAATCGTTGTTCTCTAGCGAGTACTTGCGCTTTATCAAATCTGATGTAATGGTTGGGCCCCTCTAGGGAATGTTCGCATACTGCAGACTTATTTTCGCGCCTATGCTTGACGTCGGCTATGTGTTCTTTAACGCGGGTTCCTATACTTCTCTTTGTTTGCCCGATGTAAGAGAGCCCACAGTCGCAGTCCAGTTTGTACACGCCTGCATCTTGAAGGGGTATGTTGCACTTGACAGGTCGTAAAAATTGGTTGATCTTCTTTGGCGGATTGAAGCTCGCTTTAAGATAAGTCCAATCTTGTCAGTGACACCTTTCATATATGGAAGTACGGCAGGTTGGCGCTCGACTGTGGTTAATTTATTGCGTTTTCTGTGACTAAGCCGTGGTACTTTCAGTTTATTATTCTGTAGTACGCGCTTGACATGTTGAAGCTCAGCAGCCAGGTGTTGAGTGTCACAGATGCCGCGTGCTCTCTGAAACAAAGATTTCCCTACAGTAGCCAACTGTCTAGGATGGTGGTGAGAATCACCATTGAGGTACCTATCTGTATGGGTTACTTTACGATACACAGTGTGACTCAAACTATGGTCCGGATTCCTGATGATTAAAGTATCCAAGAAAGCTAGCTTACTATCTCTGCTTTTCTAGATCATCTTAACTCCATACATCCAAAATACAATTCACAATGGAGTTAGAGGCAGATACTCCAGTGTGCAGCAGGTTTTGATATTGAGATCTCATAATAAAGAAACTGAGGCGTCAGCTGTCACAGAAGAAGTCTTTATAACGATTGACATAAGGACTAATGTTGAAGACGCGGTTGAAATTAATGTGACGCTACTAAAACACTGCCTTACACTATTAAATTTGAGCAAAAACTGTGAATACATTTTTTCATAAGAAAAAAAATGAAATTATATTCACGAAGGTGTTTCAGCATATTGGTTGTATACTTCCTAGATAATACTGATCTAATCTTCTTACTTTGTAACTCGCAAAGAAGACTCAATGAAGCGTATTGCAGTTCAGGGCAGAAACGAGGGCTAGAAATCCCGTGGTCGCTCGCCAGCCCGATGGACAGACCTCATCACCTTCCTCACTCAATCCACGATGACCGATTGCTCTCACAAAGCTTTCAATAAAGCCAAATAGAGACGCATTGCAAGAGCCGTCATTCACCAGGACCCACTCATATCCAAGACCACTCTGCCAAATGTGCCTTACTAAGAAGACTTTGTATGCCAAGTGCCATGCATGCATCAGCAACTACGCTATGAATGACCGATATTTTAAAATATTACAAATTCAGTCACCAAAAGTAAACTTGCTTAATTTATAAATAGGTATATAAAGATTGTAGCAATTGCTAAAAATTTTAATGTTGTTGGCTAATATTAAATGTCCGATTGGTGGCAAATCCGCTCTTTATTAATATTTTACTTTTAATGCCGAAGGTAGAATTAATGAAAAAAATCGGAAAAAAGGATTAATATCCATAACAGTTTCAATCACAAAAACAAAACCCAAATCGTCGTTGCAAATTTAAAATCTCCTGTGTCTTTTGGGCCAAAAATTATTTATTTTCTAATTTATTTATTGTAATACATACACTTTTTCTATACATATGAATGTAATTGTTTATCCCTATAAAATAACACATAAAATTCACTAGAAAATTTCACAGGACAAAGTTTTTTCCTTTTTCTATGTTACATAGGTGTTATTAAATTTACAACGACGAAATATTATACACGTGTGCCACCATTAGCTATCATAATATTTCATGTTCAAGTATTTATCTAGCCAAAAAAAAATTATCTCCAAATTACTCAACAACAGAAACAAAGGGTCGTGGCCGTCTGACCTCATACCGCACTACCATAACACACCTAATAACAGAGGGACAATTAAAAACGAACGCAGGACCATCTGCCGCCAACCGCCGTCAATATGGCACCCCGTACGGAACCACACGGCACACTGACCGTAATGACCAGCCAAGCAGAGAAAAAAACGATAACGGTGGCAGGGTTTTTTTCTAAACTATGTTTGTTTCTGGAATAATAATAATTGCATTCATTTGTTTATTAATGTACTACAACAAGTATAATCGTAAATTACACTAAACTATTAATAACTACTAGTGGTCGCCTAGTGGTCGAAATTCGACCGTAATTTTATTAGGCTGCACGGATTGTATCCTAAGCAATGAAAAATTAAAAAAGATAGAATGTGAGTTTGGATTGATGTTGGTTTAATGCTCTAAGATTTCGGCCGCTCCTCTTCCATTTTTTTAATTTTTGAATAGAATATATATGCGTGTTTCTCAAATACATGGTGGTAGTGTGTGTAATGTTTGTTTTATTGATTTAATGTATTTTTTATGCATAATTTTAAAAGAAATATTAAGATTCTGCAATCCTCCTCTATATAAACTATAAGTGTGCGAAATTTCATACTCCTCCGTCCGCGCAATTTTCTTAAAAAGGGGTACAAAGATTTTGCTTTACCTATTTATATATAGATAAAATTAAAAGAAAAATATATACAAGAAAAAGTGAGCTACCAAGCCTCCCTCCCTCTCTCCCTCCCTCGGCTCAGCGGTCAGAGCATTCAAAATTGAAAATCATTTATTCAGTTTAGGCTGCAAATTAGCTATTATGAATGTCACTATGCCATCGGTTAGTAAGTCTACACAGGTCTACATTACTACTACAGCTCGGTTCTTGACACAGTCCATCAGCATATGTTGCACATCTTCAACTTTGTCACATTTTTTGTAACAATTTTGTGGTGAGTCAGCTTTCTTCATTAAAAATGCAAACTTTGCAGACGGATAGTGTCCCGAACGCAGGCGTAGAGCAATTTTAATATAGTTTGTATTCAAGTTGGTATTGTCAAACCATGGTATACAAATAGGTTCATTTTAGATAGATTTATACCATATCCCTTTGTCCATAGAAACCATATCAAAATGCTGTTTCCATTTTACAAAACATATGTTTTTATATTTACGTACATATTCTGAATAGTCCGGTAGATATTCACACAACACGCCCTGACTCACCGCTTCTTTCGACACAAGGTCCGCGGTCTCATTGCCTGTAAGACCAATATGGGCTGGAACCCATTGTTGGACCGTTTATCCAAGGGTCGTGGGTTCGATTCCCACTCGTGCTTCCTGAGGCTAATCGTTTTTTCTAATAACATTTTATCTTTATTAATAGTTTAGATTATTACTTATACTTTAATATTTGCGTCAACTGGAATCAGCGAGTGTCTGTGCTCTAGATACAAAGTCATATTCCATTTTTATTTACCAGTTCAAAGCTGGTCCCCATTTAAAAATTTCTTACAACGATGGGTCGGTTCACCCCTTTCTTTTAAATTTTTTCACACCCTTTTCCTACTGCCCTATACAACTACACCTTTTAATGACGCATGCAATTGTGGTCTAGAGGTTACAACACCGGTCTCAGACTCGAAGGTCCCGGTGTCAACAGGACATATTGTATTCGGTTTGGAAGTACATAATATAATAATAATCATAGTTGACTGTCTATTGCCAGACCGATAATAAAATTATTATTATAAATAATTATTATGTTCTTGTATCGAGGAGCTTGATGGCGCAGTGATTAACGCGCCCGGTCTGCGAGTGCTGAGGTAAAACAACTTTCGCAAAGGCCGGTCATCGGATGGGTGACCAAAAATGTATCATATCGAGCTCCTCCGTGCTTCGGAAGGCAAAAAAAGCCGTTGGTCCCGGCTGTATTAGCAGTCGTTATCAACCACCAACCCGCACTGGGCCCGCGTGGTGGTTTATGACCCGTTCTCCCTATCCAACCATCTTGCCATTACAACAAGTTGCATTGTTGTATTGAAAGTTGAAACTAATACTAAGCATATACAGCATGTGACAGAAAGGTGTGGCAAAAATGAAAGCTCCAAAATGTACCTATCTGATCTAGATCTTGTATAATTGTTAACTTTGATTTGTCATGCAATTTTCAATTAAATATTCCTATTGTGACGTCACATCAAAATAAACAAGTCACAACCCTAGTTGTTTAGTAACCTCTGTGTACTTACATTTATGATCACTGCGTGCTTATGCGTGCCTGTCGCGCATGATTTCATTAATATAAATATATAATTTACAAATGCATGACAAATTAAAGATTATAATTAGGTATGTCTTAGTAACAACACTTACAAAATTTAGATCGGATACTCTTTCGATCTTTTCATTTTTAACACACCTTTCTGTTACTCGTTGTATAATATTACTACTATAATACAACAAAATAAAATATATAAAATATAAAGATACGGTGACACTTAAAGTATATAGCGATAGCAACCATTACCAACCACACACCACATATCTCGCTATAAAAAAACCTATTACAAGCTGGTTAACTAAGCCACTGTGGTTCGTGCCATTTAACCATAAGGTTTAACTGACCGCGTTAACCCACGGCTCATAGTTACAAGAAGGCATAATCACCTGATACGGTCACTACTTAGCTTTGAAAAAAGTTGAGCATATATCCAGGTATATGTTCACGTTAAAGTATTATTTATAGCGCAGATTATAAAATAGTAGTTGCGAACGAGTACATATAAAAATGTATTCTTGTATATATATGTACCTACATAAGGGTTTGTCACGCGATCGTTCTTGTAAGTTAGTTAAGTGTATTTGTTGGAGATGTTAATTGAAATTTACTATTGTCGCTTAGAAAATCGCTTAATTTTTAGTTAGGTTATTGTAATAGTTTTGTTCATGCTGTTTTTTGTTGTTGAAAGATCTCATTTTAGATTTAATGGATAAAAGAATACTCATCGGAAACTTTGAAAGTTTGTTACGGAAATAATTTTATTTCCGTAACAAACTTTCAAAGTTTCAAAGTTTCCGATAATAAATGAGTTTTTGTTTTCATCATAATTGCATGTTGCTGTCAAATTATTGATACATAATATAAAATTGGAAAAGTATCTTTCTGTGACCAAAAAGTCCCAATTGGGTGTGCTTAGTAGGTAGGACTAACTACCACCATCTCATAACAACAATGTCGGCTTCTTGGCGGGAAAGTGAAGAGTCATGTCTACGGTTTAGTTTTGTTTTCTAAAATTTGTGTTATGTCGAATATTAATG
Source organism: Eudonia mercurella (assembly GCA_963082485.1). Classification (NCBI taxonomy): domain Eukaryota; kingdom Metazoa; phylum Arthropoda; class Insecta; order Lepidoptera; family Crambidae; genus Eudonia; species Eudonia mercurella. The sequence continues at coordinate 1,790,506 of OY720042.1, forward strand.
TGAAATAATGGTGGATTATTAACCGTTAAGTGTTCGTGAGCGTGCATGAGTGTTGGCAAATAAAACAAAACAGTGCAACGTCACTTCAAATTTTCTCAAGAAGTGCGCCCGAGGACTTAGTAAAGCCCCACATCTTACACTGAGATACTCGAGGGGTTGGGGGGTATATCATTTCCCACTTCTCATTTCTATTATCATTCATCATCATCATACAAAAAAGAAATATTGTTTATTTATGTATTAATACTTGTTAGAAAAATTACTTTGACACTGGCTAAATGTGCTAATCGCACGAAGCCATCAATAAAAGGAAAAAAAAACAACAATGTCAGTGCAATCTTATTTATTTTAAAACCTAGCTGACCCGGCGAACTTCGTACCGCTTCGACAGTTTCCATCATAGAGTAAAATATATATCAATGGTTTCCATGACAACAAAACAAACAAATCATTTTGTATTGGAAAATTAAATTGTCGTTTTTAGTATTATTTTATTTCATATATTTTTTTTAATATAGCCTATGTTACTCAGCGCTAATGTAGCATTCTAATGGTGAAAGAATTTTTTTAAATGGTTCAGTAGTTTTTGAGTTTATTCGTTACAAACATACATACATACATACATACAAAAATACAAAGGTTTCCTCTTTATAATATTAGTATAGATTGCTTGTGTTTTAAGACAGCCTGTTCCTCCGTTCTGTTTAGGATTCCGGGTAAAGTGCATAAATCGTCACATCTCATTAGGGTAGATTAAAACCACAGAACACCAGTGATTAAAACCAAGTGCTTCTCTCATCGAAAAAAAAAACACTGACCAACTGACTACGCCAGTAGCAAATATCTCACAATAAAAAACAACTTTAGATATGACTTGACGGTTAGAAGCTCGGTGGTCCGAAGATACTTACTTGTTATCGTCATTTGCATATTTACAGATGTAATATCATATTTTTTGCCCATACAAAAATGCAAAGCAGTTAGTAAGCCCCATTAGTTGCACCTTTAGCGAATGAATGGGTATGCAGCCTGATATATCAGGTATAGTATGCAAATGGGACAGTGAAGTGTGAGTCGGACTTGCAAACTTCTGGCCAGTTCCTTACATTTAATTTCCATTAAGGCGAAGGGTAAGGCACACTAGCGCCGCTAATGGATTTAATTTGATGACTGCTAAACTGGATTTTTTTTTCAAACATTGCGGACCTTCTGACACTAGGCAAACATCTATTATTTAATAATTGTGCACTACTTTTAGGTTTGTTTTTGTATTCATTCGCTAACACCAAAAGTGGCTATTGTTTGTGAATAAATGCGATAGCCCGTTTTGTGAATAAACTACGCAACAAAAAGTAGTGCACAATTATTCAATAAATACTATGGTGCTTTCCTGTAATCGGACGGTACGCAATGTTTAAAAAAAGATCTGGTCCGTTAGTAATTGTCAAATTATCAATTATTGGTGGCGCTAGTGTGCCTTACCCTTCGCCTTAATAAAGAGGTAAAGTTTGTGACTTTGTTTGTCTGTTTCTCTGGGGAGGCTAATCTTTGAAACTACTGGTCCATTTCCAAAATTCTTTCACTAATCGAATTATAATTATATTCCTTGCGAGTAACATCGGCTATCATATTTTTATTGGGATACAAATTTAAAAAGTGTTGGTTTGTTGTAAATTGCAATGTAACAATTTGTATTCTGTTATTTTACCTTTAACAATAAATAAATAAATAAATAAATCCTATTTTATTTTTGAAAAAGAGTTTAATTATAAGTCGGGAGTACATACAGTGCTAGTTTTTTATATTCACCATCATCAAATCCCTTGCGTGATACATATAATAATATAAAAAGAATTCAAAGCATCATCATCATCAGCCTACACTAGTCCACTGTTGGACATACGCCTCTCCTTGTGAACGCCACTGAGCACGATCCGCGGCTACTCTCATCCAGCTCTTGCCAGCCACCTTGCGGAGATCATCGCTCCACCTAGTCTGAGGGCGTCCTATACTACGTTTGCTAATACGTCGTCTTCACTCAAGAACTTGTTTAATATTTGCCTGAGTATAATTAATTGTCTGCATGGTTTTCTACTAAAACTTTGCTTTAATTTTAAATAAAAAAAACATGTTTAGTTGCAGATGTTATTATTTTAAAAGTTTATTTTTATGGCATGGAACCCTAAAAATGTATTGTTCTAACGTTCCTCTTAAAACAATATCTACCTTACCAAGCTCACATAAGATTGATTATAGAACATAAAATAACAGTTCCACGATTAACAAACTGATCTACTTATTCAAACGGTAGTGGTATGTGGCATCTACATATCAATATTGACAGAAATTGTCCTTTGCATCGAGTAACGCAATCTAATTAATGCGTTTACAAATTATGTCGCAGGTGTTGTGCGTTCTCTTGAGTAACTGCTAAATACTTGAATTGAAACACTTCAGTTACGTCGTTAGCTTGCAAGTAATGATAATGCCGTCTATTGGTAATATACACAATCAGCTTAAACGGCGAATTCAATTATCAAACGAGATTAAGTTGACTGAAATTTGTTTGAGAATTAAGCAGTGTCATCATTGCCTGCAGTTTTATCTGCGTAAAGCCGTTACTTGCAACTCCAGGGATTATTTATTTAGCATCTAAACTTTTTTCTTAGCGGATGTTATAAACTCTACACCTTATATATAAACAGTATGTAGTATTTATTTATTAGGCTAGCGGACGTTTGTATACATTGGTACTTACGTATTGCAAGTTTTGTAATGGCCACAAATAAGAAGGCATTGCGGTATCTCTGTTTCGGCTCCTTTGAATTGAAACTACCGAAAGTGCTTTATTTTTCTTTTTAATCGAAATGTCTTTTGGCGTTTTCTTGAAAACTAGCGTATAAAAATTTAAGGTTTTTTCATAAAGATAGTTTATATATGTTGTTGAATTTATCCTCAAAATATATGCAGTTGATAAAATGTGACCTTATATAATAATATATAAGGTCACATTTTGCTTTAAAAAGTGTGCTCAACAGTAATAAAGTTTATGTTAGTTATTGTACATTTGCCACAAAGTAAGTTCGTCACATTTTTGTACACTCCATACATTGACAGTAAATTTGTCACATGCATTAAAAATTTGTGTGAGTTCGTCACAGATTAAAATTATAATATGACAAATTTACTTCTTAATAATAGAAGTGCGGCAAATTTACACATAATTTTTTCTGTGACGAATTTTTTGTAGCAAATATACTATAACCCGTTTATCTTAATACTAGAGTAGTATGGCGCCTGTATCCACAGAGACAAGAGACAGAGAAAACGATACATCGAATAGTTTAATAAACGAAGTACCCAAGACACTCTTCTAATTTCACCACTTTTCCTTTAAGAGAATCATACAAGCAGTCACATAACTTATAATTAGCATTTTCATTGGCCGCCATATTCAAACTGCCCGCCGGCCAACCGTGACGTACTCAGAATCAGTACTAATAACCTCAACGTGCCGCTTTGTTATTAATAACTGCTAATTGTATTTGCATATTAATCGTCCCCGTATTAACATAGAGTAGCAGTACTCCGTAGAAATCACAAGAAAACTGTATAATTTCAAGTGGCGGGCTTTCACCGCCTCCCAGTGTTTCATCTTAATTGCAATCAGCGCCATCTAGTTGGTGTCGCTTGTAAACTTGGATGGAAATCCGAGATATTTTATAATAACTACTTACCTAGTAGCAGTCGTTTGATAAGCACCCTTGGTCTAATTCACGTTTAGTTAGCTACTAAATTTCTAATATATATTTTTTATACAGAGAGACGCAACGTCTCTCCGAAGATCCAGTGGATCAAGCCGACCTGAAATAACCATGTCGTCGACAATTCAAGCAGCTCTGCGTTGAATGCGCTCAAATAGAAAGAGTTGGTACTGGGGTGCTCCAGCCCAAAGATGGGAGCAGTATTCCATATGCAGCCTGACCTGTGCTTTGTACAGTTGTAAGCGGTGGGCCGGCATGAAATACTGACCCGCATTATTAAGCACACCCAGCTTTTTCGAAGCTAATTTAAAAGTTGCAACGCAGCGTGGCTCTACCACTCAGTCAGTGTCACTCATTTAGCACCACCTACGGGTCACGTGTAGGGTCTCAAGGGTAAACCTACGTGTGCGAGTGACTTTAACCCCCTTTAATAAGTTAAGCCAAGTGTTCCAAACCAGTTTTCGTCGCCAAAAAATAACACTGAATGTCATTAAAATTTTACTGACTGATTTAGTAAGCAGGTCAGGTCAGGATCATACAGATCATCAATTATACAGCTAAAGGCCTCGTTTGAGTTATTTTTGTCATTCGATCACGGTTAACGAAAACGAGAATTTTTATGGCAAAATGGCGAATGAATGTCGCACTAGGCACAAAGTTCTATAATTGTAGTATTGCAAATTGTTAAAGGATTTTTATTTAAAAACTAATAATGTAAGGTGTTATCTTTATTTCGATTGTTATGTTGTCTCGAAACAAAACTGTTTTTTTCATACAAAATTATATAAAAGAAAAAATTATTGTAAGATAATATTTAGTAGATAGACCTTACCTCTTCAGCTATTCTGCTAACAAAAATATTAATGTAGTACATAACAGTAACACTATTATAACACATTGAAAAGTATAAAAAAATAACAACAAAACCCCACGAGGCAAGGGCTTAATGACGATCACAAAGGGTGATAAAACCGCAGCTCGTACGATTAGTGACGTAACGAGTGACGTTATCGATGTATCGACTCGATTGCCCGCTATCTCGATCGGTGTGCTAAACAATAACTCGAGTTTATTTCACGAAAAGAGTCCCGAGATTAGAATCGAGTCGAGAATTTATGGTTAGCTCTTTGTTTATCTAAATTGTTTGCTTTAATTGGTTGAGGTGAGGCGGTGTTACGGTTGCTATCTGTGTTGTGCTAAATTAGAATAATTGTTGTTCTGTTTGAAATGTAAACAAATTCAAACGCTGGTGTTTGAGAGGTATCTATGTTTATTTATTGGAAGTGGTTTTTCTTAGTGCTGTGCAAGTGGTAATAGTAAAGTTCTAAGTTAAAATTGCTAAGTAACATTCGACAAGAAATAATGTATAACTTTTTTTGGGAAATCTCTAAAGTACAAGTTTTTTTAAACAACTGGACTACTTTTTTAGATTGAGTAAAAGTAAGATCCTTATTTTGTTGGTACTTAAGTTTATTGGATAAACAAAATATAACGTTTATTTACTCCAATAGTAGGGTTCGGTCAACCGTTTTTATACGTGTGTGTCTATGAATGTAAGTTTCCGAGTGTGTGTGTTTGATATTACAATGGACTCGATATATCGTTATACTACATAAGCTTTCATAATATAGCTTTCATAATAGATCATTGTTGTCTTTTTATTTAATAAATTATTATTATTATAATAGCCACTCAAACGACATAAATTTACACCTCGTTAATAGAGATTATGGATGTTTAGTGCTCGTATAATAAAAAGTCTTACTTTACAAAACTAGGCTTAAGAACAAAATATACTTCGTAAAGTTTATGTATTCGCCCATCTCTCAAGCTTTGTTTGCAAAGTGATATCTTATAATCGTGATAATATTATGGTTCTGTAAAATATGAAAATTTAGTAAATCTAGTAGGGTAAAAGAGCCACGAAAGAGCACGAACCTCTAAGCGTACACTAATGCTAGTCACCAACGCACAGTGCACCCTTAGGGCCGGTTTTTTGATCCGTAGTTAACTCAACCAATAGTCAAAAATCGTTACCAATGGTTAAATATCGGTAAAATGCGTTTTTTGATCAATAGTTAGCTTAACTAATTGTTTAATTATTAACTAATAGTTACATTATTTGACTACTGTTTCATGCCGGGTTTAGCAAGATGGCGGATGGTTAAATACATTTTGTCAGCTGATTTTTAGGATTGGTGCTGTCTTGCTAAAATACTGTTTGTTTTATTTTTTAAGAAATAAGTAATAGGTACTACTTACCTATGTAGGTAGGTAAAAATTATGAATTTAAATATCGGTAACTATTTTGATATGTCAGAAAGTTCGTCAGACGACGATGTTGTTACAGGTTATATATTATTGAGAAGACCTCTAAAACCTTCCGAAATCGTAACCCACCATTGGAAACCTGGGATGATGTAGATTTTTGTCAACGATATCGCCTTTCAAAGGAAACAGTGATGTGGATAGTTGGTGAAATCGAAAATGATCTACGAACTCCCACCACAAGGTAGGTTACATTCAATTCGATGAGTACCTACCTAGATACCCGTGCTAGAATATCATAATTAATCTATAATTTTTAACAGAATATAAATAATAATAATAATAATAATATCCAAATTGTGTTTTTTTTAGGAATCATGCTATCACACCACTTGAGCAAGTGCTGCTCACATTGCGTTTTTATGCTACGGGAATACTGCAGCAATGCTCTGGAGCAATGCTTATTCGTTGTTGTTTCTAAAATCGCCAAATTATGACAGATCTTTGCCTTTTGACGCTTTGAAATGTCAAAAATGGTATTTTGTTCACTCCATTCGTTCTAATCAACTAGTGTCGCCACCCAAAAAAATAATTACCACAAACAAATACGCTGTGTTCTAGGGAATATTTTATTCATTGGACTGGCAACAAATTAGCTAATGGTTATATTTAACAATAGTTAAAGTAGACGTCAAAAAACGCAACAACGTTTTAACCATCGGTTAAGGACTTAACAATGGTTAAAATAACAGATAGTCAAACTGAAGTTGACTACGGATCAAGAAACCGGCCCTTAGTCGTTCGTAAGGAATTAAGAAAAAAAACCTCTTGTCTCATTATCATATCATCGACAACAACAGCTCCCACGCCCAACACTAGCACGCCACATGGCGTTACTCACGTGTGACGGTAATTGGCCCGGTCGAAACGACCCAGCGCCATATTGTCCGCGTGGCATTTGCGAAAGTGAAAATCGGAAGGTGTCTTCACGCTTCGTATGACGAACGGGACTTGAACGGGACATGTGGGACGGGTTAAGCTGGAATGAACTTAGTTGCTGTGTTACAAAGCTTATTTTTGACAGTTCCTTTAAACTGGAGCCTTGACATGCTAGATAACTAGCTTTTGTAGGAAGTAAATTAACGTTCAATTTGTTATGTCTTCGGCTATCGTCAATCCTGATGTTTTGCATATGCATAAGGATACGGTTAGATATCACTGCATAAATTCAGCATATTTAGGTTAATGTTTACTTTTATTTTTTAAGTGTTAATTGCTACACTTAAGCTGAATTAAATATTTGTATAAAATACAGTGAAAAAATTAAACGCTCACCCGATCCAGCCAGGAATCGAACCTGTAATCGATCATCGAATGTCGCTCTAAAGCATTAAAAAAAAAAGCAGTGACAAAATTCAGCGCTTACGTCAGCCTTCCCGGTAGCATAACGGTCAGTGCAGCCGCCCGGATTGCGGAAGACCCAGGTTCGATTCCTGGTTGGGTCGGGTGGGCGTTTAATTTTTTCACTGTATTTTTTATATAAATATTTAATATTTAGGTTAGTTTTAAGATCGATGTCGTGTAGGGAATCTCTCGTAATATAAACCTTTAAAATAAAGAACACATATTTAACATAATTCGCGAGGACTTATAACCGAAACAGTTCTTATGTTTAATTTATCTACATCAGCCTGTTATCTGGCGCTACGGAAGACCAGTGATGTGACCTTAGATTATAGGTTACAGCATACACTGAGTAGCGAACAATACGGTTATTATAATTTTATATATGCTACTTTTCACCTTTTTTTTTTTTTTTTTTTTTTTTATTTAGTTCACAAAACCGATAACAATCATATTGACATAATTTCATAAAACATTAAAATAAGATTAGAATGTTATCTTCTAGATGCGAACCTAGCATGCGTAAGTTTACCTTTCTGTAACTTCCGATGGATTCCAATTACCTATTATATATGTTTGTAATAATAACTGATAAATATTTTTCATTTCATTTCATAACTTTTTAAACGTTAAGCTTTAATCCACCACATTGGCCCAACTCGGTCGTTGTGGAGATCCTTGGGGGAGGCCTTTGTCCAGCAGTGGACGTCTTTTGGCTGAGATGATTGGCCCAACTCGGGTTGATAGGTGTTAACGACTTTATACAGTTTAAGAACCCATCTGTCAACCCGGCATTACGACCGTTGCTTAACTTAGACGATCGCAAACGTAACGATACGAGCGATCTTAAAGCTATAGTTACTTTCAAACCCAAAATAATTAATGAACGCAGAGGGATTAAAATTAAAACTCTACTTACTATTCACACAATTCAATTTGGTTGTTAACGAATAAAGCAATCAATCTATTACAATAGAAAACAATAATTACAAGACGTGTCTAAAAGTCGAAATAATTTTACTACATTTTTATTTACTGTATTGGAATTAAAATTTTAAACCCATAACAATAGGGATCAAATTAAATTACTTAGTCCATATCTATTTGTAAGAAAGTGTTTAGGTCTACATAATTGCGTTCTTCAAATCAAAATAAACCTTAACGTTATAGCATAAGGACTGTTTTTGTTTGTACATAAAATGCGGTCCCAAAAAGATTTTAGTTAATTATTGGTTATCTACATAGAGTAATGTTTAATTATAGATCCTTCTAGCGAGGATTAAATGTTCTGATTGTTAATTACCACTGTTTTAACTCAGTGATCTAGTGGTTAAACGACCCGTCTCAGGGTTAGAGGTCTCGGGTTCGATTAGCGGGCGTATTTATTTCTACTCAGTATTTTTGTTGGTAGGGCTTGATTTAAGTCCACGTGGCTAGCTCCCACCATCTTATCAAAATATGTCGCGATAACATATTTTTGTAGCATTGTTGTGTTGTAGCCAGTGCCTCAGTAGTTGAAGAGTTGGGTGAAGTGCTTCCACCTTCGGCTTTAGCATCACTTAACATCAGGTGAGATGAATTCCAAGCGCTTACTTGTATACTTACATAATAAGAATCAAAAATTGACTCAATAGTACTTGGTAAATAATTACGTTTTCATCCCTAGCTAACACTCTCTTAGATAGATATCATAAATAAAAAAATATTACAGTAACAGATAACAGTCATCACCAGCGTAAGGTACAGATAAGATAAGATAAAACATTTATTACAAAAACCGTAGACACATACACATAAAACAAAAATACAATAGATATAAGCAAAACATATTTTCAAAATAAATAAGCCTATATTATGTGACATGTGTGTGTTGCAGCAGTGCAAAAAGGTAGCACGTAGCTCAGCGATACATTTGCCAAAGCAAAACGCTGATTTTCAGCCACAACCACTTGGACAGTGCAGAATTCTAAAAATAAACCTATAAAGTAATTTTTACAGTAGGTATTATAGACCAAAAAAAGTACCTGCATCTTTTTTCAAATGAACATCCAATGGAACTTTATTCTTTTTTGCTTAAATCATAGAGTTCATATTTCCATGCCAACTGCCTATTCCAGCATCCCCTATAAAATGGCGAGATCCGATTTGTCGCGAGAGAAACCACGCCCATTATTTGAATAAGCGATTCATATAATAGATTTGAGTAGGTATCACCGTGGGAAATAATAGGAGCCAGAACTAGAAATATGTAAAGAGTGTGCAGTGACATTTTTCTTATTGATCGACTTAGCCTCTGTTTATTCAGTATCTCTTAAAAGGTAAACTAGTTTAATAATCTAATTTAGTTTAGCGCAAAATCATAATTAAAGGTGTTGCAAATTAAAGCTAGTAGGTAAGTTACTTTATTATAGGAATAGGTAAATACAATAAATGCAGTTTTATTTTATACTCTCTACCTATTCTTTAATAATACCAATAAATCTTTATTACATGAAAACATTAAATCTGTGAATTGTTTCTCTGGTTTCTTATATTATAAATAAAATATAATCACACTAACATCGTACTCGTAAATGCGAAAGTTTGTGTGTATGTTTGTATATTTGTTGCTTCTTCACGCTGCTGCAACGGATGGATGGATTTGGATGAAATTCGGCATACAGATAGTTTGTAACCTAGATTAACACATATGATACTTTTATCCCGATATTCCCACGGGAACGGGAACCACGCGGGTGAAACTGCGGGCGGCCGCTAGTATAAAATACATCAATCAAATTCAACTATTTATATTAATTTTCATAATATAAAAAACTGAAAAAAACAGCAAATGTCACAACATAGACAAATAGAACGTAAACACTATACTCTTTATAAATAAACGGACAGGTAAATTGAATACTATAAATAACAGCGTCTTAATTTGAAATACGATGATAATATAACGTGGACAAGTATCTAGTGCGTACTCGTATATTCGTTTTTGTAGCAAGAACTTAAATTACGCTTGTGATAGATATAAAACTGAATTTGCAGTAATAAAAAGCAGGTGGCATTGTATTGGCACTGTGTTACTGTTTTTACGCCACTTGGCCTTTAAAGCTGGGTTCTTACTGCGAGCGTTTATCGAAATATCGAATTATGGTGAATAATAACTCAATACAGATGTGTGACCAAATTCGCTTCATTTTTAGGTGTGACCCTCTGGTCTGGTGAACGTGGTTCGTTCGGCGTGTTGCCTCTCTGTCGCACTTGTTAATTCGTGCGTAAGTGTGACAGGGAGGCAACACGTCAAACGTGGTTCGTGGTAAGCCCTCAGATTGTACTTTGACGAATGTGGAACAACACTTACAACGTGTTGAGAAATTGACTGTTGTGGTTACTCAATGGGGAGAACAGACTCACTGTATAATGAGAAATGATGGCGATGTCAATGATAAAATTACAAACAGTTGGCATTGCTCCCATTTCACATATGCAGAACAAATTTTAACATTTTGAAGCGTGCTTATAGTCCAAGTACATCTTTACAAATACATTAAAAAATATAAACTCTTTTTTATAAGAGTTAAGATGAAACAATTATTTATTTGCACTTCGACATATATAGATAGATTTAACTATAACTAGTATTTTTCTAAAAGGGCTATTATTAAAATCGCCAACATTTTTGATCAAAAACACAAATGTTGAAAAACCTTTTATCAATCGTAAACTGCATTCTGAACCTATTTTTTAATTCTTTCTGAACTTAAGCATAATAATAAGTTTTAAAACATTTCTGTTTATCAACTTTTCTATAAGCACTAAGCCACTTAAAACACTCCACCGAATCGCTGATACTTTCCGCTCCTCCACCCCGCTCGGCCAACAGCCGCGTCTCACCATTTCTCAAGTTAAAAATTACGATATCATTTCGAAAATGCGTGTTCAAGATATCGTCGGTTAGAAAAAAAATGCGGCTTTTTAAAAGCGAGCGGTGTTTATGCCCCCTACCAAGTAATTAATAATGGCTTTTAATTCATCGTCTTTAACTGCGGTGACCTTTGAATTGGTTGTGTTTAAACGTTATTTGCGATTCGTGGTAATGGTTGTACGTATTACGGTCGGGACTGATGGTGATTAGATAGATCTATTACGTTTGAGTCATAATGAGCAGGTTAATTGATTACAGCTTTTTGTTTTCTAATCATTATACCTTATACTTTTACTTTTGAAGTGACCGACATTGTCTTTATTGCTATTCAATTGCGTTATAGTTTGGTATTAAAAGAATACGCTTTCTGGTGACTAACGAGGAGAGACGAAATAAAAAATAATAATAAAATATTGTGAAAAAAAAGGAAAAATAATGCTATACAAATACTCGCTTTCGTCAACATTCCCTGTTCCAATTTTGTTATAGGATTTAAAGACATGCAGGTCCTGCATATCATAAGTACGTTACAAAGAACAGACTGACGGACTGACAACTGGAAATCATCATCATCATGTTCTCCTGTTTTATTTTATTTTTATTTTTCTCATCTGTTTGTATTTGTTTTTGTGCAGGTCAATAAATGTTTCTTATTCTTATTCTTATTCATCATCATCAACTTATTTTATGTCCCCACTGCTGGGGCATGAGCCCTCCTTATGGATGGATAGAGAGAACGGGCCATAAACCACCACGCGGACCCAGTGCGAGTTGGTGGTTGTTAACGACTGCTAATGCAGCCGGGACCAACGGCTTTACGTGCCTTCCGAAGCACGGAGGAGCTCGAGACGATACATTTTTGGTCACCTATCCGATGACCGGCCTTTGCGAAAGTTGCTTAACCTCAGCACTCGCAGGCCGGGCGCGTTAACCACTGCGCCATCGAGCTCCTACGGAAAACTGGAACTCTTTGTACGAATTACAAATTTTGTACGCAACAATAATTACCAGCTCATTTTATATTCCCACTGTTGGGACATGAGCCTTCCCTATGGATGGAAACACAAAAGAGAAAACGGGCTATACACCACCACGCAAGCTCAGTGCTTGTTAACGAACTGTTAACGCAGCCGGGACCAACGGCTTTACGTGCCTCCCTTTGCCTTTATATTTGGGTATATAAATTTATTTATTTATTAGGAAATTCTACAGCTTTTTTACAAACGCATTTTAACTTACTTATTTTAAGATACATAAGCCAATTAGAGTATTCCACAACTTAGACTAATTCATTAACTAGGTACATATTAAGAATAACAAAAGGCACTTGACAACATAAATGCTCGTGTTCAATAATCAGTATACAATATGTCTTGTATAACTTACAGTTTAACAAATTAATTTATTTAAATATTTTTTGAGGAGCGTGGTTGAGGTTGAGGAGCGCGATGGCGCAGTGGTTAACGCTCCCGGTCTGCGAATGCTGAGGTTAAGCAACTTTCGCTAAGGCCGGTCATCGGATGGGTGACCAAACATTTTTCATCTCGAGTTCCTCCGTGCTTCGGAAGGCACGTAAAGCCATTGGTCCCAGCTACATTAGCAGTCGTTAACAACCACCAATCCGCACTGGGCCCGCGTGGTGGTTTATGGCCCATTCTCCCCATCCATCCATAGGGAAGGCTCGTGCCCCAGCAGAGGGGACATAAAATGAGCTGATGATAATGATAATAATGATACATTTTTGTTTATATGCTTAGCTTAGAAGACTATTGACCGCAACTTATCTTGTTCCAGTGGTCATGCACAAAGACAAGGAGGACATCCACGGGCACAGGCGGGAGCACTCGCCTTACGACCACGCCATGCCAGACGGAGAGATGTTCCTACAGGTAATAAATTAAATGAAATGAAATATATTTATTAGAACACAGTATAAACTAACCTGTGCTGACACCGTGGCTCCCTCGCATGCTCGCGCTACTTCACTTCATGTGGGGGCTGCTGCGGTAAGCGCCGAAAATCGCAAACGGCACAAATACGCAAACCTAGGTCGAAATTATTTATTTGTTCCGTTTGCGGTGGAAACAATGGGTCCATGGGGGTCGAAGGCAAAGCAGCTGGTTAAAGAGTTAAGTGCTCGCCATATTGAGACCTCCAGTGACAAGAAGGCTGGCAGCTACCTCTGCCAGCGTATTAGTTTGGCAATCCAAAGAGGCAATGTTGCCAGCATTCTTGGGACCGTCCGTTCCCATGAGCCCACAGTTGGAGGACATCTTTTATTTATAGGCCTTTAGTTTTTAATTTTCTAATTATTTTTTCTGTTTTTTTTTTTCAAATTAAGTTCTGTATTTAAGTTTGTATTATTAAGTATAAACTTATATAAAACAAAACAAAAGAAATCATAATTAAAAGTGTATTCTGACTCCACTCAGCTTTTGTTGCAGTGGAAAAAAACTACAACGCTGGTATCTGATCTCTGATAATACACCCTTTCATTCGATGAGTATTTATCATCACCTCATCCCTATGTCCTCATTGATGGGGCACGAGCCTACGCGCGAGCCCAGTGCGAAATGGTGGTTTTTAACGACTGCTAATGCAGCCGGGACCAAAGGCTTTACGTGCTTCCGAAGCATGGAGGAACTTGAGATAGCAAAATTTTGGTCACCCATCCGATGACCGGCCTTTGCGAAAATTGCTTAACTTTAGCAATCGCAAACCGGGCGCACTAAACACTACGCAGTAACTAACTGCTGGGCAAAGGCTTCCATCGTTGAATCAGGTCACTACTACCACTTTTTCAATTTCAGAAAAGTTGTAATGAAATATATTTTTTTCCAGAATAACATTTTACTATTTAGGCTATTTACTTATTAACTTACCATAGTTGAATTTGGACCTCAAGGTCCAGAGAGAAGGTTTAATTTTCAAGACTTTAATCATCAAATTTTAATGTTTTAGAAGGTATCACAAGTTGATAACAATAATAAATATATGGTAAATCCCTTGTTCGATAATATATCAATGGAAGCAGAGGCGGCCATAAATATCAGCCACTCTGCGACCATATTTCATATTTAACGTTTTCGACTTGGCCAACTGTATGGCTGGCGTGTTTCCACTATCGTGATTTTACACGGCTTTTAATCGTGCCTTCCAGATGACCAAATATGAAAAGTCTTACTCGTTTAAGTCTTTTATAAGGGCATCGTAGCAAGTATGGTTATTCATTTATTAATAAAGCTTCTAATTGCATTTCTATCTACATAAAAGTAATAAATTTCAGAAGACAAAGTTTAATAAACAGTTAAACTTATATGTATTAAAAATTTACATTCTTATCCATAACAGAATAAAAAAACATAAAAAAAGAAAACCTTTTCTAATATAAGTAAGATTTGATTATATTTTGGCAAAGTTGTATGCGCCATGATCAAAGATGTACATACTGTATAAAGAGTACATAAAGATGTGATGACCACCATGATCAAAGGATCATGGTGGTCATGGGAATACTTGACCAAAATCCCGTTGGTTGCCCTATGGTAAAAAGAAACATAATTCAAATGTCATTTCATAAAAGAAGTGACCATGAGATAGTTTGAAATATAAATTATAAACCCCTTCCGGTTTTTTCTCAATGTCGTGTGTATTGACAATGGAAACACGCCCTCTTGTGGCATTTCAAGAACTTCATCCATAACTCAGTGCCGCGTCGCGCGGCGAGCTCACTCCAACTTGCTGAAAATTTCAGACCACATTACAGCGTGATTGCCTGGAATATATGCGACTGTGATTGCCGCAATAGTTTGAAACAGCCTGAAACGTACTGTCTAGTAAATAGATAATAAATAAAATAGTTTCTGCCCACTCTCAGACGCATATTTAATTACTTACTTAACAATTTCTTATCACATATTTTGTATTTTAAATAAAAATAAAAAAATTAAAATATATATACATATTAATTTTGTTCAGTTTACGCGAATTTACTTTTACATAATATGTAAAAGTCAATATTGCCGGGTTTTGAAAAATAGCAAGTGGACTTGTCTGGTTTTGCCAAAGTACTTAGGGTTGTTACTTAATAACATTTTATGGAACTAAAAAAAATACCGATAATAAAGGTCAATTATGCTTTATTAAAATATAAAAAAACGAAAATTTTAAATGTTAACTGTGCTGTATAATTAGATAAAATCTAACACTTCCTCCACGGCATATGCTTCCGAATTATTTTTAGCTTGCTCTTTTGCTCGTTTAAGTCTTTAATCGCCGTGGTGGTCACCGGTGACCGATAAACAATAAATTTTCTATTGGTTTTCCGGCAGTCAACATATTAATCTTTGTTTTTGACACGGTTTTCATTCGTGCTTTCTCCGGGTCCACTACACATAATATACTTGAATTATTTCCATCCATTATTTCCAATAATATTCAATTAAAACAACGACGGCAAAGTGCTTCACTCCCGATACCACATGGAAATGGTAGCCATATTGGACGATATACTTTATCCTGATTGGTTGTCGCGGACGTGCTTGAGTTTGACAGACACTTGTCTATGGACGTATCGGAATATGAAAAAATCATCGATTTTGACCGTTATTTTTGTTGTGCATTTAGTGACTCACCTCGATTTGAAAGAGAAAAAACATAAATATTTAAAATTTCGAATTTAGCGCCATTCATAGTTCAGTTTCGAGTAGGGGTATGACTTACCGGCTTTTGATATTTAACTACACATAATATAAAGTACTCTCTTTCTTTTATTTATGTATGTGTGTGTTTGTAAATAAATGTATTTACTTACTTTCTTTCTTTCTTTCTTTTAATTTAATATTAAAGTCAAACGCTTTAAACGAATTAACTCGCACATGAGCATTTTTATTTTTATTTTATAATCAGTTTTGAACCATAAGCAAGTCTGTGGTCACGGAAATGATTCAAAATAATCGTATGGTAGTGTTTCATTTAAATATGATGTACCGGTACAATAAATATAGTAAAATAAATAAATAAATAAATAATAAATAATATTTTGCTACCAAACTGTCAGTCAATAAAAAGTATTATATATTGCTATATATTATATTATATATAAGTATACTATATTATATTATATATTGCTCTTTTCTATTATATTATATTATATTATATTGTGTTGCAGGCCCTCAACGGGTTCCTGATGATCCTCACATGCGAAGGAGAGGTGTTCTTCGCGACGCACAGCATCGAGAGCTACCTTGGCTTCCATCAAGTAAGTAAACGTGCCAGTTCATCTTTACACTTAAAGCAATAAGTAGGGCTGGTTTTGAGCAAATTCGTCTGTGTGAGTAGGCTGTAGGTGGTACTCTAGGATTAGGTTTTTATAATGTTTTATTGTTTTTATGTTAAAATATTGTAAAAATCTAGTTTTAAGAAAGAAAATAAATAAAGGAGATAATAATAATGCTTTATTTCTCTTCACAATAATTTGTTTAACAATAAATTTTGCTTGTAAAGTACAATTGTGAGTTAAATTAAAATTATTGTGGAGGCTGGTGCCCGCACTAAAATTGTTGTGATTTTACCAAGGCAGAAACAGGCGTGCGCGCAACAACTTACCAAAGTTTCATGGAGAAATATAATTATAAAAATTGGGAATAAAAACCAAAGCGTCATTACTGCTCTAAGATGATAACGAATGGTGTTTGCATATACTAATTATATTATACAAGACCGTATAATATAATTAGTATATTTACTTACAGGATTTTTGGAAAATGATCCCTAAGTAGGGGATGACAATTTGTATTTTTTTGGGGAAACCGCTTTTTTAAATTAATAACAATAAAGAGAAATAATTTAATCAATCTATAGATTCTTCAACAAAAATAAAGAATGACGTGTTTTAGCATTTTTTTAAAAACCTTCCCTAGAGGGGTGAAATAAGGGTGGAAAGTTTGTATGGAAATCTGTCATACCTTAAATTTCGGTATTTGACCTGGTTAGAAATTATGAAATGTTTCAGGATTTTTGGAAAATGATCCCTAAGTAGGGGATGATAATTTGTATAGGATGTTTCAAAACGGACTAAAATTAATTATGTGACAGAGACAGAGACATTACAGAGTGATCTTTATTACGTTGTTTTGTGTTAGACACTTTTTACTAATTCTAGCTCGCATGGATGGGTTGAATAAAAATATTGATTAAAAATCAAAATCTTAATCATGATCATTATCATCATTTTATTACGAATAACCACAAGTCGTGTAGCACGTGAGCAAAGCCGCGAGCAAAAGCTAGCCCATGATATTTGCTTACTTATATTTTTGCGTACTTTTAATATACTGTAATATATTGCACTTTTAACCTAACGTTGAAATAACAACACAATAAACATAATATAAATATTGCACGCTGGTTTATTTTTTACATTTAAAATATTTGACTGCGTACCAGTTCAAGCTCGTTCTTTCTAATTTCCTTATTCCAAAACTGTCACTCGTTAATTAAAAAAATATATAACGCCTATTAGAAATAACACAGCAAAGTGGAGTTATTAATCAAAAAAGTGTAAGATAAGGACGGCGCCAAAAACCAACCCCAAATTTAATTATTCAGCGTAGTTGATTGTATAAAAATATTAATTACTCGCGATAAGTGAACTCAAAGAGGCTTTAACGTTATTAAAAAGGCGGGCAACTGGCTTTATCGCTGGTTCTTTTATCGGACTCCTGGGTTAAAAATAGGGTTAGCGCAGTAAATGTTAATAATTGCTGAAGAAATGGTACGTACGGTAAACAGTTATAATTTTCAAGGTTTTATAATACTGTATTATTATAGAAATAAAAATAACTTTACAGCTAAACAACAGGAGACTTGACAGTGCTTCTTTCTTACCGGCTTTCAATGACGGATTATTATTTTTTTACTTTTTTATATTTTTACTTGTAAGCACAGTGCTTTGATCTCACCTGATGCTAAGTGTTGATAAGTGATGATAATAAGATGATAAGAGATTAATGTTAGAAGCGCACTTCACCCGGGATCCTCAACTAGTGAGGCACTGGCTATCTTATAGCATCCTGATGACTATAGCTTGAGAGTCTTATAAATAAAGTTTAAATTAATTAGTTTACTAACAACTATCTATGTATTGTACTACTAACAGATATGGATTAAGTTATCCGAAATAAATGGTTTTATTTTATTTATTTATTTATTTATCTTATCTCTAGCTGCCGGAACACAACAATGCTACAAACAGTGATGTTATGGCCACATATTTAAATAGATTTTAGCTAGCCAGGCGGACAAACAAGCCCTACCACCAACCAAACCGAGTACACAAACATGTACCCTCCGCTGGGAATCGAATCCGGGACTTCTGGGTCTAAACCAGTTAGTTAGATTCATCTAGTAACATCTTAAAGTAGTAAAATTGTCAACAAACGTTTATAACAGCTGATCATCTAACCTAGGCAAGGACAAAAAGCACGCATTAAAAAGCTCGTTAATAATTGCCCTCGCATTACGGCTAATAAAGTCCCCATGAAATATTGCTATCAAGAGTAAAAGCCCCGAATTGGGTACGATTCGACCCCAACTATAAAACTTTCAGTTACGAACATAATATAAATTTTAATTCTACCCCAAGCTTTGTTCGCTGGCCGAGTGACTCGGTTACCTGAGCAACATTGTCTGATAGATTAGGTGGTGCAGATAGGACAATCACGTTTATATACACCTTTAAGCCTTACTACGGCGTGATTTAGTAAGTTTGCTGAAAATCATGTCTAAGACTACAAAAGGACTAATTTATCAAAATTAGAATAGATTTTTTTAATGCTAAATGATAAAAAATAAGACTGCCCAATAAATCTAAAAAACTAAAAAAAATAACTAAACAATGTATGTTTAAGAATATGTAATGTCTTATTATTATTAAAGTTTGGAAAACGGGGCACTCATATCATGCCTCTCAAACGATTTTATTTAATTTAAATAAATTAATGTAGGGTAGGCAAATGTTTAGGCAATTTTTTTTATAAAGCCATCAAAAGTTTTGTATCTTACATCATGCCTATTGTCGTTTCTGGCGCACACTATTTTCTATAAAGCTTTGCGATGCAGAGGGGTGGTTCGCGATTAAAACAAATGGATTTGGGAATCATTAAATCGAGCCAGGTACTTGCTTCCCGGCATTTTGGACACGTGGCGACTGACAGAGGTTTAGTGTAGTGTACACTTGCACATTTCAAATGAAATCAATGTTTCGATGGAAAGGAGAACAAGTTGAAGATACGTATGTATTAAATATACTGACATTAGGAAAAGTTAAAGGAGCAAATCAAATCAAGATATATTCTTTTTTATGACTTTATTAAGCTTTAAATATCTAATTGCTGATGTTGTTATCTTAAATGTTGGGTGGATAACTGTTGAGAGATAATGTCAAAACTGCTACGGAAGGTACGCTAAGCCGTTGGTCCCGGTTAGAATGACGTATCGTATGAAAGAATTGGAGGTGAGGCCTGACTGAAAGATCCTCTTTCTCAAATTACAAAAATAAAGCAGGAAAGCGAATAATTTCTAATCACCGCGGTCTGAGATCCAGAAACCTTGGGTTCCATTTCCAGGGTTAGGTACATGGTAAGATGCATGTTTTCGGTTTAGCTGTCGTAATCTTATCTAGGATTGTCGTTATAACAAGAATATTGGTATCTCCGATGTTCTGATAGTTTGAGATAAGATAGCTAGTTCCTCAACAGTTAAAGTTTCTAAGCGCAGTGCTCTTATATCTTTCGCTTAGTCGCTGTCATTCTATAAAACAGATACAACTTTCTATATGAAAATATCAATGCTAACGAACATAATTCATAATAATTGTTTCGTGCACTATTATCACCGCCCTAAGGGCAGTGAATAGATTAGCTTCAGCGCACACCAGGTGTCCACCGTATTGATCCGGATCACCCGCCTGCCGCTTTAATGTTTTACTTCGACCTTTATAAATGGATCTATGATTACGGAGGGCGCGTAAATTTTGGCCTGCACCCAAAATCTGGATGATTGACACGCGTTACGTTTGATTTTTCGAAGTCAATATTTTGTTTGAGCTTTTTAGAAGTCTGTGAGAATTTTAGAAATAACGCTTCAGGGTGAACTTTCACGTGACGAGTTTGTTTTAAAAAGAGCCAGAATTTTAGTGATATTCTCATTAACGTAAAATTAAAATAACACTAAAGACATATTAAGATTTACTTTGAAAGCTTTAGGAAATGTAGGAATTCAAAATTAACTTATTTTATATAGTGAAAAAAGACGACTATTAACGACAGGTAATATTTATCCTCAGAATATTTCTGTATTCTGAGAATTTATCATAAATTTTCTTTTCTTAAACTACTATAAGTACTAATTTTGATTACTACTACTACTATTTGAAATTAAACTATCATATAGAATTACTTGCATTTTTCTCACATTAGAATAATTGTTAACAAACGCGACTGAATCCCCCTAAAAAGCTTAATTTTAATACATATATACTGTCTGCTTTCGCCAAAACAATGGCATATCAACAAAACATCGGCCTGTTACGTAGCAACCGTACCCTACCCCAAATAGAGAACAAAAAGCAATTACCTAACAAATCATCCTCTGACGTTTAATGCCATCGCAATATGTTCCGACTCACATCGCCCAGTTCCAAGGAACCCCATTTTCCATCCACCTTTGCCGTATATTTTGGTATGTTCATGATTCATTTACATGTCAACGTTGTAAAGAGGGGGGCCCAATGCAGAACCCTGAGGCAGCCCCATTGATTATCAATTAGTTTTGTGAATGCATTATGCTGTTTGCGCATTATCCACAGTGTTTACACGGTTCTTTATAACATGACGCGTTAGAAATGGACAACTATCTATCACCCTGTAAATTAAGCTTTAACTCGTGGAGGTAATGCCGTCAATCGCTTGCACTGGGACCAGAATTAACTTGTCCATCTTCGTTACAGGTGATACTTTAATGATCGTATTAGAATCGATTTTAGGGTTATCAGCGATTTATTGATTTATGGCCTGCTCGATGACTTGCTTATCGATGAATGGTCTTCTTCTTGATTTAATTAGCTCGTTATCATGATTGTGACTTATGCAGTTAGTCAAGCCCATTGGTTTTGAAATGGCTGTTTAAAAAAAAACTTGAGCTATGTTTAGTTTTAATACGTTAGCTGCTTTTTCAGCTATCTGCTAAACAAATCTATTCTGGTAGTTTACATGTAGAATATTAAAAACCTTTTTATTTTGATAATGTAGAGTCGTAAGAAGTTTATGTAAATAGTGCCGTTATTGAAAACAAGAGAGAATATGATGGTGAGATCGTTAGCCTCTTGTTAGCCAATTTTTTATTTTTTTCCAAAAATGCGAAATGCTGAAACTACAGAATCACATTTCCGTCATGATGGTTTGCAGATTTATTTAAAAAGGAACAAAAGTTTATAGTAACCACAATTTCTGTTGCAGTTCAACATAGTCTAATCTTCGGACTCAATAAATCTTAACAATTAATCATTCTGTTGCAGTCCGACATAGTCCACCAATCAGTGTACGAGCTGGTCCACTCTGAGGACCGGGAGGAGCTGCAGAGGCAGTTGCTCTGGAACTCGTTCCTGCCCCCCGAAGTCAGCAATCTGACGCTGCAGGACGTGCTGCGGCCGGACCGGACGCACCTGCTCGAGAGGAGCTTTACGGTCCGGTTTAGGTGTCTGCTCGATAATACCTCCGGTTTTTTGGTAAGTTGTGAAAATATACCTAAATATGTAATTTTATATTTAAAAAGCTTTTGTGATCTTGTCCGTTAGTTTGTTAATTATTTAAAGATTAATTGCATGCAATGTTTAATATTCAAAATATTTTATTACAAAAAAATTGCTTTTACAAATGTCACTACGCCATCGTCGCTTGGTTTGTAAGTCTACAGGCTACGAGTACACTTCATGTGATCGTCAACACAAAGGAAATTAACGTTATAACTGCATCTACGGTCTGGCAGTTACGATCACTGGTGGTCTTGAGGTACCGGGATCGATTCCCACCGTACATATTGGTGTATTCTGTTTGGTTGATAGTAGTGTTTGTTTTAAAACCACCTGGTCAGCTGCCACAACAACACATACATGACCTTTTTTTATATGGAGAAAGACTTAAATGAACTAAGGCGGAGTAGTTGATTGTTACAGACATGAACTTAAAAATTTCTCATGAAATTGCAGAGGTTAGACATCCGGGGCCGGATTAAGGTGCTCCACGGGCAGAACAAGAAGACGGAGGAGCCTCCCCTGGCCCTGTTCGCGATATGCGCGCCCTTCGGCCCTCCCAGCCTGCTGGAAATCCCGCAGAAGGAGGTCATGTTCAAGAGCAAGCACAAGCTCGATCTTTCTCTAGTCTCAATGGACCAAAGGTAAGGACTTTAAAATACAATTCTGTTAAGAATGTAAAGGTTTATAGCGCATCTATTTTGATGACCTCCGTAGTCGAGTGGCTCGCACGCCGTTTTCTGGTGTTGCCATCTCATGTAGATTGTAGAAAATCGAACCTTTTTTTATATTTTCTCGGATCTGGGTGGTTGTAGTACCGTCGTTGTTTCTGATTTTTATAACACAAGTGCTTAACCTACTGTCTTTGAAGTCAGAGCAATGTATGCGATTTTGTCCAATAAAATAAAATAAATCTATCATTTCGTTATCCCATACAAACTTCAAACAAAAAGTTTCCAGGAAATAAAGAAATCAAATAAGTTACTAGAAAATAAACACAAACGTTTATTCAATTACATTGATGCGATTAGAAGTCAACTACAGAAAGGTTTTAAATTTACATTTCTGTAAGTTTCATTAAAATTGGTGAATCGGTTTTAAAACTAGAGCTTTGAAGTTTGTATGGTATACCGAAATGTGTAACAGCTTTCAAATACTTGAATATCTAATAGATACATAATAGATACATAATTCAATTAATTTTCGTTTTCTTAATTTCAGGGGTAAAATGCTGCTCGGATATACCGATGCAGAGTTAGCAAATATGGGTGGCTACGACCTAGTGCATTACGACGACTTGGCGTACGTCGCCAGCGCACACCAAGAATGTAAGTTACATTTAATTAGTAAGTTATGACAAGTATGGTGGAGTTTTGGGGGCCTGCTTTGGCGAGCCGGATAGCAAAGTTCATGTAAAAAATAAATTGATATTTTTTCCGAATCGAAAGGTTGTATCCATATTTGGTGATATATCGCTCAAAAATATCGATATTTTACTTGATGATTCGATAATATCGTTATTTGGCTTTTTTCGCACCTGATGTCTAGGCGAAGGTAAAAGCGCACTTCACCCGGAATCCTCAACCACTGAGGGAACACCAGGGTGGTTCCAGGAATTTCCCATTTCCCCAAGAAAAAAAAAATGGTGAATTTCACAACTCTCTTTGACTTCTGTGCCCAATAACTTACCAGAACGCAACATGAATGCGCTAGGATTATAAAATAATAATAATAATAATAATATCTTTATTCATCACAACAACAATGTGCACAGTAAAAATGAATTCCCTGCAGCCTGTGAAAGTAAAACTGTGTTACAGGCCACAGTGTCTTCCCTGACTTTGCTAACAAACATAGTTATGGTGATGTTTGGACAATTCAATATTACTATGGGGTAATTTAACTTACACATCAAAAAAAAAAATGCGTTTTATGTATAATTATTATGCGTTTTTACATTAGTGAAGAAACTTTAATTTGATTATATATACCTATATTGCCGGTAGATTTTATTTTTTTGGAGAGAGATTGCTGATTGCCTCAGACGGCATTTTCAGCTACACCGGGCTTGTTTGGGGGCGGCGAGGAACATAAAGGGTCCCATAAGCCGTGTGAAATGAATCACCTTCGGAGGTTTTCTAGAGGGAACGGTATCGCGCACTAGTGCGCGTCCCCGTGCCCTACTAAATTCTCCGAAGGGTTCGGATCGGATCGGACAAACTACTAAAACACCAAAAAAATCAATTAGTGAAAAATCAACCTAAAAGTTTATGCCATTTTCCTTTTCTATCGACGCGACGATATTGTTTTCCACTTCTTGTTACTTTCTAAATAGTTATAATAAAAAGACATTTCTTTGTTTGCAGTATTAAAAACAGGTGCTTCCGGGATGATCGCGTACCGCTTCCAGACGAAGGAGGGCCAGTGGCAGTGGCTGCAGACCTCTTCGCGCCTCGTCTACAAGAACTCCAAGCCTGACTTCGTCATCAGCACGCATCGCCCGCTCATGTCAGTATCTATTAAAACAGAAAGAGAAAACTTCGTGCTCCTTTTTAAGCACATTGCTTGCGTCTAGAAATACAAAATATACGTATAAATTAATAAATAATTATTAATAAATACGTATAAACTAATAAATTTAAATTTACGAAAATTACGTTACGTGAAAATTAAGAATTTCAACCAAAGGACAATCACTAGTCCTATTAAAAGCATGTTATATTTTTTTTATGTTTGTACTTTTGCGCTTATCCGATTTTCTTTACCTATAGCTAGCCTAGTATTTAAACATCATGTTACATGTTAAGCTAATTGTTGTTATATTTTATGAGTATAAAGATAAACCTTAACACACACCAATCATCTAGTCTCCAATTAAGTACAAGTTATATTGTTAATTTTGTATCTCTAATTCTGGCATTTGTACTTGAGCTTGAGCCAAATTCTGACCTTATGTTTATCACACTCAGATCACATTCAGATATTATTTCCATGTGGTATTTTTACCGCGTATTTTGCCTGCTGTCTGAATCTTGACACTATTTGACTTCAAGTGTTCTTATATTAACGAATAAATCATATTTGTTTCAGGGAGGAAGAGGGCAGGGATTTACTAGGGAAAAGAACGATGGACTTCAAAGTGAGCTACCTCGACACTGGCCTCACCAGTTTATACTTCTCCGAGTCGGAACAGCTGTCCGGCTGCGAGACCACCGTCACCACGCCGCCGCGCGCCGCCAGGAGATACAAAACGCAACTGCGGGACTTCCTATCGACGTGTAGGAACAAGCGAAGAGTCCCCACCACCCCCGCCCCTCCTCCAGTAGACTATCTCGCAGCTGACGCCGTAGCAGCAGCGTATACCAACCTAAACGGCGCGTACACAGCGCCTTACGGAGAATATCCTCCAGCGCCTACCTTACATTACGCTCCACCGCCTCTCGACGACAGATTCCTGACGGCGGACAACCTCTTCCATCAATATAAACCCCTGTCCTACCATTATACACCTTACGCGCCGAACGGCTTTCTAGAGCCGGCCCCTCCGCCTGGGTACGAAGTGGCGCCGGCATACCACAGACCGCCTTCGAGAGAGTACGCGTACGTGGATAGTAGTGGGAGGTATATGAGTCCAGTGACGGGGCAGGAGAGGAGGTCGCCTAGTGTCGTGCCCGGGCCCAGTCCGGGCGGGTCGAGCGGGTCCACGGAGCAGGAGCGGTTGCAGCAGCCGCAGGCCGAGGCGCCGCGGCAGACCGTGCTGATGTGGGGCGCGGGCGGCGCGGCGCAGGAGGTGCCCGTCGAGTACTCCCCCCCGCAGGTTTGGCGCTACCACCCCTCCCACTACCACACCGCCGAAGCGACCCAGTGAAGGCTTCTAGCTTATTTTTCTTTTCGTGCAATCAAAAGTATTTTTAAGGTTTCCCCGGTCCAATTTTGAGGACGCTGAGCTTAGATTAGGATAAGTCATATTTTTGAGCTCAGGATTTTTTATATAAAATATATATATATATATATGACAACTTATGGTCGACGTGTACGAATACGTCGTCCGTGTAGTTGAATTCCCTTATATTTAGTGAATGAGTCTAAACATTCGATACTATGCACTTGTTACCAGATTTAATTTTCTAAAATCCTAAATATTACCTCGCTCAGTGGTTTTTTTAGTGTAACTACGTCGGACCTTCGTAGTGTTATCTAGGTCTTGCTAAAACAGGGTCTTTCCATAATCTCCATTGTAGATATAAAATCTATTTGTACATTATTATAATCGAGAAGTTATATCCAAATATTTTAAATTAATAGTCGATTTTGTAGTTTTTATTTATAGTTTTATCACGCGATGCAATGTTACACACAATAGCATTAGTATTTGTAAATATATCTTATTTGAATAGTTGGGAGCTTTATCTTCTTATTGAGGATTAGAGCTTAGTGAATTCACTTTTTATATCACGATATTAAATTTAGTGCAGCAAAACGATGGAATACATACATGATCATAATTTCTAAGAAGTTTATTTTTCGAAATGTATTTATGTCTCACTACTGAGTGATATTAAAAAACCAAAAGTAGAAAAAGAATGTTTATTATCACATATTCTCATAATTAATTATGCTTTGCTACAACATCGGCAAGCGTTTTGCAAAACGACAAAACATGGACGCATGCAAATTAATTAAATCGTTCGCAATATAGTGTTAAATGTTTTATTAAAGAAAAGACGTTCCCATGAATTGCTACATACAAGCTTTAATTTCATATATCATTAAATCTACTAAATACAACTACAAAATTATAATCACTAAACATATCTTCGGAAAACAATCACGAGTATTTTAAAAGCTTAAATTCTTTCATTTAACTTTAAACGTATAAGTGAAACACTATTCATCATTAACACTAGACTCATAATGTCTATCAAAGACTCACATATTATATTTATTATCAACATTTTTTCCTTAAGATTTGCTCAAAAGTATATTTATGGGATCGTCCAGCCACCACTGCCATGCCAACGTATGCAGCACAACTGTAAATACACTTCGTGTGCCTTCTACACCCATTCCCTAGCCTTCCATACGTTCATATTATAATTATGTTATAATTATACTATAATTATACTATATAAATAACTGTAATTTCATTGCTGCAGTGACCGCCGTTGGCAAGGCATGTGGGACTGTCGAGAATATATCTTCCGCCGTCGACTTAGTTTTAAGGTTTAGCAATAATATAGCTATATGGATAACACTGGTCCTGTATTCGATGATGATGATATGATGATGTAGTCAATGATATAACAGAGTGATGAGAGAGTTGTATTGTATTGAAGCAGTGCCTCCTGGTGACAAAAGAGTATTAGAATGAGTTGCAACTTTACAATGTAAATTCTAATAACGCTCTGAAGATGAGAATGTTTCAGCTTTTTATTTGAAGTTCACGACTGAATGTTTGGATTTCACTCAAACATATTACTCGTTAGTTACGTGTTATCAATATAAGTGATATTTTTTTTAATAGTTGATTTCAGTTCATATTTGATCCATTAGTGTTTCGGCAAAGGACAATACTCAAAAAAAACCCAGGCCCGGTGGAAATGAAATGTATCTCAGATTATTACTAAAAATGAGTAATCAAATACTGCTTTTGGAATCATCGGAATATTTTTCTAAAAGTGTGAAATTGCTATTCGAAGTTTTGCAGGGTTCATATTAATGTTTTAGTATAAAGATCATTAAATCACTAAAATGGGTGTTTACAAGTAAGTAACTAATTACTACAAACCTACGGACATCATCGAAACCTTTTTAAATGAGATAAAAATTGCTACTCCAAGTTTTACAGGGGTTTTAGTAAAAGGATCGGATATATCGAACTAACTTTCGCCCGCGTTTCCGTCGGCGTGTATTTATTCGGAAAAAAATGGCCTATATGTTAATCCAGGCCTGTATCTATTTAAATTATAATAATATGATTCATGTACATAACTATTATTGTGTTTTTTTTCTTTGATGACAGTAGCCACTTGTAGTAGTAATAATGGCACATTACACATGTAAAAATATATTTTGATGATGCCCTCTGTTACTCATTTTTAAACACTCATTTTAGCGGTTGAATGACCCTTTTACTAAAACATTAATATGACCCCTGCAAAACTTTGAATAGCAATTTTATACATTTAGAAAAATATTTCGGTGATGGCCCTTTATGCCGTAATTAATTACACATTATTACCAGTAATTTGAAGCAGTGCCTCCTGGTGACAAAAGAGTATTTATGGCGCGTATGTAAGACGCAAATGATATGTATCTCAAAGTGATACATATGATTTTCGCTGGGTTAATTTTCCATACTAGGTGAGCATTGTCCTTTCAATACGATTCAATTACTTCCTAAGCCACACTCATTTTATATTTCCATAATAAAAGTTATTCTCAATATATATTTGCAAACATTTATAGCTAACTGAAGCCGAAAATCAAACTTTGCATTATATGTTGAAACATATCTTTACGTTATAAGTCAGAGACGTCATAACCGTGCATATGCGATCCAGTGTTATCCTTATTTGTAATAACTTTTCCGTCTTCTTATCGAATATTCCTTATGAAAATCTGTTTTGTCGATACGGGTCAGTCGACTTATAGGTTTTAAAATGCATCCAGTCATTGTAAGAATCAATCTTCCATTTTAGATGTTCATTACGAACCTACCTTCATAGTAAAGAATAGATTTAACAAAATGTTTTTAAAGTCTGGACTTTTGTAAAACTAATTAGAATTATTTTGTTTTAAAACATTTCTAATTGTAAATTTTATTTTTACACATTAATTTGTTAAATATAATATTCACTGTAAATTAAAGTTCAGACACCATCTTTATAAAAACACATATTCCGAATATCAAATTGTACTAAGTTATTTAATTAAAATAAGTCACCGTTTACAACAAAAACCAACAGTTATTTATTCATTGGATTGTAAATAAATAAATAGGCTAGACGCTTTTATGTATTAACGATTATTACCTACTATTATTTAAATGAACATATAAATAAGATGAAGATATCCGAACAATTCTGTATTTATTTTAGCATAGCATAATAATGTAATTAAAGAAAATCAAATAAATTTTTCATGCCACTGATACTGAGATATTTTATTTTCTTGTTTCCTTTTTTATATTTTACAATGGAGGAGCACTTGACTTTTATCTTATCTGGGTATGTAAAAGGTCGAATATGAAAGCGGACTTCACCCGGAATCCTTAGAAGGAGGAGCAAGTTGGATTACCAAACGTTTGCTCGTGCAAGTTAGCGCAAACATCGGATATTTAAAAAGGTATACCTATTAAAAACTGTTTGTTATTCTTTATATACACTTCGGCTTATGCCCAGCAGTGGACTGATAATGATGATAAAGAAAATACAGATAACCAGAAAGTTTGCAGACGCTTCAAAAAACGTTTATTATAAGACTTCAAGACAGTCGAATAATCGATGTTTGTTCAAAAAAATTATAACTTTAAAATTAGAACGAATATATTTCTTGATTATTTTAACGCTAAGAGTAATAAGCTAGCGCCATCTAGCGAACCTTTGAGGTATTAGAAGGCACACCACACTTTCTCTGTTGCTTTTATAAACTTTTGATTGAAGCTAATATGACTAGATGCCGTAAGCATGCATCGAAGCTTACTATTAACCCACTTAGTGTAACCGGGTGTTATAAACAACACCTCTAAAAGTAATAGATGTACCCTAATGTGATACTTTTAAAGTTTCATTTACAACCACACACAAACGCCTGGTCGGTTTAATAGCAAATCGTCAGATTGGGCCAGGGTCATCATCATCATCATAGCTCATTTTATATCCCCACTGCTGGGGCACGAGCATAGATAGGTAGAACTTTTTTTTTTTTTTTGGAGAGAGATTGCTGATTGTCTTAGACGGCATTTTCAGCTTCACCGGGCTTGTTTGGGGGCGGCGAGAAACTTAAACGGTTCCTCAAGCCGTGTGAAACGAATCACCTTCGGAGGTTTTCTAGAGGGAACGGCATCGCGCACTAGTGCGCGTTCCCGTGCCTTACTAGATTCTCCGAAGGGTTCGGATCGGATCGGGGAGCGGAACCACCCGAGGGCGCCTCTAAAGGCTCGGACCTCGGCTCGGATAGACCGGGCCGCGGTAATTTAATTTAATATATGTATTACTTGTGAGATACATTGTGTTTTCATGCGATAGCCAAGTAAATCTATTTATTTAAAACATAAAAGATTTTTAATATTGAGAACTTGGTATTACATGGATCTCACAACTTTTTACGGTAGAAGAACTGAGTTGCGACACTTGGTTTTTTTACAAGTTCGTTTTTATTGGTTTGTTATTTTCAGTAAGTAAAAATTAAGTAATTGACGCATCAACCAGCCGGTGTTTAACGTAAATACAATGATTGAAAATAGCGAATAGCGAGTCCACCGCACAGATTGATGTGACATGTGGTTAGCTATAACTATAGATACAATGCAGCAAGACGGAAGGCACGCCATTAATAAGCAGTGCGAGCGAGATAAATAGATAAGGCTTAGTACTGACTGTATAAGGAACGCCGATCGGCCGCGCGTACTTTGGAATACAGCAAAGAAATAGTAAACGGCAAGTTAGCAACAAGTTCCTTCTCAACATTCCGTACAGTGTAAGTGCGACATTGATAAGTAAACAGCAGCATTGATCCCATAGAGAATATTTAAACATTGACCAAAAAGCAACTTCAAAAAAGGCCTCGGAAATTGTAAGATAAACATGAATGTATTACAACAACTAAATATACACACAGATTATGTAATTTTGTTTAAATCAGACTCCGAATTCACAATGATTGATAATATGCGAAGTATCATTCTTCCGTATATGGATTTTGGAGAACTTAACCCAGACATAATTATTATTGATAATTTCTTTCTTTTGCTAACTGTTTAGCTTTGTAAAGTAATTTATTATAATCCGGGGATAAGTGATCATTTATAAATATGCGCTGGTTACCATCGCTTTAATACCTAAAATCAATAAGAGTAATTGCTTTCACTGAACGCGCTGAAGCAATGAAGACCTCTATAACATATCTGTTCAGAAAACTGACGACAATTGACTTGTCTTTGTTGTTACCAAATGACGGAATTCTGCTTATATAATTAATTTGATGCTTGAAGGTGCCTATTTTGTCAATAATTTCGTACACGTTCTCAGATTTATTTATGTGTACTCCCTTAATCTCGACATTGTTAAGCCTAGAATACTGATCTTTGACAAGTTCATTGCGTTGGTACGCAGATAGCTAAAATTTTATATCATTTATGTCGTGAGATGAGGATTCCAACGACGAGACTCGGGCGTCAATCGTAACAATTTTAGTGCTAAATCATGATTTTTTTTTCAAAGTTCCTTTGTAGGTATCTTGCAATTTGGACACATCGGCCTTAATTCCTTTCACCTCTTCTATAAGGGCAGGCAGAGACACCTGTTTCGAGGTCATAGTATTGAGCTTAGCCATTATAGCTGCTAGGGATACTTCGGATTGAGTATTATTTGAAGACGTAGATGCAGACGCTGCAGACGGCGATATCAGCCTGCATGAAGAACACTTTCAACTGGCACGCTTCTCAGATCCTAAACGTCGAAATTTAGATTTCGTTGTATCAGCGCAGCAGCGCAGTGAAAGTCGAGGTGTTTCCGGCAAGAGCTATATTGAACATCGTCATGAAAATCTTCACCACACAGTGCGCAACGCATTGAAAAACTATGCTAAGGTTTTCAATCACTGACAAAGTAAGAAGCTAGTGAACGCGAGTGGTTTAGGGTAAAGCTCGGGCGTAACTGACTAAGGCTGCGTTTCCACCAGAGATGTGCGAGGTACATAGCTAAGCAGTGCGCGAGGTAAATATCCACCAATAGGAGAACTCCATTTTATCCTGCAAGGACAATGAAGGAATCCTATTGGTGGATTTATACCGCGCACACCGATTAGCTACCTCGCACATCTCTGGTGGAAACGCAGCCTAATAAAAATAATGCTGCTTTAAGAACTTATACTCAGGGGCAGGGACGCAGACCAGAACGCTTTACGCTGGTCGTCTCTTCGACCTCCACCAATCATTATGCTAACTTACTCAATAAGGTAATATGACTAGGTTCAATTAACTCAATGGCTAAAGGAAATCTAGCCTATTATTACGTTCAAAACTTTCTTACCTCACGGTTAATTTATTTCACATCGTAATCACACAAACCGGACTAAGGATTATTTAAAGAATGCCTTAAAAACGAAAGTCTTGAGTTCATACATATTTATCAAGTCGAGTCTCTGGCAAGTTGTTATCAGTTCGGTTTATATTTTGCGTGTTGCGATATGATAATGGTGATTGTATGGCACGCTGCGATCTGTAAAAAATGGTTAAACGCTTTAAACTTATTTTTCCACAACATTCTAACTTTCTGTTCCACACTTGTCCAAATTCCATTTCACCAAAACTCATTTTTAACCTTTTTTGTCTGTTGTTTAGTTGTTTAATTATTAACGTATCCGTGGTCGAGAGTGTAGATCTCTCGACTCGTAGCCGTTGGTCCTGAGTTTGATTTCCAGGTCGTGCAAAGATTGTTTTGAATTTTCGATCCAGGTTTGGGATTGTGTGAACCCACATTTGGCAAGCGTGATGATTAAGCCAACATCCACCAGTTGTAGTGATGACTTGATTTCAAGGATGGAGTGTAGATACTATTTATATTAGGTTATCATTTCGTTTTTAAATATATTTTTATAGACTTGTAGCCGCCCAATGGTCGAAATTCGCCTCCCTTGTAATGTTAAAGAAGTCATGAAAAAGTACATAAAGCTGATTTATGTTTTGGCAGCAGGGTTCCATGTAAATTG
The DNA here is from genome assembly GCA_963082485.1 of Eudonia mercurella. Classification (NCBI taxonomy): domain Eukaryota; kingdom Metazoa; phylum Arthropoda; class Insecta; order Lepidoptera; family Crambidae; genus Eudonia; species Eudonia mercurella. Next base: position 1,823,600 of record OY720042.1, read on the forward strand.
TAATCCATGGCGATGATATTTTTTTTAATAGAAAAGATGTATTTGCATTGGCATTAAAACATTTCCTCCGTATCCATTTTTGAAAAATGTATGAAACGATGCTTATTTAATTTAAAGTATTTGTAACACATATTATTATACATATTCGGGACTCCTTCTCACTGTGCCAAATCTCACACTCCTCCGTTGCTATGTAATATTATGCAATACAAACTTCCTTCTGAGGGTGGAGCCGCTGGAGTCGCGACACAATGTTAGCTTCAAGGCATTTGTGGTGCGAGTTCCGACAGCCAAGCTGGACGACATCTTCATGAGGGAGGACTTTTGGCCAAAGGCGTGGTGTACCGGCGCTTTCGCGGTAGCCTACCAGCTACCACCGGACCAGCATTAGAATGTGCTCAAATTCTAACATAGCTATAAGTTTTATTTACTAACAATATATGTTTATATTGGTATGTATATGTGAGTTTGTAAGGTATATATCTATGGGCCTGTTTGTAAAAACTTTTTGCCTGAAAATAAATAAATGTATTATTATTATATTGAGCAAAAAATCCTGAGTACCAAATCTCGCATTGAGATGATATTACAATCGTGTTATTTACGCCTTTATTCAGATAGGCTTTCAAAATGTACAATAATAAAGAAGTTTAATGGCTTCTAATAAGTAGAGTATCAAGAGTTGGACCAATCACAACATTTTGTCATAAAGTTTGATTGAAAGTTTAAAATGCAGAAAATAACTAAGCAGAAAGAATTAACCTATGTAGTTATGAAAGTTAGAAGGTTTTTACAAGATATAGCGAAACCGATATGATAATTAATCAAACGAATGATAACCCGTTCCTTGCGGTATTTTATTTAATAATTGTAATAGCAAATTGTCTGATAGTTTTCATAGCTATCTTACATTTCAAACGTATGATTTTCTAATACGAATCTAAACTACAGCTCTTAATGTTCAAAATATTTAATATCTCTTATAAAAACAAGATTAGATCTCACATCAAATTATTGTTTTGCTTTGCTTCGAAAATGTTATTTAGTTATGTCGGTACTATATTTTGAAACTCTTATAACGACAAGTGTTTCATTTAAGTTTTTCATAAGCACGATTGTGGTCGTGAAAGTCTGTGACTTTTTAAATCAAAATATACAAAGTAATGAAAGTTGTCTAAAATATGGGATAAAAAAATGTTAAAATTACTCGCGTCCTTAGGTTTACCCTTGAGACCCTACACGTGACCCCTGGGTGATGCTAAATGAATGACACTGTCTGAGCGGTAGAGCCACGCTGCGTTGCAGCACGAAATGGGCCAGCTCGCCCGCCGTAATACCACCCTCTCACAGAATATCGGCGTGAAACAATGGCACTCGTTGCTGTTGTGTTTCGTCTGGTGATTGAAAGTATCGGAGGCCCATCTCTCACCCCTCCCCCCTCCCAATTCCTACTTCCTCCTCAAGATCCAACTCCTTCCTCAAGGCCGGCAACGCATCTGCGATTACTTTGGTGTTGCGGGTGGGTGTCCATGGGCGGCGGCGATAACTTTCCATCAGGTGACCCGCCTGCTCGTTTGCCTCCTTTTAATAAAAATAAATATATATATCATCATCATCAGCTCATTTATGTCCCCACTGCTGGGGCACGAGCCTTCCCTGTGGATGAATAGGGAGAACGGGCCATGAACCACCACGCGGGCCCAGTGCAGATTGGTGGTTGTTAACGACTGCTAATGCAGCCGGGACCAACGGCTTAACGTGCCTTCCGAAGCACGGAAGAGCTCGAGATGATAAATTTTTGGTCACCTATCCGATGACCGGCCTTTGCGAAAGTTGCCTAACCTCAGCACTCGCAAACCGGGCGCGTTAACCACTGCGCCATCGAGCTCCTCTCATATATATATATATTTATACAAATATATTTAAAAAAAATACAATATAGTACATAAATAAATAACAGTATGGGATAGGATATTATGGTTTGGGACGTAAAGAAAATGTATCAGCTGCCTTACGTCCCTTGCATGTCGTAAGAGCCGACTAAGGGACGTGGGTTCCGTGGGTTCCAAGATGCGTGCACATCAGGCGATTGGCTAGCAACCCATCACTGATTTTATCTATTCCATGTCGAAGACCCACTTTAATTGTGCTAATGCGGCGTCGAGGTTAATAACGGAGAGTATGTACCTATGTATGTTAAGAGTATAGGTAGTCTAAAAAGACCAACATGATTATGTAGTAACACACGATGGAACACGATAGTTGACTCCCCGATCCGATCCGAACCCTTCGGAGAACCTAGTAGGGCACGGGGACGCGCACTAGTGCGCGATGCCGTTCCCTCTAGACAACCTCCGAAGGTGATTCGTTTCACACGGCTTGAGGAACCCTTTACGTTTCTTGCCGCCCCCAAACAAGCCCGGTGTTAGTCAAGTTTTAGGAATAAAAGAAAATGGCTGTTCTAAAACAGCATGACTAATCATAATCATACAGTGATCAGGACACTCAGGACAATCAGGACACTTGCTGAGTTTCTTGCCGGTTCATCTCAGTACAAGATCTCCTGCCCAGAGTAGACTTACGAACCGATGGCATAGTGACATTCACAAGAGCTACTTGTAGCCTAAACTGAATAAATGATTTTGAATTTAGAATTGAATTTTGAAGTGGTTAGTCATTACAAAGTGTTCATAAATGTGGTTTAAAAAAAAAACCAATTAGTAAGAAATTTGGGCCCACCGTAAGTAATCAAAAGTTCAAGTTCACCTCATACATAATGTACACCTCATACAATAATGTACACATTAAAAATACTCACACATATATCAACAATGTTGTTCTTTTTAACAATAAGGATAATGATTAGCAAGAATGTCATCAAATATAAACAAACTGGACTACAATAGAATAAAAAATCGTTATTGTTAATGTGATAGATAAATAAACAAGATGTGAGAGTGGGTGACGCGTAGCAGTTAATCCGAGAGAAATATATAGAGCTGCTAAATACGACTTTTCTTGGAAATTCTTTAATTGATAATTTTATTACATACTTGAATTATTTTAGTTTAAGTTCTTTAGTATAGTAGCTTAAGTACTTAAAGATAAGCGAAGATGTTTAAGCATTTCGTATTTCTTAATTTTTTATTTATTCAAAGGTAGAGTCTGGCGTTATCTCACTTGATAAGGATTATATAATGATAATAGGGTGATGAATAAATAATAATAATTAATTATACAATGGGAAGCCGCTGCATACGAGCAGCACAAAACCGGTCGTTGTGGAGATCCTTGGGGAAGGCCTTTGTCCAGCAGTGGACGTCTTTTGGCTGAGATGATGATGATGAATAGGGTGATGATGTTATAATCATTGCAAGGGATCCGGAATCTTCACAACTGAGAAAAATTTACTGCGGAAAATTAACAACTGAAGAACATGCTAGATGCTATCTCAAACTAACTAATGACAATTATATTTCTTTGCAATTATTTCTTTCTAAAGGCAATTACATATTAGGTCCTTACCTATAATATTTTTTAAAATTTTCTTAGCATAGCTTCATTTATGTTAACACTATAAAAAGTGTAGGGTAGTGTGTTTGTTTCACTAGGTAATATAGCAGACCTTAAAAAAAACAAGTCCCTTCAAAGCTACAATGTAACAAAATGGAGATTCCGATAACAAAACAGAAGTCATTTAAACACAAATTGGGCTATAAAGACACAAAATTAAAAATCATTGTTATTACTGAAGCCTAAGTAACAGTCTTAATTAAATGTGTATAATAACATTAACAACCGGTATTGAGTTTTAGAAATAATGCATTTATATGTGAGAAAAAAACGTCAATTTCCTAGGTAAAGACATAATTTAAACGGTACTAACACATTATCGCAACAGGCTTGGATAAGATGATTATAGCTAGCCTGGTAGATTAAAACGAGTTCAACCAAACAAAATACAAAAATATACCCCCTGAGAATCAAACCGAGAACTCTAAATCTGGGACTGGTAGTGCAACCACAAGACCCCAGAGGTGGCTAAACAATGGTTTCATCACACAGTAAATAATAGGAGATATGTAGGTACCTTAAAACGCTTTATTTTCAAAATACTTCATTAAGAAAATAAATTAAATAAGAAAATATGAATATGGTAAGATTGGATGTTGATGACGTAGTTGTAGACATTGAATAGGGCTCCTTTGGCTTAAAGAGTAAAGAGTAGATAATGTTGATTAATTTTCGGCGAGTTGAATTGAGCCACGATAGCATAGTTGGTAGTGCACCTGACCCGGCATGTAATGGGATGAGGGTTCGAATCCCACTCGTGGAATTTTTTCAACACTTTGTCTCTTCATCTATACTAATATTATAAAGAAGAAACCTTTGTATTTTTGTATGTATGTATGTTTGCAACGAATAAACTCAAAAACTACTGGACCGATTTAAAAAATTCTTTCACCATTCGAATGCTACATTAGCGCTGAGTAACATAGGCTATATAAAAAAAAAAAAAATACTAAAAACGACAATTAAATTTTCCAATACAAAATGATTTGTTTGTTTTGTTGTCATGGAAACCATTGATATATAATATATTTAACTCAATGATGGAAACTGTCAAACGGTACGAAGTCTGCCGGGTCAGATAGTAACTAAATAAGTTTGTAGTAATTATAAGAATTATGAACTGTTTCTTCAGACATTGTGTGAGTAGACATAGGAATCGTGCAAATGAGAAGACGTTTTACTTTAACACTGTTTTTATATTACAAGGAACCAAAGTTACAATTTAGTAATTCTTTTAACTTAGTAATGCACTAGGCGAAACGTAGAATATTTCCGTGACGACTACTTTGCTCCGTGGTGACCCGATAGAATATGCTCGCTCGTGTCCACCGATAAACGTCACGACTCCGTTGAAGCGCGCCAAAAAACGTAGTTCCGTTAAATCACCGCTTGGGGCGCGCTTACGTTTCGTTTGGTGTCAATACTCATGACCGGCTACGACTCATTTATTTTCTAAACTAATGTTTATTTATATAATCCTGAGGTACGGATACAAAACTAAAGCGATACAGTAAGCATATAAACACTTTGGGGGTTAATGTTACTCGCGTCCGTAGGTTTACCCTTGAAACTCTACACGTAATCCCTGGGTGGAGCTAAATGAATGACGCTGTCTGAGTGGTAGAGCCACGCTGCGATGCAGCTCGAAATGGGCCCGCTCGCCCGGCGTAACACTACCCTCTCACAGAATATCGGCGTGAAACAATGGCACTCGTTGCTGTTGTGTTTCGTCCGGTGAGTGAAAGTACCGGAGGCCCATCTCTTACCCCTCCCCCATCCCAATTCCTACTCCTCCTCAAGATCCAACTCCTTCCTCAAGGCCGGCAACGCATCTGCGATTACCTTGGTTTTGCGGGTGGGTGTCCATGGGCGGCGGTGATTACTTTCCATCAGGTGACCCGCCTGCTCGTTTGCCTCCTTTTAGATTAAAAAAAATTATAAAATACCTGCCAGGTGATTACTGCCTTATTATCCTTTGTGTAAGCACGAGTAAAGTGACACTAGGATACCTACTAATTTTTTTTGATATTGTAAATTGTATTGTGACAGTGTACATATTGTTGAAAAGCCAAATAAATAAATAAATAAATTAGCTTTTCCACTTAAGATTCGGCCACAAGGGTGGTGATGTCGGGGTCACCCTTCTATACACTACTTTTAAGTTTATACGGACAACTTCTACCAACCGATTAGGATAAACGAGAGGCTCCGTTTCTCCTCTCCTTTCCTCTCAGAGGATTTGTGTCTCCCCGGACGCAGTGGTAAGCGTAACGCATTTTCACATGTACAAAAAAAGTTATGCGAAATGCTCCAGACGAGCTTGCGCAAGTAAACCTACCAGCAAGGGACCAATAGACCTTTTTTGACCCTGTGAATCCCCCATAGTCATAGATAGAGATAGATACAAGAGCCCCTGAAGAGAGACCAAATCATCCAGCATTCAGGGGGGATAAGGAAGGAGACATACCCACTAAACACAGGGGGTTCGAAAGCAACTACGCGCCCGCGGATGGTGGGTTGTAGGAAATCGACTAATGAATCTATTACAGCCGCAAGGAAGGACCAAGGGACCTATGTTAGCAACATAATGAAGACGGGGAAAATCGGAAAGCGAGTGGTGGTATTATCAGCTCTGCGTGCGCAGTCATAGTCTGCCGCGTCGCCGCTATCCGCCGGCAGCGCACTGGCCGCCAGGCTCTCGCGCGGAACAGACGTGGTAACACACAGCTTGTCACAAGAAAAATATTATCACGCTATACTGTTGAGTGCGGTGAAAATGCAGCTCACCGATTTATTGTGTTACGCACTAATGACGGTAAGTTCTTTTTTAATTAACATTTATTTAATACTAGTGGCCCGCTCGCGACTTCGTCCGATTCCGTGAACACCCGTATTCTGTCAAAACTTTATTTTTGATACAAACATTGTCCTGACAGTTATGAACAAAACAAATAAATCAGCCAAATCAGTCGAGCCGTTCTTAAGTGATGCTATGCCATACATGTGGCAATTGATTTTAATTCATATAGATAATAGAAAAATATAAATATTCATTTCATCAGATCAGGGTAAATTAAAATAAAACCACTGTGTTAGTCTAATGTCTAATGTGTGTAGCTACATGAACAATAAATAAATAAATTAATTAATTAATTAATTAACCCTAGAGTGGGCGCGTCTTTCCGCGAAACGTCAGTGGGCGCGTGGGGAGCATTTTGCCGCCCCTTTTCTTTGATAATTTTAAGTAGGAATACAGCAATTGAATTTATTTATTTTCTCAGGTTTTAAGTAATACACAAATAAGTAATGATAAATCAACATATTTATTAAACTCTGTTTTAAGAACTTGGGTTTACAAGAGGTTTTAGAAAACGTAATATTTTAATTGACTTTTTTAACTTATCCTATATAATATTCTATAATACTGAAAAAAAATAGAAAAAAATAACAAAACTATATGTTTTCAAATCTACAGGATATGCTTTATCCAAACAGTCTTCACAAAGGTATGTGCAATGTTCATTGCACAGTAACTTTGGGAACCTGCAACACCCTTATTTCGTGCGTCTATTTTTCTTTGTTGGACATATACTGCATTTGCCCTCCTTCTTTGAAGGTGATGCTTGTTCTACTGGTACAAAACGAGCAATTTGGTTCCTCAAAGTAATATTGAATGTGTCTATAGAAGACCTTGTGGTCATATATTGCTTGACTAGGACCACGGCAATTTCTTTCAAATACTGTCGGCGTAGCATCAAGTGTTCAATATTGGCTTTATAAATAATTTGACTCCTTATACCGGCAATATTCATCATTGAAAAAAACAACCTCATTGGCCATCTCCTTCTGCGAGTCATTCTTTCAACAGAATACTCTTCCTTCATTTGGTCTACCACGTCAACACCACATTTGGTTTCATTATAAAGCACAGGCATTATAAGGAACATCAGCAATTGGAGAAGGTTCTTCCTTGTCAGAATCGTCGTTGTCGCTGACTGTCCGTTTTATGCTCACTATGATGACTAGATCGATCACTTTCTGACACATTCTCGTCTACAAACTGTGAACTAGCATCTTCAAAATCAGACATTTCCTCTAGCCAAGTCACAATTTGAGCGTCCATTTTGATATTTATTTTAGTTAGCGTTTTTTAGTTTTCATAAATAATGCACTTTATAATTCGGTCGGGTCGTTACGTTCCCTAAAATATGGTTGAGCAAAGCGATGGCTGATTCATATGTCATACTCGTGAACGGGTGCCGCCTGTGGGGGCTGGTCTGCTCTTGCATACTTATCTTATTTTTAGTATTATTCACTATAGTTTGACTTTGTTCTTCTGAAACAATTTTTGACTTTTACTAGAATACTGTAGTGGTACTGTATGACATTGTGGAAATTGAAACTTTTGCCTGATGTAAATTTGTTAACCTAGAATATTTTTTTTTGTTTTTTTTTTTACATGTTGTGGTTGTCTTCTATAAGTATGTTTTGTGTTTTGTATTGATTGTATGTTTTGTATTTGTAATGGAAAGTGTCCTGCTATGATCGGGCATTTTCCAATATTTTTGACGCTGTAAGGGGGAAAAGAGCTGGACACTTGCTGAGTTTCTTGCCGGTTCTTCTCAGTACAAGATCTCCCGCCCAGAGTAGACTTACGAACCGATGGCATAGTGACATTCACAAGAGCTACTTGTAGCCTAAACTGAATAAAATGAAATGATTTTGAATTGAATTGAATTGAATAATACAGTCTACATTTCAACTTCGCAAAAAATACATGACACAATTTTTACTTACGTGATTGGGCGCGCGGTGAGCAATTTGCCGCCTTCCGACACCTGGTGGTAACAATCTTCTCCTCAAGTGGTCCCCCGCGCTCTGATGACGTCCAGTTTTTCGGCACGCATTGCGAACGAAAGTGGGGGCAGCTCTAAAAACGCAAGCCTAACGGGAAATTGTTTTTTTTTTTTTTTTTCATTTATTAGAGTAAATAAACAATGACAATACATAATGAATAAGACAGACAATGACAAATGAATTGGTAGAATTGTCACCAACACCGTTTACCACAAATAGACTGACAAATTAACTAATGCTAGGTTGACAATGTAGTGACAAAATGTACTACGAGTATACTATTTACTTACGGTTTTACGGATTATTAACTTTTTTTAGTGCGGGCGGCAAAATGCTCATAGCGCGCCCACTCTAAAGTAAATATATAAATAAATAAATAAATAAATAAATAAAATAAACGCTTGAAGATACGTAAAAGTTGTTTTAAAACTTTTGGAAACAAAACTAGAGTAACATAAATTTCGGTTAAAAAAAATTTGCTGTCACGTGTACCTATATTTTTTTAACAATGTTTTGAAAGTTATTAACAAAAAGCTGAAACATATAAAACACTTATTATAATAAAGAAGAAACACAATAACAACATTATTAATAATCAACGATATGAATTTAAAAATATTATCAATGCATGTTTAAAATGATAACATTTTTGAAATTAATTAATAGCTATACAATTATAACTGCTGTACAGTTATTTTTTATTTACGCTTTTCAATTTGTTTTTATAGTAAACATTGTTAAAATATCAATATTGAAATATAACTACATCAACAAATTAATAGCTCCCTCACTCGCATTAGTACACACGCGTGCACTACCAGACAATCATGAACTGATGAACTCAATAAACTTTGAGCTTGTCTATAGCATTAAGAAAATTTACAGTTTGGGATAGTCTGATGCGTCGGCGTCTGTACTTCAAGTTTGTTTTGAGTAATTGGATGTCGTTTATACTGTAATCAATATTTTCGAGTCACACGAATTCTTATAACACAAACAAAAATCCTACTCGTTTCACTATTTTTACGTACTCACTACCAAGTTATGGAAATACTAGCTGATCCGGCGGACTTCGCATCGCTTTGACACTTTCTATGTCAACAATACAAACAAATCGTTTCTAAGACAACAAAACAAACAAATCGTATGTTTCACAGCTAGAAACATTTTGTATTGGAAAATTAAACAAAAAATTGGGGTGGGCCACCCTTATCACATAGGGGTATAAAAATAGATTACGACCGATTGTTAGACCTACTACTACCGAATATACATTTATAAATTTCATAAAACTCGATCGAGCCGTTCCGGAGGAGTTTGGCAACTAACATGGGCCACGAGAATTTTATCTATATATTAATACGTGAAGCAAAATCTTTGTACCCGTTTTTACGAAAATTGCGTGGACTGTAATATGAAATATCGCACACTTATAGTTTATTTATAGAAGGTTATCCAAATGTTAATTTTTTTTTTAAATTATGCATAAAAAATACATTAAATCAACAAAAACAACATTACACACACTACCATATATTTGACACACACGTATTGTTTGTCTTTAATGCGGCCGACATCTGTCAATGCCAATCCAAACTCACATTCTATCTTTTTTAATTTTTCATTGCTTAAGATACAATCCGTGCAGCCTTAATAAAATTACGGTCGAATTTCGACCACTGTGCGACCACTAGTATATAAAAGATAATTAAGCTGGAGAGTTTGGTGTTTGTTTGAACGCGCTAATCTGTAAAACTATTAGTCAGATTTGAAAAAAAAAAGTGCATTTGACAGCTCAATTTTTGTGGAAGACTATAGACTATTTAACATCACGCTATGACCCTTAAAAAAGTCAAATACGAAATACTAACGCATTCGAGCGACGCGGTGGTTAGGGGAACAGCTAGTACATACGATTAATATAGATATATAGAAAGAAGAAGAAAGTTACATATATATTGACAAGCTGACATTGTGCTAACAGTATTACATATAATCAGCAGTGGAGCTCTATAAGCTAAAGTTACAGGCTGTTACAATAATTCGTGTGAAAATATTGATTACAGTATAAACATTATCCTTGATTGAGATAAATGAGTATCTCAAATATACTTTTGATATTTTACGTTATTTTAAACTAAGTAGTATTATTTTTTGAAGGGATGGTTTTCCTTAAAATTTTAATGATGTAAATCATATAATTTAACGCAAACACGCCGGGTCAGGTGCACTACCAACTATGCTATCGTGGCTCAATCCAACTCGCCCAAATTAATCAACACTATCTACTCTTATTTTATAAGCCAAAGGAGCCCTATTCATTTTTTCAACACTTTGTCTTTTTTTCAAAAGTAAAATTTTAATATTTACCACACTACCAAAACGTTTATGAACGACTGTGTATTCGAGTCCCATTGAAGTCAATTAATAACGATTTCATTTTCATATTATGAAAATAAAAGCCCAAACAACTTTAAGTTATATCATTTTTTTAATTAAAAGTTTACTCATGTTTGTACAGACCCTTATTTATTTACAATTTTTAAGAATTTTTATGGAAGTCTTTGCCCATAATTTTTCGAAACTTTTACTAACTGAAAACCAATTCTGAAATCGTGAAAAATAAATCAGTTGTTATAAATTTTGATCGATTCATATATTACAAGATTTTAGATCAGCTGATACATACTACAATAATTATAGATTTGGTTATTAAAGGTTTGTTTGGTAGTTTAAAAATAAGGGTGCGTAATTATGATAGTGTATATAACGTGTTTGGGTAATCCAACAAGTTCATGTTTATACTTAAACCTACATTCCAAAACATGAATTAATAACAATAATTTGGTCGGTCTATGGCCGGATACTATGGTGTACAAATGTCTTAGTCAGAATCATAGTCATGAATATTTATTGCATCACGTTATACATAGATCATTATAATTTATTTAATTTTTAATTAATGAACTTTGTACTTTCTTAATTAAAAGTGGTATTTAAGAGCAATTTAGTTAAAATACTCTTTTGTTGAAACTTTCTATGCTTGAGATTTAACTAGTTAATAAAGTAAAAAAAACGTTTATTCGATGCATAGCTCGGGTTTGTGATTACCCGCATTTGTTTATTTCAACGATAGAGACCTTTGCCCAGCAGTGGGATATAGGCGAGTGTATAGGCTATTTATTTACTTACTGGTTTTATCATAAAAATATATATATTTCTATAAAATGTCAACATCTCAAATTCAAAAACAAATTTTTATTTCCTATTCTTGGTGTATAGAATATAATAGAATAAAACAATTTATTGCATAACTGTTACAATGTATAATTACTGGGTGATATTGTAATTGTTATTCCAAACAGCTACCCTAGTAGGGCATTACAATAACGTTTATATTAAAGTAGTAATGCAGGTACAATAGTTCTTAAAACCAAACATTAGTTCACACAAGAACCCTGCAAGGGCACTGCAGATATCACATACTTATTATTTCGAATACAAGAATGAATAATATAATAATAATTATAACCTTGTAGCCAGGATTATCCATCAACAACTTGTTCTTCGATTTGGTCTTGTAGAATCTGAGGTGCCGTACTATAATATACACGCCGGTGCCAGTTCTCGAAAATGGTTATGCAACGCTCTACTGGGATCGATCTGTTATCACGGACAGAACAACTATTGCAAATAAGCCTGATATCGTGTTGACAGATAGATTGACGCGCCAGGCAGTGCTCATCGATATCACCATCCCGCATGACGAGAACCTTGTGAAAGCCGAGAAGAGCAAGCTCACTAAGTACCTTGACTTGGCTCACGAGGTGACAGCTATGTGGGATGTGGATTCGACGATCATTGTCCCCATAGTCGTATCTACAAACGGCCTTATAGCGAAGAGTCTCGACCCAATCTCAAGAGGCTTTCGCTGGATGGCTGGATCAAGGGTCAGATACAAAAGGCAACACTCCTGAACACGGCAAGCATTGTCAGGAGGTTTCTTTCTCTGCAGCCTTAATCGCCGGTAGCTTGAGTCCTGCTCCGCTGCTGGCGGCGTTCTAGGTTTAGGTATTTATAAAAGTTGTATTTTTGTACGATATTTTAATATATTTTACTTTTATATCATTTTTATAAAAAACCTAAATCTGAGATTTAAAATAAATAAAGATTATAAGAAAATAATATTCTCTCTATAAGTATCTCTGTATTTCTTTAAGCTTAGAAAGTTATGAAATCGGCTTATTGGTTTGAAAGCTTAAGCTTAATATTATAATTATTGATAACATAAATGTTAGAGTGAATCAAAAGAGATAAGAAAGCCTGTTCCTCAGTAGTTACGGATTCCGGGTAAAGTGAGCTTTCGACCTTATTATCACTTAGCAACAGGTGAGATGAAAGAAAAGTACTTAAAAATAAAAAATGGCTGGTGTGAGTTAACGTCTCATTGTTGGATCTTAAATTTGACAAAGTTTATCATAAAAATATACGAGTATAATATATTTAAATTAAACGTATGAATCAATTGGGATCTCGATGGCGCAGTGGTGAACGCGCTCGGTCTACGAGTGGTGAGGTTAAGCAACTTTCGCAATGGCCAGTTATCGGATGGAAGACCAAAAATGTATCATCTCGAACTCCTCCGTGCTTCGGAAGGCACGTAAAGTCGTATGACCCGGCTGCATTAGCAGTCGTTAAGAACCACCAATCCGCACTCGGCCTGCGTGGTGGTTTATGGCCCGTTCTCCCTATCCATCCATAGGGAAAGCTCATGCCCCAGCAGTGGGGACATAAAATGAGCTGTTGATGATGACAATTAAAAAAGTGTAAAAAAAAAATTATTCAAAAATTTTCCACGAACAATCAAATTATTGGAATGGTGTTTAAAAAAATCTGTGAGCGGGTATTGAATCCGCACTCTGACATGTCAGGTCAGGTGCACTGCCAATAATGCTGCCGTGGCTCTGTCCAACCCGTGAGAATGGATCAACACTATCTACATTCTACACTATCTAACAACTATCTAAAACTAATCTTGGTCACCACGCCACCATGAATAGACTTCAACGACAATACAACGCACTTAAAAGCGAATCTATTGATATATTCACTGGTAATCTGCAAAAATTTAAACGTAACATACTTACTTCTTTCTCGCCCGGGTCTGTTTAGTTAGCTATTATCTCCATTTTCCTTCTTGTGTTTTTAATGTTTATTCACCATTTACGTTAAATCTTAGTTAAGTTTTAGGTTATTAAATAAAATACTGAGTTCACGTTTGCATGCCGTGGCAACCTTTAATTAAGTCAGCACTTAGAATGAGATACAGTATACTTACATAGAGATATGATATGAGAGCTCGATGGCGCAGTGGTTAACGTGCCCGGTCTGCGATTGCTGTGGTTAAGCAACTTTCGCAAAGGCCGGTCATCAGATGGGTGACCAAAAAATTCATCATCTCGACCTTCTCGGTGCTTCGGAAGGCACGTACAGGTCCCGGCGGCATTAGCAGTCGTTAACAACCACCAATCCGCACTGGGCCCGCGTGGTGGTTTACGGCCCGTTCTCCCTATCCATCCATAGAGAAGGTTCGTGCCCCAGCAGTGGGGACATTAAAATGAGCTGATGATGATGATGATACTTACATAAGTCTTTTGTAGTGAATGCCTTGTTGGTTGTCCTAATAAATAAAATAAAATAAATAAAATAATATAACTAATTTCAAAGCCAAAAATGCTTTTCGAAAAAATACTATTATTTCATTCCAGTGTTAAGTGACGATAAGATCGAAGATACGTACTTTACTTTTTAACTGTCGGATCAAAATGGTACTAGTTTTTTTTTTGTTATCTATATGTTATCGTGTAATACGTGTAGCAAAAACTTTGTACCCCTTTTTACGAAAAATGCGCGGACGGAGGAGTATGAAATTTCGCACACTTATAGTTTTTATAGAAAAGGATTGCAGAATGTTATTTTTTTTTAATTATGCATAAAAATACATTAAATCAATAAAACAAACATTACACACACTACCATGTCTTTGACACAGACGCATATATACTCTTTTCAAATATTCAAAAAGGAAGAGGAGCGGCCGAAATCTGTCAATGCCAATCCAAACTAACATTCTATCTTTTTAGGGTTCCGTACCTCATAAGGAAAAAACGGAATCCTTATAGGATCACTTTGTTGTCCGTCTGTCTGTCTGTCAAGACCCTTTATCTCGGGAACGCGTGGAGGCATCAAGTTGAAACTAAAACCATAGACTATAGTTTGATAGTTGTCGGGTCAAATAATAAGCTGCTAAAATTTAGCTCAGCTACATGCTACATATTGCTATATTTGTCAAACCTTGTAAACAAATTGCAGTTTAGTTCTTTTTGAACCACATAATAGTTCTTACCAACAAGTTAACGAGTGTGTGCGGAAGCGGGAGCGCGCTTTATCAGACAATTCTCATGAGATCATTGATCGCAGCTGTCTATTATTTATACCATTAATGACTATCTGAGTAACAAACAATCTACATTATAATTTTGCATAAACAACACAGTGTTATGCGCAAGAGTGCGTTGTCTCACACTTTTTCATCGTCGCGTGAGTCAACCAAACATCGATTGTTTTACAATAACACGAATTTGTATTTGCTCGTTGGCAATAGTAAAAAACATTTGTGCAAGTATTGATTACGAATTACCACGATCGTAGCACCAATAGACGTTACAATGATTTATATCTTCTCGGTAGAATGAAAGAAATTCTTAGATTCATATGAGTTTTACCAATGAAAATGGTTATCCGATGCAAATCGCCTGAAACGTAATTTTGACCATAGCTCCGAGGATTTTGGGAGAATCGAGATGGAAATAGTACTAAGAGTTGAGGAATTTATCGAGACACTTGTAAGCGTTTGAATTTTGAAAATCGGCTAAAAACTTTTTTGGAATTTTGAAAAATGTAAAAAAATCGGTTTTTTTTTTAAATATTTAAAAAAAAAACGACAAGAAAATATGAAAAAAAGGTCCTAGGGTCCTATTAGTTTAGCTCCAAAATGGCGAAAAAATTTTGAAAATCGGTTAATAATTGTGACCTGTAAGTGGTCCCTTTAGATTTGGTATTGTAGAAAAACGGGTATTTCCGTATATAAAAAGTGATGTAGCTTCTTTGATTATTGACCGATTGTCATGGTGATGGTGTTTAAAAGATGCGAAAAGTGCATTCAAGTTGGAATTGTGTTATTTAAAATAAAATTAATTTTTTTTTCGTAAATTGTTGTATTCATTTTCAATGCTTCGATTCTTGCGGGGACTGCGAAATCTGTGAATTTTTTGAGAGAGTTTACTAATTGTTTTAAGCGGTATTTTCAGCGTCACCGGACTTTTTTGGGGGCAGTAAGAAACTTAAAGGGTTCCTAAAGCCGTGTGATTGAAACACCGTCATAGGTTTCCTAGAGGGAATGACATCACGCGCTAGTGCGTGTCCCCGTCTCCAACTAGATTCTTCGAGGGGTTTGGATCAGATCAGAAAAACATAATTAAGACATTAAATGAAACTACACGAACTGATAAGTGGATCAGATTAAATAGGTACGTTAAAATTTAATCAAAATGTAGAAAACAGGAGCTCACTATTTTTCATATGGAAAGATCACGTTATCAAAGATCAAGCACTAATTACATCCTTCCTGCTTGTATGTAGATTTACATAGAGCGCTGTTTCATAGTTATCAGCGCCTTAACTCCCGACTCCCGACCGATTGAAAAAGGAATGTCATAAACAATGCAAACAAAAGAATGCGCGTCCGATAGCACTGTGAACACACTGTGAATCACTGCGATTACTTTGCAGACGCGCGTAAGCGCCACCGCAGACATGCTACTTTTAGCATCGGCGATCGGCGATTTTGCGACGTATCGATGCTAAATCACGTTTTGGCGTCTCTCTGCGTTCGATCGCAGTAAAATCGTGAGATTGTTATGGATGCAGCATCGCGATTTCGCGACCTCATGCGTTCGGTTCGGACGCGGTATCGTAATCGCGCGTTTTAGCGACTGCTTCGATGCTGGATCGGCAACTCAATGTAAATCGATGCGACCGGGCATCCGAATGTGTGCGGAGTGTAACGATCAGAAGCTGTGTCGAGCTTCCGAATAGCAACTGAATCGCCGCGTTTAGCGTTTTTAAGTCTGTTTTAGTTACTTTAGTTAGACCTACTAATTGGGCTAGGTCCCGGAGGTTTACTTGTACTTATAATTATTTACACTTAAGTGTGTAATTTCTTATATCTCATTTTAAGTGAACTTCTGTAGTTCTTATGAGAAATAAAGTTCTTTAAACCTAAGTGTGCGGTGTGGAATGTGTGGTCGCTGCGTTCAGCTTCTAAAAAGCGACTGAATCGCCGATCGCTGATGCTAAAAGTAGCATGTCTGCGGTGGCTCTAAGACAACGCGTAAGACCTGGC
Organism: Eudonia mercurella; assembly: GCA_963082485.1. Taxonomy (NCBI): domain Eukaryota; kingdom Metazoa; phylum Arthropoda; class Insecta; order Lepidoptera; family Crambidae; genus Eudonia; species Eudonia mercurella. Next base: position 1,840,494 of record OY720042.1, read on the forward strand.
ACTATTGAGATTATTATTTTTCGATAGAGACGAAAAATATCTATTGAGTCTCGAGTTCTATTTTTTTTACATGTAAGCACTTGGCTTTCAGCACACCTGATGTTAAGTGATGATAAGGCTGAAGGTGGAAGCGTACTTCACCTGGAATCCTCAGCTACTGAGGCACTGGCTATCTTATCTCTAGCTGCCGAAACAAAAATGCTATAAACATTGATGTTATGGCGACATATTTAGATAAGATGGTGGTAGCTAGCCAGCCGGACAAACAAGCTCTACTATCAACCAAACCGAGTATACAAACATGTATTCCCCGCTGGGAATCGAACCCGGGGCCTCTGGGGTCTTAACCACTGACCACACAGGCGGTTAAAAGTCTCAAGTTCCCGACCCTCAAGCGATAAAGCCACACGACACACTACAGTATGTAGGTATCAACTTTTCTAAAACTATAATCCAACAATGACGGAGTTGCAAGGTATTTAGACTATACAGCTCTTAGGTAAGCATTAAAAGTTAGAAAAGCATGACAGTGAGTTGTCACTTTGCAAATTGCATGAACCGTTATCCTAACGTTGAGAGAATAATAAAAAACATAGTCCAACATAGTTAAATTTTTAACTGTTTATTTTATGAGGAGCTCGATGGCGCAGTGGTTAACGCGCCCGGTTTGCGAGTGCTGAGGTTAAGCAACTTTCGCAAAGGCCGGTCATAGGATGGGTGACCAAAAATGTATCATCTCGAGCTCCTCCGTGCTTCGGAAGGCACGTAAAGACGTTGGTCCCGGCTGCATTAGCAGTCGTTAACAACCACCAACCCGCACTGGGCCCGCGTGGTGGTTTATGGCCCGTTCTCCCTGTCCATCCATAGGGAAGGGTCGTGCCCCAACAGTGGAGACATAAAAATGAGCTGATAAAATAATGTATTGCTTTGTTTGTAACATCTCTGGTTTACTTAGCAAGGAAATGAAGAGACGTATTTTTTTTCTGTATGTAAGATATAGAAAAGTTAAGCAGTTGGCCTTCATTTCACATGATGTTTAGTGATGATAAGGCCGAAGATGGAAAAGCACTTCACCTGGAATCCTCAATTTCTGAGGCACTGGCTATCTTATCTCTAGCTGCAGGAACACAACAATGCTACAAACACGTCGCACTAAGCGCTTTATGTCATCATTTTTACTGCTAGGGAGTGGAATTCTCTGCCATCGTCTGTGTTCCCAAAAACTTATAACCTGAAAGCCTTCAAGGCGAGAGTTAATGGGCATCTTCTGGGACAGCTCGCTCCATCGTAGACCTCATCTACGCTCATCAGGCGAGATCGAGGTCAAGAGCAGTCTTATAAGATATAGAAAAAAAAACATTGATATTGAGGCAATATAAGATAAGATGGTGGTAGCTAGCTAGGCGGACAAATATGCCACAAACCAAACCGAATACACAAACATGCGATCCTTATTACCACCGGAGACGGACGTTGTTGCTGCGACACAGTTTTTTACAACTAACCGCAGTATTAACGAACAACACGAAATGTATAATTTTTATTGTTCCGAATGAATTTTTATTATTATTAATTATCTCCTTTATTTATTTTCTTTCTTAGAACTAGATGGTCTAAACATAGTGGTTTAAAATAACCTAGTGGTATTTAAAATTTGTACTCAAACGCAAGATATGTCAAATAGATTTCCCAAGTGCAAGTGATCGACTCTTAAAGGAAAACACCTTGACCAGTTCCGACAAAGATCTGGATTGTCCACATTCCACCTCGAGAGAAACTGATGTCAATCCCCTTGTAGACCGCAAACTTCCTTGTTGCAAGATAACCAGATAGTTAAGAACGTTTTTCTTCTTTACAAACAAAAAATTAACCCTGGACTTAGTTTTATATACTTACTCGTAGTTCTATCTTTAATAATAATAATAAATAAATGTTTCCCACACACAAAACGAAAACAATAAATTTATCAATTGGTGCAAATAAAAAAGTTTTTTAGCCTTTGACTTATATCGCATTAAGCGCTCTTCACACGGAATCTTCAATTATAGAGGAACTCGCTATCTTATCACTTACTATTGGGATACAACAATGCTACAAACATTGATGTTAAGCGACATATTTAGATAACATGGTGGTAGCTAGCCAGGCGGATTTAAAACAGGCCTTACCACCAACCGAACCGAGTACAAACATGTTACATTTCACATTTTATAAATAGCTTGCCTACTTCTTAACTGATCTTTAGTATTTGTAAAAATATTATGATCGGATTTTAACGACGGTAGTTGTTGACATTGAATGGGCGCCTTTGGCTTTTAAAGTAAAAAAGTAAAAGTGTTGAATAATTTCGGCGGGCTGGTTAGAACCACGATAGCTCAATTAGGAGAGCACCTGACCCGGTATGTCAGAAAGGTGCAGGTTCAAATCCTGCTCGTGGAAATACGTGAAGTAAAAAGTAACAAAAGATATACCAATTAATAAACGAGTTGAAATAGTAATATGCCTCTTAAGTTTAAAAACTAAAACCAGCCAAGTGCGAGTCGGATTCGCGCATGTAGGTTTCCGTACCATCTATAAAAACATTTCAAGTTTCTACCTGTTATCGTTATTAAGACCGAGAAAAAAATTGGAAAAATATCACGTTTGTTGTATGGGAGCCCCCCTTAAATATTAATTTTATTTTAATTTAATTATTTATTTTTAAAGTGGATAATTCAGGGTGTTTGGAAAGTGGGTGCAAAGCCTTAAGGGGATGTTAGTATGAACCATCTCTAGAACATTTTGAGCCACACTTGTTTAGACCAAGTCTGTTATTATTATTTTTTTCTTGACCTACGATTTTAGAGTTAAAAATCCAAAATTTGCTAATTAATTGCTAACAACATACAGTTTAAGTTGAAATGTCTATTTTTTACAATTTATTTTATTAGTGTAATGTGTCACTAATCGTATCGAAGCATTTTTGAAGCACCATTGTTTCCAAAAAATAAAGTTACAGGTCAATCAAATGTGATAGAAAATTCGGAAAAATAAATTTTTGACTTTTAATTTCAATTTATAAAATTTAAGAAAATAGCTGCAGATGTTCAAACTTATCTAAAAACATGCTTGGCTATTGCCCTTTCTTTTGAGGTCTCATTTACGTAGATATCTTACCACTTCTTGAAATTATGGTGCCTAAACCAATTAAGGGTGATAATATAGATTTTTAAGGAGATTTAAAAAAACATCATTTTTGGTGATCTAACTTTAATTTCATGTTCAAAATGTCGTCCACCATTACGAATACATTCTCAAGCACGATTTCTTACTTCAGTCGTGCTGATTTTTAGCATCATTTCTTGTTTCATCCGTTCAAACGCAGAATGGATTCTCTCCAATAATTCCTCCTTCGTAGAAATTTCCGTCGTGTATATATCATCATCATCATCATCATCAGCTCATTTAATGTCCCCACTGCTGGGGCACGAGCCTTCCCTATGGATGGATAGGGAGAACGGGCCATAAACCACCACGGGCCCAGTGCGGATTGGTGATTGTTAACGACTGCTAATGCAACCGGGACCAACGGCTTTACGTGCCTTCCGAAGCACGGAGGAGCTCGAGATGATAAATTTTTGGTCACCATTCCGATGACCGGCCTTTGCGAAAGTTGCTTAACCTCAGCACTCGCAGACCGGGCGCGTTAACCACTGCGCCATCGAGCTCCTCCTCCTCGTGTATATATAATATTTTAAAAATATTATTATAAGGTTAAGGTATTTATTTTCGAATGAAAAAATACGAAATCAACGCGGATGAAGTCGCGGGCAAAGTGCTAGTAAACGTAATATAACGCGATCATTAACGTGCAAACAGTCTGATATCACTTTTATAGCGCTGCCTGTTATGTCGAGACGCGATGACATCTATCCGTCATATGTCCATACTTACGGCACTTTCGCTGCGTTTTCATATATTCAGAGCGCGTTGTAGCATGCTACAGCCTTTGTTTGTCGTATAAAGGATAGCTTATGATAATCCTGCGTCGTAATTAGTAAAACTACGATTGTTTGCAAGAGATGACTTCATAGTTTATATTAGGCAACTAAGAGTAATACATCATCCCTTTGTTCATCGTACCTTTTGATAGATGCACACTAGATGGTGTAGGTAGTTATCATTGAAAGGATAATTTATATTATAACGTTACAGTTTACGTCAAAAATGTATGTATTGGTTTTTTTTTTGGACGAATTAACAAATTAATTGAACTTTGTTTGCAAGAAAGAAATACAAGTGAAAGCAAAGCAAGTATAACCGAATAGATAAAAAACATAACCATTACGATGTTTTAAATGTTTCATTACCTGCGTCAATCTTAGATTGTGTTAAAGCTCCGATACACATAGAATCCTACATTTTTGTTACACATAAAGATATATTTTTCAATTTTGTTACGGGTAAGGAGGTTGGCCTTGTTACAGGTAAACGTATTGTAACATGATATAATAATTAAACAAAAAATTTTTTGCCAACAAATTACAATTTGAAAAAGTGTTGAAAAAATTGAAGCATGTTTCAAAAACAAGCAATATATTAGTTTCTATATAAGGTCATTTTTTATCAACTGCAAATATTTTGACAAAACATATAATTTTAGCAGAGAAATAAGGCCCTAGCATTTAAAAAAAAAACAGCCTAGTTTTTTTTTTTAGTTTTCCTGACACAAAAATTGTAATATTTTTAAGAGCAGCCTCTCTGTCGGCTCTTTTGAATGAAACTAGGGGCACGTGTAAACGGTGAAGGCATTGCGGCCTCTCTATTTCGGCTCCTTTGAATTGAAACTACCGAAAGTGCTTTATTTTTCTTTTTAATCGAAATGTCTTTTGGCGTTTTTTTGAAAACTAGCGTATAAAAGTTTAAGGTTTTTTCATAAAAATAGTTTATATATGTGGTTGAACTTATCCTCAAAATATTTGCAGTTGATAAAATGTGCCCTTATATAAGATTTTAATCTTTAATTTTTACTTAAATAAGCTTTTCGCCTGGTCACTTCCGACTTAGATATTTGTGAAACCTCTCCAAAATATACATTCCCCTGCTTTTATAGACAAAAGTAGGCCTAACAAGTGTGAGTAAGTGATCCGTAAAAAACTTTCCTTTTCTCGTTTCTTACGTTTTCGTTCCGGCTCAATACTTGCCGGTCATCATAGCGTCAAATGCGGGCCACAAACACCATAGGCCCAATTTAGGTTGACCCCTATCACACTAGCTTGCCACTATATAACAAAATAAGGAAACTCAGAAGGCAAGCTATTTAGCTTGCTCGAGCAACACACACACTGGTTTAGACCCAGAGATCCCGGGTTTGATTCCCAGCGTGGGGTATATTTTTGTGTACTCGGTTTGGTTGGTGGTAGAGCTTGTTTGCCCGCCTGGCTAGCTACCACCGTCTTATCTAAATATGTCGCCATAACATCAATGTTTGTAGCATCATTGTTGTGTTCCGGCAGCTAGAGATAAGATAGCCAGTGCCTCACTAGTTGAGGATCCCGGGTGAAGTGCGCTTTCATCATTGGCCTTATCATCACTTAACATCAGGTGAGATCAAGGCACTGTGCTTACCCGTAAAATATTAAAATATTTAAAAAAAACACACATTGACCCCTGCACTGACGCGGATCACGAAACAGCTCGGGACAGTCCGAGCCATAGACTATGTATAATATTGGGTATAGATGTGCCTGTCATAGAAAAAAAGATGGGAAACTAAGTTCCCTGTACAATAGATGGCGGTAGTAGACGGTTGCGTGCGCGTTAACGCTTCTCCCCGATAGATGGCGCTAAAAATATTATATATATTATTTACAAATAACTAGTTAACATTTTTTTTGTGTATAATATTATTGTAAAGATTGATATAAACATATTAAAGTCCGAGCGCTGCTGTTGCGAGATCCCGCGTCCGTGACAGGTTGCTTATTTATTTTATTTATGTGTTTATTACTTGGACATTCAACAAAAACATATAGTAGCAAAAACAATGATACTGTTACAAACATAAGGCTTGTCTAAGCATAGTTTTCAATTAGAGACAGCCACGGCATGCGTTGTGGACTTATTAAATCACTAGCTGTGCCCCGCGGTTTCACCCGCGTTAATAGTCATAGTGTGATGTAATATAGCCTATAGTCTTTCTCAATAAATTGACTATTCAACACAAAGATAATTTTTCAATTCGAACCAGTAATTCCTGAGATTAGCGCGTTCAACCAAACAAACAAACAAACTCTTCAGCTTTATAATATTAGTATAGATTAATAAAACTAATCTAACTAATCTAAAATATGCCTATGTGGGCGTTGCTCGAGCGTGTTTGTGTAAAGCTTAACTTCTGTAGTGTCCTTACTTTGTGACTATGTGGTCGGTGTCACTTTCCTCAAAAACTGCCGTATCATCTGTTCACATGACCACATGTTTCTTAAGTGCCTTCTTATTGAGTTGTACAATTATTCTGTTGTAACATTTTAAAGACAGATTATTGGCAGTTAAAAAAACAAATGCGAATCTTTTCTTAATTTATTTTAAAAATAACTTTATAATGTAATACAGTGGATTTCGGGTATAACGACAATGAAGGGACCACTCTATTTTCGTCGTTATATCCGGAAGTCGTTACAGGCAAAGGTAAAGAGATACAGACACGTACACATGTGTAGTTTATATTCATTTATTATTGAAAATATTTGCACACTAGCAGCCATACTTATTCAAAAGTTTACTAAACCCAGTTGCTACTCAGAATATCACTTTGTAACTGAACCATAAAAGCTCCGAAACGTACACGCTTCCCTACCTACTTAGTTGATATCTATAAACAAAAGGTAAAGGTCTCCACACTTGCTGACCAACTGTGTGCAATGGATGTAAACAAAAGATAAGAAATGTTTGTGAAAGAAAAAAATCTTTGTGTCTTTGGCGGCCGACTCCGGTCGCAATATCTGCATGGGATTTCTAGGAATTTGTTACAAATGATTCATTAAAAACAGTCGCTACACCCGAACTCGGCGTTACATCCAAAGTCGCTATAGCCACATGAATTTTGTACTAAAGTATGCTTTAAATTCAAGGGACTTAGATTTAACGTCGCTATAGGTAAATGGTCGCTACAACCAAGGTCGTAATAAATGAAATCCACTGTAAATGAAAAATGCTCCATTATAAAACAGCATTGGCCAGCCTTCACTATAAAATATAACTTGCCAGTATCAAACAAATGAGTGTAGGACTGTGGTTTAGAGAATATCTAATGAGGTGGGTGACCAAAAATTTATCATCTCCAGCTCCTCCGTACTTAGGAAGTCATGAAAATCCATTGGTCCTCGCTGCATTATCGTTAACAAACACCAATCCTTATTGAACCCGCGTGGTGGTTTATGGCCCGTTCTCCCTATCCATAGGGAAGACTCGTGGCCCAGCAAAGAAGAAATAAAATGAGCTGTTTTGAGTATAATAGAGTTTTAGGGGTATCCGTCCCCTCTTGAGATAGTTTTAGAATAACCATCTACTAATTTTTTTTTACTTTTGTTTTTAAGTGTTAATTGCTACACTTAAGCTGAATTAAATATTTATATAAAATACAGTGAAAAAATTAAACGCCCACCCGACCCAGCCAGGAATCGAACCTGGGTTTTCCGCAATCCGGGCGGCTGCACTGACCATTATGCTACCGGGAAGCGCTGAATTTTGTCACTGCTTTTTTGATTTTTTGAAATGCTTTAGAGCGACGGAGCGACATTAGTGCCATCTATCCAAAGGTATTTGCAACCGATGGCCATGCAGATTCATCTTTGCAGATGAATACCACAAATTGATAACACAACGCTATAGTAATTTTTTTTAACTTTTATTTTTAAGTGTTAATTGCTACACTTAAGCTCAATTAAATATTTATATAAAATACAGTGAAAAAATTGTTTATATAAATATATAACCATCTACGTTGTCTTATGCATTTCACCTCTATAAAAAAGGACAAGGCGGCAGTTCAGCTAACTCACGAGCGCCATGTTTTAATAACCCACAGACTACCGACATTGGCTGGCAGTCATAGCTAGTTAATCATTAGCCGGCATTCATTCGGTCTGTTCGCAAAGAAAGTGTGAAGTTTGTAATTGCTGTTTGCGCAGTCGCTTTCGATGTTATGGGAAGGTCTGTTTATGACTTTCGTTACGCTATTCGATTCACCTTGAAGTATATCAAATCTTCTATGTTCACTTTTGGTCAATCTTTGAAATAATAAGTAAAAATTTCAATAATGTTAATGTTTGAGGAGCTCGACGGCGCAGAGGTTAACGCGGTCGGTCTACGACTGCTAAGCTAAAAATGTATCATCTTAAACTTCTCTGTGCTTCGGAAGGCACGTAAAGCCGTTGGTCCCAGCTGTATTAGCAGTCGTTGACAACCACTAATCGATACTGCAATTTATGACCCTCCCTATCCATCCATAGGGAAGGCTAGCAGTGGGGACAACAATGAGTTGGTGCCCAGACAAGCAAACATACACAGTCACAAACGTTACCTCTTTATTAATTGTATAGATTGGTGGATTATCTTGTATTACATTGTATGGTCTAACCTAATTTTTTAGCTTTGCGCCGCGAAATTGTAAATCAGCAACGCTTTTTTGGACGTGGGGTCATCAGACTGTAAAAGTAGGTACTTAGAAACACACCGATAATCAATCAAGTTTGTTGACTTTTGTTACGTGAATAAACATTCTCTCACATCGAATGTGTCTTACCTTCCACCAACAACTGAGTTGTTTATAGCCCGTCCTCCCTATCCATCCGTAGGGAAGGTTCGTGCCCCAGCAGTGGGGACAAAATGAGCTGATGATGATGATGATGTTGATGATTTACTCATGTGATACAACGCCAATATATTTGCAACAATATAATTGTTTCCAAAAGGCAGAATTATTAATAAGTCACCTCTAAACAGTATATATTTACATGATTATCTTTTTCATTGCTTTATTCGCATAAGGGCAACTTCTCATAAAGGCAAATTCGGTACGTTAAAGAAATTAAATATACTTATCTATAATATTAATTAAAAAATCTCTATGATCTAGATTTTATAAATAAATTGCTTCTTTCGAGTTTTTTGACTTGAATCCAGTGGATCACGCACTAGTTGTATCCATTTTGCTTGTATGTAGACAGAGAGCGCTGTTTCACCGTTGTTAGCGCCTACAACTAAACAGAAATACGAATCCTACAATGTCAAACCCTCAGGTCAAACCACAGATCTGGTGACACCGTCGACATGGGTGACCAAGTAGGTCAACTCACACGCCCCCATTCAGAGATCTCTCTAGCGAAACCCAATACTAATGCATCTATTCTAAGGTTACACACAATGTTTAGATATTAGTTATATACATCTGTAGCAGACTAACTCAATGTAGGTGAAACACTCCTACTCAACTGTGACTGTGGAAAAACTGGAACATGACCCTAAATCGACTACTAACCAACTACCACTACCAACCTTTAGGCGTAAATGCCGAAATTGGATACTTCATAGGCAATCCCTGGCATCGGCTTTAAGTCTATCATTGATTTGCATAGCCGCCCGGCTCCTGTTTGTAACAAGTGGATTTTTGCGTTCATGTGTATTTTTTTGTGCAATTTCGTATGCTGTCCGCGTCTTGTATAATTCAGTATGGCATCGCGCACTAGTGCGTGTCCCCGTGCCCTACTAGATTCTCCAAAGGGTTCGGATCGGATCGGGGAGCGGAACCACCCGAGGGTGCCTCTAAACGCTTGGCTCGGGTAGACCGGGCCGTGGAGGAGGAGAAAAGCGCCCAGGTACATGGCTGTACCTGGTATAGAGCGCGTGTAAACCGGTTCTTCGTACCCTTGTTCTACGAGTACGGTGTCTTGGACCTAAGCTAGTGTGCATGTTTAGTGTATTCTGTAAATGTGTAGTGTTCATTTAGAGGATCGGACGGGGACGACCGCTCACGAACACAGAATCTCACAACAGCTGCGCTCGGACTGTTCCGAGCTGTTCCGAGAATTCTTGTCCGTGATATCCGTGAGATCCGTGAGTGCTATGTGTGCGTTTGTATAAAGCTCTTCGTCTGCAGTCTCCTTATTTTGTGACTAAGGTTTCCCAAGCCATAGCGATCGAACATCATCAGATATTCTAAAGGGGGTGACATAGCGCAAGCGTGTCCCCAATTTCTACTTGATTTTTTGTGGCGAGTTCGAATCGGGATCGAGAGCAAACCAACCCGAGGGCGCCTCTTAATGTGAGGACCTCGGTTCACGCTAACCGCGTTCGTAGAGGAGGTGAAAAGCTAGTACCTACTTACTGTCAGTTATTTTATCGGATGCGTTCCGTTTCAAGTAACATCGGTTCAAATTTTAAGCTTAAATAATATGTAAAAGAAACGCAAGTGGATCTGTAAAGAGTACAGAAAATTAACTATATATTATACATAGATTGCACTCGTCTGTACTCTCCAGCAGCCGGTAGTGTTGCGGTCGCGGGTCGTTGACCTGCACCCGGCAATTTCCTCGAGAGAGTGTTCCTTCCGTCCTTGTTTGCAAATAACTTTAAAGGTGAACGCTCATTATGCCTTTGGATCATTTTGTGGTCCTTCGAACCTGATTTTCTCTTAAACTGAAACTAGATGATGCAATCGCTATTTTTATGTGTATTTTCATTTTATAAAAATAAATAATTTGAAAAAGACTAACTGTAAGCCGTGCATCACGGCCATCATCATCATTTTAAGACAGCAAAACTGCCTAAAACAAAATGGATAACATTTTCAAAAAAGAAAACTATATACAAAAGATCCTCGACCTCAAGTCATACCTTAGAGGTTACTGTAACCGCTGACTCCACAATTACATTGTATTTGTATGCGACAGTCAGACAAAAATGACCCATGGGGTCCTCGATTAGCATTAACGCAGGGAAAGTGGTGCTCGAGTTATAAGGTTCGACTCTTTGATTATATACATGTATACAATCAGAGGTTCGACTAAGTGAACGATATTAACTGAACGGTAATTATCATAGCTAGTTTCTTCTGTGAATAGTAAGGATAAACCGATTATATCAAAAGAGTTTTCTATACTAATATTATAAAGAGGAAACCTTGTATTTATGTATGTATGTATGTATGTATGTTTGCAACAAATAAAATTAAAAACTACTGGACCGATTTAAAAAATTCTTTCACCATTAGAATGCTACATTAGCGCTGAGTAACATAAGCTATAATAAAAAAAAACGACAATATAATTTTCCAATACTAGATATAATAAAAGAAGTATACTTTTATACTCCTTTGCACGTCAAATTATTTAGATATGTTGAAATGATAAGTATTTGGTTTTACGAGCAACAAGCGAATGCGTTTTTTCTGTAAAAAATCATCATCATCAGCTCATTTTATGTCCCCGATGATGGGGCACGCCCTTCCCTATGGGTGGATAGGAGAACGGGCCATAAACCACCACGCGGGCCCAGTGCGGATTGGTGGTTGTTAACGACTGCTAATGTAGCCGGGACCAACGGTTCGACGTACCTTCCGAAGCACGGAGAAGCTCGAGATGACAAATGTTTTGATCACCCATTCGATGACCGGCTTCCGGCACTCACAAGGCGCGCATACCAATGCGCCGTCGAGCTCCTCAAAAAAAATTGTAGTATAGTAAGTTCCTGTAAAAAATATATATAGCTTAATTTATTCCGATTTCGGAAATAACGAAGCCATTATTGCAATTTCAATGATCATTTCTATAAAATTGTGGGTTCTACAGTGTTTTTAATGAGACAGTTTGGGAAAATCTGAAAATAAAGAGTAGATACAAAGAATCTGTCTTAGGAATCATTAGTTTTATCATTAGTAGAAAAACAATTTTGGCAAAGCAATTTTTTTGGCCAAGTGTGACGTAGGTACATAAAAATTTGTCAAATTGATCAAGAAGTCTTTTTAATGCAGTTCCACTCTGTTTCATGTAGGGATCATTTGATTGTATTGGAAAAAAATGGAGCACAGTTATTTAACAGCTTGCCAAACAACATAAAAGAGTGTGATAACATAAATACATATAAAAATAAGCTTAAGGCACATGTCCATTTATTGTAATAATAGAGTTGTTAATTCCATAAAATGTATAGGCATTTTTATTTCTGTTTTACAATTATAATATAAACTATTTAGACTTTAGACAAATCTTTTTAACAATATTTTAGTTACTTTAGTTGCCTACTAATTGGGCTAGGTCCCGGAATAAAGTTTTTTAAACCTAAAAAATACATCGGAGCAGCAGAAGTATTTGTAATCACAGGAGTGACTACAGGTATCCTTTCGCATTAGTATGGCACCTCAGGCATTAGTATGGCACCTCAGGCATTAGTATGGCACTTCAGGCATTAGTATGTTACAAATATGAACCATAAAATTGTCAGATAGTGATTAAATCATGTTTGTAAACAGAAAATAATAAATGTTGTTTATTTATAAACCTCATATTGAGTATCGAGCAAAATATAAAGCAACAGACGTCTTCAACTCTGAAATAAATATAGTTAAGAAAAGTAAACAAGAAGATATCCACTTCACAAAGCAGCATTACCACCAGTGTTACACTTTCATTAACAATTAACGTCACGAAGATACATTCCTAACGTACGACATACAAACAACTCGATCTATCACGACTGAGTCAAAACATAAGCAGACTACAGAAGTTCTGACTGTCCGGGAGCTGTGTTTTTTATGTACTCCATCTCACCTGATGTTAAGTGATGATAATACCGAAGGTGGCTTCCACCTCACCCAGAATCCTCATCTACTGAGGCTCTGGCTATCTTCTCTTTAACTTCCGGAACACAATGCTACAAACATTGATGTTATGGCGACATATTTAGATAAGATGGTGGTACCAAACCGAGTACACAAACATGTACCCCCGCTGGGAATCGAACCCGGGACCCTTGGGTGTAAACCGGTGGTTTAACCACTAGACCACAGAGGTTAAAAGGTTATGTACGTTGCTCGAGCGCTTTGTACTCGTACGTACTCATAGTCTTTATTTTGTGACAGAGTTGATGCATCTTGCAATCATTTTAATTCGTTAGTATTACGACGCCGTATACAATGTTTCAAAACCTTGTGTTGTCTATTTTCAAGTGCAAAAAGAAGCCATGAAATTGCTTGTTGTTTGTTACATGCCTTTATTGATATAGGTATATTTAAAAAATGCATCAGGGTTCCTTTTATAATAATTAGTCTGAATTCAGAAACTAAGCTATACGTCAGTTCTATAGTTCTATAAGTATATCTATTGATCAGATCCGTAACAGATTAAAAAATATAAAATACTAGCTGTGCCCTGCGGTTTCACCCGCGTTAATTAGCGACTGTTCCACTACTATTAGTCATAACGTGATGTAATATAGCCTATAGCCTTCCTCAATAAATGGACTATTCAACACAAAAAGAATTTTTCAATTCGAACCAGTAGTTTCTGAGATTAGCGCGTTCAAACAAACAAACAAACAAACAAACAAACAAACTCTTCAGCTTTATAATATTAAGTATAGATAAATTACCGCCTCTTTCATCGAGCGGTTAACACCACGGTTCGATTGCCAGCGGGGCGTACATGTTTCTGTTCTCGTTTTAGTTGGTAGTAGGGCTTGTTTGTCCGCCTGGCTAGCTACCATCTTATCTTAATATGTCGCCATAACATCAATGTTTTTAATTATTTGTTTCGAGACACCAAACAGTTACAATATATTATAAAATCATAAAATCTTACAATTCTGGTATAATCATACCCCATCAATATATACAATATTGTAACCCACAACATTATCCATCATCATCATCATCATCATCATCAGCCTATACTAGTCCACTGCTGGACATAGGCCTCTCCAAGTGCACGCCACCGAGCACGATCCGCGGCTACTCTCTTCCAGGTCTTGCCAGCCACCTTGCGAAGATCGTCGCTCCACCTAGTCTGAGGTCGTCCTACACTACGTTTGCCGAATCGCGGTCTCCACTCGAGAACTCGTTTACCCCAACGGTTGTCGGTTCTGCGGCTAATATGACCGGCCCACTGCCACTTCAGCTTGCTGATCGGATGGGCTATGTCGATTACTTTCGTTCTCTGTCGGATCACCTCATTCCGAAGTCGATCCTTCAGAGAAACTCCGAGCATAGCCCTTTCCTTTTCTTTCTTAAAGACTTTCGTCTTTAGACTTTGTGGAATAGGCGACGTAAAAACCCGACGTAATTTCCCATATGCTGCACAGCCTAGCTGTATCCTTCTGTTAGCCTCTTTCTCGAAGTTGTTTCTACCCAATTGCAAAATCTGCCCGAGGTAGACGTATTCCTTAACAACTTCGAGAGCACCGCCTTGTACTGCAATCGGTCCCGGAATAGCATGTTCGTTGAACATAACCTTGGTTTTGTCCAAGTTCATCCGGAGACCGATGCGTTGAAAAGAATCAGCTAAACCGTTCAGCATGTACCGTAAATCCTGCAACGTTTCGGCCACGATGACGATGTCGTCCGCAAATCGCAAGTGTGAGATGTGTTCGCCGTTGATGTTAATGCCACGTCCTTTCCAGTCCAGCGTTTTAAACACATCCTCCAACCTCCACATTATCAACATATTAACAAAGAAGAAGTGTGCAACTATGGATCTTAGGCAACGAAAGCTAATACAATTTTGCATTACAACAATTCACATATACATTTTTTTTGTTTTTTTTACAAAAAACAGAATATCATGAATAATGAATAATTAATTTTAGCCTTGTTGTATAGTATAGTATTATATATTATAAGTTTGAACAGCTAGACCACTTAAGTGAGTCCTCGTCTACGGTAGGTACACGAAGCGGGAGGTACGTAGAGCCTCTGCCTCGAGTACGAGCATTTTGCGACGACGCCAACGCGGTGACCGGGTTTCTAATTCACTGCGCGTTATACTACGGCAGTCATAGTCAGCAGGGATAGAAAAAAACACAATTAACTAGAAATCCGTTTTCCGCGTCGTCGCAAGACGTCAGTCGTCATGGCAGAGGCCCTACGTACCTCCTACCCCGCGTACCTACCGCAGGCGAGGACTCAGTAAGTGGTCTAGCTATATATATAGCATTGTTATGTTCCGGCAGCTAAAGATAGGGTATAGCTAGTGCCTCAGTAGTTAAGGATTCCGGGATAAGTGCGTTTCCACCTGCTTGCTTATCATCACTTAACATCAAGTGAGATAATATAATAAATATTAAAATAAACAAAAAAGTATTCCAGAATCTATATAAAAGTGGATAATAACTTTTTCTTTTCTTTATTTACAGATAGCAGTAACAGCAACATGTGTGAAAGGCAATGAAGAAGGGCAGAAACAAGACTTAGCAGAAACCCATTCAAAAAGAAGAAGCAAGAGAGATACTGCGGTTCTAATAGACAACTTTCCTTACGAGGCTATATACAGCCGCAATCCAAAAGTGATATTCAGACGGGTATCGCGGCAAAGGTACGGACCATCGAAAACTAAACATGGTCCAGCTCGCCCTATGTACGGGCCAGTACCAAATAACAGACAACAAAATAAAAAGTATAGAAAGCAAGGAAATGGCAAAAACGGTGCTGGCAACAAAAAGAGATCACCAAAACCACGACATCCACCCAAGCCTAATTCGACCAAACCAGCGTATATACCATCAAAGAGGCCTTCGGTTCACCAATATTACACGCCTGCACCAGCAGGGTTTGCTGAACCACCAAACATGATTAACAATCAATATGTGTCACTCAAGGAAAGCTATGCCGAGCCACCGGTAGATTCATATGGTGCTCCGTTGAAACCGCCAAAGGAATCCTATCCCACAGCGCCGAACTATAATGAGGGCAACCAAAATCATTACGATAATCAAAAAGAGTTCTTCGATCAGGAATACCAACCGTGGCAGAACTACCAAAAAGAGTCTGGTGTGGATAGTTCTTATGCACAATCAAACAAGAAACCTATATTTGTAAAACCCGATGAGCTATTTGACACACCGCTGTACCAAGATGACGAAGACTTCCACGTAAACGGGTACTCTGACGGAAACAGTTTTCGTAATTACAAAGAGCCGCAATATTTGCACAACAGGAAAAAGAAACCGTTGTACTTCGTGGACTCCAATAAGAAAGTGAACAAATACTGGAAGGCACCGAGACTTAGGCCAGAAACTGTAAAGATGGAGCTGACTGATGCGATGTTAGTAGGAGGACAATACGCAGAGCCACCGGCTCGATATGTGCCGAAGTTCCTGCCGAGTGCCCCTATGTACAACGGAGATGACGACTATGCTCCTCAACAAAGCTTCGATGATTTCGAGGGAGCAAAATCTCCAGCCACTGGTTCTCCTTACGTTAACTACAAGAACAGCAACATGGCTTTCAGTCCGCAGAACTTAAACGATGCTTTTAGTATAATAGACAAATAAGTAATTATTATAAATTAAACCAACGGTTGAATGTTTACACACTTTTCGTTTAATACTGTTGTATAAACTTGGATATTTTAAATTTATACTGTCTATGCGGGTTAGGGGACAATTCGTCCCAGTCTGAAACTAGGAACCAGTTCCACATTTTCTTATTTGATAAGAGGCTATCGGGTACAGGTTGATTCAGCTATAGGGACGATTACCCTACTGAATATTCTCTAGGGGTTAATTGGTCCCAATGTGAGGCTGGCTTGAGCAAAGAGAAATTAAACACCACGTTAATATTTGAATTAACGTGGATCCAACTGCCTAATATGAAATAAGAAAATTTAGAACTATTTCCTGGTCCTAGTTTTGGACTGGGGCGATTTGTCCCCAAACCAGTCTGTGTACAAAACTATTGCCCACTCGATTTAAAACTTAATCTTAGTGTACGAAACCTGTGCTGTATGAAATTGATAATAAATGGTTAACAAAATATATACAAAATTTTAATGCCACCCTTGGCGATATGATTTTTTTAATCATAATTATTATTCATATGTTGTCCCAGAAAAAAAAACAAAATTGTTACTTTTTCATTACATGAGGACAACTACAAGATACTCTAACGTGTCCATAGTAATAGTTAGTTTTAGTTCTTTATTGATAGGAAAGTAATAAAACACCATTTACCATGATCTATACTATATTATCAGAAGCTTATACGAATTTGTATCAAAAGCTTAAACGTCACGTCTTAACACACGAAATTATAAAAACTAAGTAAATCAAGTACATCTAAAACACTTAAAATGGGCACATTGTGTACTGCCAGAAAAACAGGTCTCGGTCATGAGAAGTTCGAGTACAATAAACTACGTGTTTTTAAATGGGAATATCTTACCAACAACACTGCGACATTGTAAAAACTGAATCGTATTGAATTACTAATATAATATGTAACTACGTAGCATGCATCATCGCCCACGCTTGGATTCCTTAGACATATCTGTTAGTTCGGGGACGCGCTTTTTACGCCTTGCATTACCGCACGCTGCCCGCGCGGCCTCGCAGGCGCAGTGAGCCGCCTGCTTGGTCGCTGAACACTCTGCACAAGCGCACTGCAACTTGTGCTGGAGGTGGGCTAGCCTCGCTCTGGCTTCAGACAGATTGTGGCATTTCTCCTGCAGACCATATTTGGTCTTCTCCAAGACACAATGTGCCGCCTTTTCTAATTGTGCTGCTAGCTGTGTCGCTTGCATCATTAGTTTGTGCTGTGGAACGTAAGTATTGTGAGAAAAATACACACGAGATATCACCATACATGATTATGTAAACGGAAGGTACTTTACCTGTTAAGTCTTTGTGATAGGAAATACAAATTAAATAGCCCTTACAAAACCGTAAGAAGACCATTTAGTACAGACGCGTGCACATCAACATTTGCAAAATTGACAAATTTATTCCTTTAATGTTCAACCGTATGCCATTTACATAAAGTTCAAAGTCTATTGAGGGAATTTGTCAGTTTTGTGGAAGTCTGACGTGCAGGGGTGTGTTCATGAACTCCATGAACAAACTAAAACTTCAAAGACTGGAAATACGAATCCACCACTCTAGGTGTTTATTGCAGAAATATAAAAATTATTCATTTCTTTTTGCCTGTACATAAACATGTTATTTTCCCGCTCATGGCTTTGTAACAAACGGGGATACAAGTGATGACCCCTGCCGCGAGGATGACGGTGGAAAGACAAATCATTTTGATTAGCTTCCCGTGTAAAGTAGCTAGCTTCTGTCTTCAATTTTTCAGTACATACCCCTAAAAGAGAGAAAACAAAGTCTTACGAAGTGTCCTTCAAAATAATGGCCTCTTCAACAACTACTACCAAAATATAAGCAAATGGCACAGAAACATCAGCGTAGTAGTAACCGAAACGGCAAAATCCTGGTTAAAATTAAAAGACTTCGTAAAACTTTGTTTAAAGGTCTTCTCTAAATCGGTAGGAATTGTTGAAGACAACTTAAAAAATATCAAAGTACGTGCGCGGGTGGAGCGTAAATTTTTTTTAAAGATATTTAATAATAGTTTTAATAGTTTGGTAAATTTGGTAAAAAATATTAATTAAAATATTAGAATCTTCTTAAACAAATATCAAAAATTACGGACATTTTGAAATGTAGTAAGTACTAAACTTCGAGCTGAGGTAGAGGGCTAAAAATATATCCAAAGGATCAATTAAATATATATTTGTGAATTTACCTAAGGCCTGATTTTTCAATCCTTGGATAAGTTTTATACAACAAATAACATTGTCATTATTACATATTTTCTAAACAGATTCTGTCGTGATGTCAAAATTATTCAATGAATAAACTTTAACTGACGATTGCAAAATCAGCCCTGAATGCAACCAGGTACCATTTTAGGTAGGATTGTCGCGATAAGATTTATTTTTCCTAATCCGCTATTTCCTATTGACTTCCTATTGACGCTCCACCCGTACGTATGAAATTTGGAGTGCTAATTGACCTTCATATCATCATCATCATCATCATCATCATCATCATCATCATCATCATCATCATCATCATCATCATCATCATCATTAAACATGACCTTCCGCTTACAAGGTAGATACAAATTAATTTAACTGCCTTAAATTCAAATTGTTTATTTGCTATAAATAGCAAGCTCCTCTGTGATCTAGTGATTAAGACGACCGATCGCAGACCCAGAATCGAAACCGGGATTTGATTTCCAGTTTTGTACACATTGTGTACTCGATTGGTGGTATGGCTTGTTGGTCCGCCTGGCTAGCTACCACCATTTAATCTAAATATCCCGCTACAACATCAACATTTGTAGCATTATTGTGTTCCGGCAGCTAGATATAAGATAGCCAATGCCTCAGTAGTCAAAGATTCCACTAGTATGCTTCCACCAAATAACGAAAGACCCCAGAAGGTACTGACACGGGATGTAAGGACACGGAATCTTGGATATCTCGAACCAGTCTGAGCGCAGTTGCTGCTAGGTCAGAATAAATATACTGCAGAAGGTAAACCTCAATTATGACGCGCTTAAGCAACGCACACATAGACAACTTCTCACGGACACGGAGTCTCGGAACAACTCTCAACAGGCCAAGGTTGTGAGATTACGTGTCCTTGAGACGTCTCTGCTCTATTTCTGGTGGGTTACTCTTGAAACACAATTGCAATAATCAATTTCCAATCCCAAATCTAAAAACTTCAAATGGCACTCTTAAAAGTGATAATAGCGCTACATTGTAATTAAATTGCGTGGAAATTGAGTGAACAAATTATTATCGAGATGGGGCGTTCCGAAATTGCGAAACTTATTCCAATATCGATACATATTAATCGCATTGGAATTGTATTGAGATTGAGTTTGCGTCAAGAGTAGCCTACCTGGTTTTGGGATGTTCTTAAATTGTTAACGGCAATTTACGTCTCCCAAATACTTAGTGCTAACAATACTTAAATTACTTTTTTTTATTGTTCTGTAAGCTTTGATAATAAGTGACGACAAGGCCGAAGGAGAAAACGCACTTCAACCGGAATCCTCAGCTACTGAGAAACTAAAAAACTTTTGATGTTATGGAAGTTTTTTTTGGTGGAAGCTTGCTGGTAGATTTAAATATAAACCCTACCACCAACCAGTCTGTGTACAAAAATATACATACATATTCACGTCGTTCTCCCAAAAAGGGGCAGATAGAGCACCATAATAACCAATTTTGAGTGGACTCGCCGTTAAAGACCTCGACGCCACATTTAGCATAATCAAAGTAGGGCTCCGAGGTGGAATGGATAATAAGTTGCAAGTCAATTGACTGATGTGCGAGCATCTTGGAACTCTTGTCCCTTAGTTGGCTCTTTCGACATGCACGGAAAGTTAGGCAGCTGAAACATTCATTTCAAGTCCCAGATAAGCATGGGATAAAAATGAACCCTTCAATATAAATTCCTAACATCATACTGACCAAGTAACCACTATATCAAATTAAAGATGTTAGGAACTTTTAGTACTCCTGCTATACTTACTGCATACTGGTATGATAACGAGCCAATTTACTAAGAGTTCGTAACAAAAACCATGACGATATATCGTAGCGACTTAGGCGTTGAAACCATTATCGTATTCACATCCGTCAATCAGTCGATTTTAAAGTCGTTCGAACTATGTTTCAACCAACAGTTTCAGATCAATCGTATACGGTTGGTTGGAGCTCCGTTTGAATGACTTTAAAATCGGATGTTAGTACGAAAATGGTTTCAACGACTTAGTCACTACGGTTTCTATTATGGGAATAGGGGGGCTGTCTGTCCGAGACAACGTCACTCTTACCATAGATTAGATAGACACAAACACTACGAAACTAATGTTCTGTTGTAAAATAGGTTTTAATAAAATGATATTACCTGTGCTGAAGCTTGCTGTGCGGCCAGCACAGCTGCATTGACAGTCCCCTGCTGCTGATGCACAGCGGCAGTGTTCTCGGCGACCACGGCCTCTGCTTCCTTCACCTCTTGCTGTAGCTGTTCTACCACCGCCTGTTTACCAGCTAGAGCCGCTTCAGCTGCTTTTGCTGCTTGCAGCGCTTTTTCCGCTAGTTGAGTTTTGACCTAAGCAGTAAAATTTGACAATTTTCGTTTTCATTCCGAATTATATAAGTGTAGAAAAGTAACAAAATAAAAATATTTAAAAAAATATATAATTTTATGGAAATAATCTAGGAAATACACTTCAAAATTCTAGGAAATAAATTAGTAAATAACCTTAGTTTCCAGAAATAGGCAAAATTTAAAAATTTAGTCTTAATTTTAAATACAAGTAAATTACCAAAAATCTACTGTTTTGCTATGATAGACATCATAAAGATACGAAACACAAAACAAGTAAATAAAAAAAAAACAAGTTGTATTAAACAGTGACATTTGTCAGTTAAACATTATGTATAAAAAATCTCACCATGTGAGCCGCCTGCGCACCCGCAGCGTTCTGCGCCGCCTGCGCAGCCTTTGCTTCGGCCGCAGCTTTCTGTGCTATACTCGTCGCACACTTCCCTTTACAGTCCCTCGGCGTCTCTCGAACTTTATTCTCCTTTTGCTCCTGCTGATGCAGCAACTGTTGTGGTAACTGCGCCTTCTCCACTGCTCTTCGCTCCGGAAAACCCCACACTGTTATACCCCCCAACGTCAGCAATACAAAAATCAATAGTTTCATTTATATGCACTTTTGTTTACCTATTTTATATAAGTTATGGCAATTTAAACTTGCCCGTCTAAACCTAAAAGACTACATAAGTTTCACTTTTGTAGAATGGTGGATAAGAAATTTTGCTTCAGCTTTGCGACACAAACAAATCACGATCAGAAGGATTGTCAGAATGACATTAATATTTCTAAATTAGAATAAATCTGTCAGCTTTATCCTTAGCCATCAAGTGTTTATTAGAGTTTCTATTGGAATCATTGACTCTGAAACAATAATTATTATCAAAAATGGTTTTACACGTCTTGCGCTTGGATAGGTAAATAATATATTTTTTTTACATTTAGTGTGATGTTTTTTTAAAGATTACTGGCAATCAGAACCTTCTGCTGTGAGAGAAAAAGGTATTCAAAAGTGGCAGTGTCAACTCTGCAATAGTCGTGTCAAATTGGTAAAAATATGAGTTTTGGAGACTAAAGAAACTTGAATTGGAATTATGAAAACTCGTTAACATCCCGTGAAGCTTTCCTTCTTAGAAGGTTGGGGCACGCCTCGTGCATGGTAATCGCATAGGATCCGTTTTCTAGATACAATAATTATTGAAGTCCACAGGTTAGTTCTTTTGGTAATTTTTGATAAGTCTTCTTTCACCATTGAAAACAGCAGCATCTTCTTGTTTTACTCCTACTTGTTTGTCAAAGCAATGTAGACCATAAACTTTATTGTTGAATTCACACTTTGATAACTGTATTTGATTTATTTGAGCCAGTTAATAAAAACGCCTTCTGCTGTCAGGAGTTCATGAGCCTAACTGTCTAGTGACATTTGGTTAAGGACCTGCCCTGTTTCATTGAAGCCCTAATAATCACTAGTTAATGTCAGAGGGATGTATTTTCCCACCACGTTTTAATCTTTATGTGATTGAGATAAGATTGAAAACCTATTAAATATACAAACGAGTCCTCTCTGCTAAATGGATACTATTGATATAATCTTTTGCTTTTCTTCTAGAAAAATAAGCAGCGAGGCTGCGGTATTACTAAGCAGGGCAAACGGACAAGGTGGCTTGCACGGAAGATAGTGAAAAATGATTTGCCTCTCTCTGTACGCCTTGATCGCGTCTGCAACATTGTTGGCGTGCGTGCCCGTGTGCTACAGGCAGTTCGAGATACACAAATTAGTCAAGTGCATCAAGAAATAGCGGTTCGATATGATCATTTGTATGACATGTATGACGGCAATAGTCGCGATCGGTTGTATCTCTTGTGCCCCAATCATTTTGGACACCTACTGGCCTCCCAAGAAAATGCCTCCTTCTCCACCCTCGTTTTGCAAAAGTCCCTGTTGCCCAAGGAGATCTAACTCTAACTAGTGTAATGTTTTTGTGTGTAATTGTATTTCGGTTTCAATAAATAGTTCAGCTTCCATGTTTCTCGAATTATTTTGTTTCTATTTTGTTTTTAATTACATAAGTACATCAAAATATTTGTTTGCTTAAAAGCAAACAGAGGAGCTCGATGGCGCAGTGGTTTACGCGCCCGGTCTGCGATTGCTAAGGTTAAGCAACTTTCACAAAGGGCCGTCATCGAATGGGTGACCAAAAATTGGTCCGTTGGTCCCGGCTGCATTAGCGGGTCGATAACAACCACCGTTCGTTCACCGGCCGTTCATACCGTGGTACAAATAGCTCGTGGCCGCCCGATCCTCTAAATGCCACAACACATTTACAGAATAAATAATAATAATAATAATAAATCTTTATTTCAGGCAACAAACAATGTAAAAGATGGTAAAAATACAGAGCGGCCCATATAATAAATACCTTACAGACTAACATACATAAAAAATTAAAAAACAATTAAAAAACAATTTTTTGTTAGTATATAAAATAACTTAATAACTATGTTAGTATTATTTGATTGGCATCTACTGTGCCAACTTGGTAGCAACAGGCAACTTTCCATGGAAGCGCCTGTAGACTACACCCTTCGGCCAGAAGTCTTCCTTCATGAAGATGTCCAGCTTTGATGTCGGGACTCGCACCACAAACGCTTTGAATCTCGTATTATGGCGCGACTCCAGCGGTCCAATCCTCAAATTAAAGTTAGACTTCATTCGTATGAACTCTGCTACCTCCTGCGATGTGGTGGTGTGATGCAGTCGGGACAGGTACATGGCCGTGGTCGGTGTTGCAGCACGCAGCAGGAAGTCGGGCCCTGTCGGTGCGGTACCGCAACGGTTCTGGCTTGCTCGCTGACGACATCGCTTCTTGTTTCGAACCACGACGAAGCCATCCTCGTTTTGATCCGGGTGAGCGATGTTTCGTGAAGCGGCCTTTGTCTCGGCGACTGGTCGCTGCGACCGTATTTTTGTATTGGCGGCAACAACAGCTGCGAAATCGCGGCGTCGACAGTTGACGGGCGCACACGTGATAGGCGCATGCGTCGTCACGGCCGGCGATGCAGGCAGCGAGGCGGCGGCGGCGGCGGGGGCAGGCGCGAGGGGCATAGGGACTGCGCTCGCGGCTGACAACTGCGACGGCGGCGCTCGGCTCGGCTCGGGTCGTATCGGAGACGGCGCCGAAACTGCTGACTTGCAGCTCGACATAGACGTATCGAGGCAGGCCCCTCGTCGAGTGTTGGCATATGAGCCTGCGATCGATGACCTACTTACCGCGAGTGATTCGCGTAGACAATCAACTTCCTTGCGCAACTCACTCACGGTATTTTCGGATGCCTGAAATTTCTCCATCACTTCAGCCATACTCGCCTTCAGAGACACGATGTCCTTCAGGAGGCAGGTGACGTCGACATGATCGAAGTTGACGGGAGGCAACTTGTTGAGGTCTCTCGCCACAAACGTCGGCATGTCATCTGGATCGGTTCCTTTGATCAGTGTTATGATCTCCTGTAGGCTCTTCTGCGTCCCGTCTCGTCTCCGAGACACCATCTGGTCGCTCTTGCCGACAGACTCGTAGAGCAGCTTCTTCGCAGCAGCCACCTCATCTTCACTGAAGCTGGACTTGCAAATTTGCACTGCGCTCACCTCGTCCATGACGTCCAGCTTTTGTTGTAGAAACGCCAGGAGTTCATTTGCCACGAGTTTGTCACTCATGACGCTAATCGAGCAGCGGCTTGTGCCGCGCTACGCGTAATATTATTTATTTTAATATGATGCGTCTGCACCGATCCGCATCGCGTACACAACTAAACATGCACACTAGTTTTGGCCCAAGACACCGTACTCGTAGAACAAGGGTACGACGAGCCGGTTCACACGCGCTCTATCCAGGTACAGACATGTGGGTGTGTAGAGAAGCTTGTGGTACATCACGTCGGGGTCACCACTGTAGGGGAGCCTGGGTGGTAGGATGGAATGCCGCACTACGGAAGGCCAAAGGGAAGATCTTCCTCCGAGCTGGGTGGTATAGCTCGGGGACCGAGGTCCAACGGATGTTAGTTGGAGGTGCTATAGCAAAGGAGACGGTGAAACTTCACTACCACGATGCAGGCTTTCCATACTATTTTGTTGTCGTAAGTATGGGCGACGTCGTGGGTATTGCGTTTGTGGCGCCATCTGTTGACACAGTTGAAAAGGTGTTTCTACGTGTCTAGTAATGTGCGGCGTATGCGATAGGTGACGCCGCCACAGGTGCTTCTCCCCACCACCACGGCACGGTCAACCTGAGCCGAGATCCGAGCCTTTAGAGGCGCCCTCGGGTTGTTCCACTCCCCGATCCGATCCGAACCCCTCTGAGAATCTAGTAGGGCACGGGGAGACGCAATAGTGCGTGATACCGTTCCCTCTAGAAAACCTCCGAAGATGATTCGATTCACACGGCTTGAGGAACCCTTTAAGTTTCTCGCCGCCCCCAAAAAAGCCCGATGTAGCTGAAATGCCGTTTGAGGCTATCAGCAAACTCTCAAAAAACCGGTCAAGTGCGTGTCGGGCCACGCGCAGTGTAGGGTTCCGTAGCCCATCTCAGTAATACGGACTCTGAGAAGAGGGCTTTCATGAACATTTATTTAACGTCAAGAGTTCTGGCGGCTCATGACGTCTAAAAACTGGCCCACATAGGACGATGGTAAATAGAGAAGGAGTTATAAAATCCAACTTCACAAGTAAAGTTAGAAAAAATATTATATTAACCTTGTATATCTTTAAATGGCTCATATACTTAAATGTATATAACAACGTTATTTAAGTAATTCCCAATGAGGAATTTGTACTGCGCCAAGTACATTTTATAAGTTGGTCGGCTGTTACTCGTAAACTTGTAAAGTCTTCTTAGCTGTGATAGTTTTCCCTTTAACTTCGTCATATATACAACTACTGTGAATTTTTGGACGGGCGAGCGAGCGGGTGGGAGAGCGAGGGGAGGGTCGTCTAGGCCGAAGGCGGGCGCGCCAGGCAAGGCGAGCAGGCGAGCCGCGAGCGAGCATGGTTTCACCTCTTTTCATAGGTACTTCGGTTCACACCGCGAACTACAGAGCTAAGCTACGCTAACGAGGTGAACGAAGATAATCACTGGCTCATGCATTTTCACGAACACTTAACGGTTAATAATCCACCATTATTTCGCGTGAATATTCAACTTAACACAAATAAAACAAAACCGCAGACATAGCTCTTCACTTTCCCGCCAAGAAGTCTTATTATAATTAAGTTATTGTTCGGACTTCTTGGCGGGAAAGTGAAGAGTCATGTTGTGTGTTTCATTTGACAATACTCATGGTATTGTCAAATGAAACAAAACAGTTCAACGTCGCTTTTCAGATTCTCTCAAAAAGTCCGCCCGGTGACTTAGTAAAGCCCCACATCTTTACTGATATACTCGAGGGGTTGGGGGGTATATCATTTCTCACTTCTCATTTCTATTATCATTCATCATCATCATACAGGAATGAAATATTGTTTATTTATGTATTATTTGTAAGATAAATTACTTTGACACTGGCTGAATATGCTAAACGCACGAAGCCATCAAGTAAATGGAGAAAAAAAAGTTATGGTTCCTAACCTTCTTTTTGTCTTTAATGTGGTGGCTTCGTGCGATTAGCACATTTAGCCAGTGTCAAAGTAATTTTTCTTATAAGTAATACATAATTAAACAATATTTCTTTCTTGTATGATGATGATGAATGATAATAGAAATGAGAAGTGAGAAATGATATACCCCCCAACCCCTCGAGTATCTCAGTAAAGATGTGGGGCTTTACTAAGCCTCGGGCGGACTTCTTGAGAGAATCTGAAAAGTGACGTTGCACTGTTTTGTTTCATTTGCCAACAGTCATGCACACTCACGAACATCATCTTTTTTCTAGAGGGAACGGTTAATAATCCACCATTATTTGACATTAATATTCGACATAACACAAATTTTAGAAAATACTACAAAACCGCAGACATGACTCTTCACTTTCCCGCCAAGAAGTCCTAACATTCTTCTTCTATGAGCACTGTCATGTCACTGACATTTATGACATATTTTCAAATTTAGAAGTGTATGTTTTTAGTGTATCCGCACGTAATGTGAAGTAAATTTTCTGCTCAAAATAACAATATGACCGTGAAATTATTGTGGAATTGTGCTAGGATAATCTTGATCTCGGGATTGTCTTTCCGGATTTAGAATTCTAGGCACACTACTGTAAGCTCGAAATCTGGACAAGTAGGAGTCGATGAATCATCGTAAGTACTCATGGTCATCTGACATTTAATTTATTTTCACATTTTATATCCTCTTAGACCCTTTCTAAAGTAACGTCGTTGCCTGTTCCGTCGGTGATCTCTCAAAATAATATACATTGAATTTGTTTCTACTTTCTGTTCATGACAAAATAATTTTCAACTGTATCTTAAAGATAAGAATTCCACAATTGTCTATCATAGTTCGCTTGCTGGTTAGAAACCTATCACTTTCCAATTTGTTCCTTGGTTTTGTTTCAGAGCCTATGGTTTGCGACTTGCTATTGGGTATATTCACTGCTGGTGTACTGTTTATCTGCGTGCCAATTTGCACCTCTAGATTGTTGAAGCCCAAGTGTTTTTGTCCATCCTCGCCGATTTGCCCAGATTGCGGGCTTTCATATTAAACTGTAAGACCATTTTGGAGATAATTTACATTTGCACATGCACTTTTGAATTGACAAAAAGATGTTATATATGTGCTCGAGCGGGCGAATACCAGACACAATAGAATTTTAATTGTTATCGGCCACCTGGTGGTTGATCGACGCTCAAGGGGATATGAGCTGTTGCTATGTCATTGCTTTTTTGGGAGTAATTCTATTTGGACCAGTTTTATGTGAAAAACTTCTTTGCTGTATGAAAGAAAGCAAGACAAAGAAGAAATGATAAAGACTGTAAGATTTTGCATTTTAATTTTATATTGTAGCCCTAATTCAAAAGACAATGAACTTGTTTTTACTTTTTATTTTTAAGTGTTAATTGCTACACTTAAGCTGAATTAAATATTTTTATACAAAATACAGTGAAAAAATTAAATGCCCACCCGACCCAGCCAGGAATCGAACCTGGGTCTTCCGCAATCCGGGCGGCTGCACTGACCGTTATGCTACCGGGAAGGCTGACGTAAGCGCTGAATTTTGTCACAGCTTTTTGATTTTTAAAATGCTTTAGAGCGACATTGAATGAAATTGAGAGCGAATGAACTTTTTGTATACACAAGTGGCTTCCTTTGTTATAAGAAAACTTCGTTACATTGTACAAAACCACAAAATAAGCAATATAAATTAAGTCATCATATTTAACAGCTCACTCCGAGCTAGGTTCTATCCATTCAAAGATCACGAAAACAATTTTTACTAAAATACATTCGGGAACGTCTGACGTTTCTCATTTTAAAATAAAAGAATAATTTTATTAAAAAAAGATATGAACACATCATCATCATTATCAGCTAATTTTATGTCCTCACTGCTGGAGCCCGAGCCTTCCCTATGAATAGATAATGAGGACGGGCCATAAATCACTATGCAGGCCCAGTGCGGATTGATGGTTCTTAACGACTGCTAATGCAGCCGAGACCAACGGCTTTACGTGCTTCCGAAGCACGGAGGAGCTCGAGATGATAATTTTTTTGGTCACTCATCATATGACCGGCCTTTGCGAAAGTTGCTTAATCTCAGCATTTGCAGACCGGGTGCGACTACTCCATCGAGCTCCTCAATATATGTATATTTTACTAATAAATAAATATTTAACTCTTGCTTACAAACAATTATTTTCAGTTATAGTTTCAACCATAAACCTATGAAAATTGGCATAATGTAATAATTTATAGAATTTTTATTTCATTACGAAGTAGATATAATTAATTCAAAAACATTGGTTTCCAACGAAAACAATTTATTGGTCCCGGCTGCATTAGCAGTCGTTGACAACCACCAATCCGCACTGGGCCCGCGTGGTAGATTATGGCTCGTTCTCCCTATTCATCTATATAGGAAAGAATCGTGAATCAGTCTCACTGCTGGAGAGTGGGGAGATCAAAAATGAGTTGGTGGTGACGATGATAACGATGATGATGATGATGATGACATCATGGTCCAAGATCCCGAGAATGCCTGACTTATGTCATTTTATAAACGCTGATTTTTTTCTTCGTACCTACACTACATCATTTTAAAATTGGACTACTAGGAACATTATTGGTGGCTTTGACAGGGAGCAGGGGTCAATCTTTTGATATTTTTTACGGGACACTTATAACTTACGTCATCCGTTTTCGCGACAGTTTTGATGGTTTAAAAATACTGCCAGATATCGATGAAAGTTCGATAAATTGGAGTTGTAGAGCAAGATCCCAAGGCAGACATTATATAATTCCTCAAAATCCAAATGTGTTGGATAAAGTAGTATTTTCTTTGAGTGAATGCATACCTGCTGCTTGGGTCGACAACTAATCTACAGGCACAAAGTGCTAAAGGTACGAAGAATATTACTTTCTTTTCTTATAGTCTCAGTGCTGAATGTTTATAGAGTATTGACAAAAATCAATAATCAATACTACCAGACACTACCAAGGCAGTTACTGGCCCCAGATGCTTCAAAGTTCCAAAAAAACTTCTGTCAAACAAAAAAGCAAACCTGTCAAAAGAGCAAACCGTTGCTAGTCGTCGTATTGTAGAATTGCTGCACAGAAACAGTAAGCGCTCCAGCCGCAACAGATAAAGCGTCTGGCAATATATTGAAACCATCGAAACTGTCTGTCAATTATAATACTGCCTCGTTTAAGTAACAAAAAACGAAGCTTTATAAAATGACGTAAGTATAATACAAATTTAGACCCATTTGCTCCTTGTCAAAGCCTGCAAACAGCAATGTTATTAAAAGTCAAATGTTATTACATGATGTTCTGTGCTTACGCAGAAAAAAAATTGCCATTATAAAATGAGGTCTTCCTTACGCTTCTTTACTCTATCAATTTAATATATAAAATCCTTTAAAAATCAATTAAATAAATGAAATTTAGTATCCCTACTTTAAAGAACGAATCGCGGTGATTTATTCGCAATGAACATGTAATTGACATCAAAAAATATTTTCTTTATTTTGTTATGATTTAGTCAATTTCATCAAATTAGCTATCGCTTATCACAGGTTTCCTTTGTTTCAGATTCCACTCCGTGTCACATGATTTGTATATCATTACTGAGCTTATTTAGTATTACAGCACTAGTGATCTGTGTTCCATTTTGTGCTCAAAATCTACTTCAACGCAAATGTTATTGTCCACCCATTCTAATTTGTCCGGATTGTGGCAAACCTTATTAAATAATTGAAAGCTTCAATATTTCTCTTTTTGTTACAAATATATTTGTTACTTTGAAATGTATAGGTCTCAATTTAATAAAGTCTTGTCTTCCAATTCTTTAGTCGCTTAGACCGCATCATTCAGTAGGTCGCTTTGGAGCGATAGTATTTCTATTTTAAAGTTGAATTTATCTTCTATTACATATTATCTTTCTACTTCTACAAGATGATTTGTATGACAGCTTTTACTGCTGTTGTTGCTGCTGGATGCATAGCTCTTGGGCCATTGCTTTGTGAAAAATGGATAAAATGTTTGAAGCGGGCTTCTAAAGGTAATAAAGTCTAGGCGTATTATATAACGTTTTTTTTAATTATAGCTTCTCTACTTTGAAAATTTCACATGTGTGCTTGCCTTTGCTTGATTTTCATCGTATCGTATCCTAAATGTTATATTTGCTTGTTAGCATGGTTGAAATCTGAAATTGTTTATAGTCAATACGATTTATTGATGCAACATAATTTACCATATCTATGTCTAGCCATATCGACTACTAGCAGCCGAGACCGACGGTTTTACATGCCTTCCGAAAACGAAAGGCTCGATATGATACATTTTTCGTCACCTATCCGCTGGAAGTCGAAACGCTCCCGGTCTGCAGAAGTTATTCTGCAATTGCAGACAGAGAGCGTTAACCACTACACCACCATACTCCTAATTGAACTTATTTCACATAAATTAAAATTAAATTATCTTTGGAACCATTTTGTATATTAAATTGATTTATTTGTAGAACTGTTTGTTTAACCTAATATTTTTAATGTTCCAGGACGCTGAGTTTCGTTTGTGGGAATTATTGGTGCATCTGTTATTTTCATTTGTGCTACAACTATAAAATCTATTGTATCCTGTTCCGATTCTGAAGACTGCGATTGTTGATGACATCATCAATTTTGAATGACAAAACAAGTGGTTATTTATTTGTTAATTTTGGAAAACGAAAAAGCAAAAATGAAAATGATTTGTATTAGTTGCTGTACGGACGCAGCATCGGTAGGCTGAATAGTTTTGTGAAAGTATTTTTTCGTTAAATAAAAAATCTATGTTTTTCTAATGTATTTGTTGATTAAATTAATACACAAACATTAGGAAACAATTTTTATTTCTACACATCTAAAACATACACCGTAATATCACTTGACTGATTCCATTAAGACTATTCATAAAAAACATTGAGCGCATACGTAAATCCACAGCACTATCGCTCTTCACGTATCTGTTTAGAAATAAATAAGTTAACAAGAGGTTTTATATGACACTTACATTAGTTATTGACTAAAAACTTTGTTTAGGCTATGTTTGGTCTTTCGTATGGATTCGGAAATCTTGGTGGTTCTCGGGCGTAACAATAGTGACTGCAGCTTTCTTAAATCTAGGGCTGTAAGGTTTGCCCAAAATGGCTTCGTCTAACTTGGCTATGACAGCAGACGGTGTTTGGAAGTCCCCTACTAATCTGGCCATCGACGTAGGCCTCACGATTTGAACCTTCTCATTATTTACAAAGGCTACTTCTCTCATCTCTTTGCTATCCTTTTCCGCACTTGATCTGTAAAATCTTCTTACTGGAGGCGCGTTCTCTGCTTCTTTGAGGAAGGCAGCATCTGCTTTGTATGAAGCTTCTAGTTCATCGGTGAGTTTTTGTTGTTTAACGTCTCCGAAGCCGAAAGCTTCTATTGGTTGTATTTCTTGTTTTATGATCTCCACTGATGAAGTCGTCGGTTCTACAGGTGCCTGAGTAGTTGTACTGGACGTGACTATGGGCTTGGTAGTAACAGGAGTGTTTTTCAGCGTCATTCTTCTCCTATGCTTTCTTTCTGATGAATCTGACGATTTACTTTCGGATGATGAATAGGATGAACTTGTTTTGTTTGTATTTGTTCGACGGTTCTTATCAAAGTTTAAACCAGCGTTTACAGTAATCAATTTATAATTGGAACTAGAATTTTCAGTTATATTTTTGGAAGGACTTCCTTTGGTGCCATTAATGTTGTTGAAGTTTCTTGTGGCTCTGTACACGGGAGAGTTTTCAGTAGAAGCTTTGTGGTTATTCCTTTCATCTACGATCGGATGGGGAGTAACAACTTGAACATTAGGACCCTTTTGTGCTGAATTGGAGTCTTGATTTTCTAATATGGAGATAGCTTCTTGGATTCCTTCTACGTCCTCAGGATTTGTTGGACGTTCTGCAAAAGAAAATGTATATTTAGTTTCATGGAAAATTAGAGTGTTTGCACAGGCTTTAGATTACTTTTCCACCACTATGCGAGGTAACTATGAGGTGTGCAGGGAAAAAGTTCACCAATAGGATTACTACCTTTTCCTTGCGGAGTAATTCTAATGAATGAATGAATGAATCATTTATTTTCTCTCCACAATAATAAATAGGTCTTAATTATTCTACGACTTAGTGCTAATTGTAGTTACAAACCTAAGTTTGTGATTTTAATTTATGACCTATATCGTTGTGAGAGACTGGTGCCTGAAGAGGTTTGAAGAAAACTGTAGTACAGGTCACTAGGGCCCTCCCGCGGATATTAATCAATAGACAGGTGAGTGTCTATACTACATTTGTTGGGAAAGCACAAAGATAAGTATCAAGCCTTGCGAGAGAAGGTAAGTAATACAAACTAAAGGGTAGATACAAGTTACAAATGTTACTACGGTGAAGCGACTCACGGCAAGGTCTTTATATTGTGATAGTGGTCTTTTTTGGCATAAGGACTATGAGAAAATCAAAATAAAGCCACCACCGACACTTTGGGGATCTCGTTTTAAAATTTCAGTTTTTTTTAAAACGTTCGTAATCTTGTGATGGTCATGCTGGTCTGGAGCCTTGAAATTATGTTTCAGCTGCCTAACTTAAGGGACAAGAATTTTTTCAAGACATACCGGGTCAGATGCTCTACCAACTATGCTATCGTGGCTCTGTTCAACCCGCCGAAGTTCACCCGCAATAGTTGGTAGTGTACCTGACCCGGCATGTCATGGGGTGCGGGTTCGAATCTCGCTCATGTGATCCCGTTGTGATTTGTTCGCATCAATATTTGCGTAAAATTATATATAATCGTAATCTGTACATATAATAAAGCTAAAGAGGGTCGAAAGTCTGTACATGGAAAATATTCGAAAAAAAGTTGGCTGGGGATACTTAGAATCGATAACAGAACACGTTCCAACAGTTTTTTAATATTTTTGTCAGTTTGTCTGTATATCTGTTTATCTGTTTGTCTGATTATTTGTCTGCGTATCACGTGAAAATGGCTGCACGGATTTGAATGAAATTTTGCACATAGACCGACTATGACCCGCACTAGGATATAGAATACTTTTATTCCCGGTAACAGGATCCTGTGGGATAGTGTAGTCTCGCGAACGAAGTCGCGAGCGACAACTAGTCATAAATATAGATTGCCTAATTCTTTACATGTTGCTTGCCTAATTCCTTACATATTAATATAGAAGACTTTGATTATGAGAGTAAAAAATCAAAGAGAGAAGATGTACAAACCATTTTCCTGCATATCCTTTTTGTACGACGAGAAGAAAGTCAAAGCCTTCATGAGCTGGTAGCTTTTGGAGACGGGAATGTTGGTGTCATACAGTTTCCTGGTACTCTTGCAGTCGACGTAGAACCACCAGTTGCACTTGAGGATAGTCTGGTCGAAGAGAGTCGACTCGGGGCACAGGAAGGACTTCATCACTAGTCCGTCGTCGGTGAGCGCGCACACGTGGAATACCTGGATGTTTTAAAGGAACTCTTGAATATACGATACCAGAAGTTTTAATCCCATGTTGGTCGGGACGTTAACCCTTATACTAACAAAATAAACAATAGCTAAATACGTGTTTAAAATATTGTGTCTCTGTCTTATTCGACAGCTAATATTATTATATTGGCTAAAAAGTGACAGTATCTGTTTTGAGCATTTTCTAACTTTAGCCATCGTTTTTTGGTACAGCAGTAAGACTTAAAGCAAGTTCCAGAATTCAAATCAAAGTCAAAATATAAAAAATATTCAAATAAGCTCCGTGGAATATTAGCGTTGCTGATGATGTTCATGCTGCCACAATTGTGCTGAGTGGGATCCTTTTCGTATTAACTTCTAATGTTTGTATGAACTGACTAACTTCCCGTGCGTCGTAAGAGCCGACTAAGGGACAAAAGTTCAAAGATACATATATTTTTTTTACATTCATAGCTTAGCAAATGACTCCACTCCACCATCACCACGGAGTCCAGACGCGAAGACAACTTGTGCAACATGAAAACAACGCAGCATCAGTCACCCTCACCCTGCCGGCCCACAAGGTGCCTCTTCACGCCTCGTTTGAAGGACCCCATGTCATAGGAAGGAGGGAAAACGTGTGCTGGTAGACTATTCCATCTTTTGGAAGTGCGACAAAGAAACGAGTCACCAAATTTCTTTGTGCGCGATGGAATGTTCGAG
Organism: Eudonia mercurella; assembly: GCA_963082485.1. Classification (NCBI taxonomy): domain Eukaryota; kingdom Metazoa; phylum Arthropoda; class Insecta; order Lepidoptera; family Crambidae; genus Eudonia; species Eudonia mercurella. The sequence goes on from OY720042.1 coordinate 1,875,526, forward strand.
ACAGTACAGCGAAAGTGACTCCGGAAAGCAGCACACGTACGTACTCCTATGGAGGAAGGGAGAAGGGAGAAAATGCTCGCACATCAGGCGATTGGCTAGCAACCTATCACTGATGGTCTATTCCACTTCGGAACCCTACTTTGATTATGCTAAATGTGGCATCGAGGTCACTAACGATAAGTTTTCAAAGTTGGTGATATCGATGCTCTGTCTACCCCTTTTTGGGAGAAGAATGTGAGAGTTTTTATACAAGGTCATGAACAGCAACGAACAACTCTTACTATCCAATAGTAAGAGTTGTTCGTTTGTATCGCGGGAGTCATCTCAGAAGTTTTGGACAGTGATAAAAAAGTCAACCTGTATGTATGTACATATTTTTTAATGCGTAACCCGCATTTCGACGACCTTGACGACGACGACGACGATTTTGACGACCTCCTTGGTTTGCACACCGGTTTTCATGGTGTCGCCATCTCTGAGGTCCCGGGTTCGATCCCCGGTCGGATCAATTTAGAAATACCTGTTTTTCTAAATTGTTTCGGGTCTGGGTGTTTCCTATGTATAATAAGTATGTATTTAAGTATATTATGTATGTTTATCCATTGTCTAGTTAACCATATAACGAGTTTCTTATGGAAGCTTTTCTTGGGGCTAGATAATTGGTGTGAGTGTGGGAAACATTTATTTATTTATTTGGTAAACAAGCTAATGTAGCGATGCGGTGACTAGATTATAATGATGGAGGCCGCTGCCCAGCAGTGGAACGGTACATAGGAATTATTCCTCGAAGATACACTTTCCTCGTAGCTTGCGTACGCTTAAATTCCTGATTAAAACACAAAAATGCTAGTACTAAATACTGGAGCTTATGTCAGACAAAGAAAAAATAAATATTTCTTGAACATTTCCACGGAAGCTCACTCACTGACTTTCTAGCAACATTTTTAATGTTATATTTTGTAACTTAATTCAGTATTAACATGGCATTAATAAATAAGAACCTATATATTAATACGTGAAGCAAAAACTTTGTACCCGTTTTTACGAAAATTGCGCGGACGGAGGAATATGAAATTTCGCACACTTATAGTTTATATAGAGAAAGTTATCCGAATGTTAATGTTTTTTTTAATTATGCATAAAAAATAAATTAAATCAACAAAAACAACATTACACACACTACCATGTATTTGACACACACGTATTGTTTGTATTTAATGCGGCCGACATCTGTCAATGCCAATCCAAACTCACATTCTATCTTTTTTAATTTTTCATTGCTTAGGATACAGCCTTAATAAAATTAAGACCACCGGGCGACCACCAATAGTTATAATTTTGCCCTAACAGGGCTTGTAACAAGCCACCATATTTCTATTAATAAAGAGGTAAAGTTTGTGATTTTGTATTTTGTTTGTTTGAAGAGGGTCACCTCCGGAACGACTGGTCCAAATCCAAATTTTTTTTTTACTGATAGAATGCTACATTTCTTGCGAGTACTATAATAGGCTACCTATACTTTGTTTTAAAAATAACTTTTTTTAAATCTCAATTCCACGCGGACTAAGTCGCGAGTAAAGTGCTAACCACTATTATGTTACTATATGAAAGTGATACTGTACACAAATGCTATAAATAAATAAATAAATAGTTGTAGTGGCCGGCGAATGTTTCCTGACAAATATGACATGGGTCTATTCAAGTTCCGAGTGAACGGGCACCTTTCGGGTGAGCGCGGTCCATCTTAAACCATATCTACACTTCCCATCAGGTGATATAGTGGTCAATCGCAAACCCATTTCAATAAAATAAAGTGTAAAGTCTCACCATGCAGCCCAAGGCCTCGTCGCCGTAGAGCCCCGGGAAGTACTTCTGGTCGCCGCAGTGGAAGTCGGTGTCGGGCAGCTCCACCTTCGACTGGAAGTGGTCGTCGAAGTCCTTCTCGTAGCCCACCGGGTAGTACTCGCGGGGCGCGTTCATCACCTTACCCACCGTTGGATTTCTAGATGACATACTAATGTTAGACGGTAACTCGAGTTACTTATAAAAACACAAATGTTGAAAAAATTTCCACGAGCAGGATTTGAACCTGCACCCTTCTGACATTCCGGGTTACGAGTCGAGTTACTTATGTTACTTGAGTTATAACCGGGCTCAGAACTATGCCTAACCCTCTGAATGATAATTCAAAATCAAGTTATTATTCTGATAGTCTATCTACGAAAATGTTAGTCGTTAAGTTATGTGTTACCGGAAGAAAATTATCTTAAGCCATTTTAACCAGATTTAATTTAAATCAGGTTAATCTTAGAAATTCAGGTAACAACGAAGAATCTATACCATCTATATTAATTTATATATAATAATAATAATAATCATAATCTGAGGAGCTCAATGGCGCAGTGGTTAAGCGATTTTGGCAAAGGATGGATGACCAAAAATGTATCATCTCTCGCTCCTCCGTGCTTCGGAAGGCACGTAAAGCCGACGGTTCCGGCTGCCGTTAACAACCGCCGTACCGCACTAGGCCCTCGTGGTGGTTTATGGCCCGTACTCCCTATCCATCCATAGGGAAGGCTCATGCACCAGCAGTGGGGACATAAAATGAGCTGGTGACGATGATGATGATGAATTTAAATCTGGTAAATCTTTAAAACTAAGGTAAGAACAAATAATATAAAAATAAAATACTTTAACGCAATATAAACAATGACACGACGTTAAAGACAATGTACGCTAAACTTAAACTTAAACCTTTTGTAGTAGAACTTCAAATTACAGAATTTTAGATAAATAACTATGATTCTGATAAAAATACTCTAAAAGCTGGATGTACATTCTATAAGACAACTTTCAAAGCCAACCCTATAACTTCTAAAGGATGAAAACTCTTTACAATCGGAGGGTTACAAATAAACAGAGTAAGTCCTGGGTTCCATTCCCAGGTCGGGCAAAGTGTGTTGTGGATTTTTCGATCCATAGCCCGGGTTTGTGATCACCTACCCGCAATTGGCAAAAGCCATTACCCATCATTTATAGTGATGACTTGATTTCAATGATGGAGGCTTTTTCCCGGTAGTAAGACATTTATAGGCTATTTACTTAGCTTGAAATAGATATTCCGCATTACAAATTAGAGTAAAAGAAATAAACCACCAAAAAACTAATCGAAATTTATACTTTGAAAAACATTAACTTTTAACTAAATAAATGTTACCTCTTCGGTTTCTGCGGCGTAGTGACATAGACTTCTGGTTCTGGCTGCGGCTGCAGTACTATCGGCTGTTCCGTGGTAGTGGTGGTGGTGGTGGTGGTGGGAGGCGCCGGCATGTTCGCGTATTTAGTCAACAGCTGCTGCTGCCGCAACGAGATCGCCGCCTCCACAGCCTCCATCGATATATTCCCCGCCTTCGCGATCTCCACAATCTTCGTATTTATATCCTCCTTGTTGAACTTCAAAGAAGTATCATCACCATAACCAGTTATACTGTTGTAGTCGTCGACCTTCTTCGTGTTGTACCCGTAACTTCCCATCTCGTGTTGATTGTCTACAAAGTTAGAAACAGGATTGGTTTGGACTGAAACGGTATTGAAAGGAGTGTACTGTGGACGTGTGTTGGATTCGAAAGCGGGTGCTGGTATGATCGAGATGGCTTGTGCAGGTGGTGAGGCTATCGGCATCGGAACGAACGGGTTAACAGTGGTGGGTAGATGGTAGAATTGAGGAGTGTTATGGACTATTATGGGTGTAGGCGTTATTCTTAGCAGTTGTGGTTGACCGTATTGCACCGCTGTCATTTGTGCTACCATTTTGGAGACTTGGTTGTGTGATTGAGGGTAATTCTCACTTTGGTACGCGAGTCCGGGGCCTTTGGACTGCGGTATTTGGGGCGTGAAGTTGTTCTTGGTTGATGACGCGATGGGGACGACTTTGAGCGTGTCTTCTTTCGGTGGTAGCGGCTTGAAGGGTGGCACGCCCATGGCTACTGGCTTGGCCATTGTGAGGCCTTGGACTGCTTTCGGTGGGGCGCTGGGTGCTTCCACTGATGGGACGATTATCGGTTGCATTGTCGTTTGCATTCTCTTGTGGAGCGTGCTGAGTTTGTTCATTGCGGATTGGTTGGGTCGCGAAGAGGGTGCTACGGGCCGCATCATAATACGGTTCTGTTTACCGCGTTTCTATAATGTTGAAAATAAAAATGAGTTAGTCAGTTGTTGTAGATTAATACACTTTTTAAGTTTCGCGTTCTATATTATTTTTAAATGGATAAATGACCCTTCACACATACTAATGTATGGTAAACATTTCCATTAAATAAATGAGAACTACAAAATAATGTTTTTCACCTTTTTTAGTTATTACTAGAATTTTTGAAACTTTGTTTACAGTAGATTGATTACTCATTGTTTTTAATGATAACAAAACTGCCCTACTGCGCCAAATATGGTTAAACAAGAAATCGATCCGGATTGGTTTCTGGAAACTGATCACATTACATGCAGTATTAAGGGCGTTTACTCGTTCATCCAAGTATATCAGACTAGGTTAAATTTAAATTTTTTTGAAGACTTTTTTACGTACATACATAACCGCTTCTTTAAACTGATAATGATTTGTCATGTAGTGATTATTAACAAAAACGTACATGAATGAGCTATCCTCACCTTAATGATGAAACTGTTATTTCAAATGGATTAAGCTCAGCTTAGTCCTTTCGAAATACAATTACTGTGTTGCTTAAATGCATCTTGCTGACACCTCATTAACTTCTATGCAATTTGTTTTTGCCAAGCAAAATATAATTGTGTAGCCTTAATCTCTGTTTTTAATGTCGCAAAGTTATAAGAACTGTTCAGCAGTTCTTTACTGAAATAATTCTACATGAAATGCGTATACAACACAAACTTACTAGATATTATATTAATATCATAATATGGTATGTCAGCGGGTTTCTACACTTTTCAGAATTTTAATATATTCGCAACAAAATTTGCATAATATTTATCTACCCATATTTTTACAAAATTCTCTTACCTTCATTTTAGCTTTTGGTCTTTAGATACTACCTATCTTTCCAAATAATATTGTACTTTGATAATTGAAAATTATTTTTGTAAATTATCTATATGTTTACTATTTCAGTTAAGTAAGTAAGTAGATGTAAGTAAGTCAGAGTAGAGAGAAAGTTACCATTATTTTTGATTTCCACGTAACTCTCTCTTAAAACCATAATAAATCGGTCTGGCAGTATGTATTTGCATTAAAATTAGTGAATAATTTTGTTTACCAACATTCCTAATCGAATTTGTCTATTCAGATTAGGAGCTCGATGGCGCAGTGGTTAACGCGCTCGGTCTGCGATTGCTGTTAAGCAACTTTCGCAAACACCGGTTATCGGATGAGTGACCAAAAATATATCATCCTGAGCTCCTCCGTGCTTCAGAAGGTACGTTAAGCCGCTGGTCCCGGCAGCATTAGCAGTCGTTAACCACTAAGCCGCACTGAGCCCGCGTGGTGTTTTATGGCCCATTCTCCCTATCCATCCATGGGGAAGGCTCGTGTTCCAGCAGTGGGAACATAAAAATGAGTTCGTGATGATTCAGATGAATTGTAATAAAAACAGTTACCTCCTGCCTCGCAGCTGGCCGCGCAGTAGACCCTATGAGGTTGGGTGGCGCACCATTTCTCACGTTGACGGACCTTCGCCGGCTCGGGTCCAAATTGGTCAGGGACTGCTCAAAACCCAGCTCATCGCCGAGACTGAACCCTGGAATTGTAAATGGCATCTTTATAACAAAGTTGAGCAGGTAAAGTCATCAGGAATTACTAAAATATTAATAAATATCTTATTTGATGACTGAAGTAAGTGTCCATACTTAAGCAAAATAAGAGCAAAAAATAATATGATTTTGGTTATGTACGAGCCATTTTAGAGATACTATAATTTCTTTTTTTTTCTTTTTTTTTAATTTTTTTAATTTTCTATTCTATTCTAAACAGTCAGCCCGTGACCACCACCGCTAGTGCAACATGGTGGAAACGCCTATGCCTAAGATACCTATTTTAAGTACTTTTTGTTAAAAAACCTCGAATAAAACTTTGTTTAAAAAAAGATAAAGGTCAAGTAAAAGGTCGATTTTGCAAATAAAACTACATTTTTTTAAATATATTAGATTATCACCTGGTCACTTTTGAATCTAAAACGGAGGAAATCTAAAGTTAACATTACAATCTTTTAATGTATAATTTTTGTTTACTTAACCCCTCAAGCGTCGAGCGACCACCAGGTGGCCGATAACAATTAAAATTCTATCGTGTCTGGTATTCGCGCGCTCGAGCTCATAAGTTAATCATTATTTGATTTATCATACTTCTTGATATATCTTAGAGAAAAGTGAAGCACCATGGAGAGAAAACATTATTAGCCCTGTTTGTTGTTTTGGTCATTTGTGTGTGTGATGTATTGTACCAAATAAAGATTTTTCTATTTCTATTTTAATAAAACATCCCATTGTATTGTTCCTTCATACTGTAACAGATCCCAGATTTATCATTAACAAATTATTTGTCTAAAGCATAATATCGACCTTTGATCCTCGACTTTTGAGGTTTGAGGCTTCGAGTAGAGATAGTAGATAAGGTAAGTAGATAGGTACTTAAGGCGAAGGGTAAGGCACACTAGCGCCACCAATTGATAATTTGATAATTACTAACGGACCGGATTTTTTTTAAACATTGCGTACCGTCCGACAACAGGAAAGCATCCATAGTATTTATTTAATAATAGTGCATTACTTTTTGTTGCGTGGTTTATTCACAAAACGGGCTATCGCATTTATTCACAAACAATGGCCACTGTTGGTGTTAGCGAATAAATACAAAAACAAACTTAAAAGTAGTGCACAATTATTAAATAATAGATGTTTGCCTAGTGTCGGAAGGTCCGCAATGTTTGAAAAAAAATCCAGTTTAGCAGTTATCAAATTAAATCCATTAGCGGCGCTAGTGTGCCTTACCCTTCGCTTTAAGGCCTAAGGACGTTATTTTTATCGTCGATGTATAAATATGATTTTATGTAGGTTTTGGAAGTGACGGTATGGGGTACTTAGTTTACAAGCGTTAGTCATAACGCCAACCCTTTCGTATCGACGCATGTTAATCGAGTATCCAGGCCACATTCACCGTACAATTTGCAGTGGCAGTTGACCGAGGAATGTGACACTCGTCGGTCGAACACAAAGCTTTCTCCCTGATTGATGGTTCCACTGCCCTCGTTATTAGCCCCGGTCGAATTGTACCTAACCTCTTTACACTACTGCACATTGTGTCACATTTGAGACCAATCAACTCTGACTTCATCTCACATCAGGTGAGGACGTTAAGAGATGACAAGGCCAATGGTGGAAGCGCAATTCACCCGGGATCCTAAAGTATTCAGACACTGGCTATCTTATCACCAGCTGCTGGAACACAACAATGTTACAAACATTGATGTTATGGCGACATATTTAAATAAAATGGCGGTAGCTAGCCAGGCGGACAACTAAACCGATAACGCAAACATGTACTCCCCACTGGTAATCGAACCTGGGACCTCTAGGCATGAGACCGGTGGTATTATATCTAAAACTACGATAGATTTTAAACTTGGCAAATGGCTACGTGTCTCAGGTGAGATTTGAATCCACGAACTTTCACAATCATGCCCGGATGGACCGCTCTCCCAATTGATTTTTCAAATGCTATTATTTTGTGTCTTCATCAATATGAAGATAGCATTGCAATATACCATTAGAAATAGAAAGAAAAAGTCCAATTTGTAGTCAATGATACCCTTGCAAGCAAATTATTGTGACGATTTCGATCCGCACCGGAAGTAATTAATAGTAGAAATGTTTAATGATTATTGTATAGAATCACACTAACATTATGTAGGACCTAGCTGTGGATTATGTAGGAACTTTGGCTTCTACATAACTCATCTAGTGAAAAAAATAGGCCCTTTTATTGGAAAAACCTTCGTAGTTTCATAACGTTTTCAAGTGTTATTTTAAATTCTGATTACATTTCATTAAAAAACTAATTTTATTCTATACTTTTTTATATCTGAAAGTATATAATAAAATAAATGTAATAATATACAGGGTGGAATTTTGTTATGCCACCTGAAGGGAAAGTAGTCTTAATACTGTAGATAGAAAATTTTACTCAAAGAAAACATTCCTTTATTTTTTAAATGAAATAAAACTGCATTTAAAGATTAATGGTAAACTAACTAATTAGTTGCTCGAAATGGGCTCCATTTTCTTGGATACACAAACTAAATTTTTTTAACGAATTAATTTCTAGTAACGTAAGATTTCATGGTTTCCTTTCATTTAATTTATCAAGTTGGTTAGAGAGATTTCATCCTTATAATTGACCCTAACGATCGATGCAATAAAAGTACAGGGTGTAATTTTTACAGATTTTAGTCGGTTCGATTCCCGGGTGTGGCAAGCGAATTTTCGAAAATATTTGAATGCAGTTTTCTTTCATTTCAAAAATAGAAGAATGTTTTCTTTGAGTAAAATTTTCGATCTACAGTATTAAGAGTACTTTCCCTTCAGGTGGCATTACAAAATTCAACCTGTATAATAATTATCGTCACTTCTATACTAATATTATAAAGAGGAAACCTTTGGATTTTTGTATGTATGTATGTTTGCAACGAATAAACCCAAAAACTACTGGACCGATTTAAAAAATTCTTTCACCATTAGAATGCTACATTAGCGCTGAGTAACATAGGCTATACTAAAAAAAATTATTAAATAAAATACTAAAAACGACAATTTGATTTTCCAGTACAAAATTATTTGTATTTTTTTGTGTCATGGAAACCATTGATATTTAACTCAATGATGGAAACTGTCAAAGCGGTACGAAGTCCGCCGGGTTAATTGCAGATGTCACTATAAAAGACATCAACGCGATACATGTGCTTTTACGGCTTATTTATACGAGTATATAATAGAGAAAATTGTTGACATGAACAAAATAGCCTCATCACCATCATCATCATCATCATCGTCAGCCATATGACGCCCACTGCTGGGCATAGGCCTCCACTTAAAAAATAAATCAATATAAAAAATAATAATAAATACAAATAGCCTCAACTTCACCAAATTTATCCCACCTCTTAGGAACATAATTTAAAAATTACAACGGTACACAATAAATTTAGATAGACACACACTTTATTAATTAAATATTTCTTCACAGCCTAATTCTAATTCTTTCAAACAACTAAGGAAATTTTAATGAAACTTTCTATGTCTGATAAAAGTCTCTGTCAAAATCTCTGTATTTCTCTTAAGCATTGAAAGTTTCATTAAAACTGATTTATTGATTTAAAAGAATTAGAACTTTGTAGATTGTATGGGACATGGATTTTTACTGACCCACTGATTACTGTCAGAGTACTGATATTTTTTTATTTTTTATGGCAAAACAACGTTTGCCGGGTCATCCGGTATCTATGAGAATCGGCCAACATCTATTTTTCATCCCCCTAAATGTTAGGGGTAGTCCACCCCTAAATTTTTTTTTTATTTTTTATGGCAAAACGACGTTTGCCGGGTCAGCTAGTAATAATATAAAGTGGTCTTAATAGACTGTTGAAGATTTCATAAATATGGGCATTATATACAGGGTTATTTGAAAAAACATCAACAACCTCGCACGACTAGATAGCTAACAGACAACAACATTTGTTCTACGAGTTTTATCATAACTCAATACATTAATTAAAAACGATTTTCCAAGCTTTTATTGTACTGTTGTGACATTTGTAAGTCTATGTTCCATTCACATACGAAAACGAGACGCGCGCGACGCTCGCGATGCGATGCGCACAGAGATAAGAATATTCAGTCGTAAAATTAAATTGATATTTATTTTTGTATGAAAGTAAAATGTGTCAAATTATCAAAAGTCGTAGAGCAAATGTTGTTGTTTATCATGTTAGCTACCTAGTCTTGCTAGATTGTTGATGTTTTACAAATAACCCTGTATAAATATGTGTATCGTTAGCATAGAGTGTAAAATCAAAATCATATATCATATCAAGTATTTCATTTATGTTTAAAAGTATTGATCAAACGTTTAGTAGAATCAGATTCGTATTCACTTACCTATGCTGGCGTGTGCTTTAAGCCCTCCGAGATTCCGCACTCTAAACAGGCCGGACTTTTTGAACGCGCAGTTGATTTTGAACCCGAAGTCTGATTCTAGCACGCATGTAGGCTGCACGGTCCCTGTAAAGAGGAAAATGTAAAATGACTAAAAGTACAAAGGGAGTGAAGTAACGGTTGAAAAGTTTGCATGAGTTGGATACTATCACGAAAACAATATAAGGCAACTGTCTCAGATTACCAAAAAGTGCGGAGGTTCGGGACTAGCTAGTAGAAACAATTTCACCTATTATTCCTTACATTAATGTATCTAAATAAATATTAATATGATTTTTGACGTGACAACGTCTTATAATTCGATAGAGCCGGCTGCACGCACGAAAAAGTTCGGCGTTACCTCGCTCTGAGGCGTTCCATGTAAGGCTTGACGTGCAAGCGAGAGTGCGGAACGAGCGACAAAGAAGCACAATCGGCTGAGTAGAAATTTAGCCGTGCTGCTGTGCAAGCCCGTGTCCGGCATCGCCACCGCGGTACTTACCCCCAACACCCCCCGACACCCCCAACACCTCCCGACACCCCCAACTCCTCCCGCCTGCCTGTTCGACGGGCTGCTGCAGGCTGCTGTGCAAGCCCGTGGCCGGCATCGCCACCGCGGTACGTACCCCCAACACCCCCCGACACCCCCAACACCTCCCGACACCTTCTTAAGACGTTGTCACGTTCAACTATCTTCAGTAAACCGACTTTACAGACAACCAATTTTTTTTTTATTTCAGTCTTTAAAACATGATGTTTGTTTAGCCATGCTTTATATAGAAACGTACCTTTTAAGTATTAATATACGATAACTTTTACTAAAAAGGAATTTACATAGTTCAATAACCTACTATAACCAGAATGAAAACATGTTGTCTAACGTCTAATATAGACATAAGCGTCATGATTCTCCAAAATGAGTCATAAGATTCAAATCAGGCGATTCATAACGTTCGTTTTATTGTGTAACGACGTGTTTCGTTCAGAACAGGATTCTCCGATGTCCAGGATACAGTATGCCCTAGATTTCACTATTACTGAGATAGATATTTATTTAATATTTATTTATTTTAATATATTCAAAATATTCAAAATCATTACAATAATAAAATCATCACATCATTATAATTAGACATTCTATAAAAAACTATTAAATATAAACTAAAAAATTACAAGATTACATAAAGATTACATAATATAACAAAAATTTACACATTTTCACAATACTTCAAACATGTTGACAGAATCGATTTCAAATCATCAGCAAATACATCCAAATCAGCAAAAGTAACCCAGAGTGAGGACTGAGCGCGCGTCTCCGTGCGACACGGGAGCCGCAAGAATAGACGGTGTCAACGACTCGCTAACACACGCAAATAATTATTGGACGCATACAGCCTCGACAGCACTTCAACAGATTCGGGAGAATCGACACGCCCACGCAATATCTTAACAGCAATCGAGATCTCATCACATGCTCTCCTGACCTCCAACAAATTCATCCCTAGGCTACAGAAAGAGGAAAAGCCCTTATTTGTAATAGTATCTAAGAAATGCTTTCTGAATTTTTTCCAACATTAGTTTGTACTTAGCTTCATGTGGGTTCCACACACATGCACTAGACTCTAATCTGCTCCTAACAAGGCTTGTAAACAGGAGTTTAATTACTTTAGAGTCATAGAAGCCACGCAGATTACGCAGCACGAAATCCAATCGACTAAAGCAGCTCTTCGAAAGTGCGGTTATATGCTGATTGATGGTCAGAGAACTGTCAAAAGTCACCGTCAGGTCCTTCATGGAGTCTGTAATTCATGATGTCTGTATATATTACCTTTGATATTGCGTTTGCCTTATATTTAGACGGAATAATTTAAAGTTTATTTTATTTTATTTTATTTTATTTCATCATCAGCTCATTTTATGTCCCCACTGCTGGGGCACGATTTTAAAAAACATTTCAAACGGATACCTATGCTAAAGAATTTCCTTTAAGCCCCGCTTAAATTTGTAAGAGCCTTTCGGTTACTTGCGTTTTCTACAGAACTTTCTTATCGACAGTCTACGAGGCGATCATCATAATCGCCAGAGACACATAAACATAATAATTCGCATATAATAACACCATGCATCGGTACCCGTAATGAGAGTCACCACACTGTAATTTCCAGTTTAGTAATGCGTAAATGCGCTGTCGTAACTAGAAACGGTTGTGTTACATAAAACAAAGGCTAATCTGTCGACGAATGAACTGCGCATGTTGTGCTCTGGGTCAGCGAGACAGGTTTAGGCTGCTTTTTCACCAGTGATGTGTAAGGTTATGCGCACGCAAGGAAAAATTAACCAATAGGATTTTTTGTTTTCCTTGCAGTGTAAAATGGAGTAATCGTATTGGTGGATTTTTCCTTGAGTACCGCTTAGCTAGTTCGCACAGATGTGGTAGAAAGGTTGTCTTAACCGCATTGCACAACCTCACGGGAGTATGACGAACGCTCAATCTATACCTGGCGTCTTCCTTCTGGTGAATCGTTATTGGGTTGGAACTCGGTGCTCTTCAAAATTCAAAATCATTTATTCAGTTTAGGCTATAAGTAGCTCTTATTAATGTGACTATGCCATCGGTTCGTATGTCTGCACAGGGCGGGAGACATTGTACTGAGAAGAACTGGCAAGAAACTCAGCAAGTGTCAAGCTCTTTTCTCCCTTACAGCGTCAAAAATATTGGAAAATGCCCTAGCCCAGCAGCAGCTAGCAGTTTGACACTGAGTCAGCCCGTGACCACGGCCGGTGCATCCCGATCAAAATTTACTAATAAGTATGCGTTAATCTCCGTTAAAATTTGTCTATAATGGAATGCGAAAGTTTAAAAGTGAGTTCACTATAAGCCTCGCGTCATTTTCCGTAGTATAAAAAATATTAATAATAAAAGTTAAACCGCAAGTGAAGAGCCTATTATGAAGTCGTTTGGACGGAGAAATGAGTAATGCGAAGAAAGTTTACGTAAATGCTTTAATAAGTTAGCGTTTTGAATATAATTACTGGTTAAACAACGGCTACTTTGGATGGAACTGATTGCGTTTTGAATATAACTACAAGTTTGTTTCGAAAGAAATTAGATAATAATCAGGGTCGCTATTATTTTGTTATGACGAGAACTCGATAATATCTAAAAAAGTCGTGTATATTAAAATACGGTACCAGGCGAATAAAAACTAAATTATCCTCTGTAGAGCAACTATTAATTTTTGTCAATTGCTCTTCGCAGAGCAATAAAAATCATAAGTTTTATAAAGACCTTATCAAGATCATAGATAGTTGCAGATTTGGTTACTTACGAAAGGCACTACTGTTGTAAAGCGATGTAGCTTGTAATTTTCTATTTTGAGACATTTAATAATGTTTGAATTTTTGTGGGGAACTGACTTAAACTTTTTATTACTATGTCAGTGTTGTTGACTCGATGCGGACAAAATCGCAAGCAAAAGCTAGTTGAAATATAGAATTTTGATTGGATTATAAGTTATTATTGTAATTTTAATCTTTAATGCAAAATAAGTGCAAAAGGCGGACTTAATGCCAAATGGCACTTTCTACCAGTCGACCTAAATACGTTGGTGGTGGCCAATTGCTTATCGGTTAAGGAACTTGGTGAATTGCGTCTTCGTCATCGGCCTAATCATTGGGTCAGTTAAAGGTCTAGTTTCCGCTTCCCTGTTGTGTTATAATGACATTAATTTTTATGACTAATCTAAACTAATAAAAAAAACTCGCTAAAACTACACCATTAATGTCTGATTAAGAAATCTTTAACAAATTTTAATTGTTCATAATAAGGGAAACGGCGTATCGCTTGTTCCGGCCTGTTGCAATGATTCCATATTGATGATACACTGATGTAAATCTTCTATTAAGTCTTAGATTTTAAATATTGATAGTTAATAAATATAAGTATACAAAGCGATGCAAAAAATCAAATCATTTATTGCATGCAAATGTTGCATGTCCAGAGTTATTTTTCAGTTAGGACTAAATACGAGTATATTGAAACTATACATTGTACTTGACATTTTTGGTGTACGGGCTTGTTCTCAATAGCTACTTCATTATCGTACCATCATCGTATACAAGCCTGTCGCCAAAAAAATAATGTTGGTAGCATTGTTGCGTTCCAATGGATGATAAACTGATAAAATAACAACACTAACCGCCGAAATTAATAACCTATCTCTGGTAAGAGATAGGCCTATCTTAGTTTAGTTACCAATCAACCGCTGTTATTTTCCGATAAATAACAGAAATAACTAAGCAACAAATCTCTAGTAGGCCTATCTTTTGCTGAGGGTAGGTTATTCGAATAGGTCGAGGAGCTCGATGGCGCAGTGGTTAACGCGCCCGGTCTGCGAGTGCTGAGGTTAAGCAACTTTCGCAAAGGCCGGTCATCGGATGGGTGCCCAAAAATGTATCATCTCGAGCTCCTCCGTGCTTCGAAAGGCACGTTAAGCCGTTGGTCCCGGCTGCATTAGCAGTTGTTAACAACCACCAATCCGCACTCGGCCCGCGTGGTGGTTCATGGCCCGATCTCCCTATCCATCCATAGGGAAGGCTCGTGCCACAGCAGTGGGGACATAAATGAGCTGATGATGATAATTATGAGGTTATTAATTTCGGCTGTAAATCACGACAGATAGAGATAGGATAGCCAGTTCCTCTGCAATAGAGGAATCCAGGTGTAGTGCGCTTTGTTCTTGAGCCTTATCGTCGCTGACTATCAAAGATGAAGGCCATGAACTTACCCGTTATAAAAAAAAAAACATAATAAACAATCTCAGAACATAACCTTAAAATTTTTTGATTTATGTTTTCTATTCTGATCAAAAGTTACTATACGTTACATACAGGTTCATAACGTTACTCGATTTCGTTGTAGAATCAAAGATATTGAGTAATAATGAGGCTGTTGGAAGTAGGTATTGAATTTTTATTAGTGGACTAGCTGTGCCCCGCGGTTTCACCCGCGTTAATAGTCATAGTGTGATGTAATATAGCCTATAGCCTTCCTCAATAAATGGACTATGCAACACAAAAATATTTTTTCAATTCGAACCAGTAGTTCCTGTAATTAGCGCGTTCAACCAAACAAACAAACAAACAAACTCTTCAGCTTTATGATATTAGTATAGATGATGATTATATCTAACTATATTTTTTACATTACAATCATCACCACGAGCTGAATATAGTAATACAGTCACAATTGCCTAATTGCCTGACCCTGTTTTTAAAAGGTGCTTATCATCACTTAACATCAGGTGAGATCAAGGCACTGTGCTTACTTACCCGTAAAATATATATTTAAAAAACGGCGCGGCCGTGGCTAGCTTAATTAAATCCGCACTCTCTTTGGTTGGAGATTGTCCCCGCCTGCGACAACTATTAATATTCAATGTATTTATAAATACTCATTAAATACAGATTTTATTATTTAAGTATAGGTATCGGACAAGGAAATATTTCACGTTTCATTCAACATTGCTCAAATTGAATTCTGGGATCTAAGAGCTTGTTATTTTTTCTTTTCAATTTTTTTCTTTGCAGTTAGTTTTTACGAGTATATAATTGTTTTTTATATAGTTGTTTTAGCAGTCGATTTTTGTTTTATATTAATAATTTGGTTTATTTCAAACTTTTTAGTTTTGTAAAGTAAATAACCAAGCATTTTAAAACATACATAAAATAATTATATTAAAACGCCTTACACTTTTAAATAGCAAAGTCATAGCGCGTACACCAATTGTCAATTATCTGACACTTGACATCTAGTAGGTACTTTTGACTGACAAGTTCTTTGAGTTTTTTAAACATGAGAATAAAATCTGCAAATATTCGCGAAAATAAAACACCATAAAAGACTGCTGTAAATGAAAATTATTAATTACATTTACGTCCATAGAAAAATAGGCCATATCTTGTAAATTCCGTAGACGTTATAGTTCGTTCAAAGAATTTTGATCGTGTGGTCGATCTAACAGTTTTTTGGTATCAAGACTACTAATAGCTAACCCAGCCAATGTTGTAACTTTTTTTTATAGCCTATGTCACTCTCACAGTCAAAACAAATCTAAGGACACCTCATATGTTAAAATCCACCATGCCGTTTGGGCTGTAGGGCGTGCCAAAGAAACAGACATACATTACATACTAGGACTTCAATAGCATACACACGCACAGAAGATTGAGTGAACACCTATATCATATAGAACCCTATGGCAGCGCAGCGCCACCTACCGGGTTCAATTATACGCATGTTTTATACATATAAACCTTCCTCTTGAATAACTCTATCTATTAAAAAAAACCGCATCAAAATCTGTTGCGTAGTTTTAAAGATCTAAGCATACATACATACATACAAAGGAACAGAGGGAACCGATTTTGTTTTATACTATGTAGTGAAGATAACAATACCTTTTTATCATTCGTTAGCTATGTTGTTAAGTTAACGTTAGTAAACTACCACTGCTGGGCAAAAGCCTCCATCACTAAAATCGAGGCATATATAGCTACAATTGATGGGTATCGACTCAATCACCACGCTTGCCAAATCCATGGTGGTGATCACAAACCATCGGATAATTCGTAACAAGCACTTTTTACATTATATATATATATCTGTTTCACGTCGTCTGTAGTGGCTGTGCCGGTGAAATGACGAACTCACTGGGTGTCCGGTTCGACGCCCGCGCCCGGATGTTTGGGAGAAAGGCTGCCTTACTTCGTTCTACCGCCAGCAAAACAATTCAGGGACAATTCTTGTTATAATTAAAATTAATAACATGTGGCAATAGCAATAAGAACTAAATTGAATACGATTCATCATCATCATCTGCCTATACTATACACATCCACTGCTGGACATAAGCCTCTCTTCGGCTCTAGCCAGCCACCTTGCGAAGATCGTCGTTCTACCTAGTCTGAGCGCGTCCTACACTACGTTTGCCGTTACGCGGTCTCCACTCAAGAACTCGTTTACACTATCGGTTAACGATTCTGCGGCTAATATGGCCGGCCAACTGCCATTTCAGCTTGCTTGCTTGCTAATCCTGAGGGCTAAATAATACGATTCATAATAATGAATAATTATGAATGGTCTTTAGTGCCACTCAAAATACACAAGAGCACAAAGTAAATAAATTACAAATAAATGGTTAGCACTCTATACCTATCATTCATTGACATTGTGCTTTTATTCTATATTATTACTATTATATTATTATATTATATACTTAAATGTATGCTGCAATATGCATTTAACAAGACGTAAGAGGAAGAATATATTTTTCTGGCATATACTTATATAAAACCTAATTTTTTTGCTGATTCTATGTAATATATCGATAGATTCTATATAAAATATCTACAATGATACGTAATGAAAAGAAGTAACTATAAAAATAGATAAATAAATAGTAAATTACACGGGTTTTAACGGCCTATAGATAAGTGTATCGTAATCATGTCAATAATATTCAGATAGATTACCAAATGTTAATAAAAAATATCTACTACATTGACATTTAAAGTTTAAATTATCAGACGGTTACATTACGTCAGTTACATTCAAAATATTTTATTTAATAATACATTATTACTTTAAGTGTGTTAAGTTTATAACGAACAACCTTGTAATAATCTACTTGTGTACAATTTAATTTTTGGTACTAATGCGGTTTTTAGTGCCCATAATCAGCTAATGTGACTTTAACGTTATTTGAATGAAAAAGGAACTCGAATAAGCCACCAGTCCACCACTAAAGAGTGACACAGGGTCAAACGATTTGTGTTTATTTTGCAGACGGTACTTATCTCCGTCTGAAGAATTCACACTTAGGTCCCAACGAGTGAACGCCAGTGAATCACAAACAACATTAGGTAACATTCAAGGTAAGTTTAGACAAGTACTGTGTGACCTATTTTTGAATAATGAGTAAAACTTAAAAACAGTATTTAACTTAATGGTTTTTTTGTCCTCTATAATCGAACATTAATCGATTAAGATTTCAGAGAGAGCAATCAAAATATTACATATACATTTACAATTATGTTATTGTGTTAGCTAGATAATTAATTATAATGAACGGTCTCCTCGTCATGACAGCTACCTACCTAATGACAATAATATCATCAATAATCACAATCATCAATATTGTGACTTACATTACTTTGCTACATAAGCTTTCGACAACTGAGTATGTCTATTAAGTAGATATATTATCCAACTAAAACAACACGATCTCACAAAATGTTCTTAGCAAATTATTTCTTCAAAATTAAAAAAAAAAAAAAAAAATTCCAAACTTCGCAAGTCAAGAAGCTTCGCCTATTGAAGACAAACTACCGGTCAATTATGTCATTAAACTAGAATATACCACGCCTTAAACAGAGGAGATAAACAACTGGAACGACGAATGCGCCGCAAAAGGAAAAGTGAAAATAATTGGATATCACGACCGCTGGAGCGTGGAAGGAAAATACACTGCCAAGTATTAAATATAGTTCTTTAGAGAGTATTTACACACTATAACTGCCTCTGTAGCTAGACCATGTGGCAGAGTGGTTATGCTACTGATCTCTGTCCCAAACGGGCCTGGACATCATTACTCTCTGTGAAGCATTAGAGGCGTAAGGCCTCCAACAAGGTGGGCCGACGATCTGCTGAATGTCACTGGTAGCCACTGGATGTGAGCAGCACAAAACCGGTCGATGTAGAGATTCTTGAGGGAGACCTTTATCCAGCAGAGGACTGTTTTTTTATGTTAAAAGGAGGCAAACGAGCAGGCGGGTCGCCTGATAGAAAGTAATCACCGCCTTCCATAGACAGCCGCACAACCAAAGTAATCGCAGATGCGTTGCCGGCCTTGCGGAAGGAGTTGGATCTTGAATAGGGAGTAGGAATTGGGAAGGGGGAGGGATGAGAGATGGGCCTCCGGTACTTTTACTCACCGGACGAAACACAACAGCAATGAGTGCCATTGTTTCACGCCGATATTCTGTGAGAGGGTGGTATTACGCCGGGCGAGCTGGCCCATTTCGTGCTGCAACGCAGCGTGGCTCTACCACTCAGAAAAAGGAAAAGAACTCAGAAAAAGATGCGTAACGTAAACCACGTTCGTTACTCGCTTAGGTTGGTGGTAGCATTTGTTCCGATTCTGCCTGAGTCATTCGATGTAACAACAATGTTATAGCGTTGTTGTGTTCTGAAAGTTAGAATTTAAGGTAGTCAGTTACATTATTTATGGATGCTTTCTTTACCTAGCGTTTCGAACCTTCTGCAGAGACTACCTCACCTTTTTAAAGCGTTTGAAACGTCATCATCATAAAATAAAAAATGTTAAATAAGTGCCAGTATTTACATTTGTACAAAGTGTTAAATTAAATACGGGTGTATTAGGAATGGGTTCACGTCGATTCTGTAACGTGGATTGAAACACGATTTCATTTAGCCGTTCGACTAACGACGCATCGCTTCCTTTTCGGGTACCGACGCATAACATTTCCGAAGCACTTATTAGGCATTGTCAATTGATAGAATGGTGCGTTGTGTTGCATCAAATGTGACCGCAGTATCTGTGGTCTAACAAAAGAACCGTGAACGCAATCGTAACGCAGTCTAATCGCCGTGAAATCACATCATTGCCGGTAATCGAATTATTACCGTTTATGGCTGGAGCACACCAAACGCAGTTGCAGTCAGATGCGTGTGTAGTGCAGTTGCATTGCAACTCAGGCGCGGTGCAGGTGCGTGCGGCCGTCACTGAAATGCACGCAACAGCACTGCCGCAACCGCATCGCAACCGCACCGCAGCCGCACCACAACCATACTGTGACTGTGCTACTCTTGTAGCGTTTTTTATAGAATTTCAAATTCAAAACATGTATTCGAGGTAGCATAATAGGTGGGCTTAGCTTCTAACATAACAATAAAACGAATACGTACAAATAAAATGCTACGACGAATTTGACTCCGCTCAGAATAAGTTGCAACTTCAAGAAACTGCAACGCTGATTCTCAGAGAAATCCGTGATGTGTATGTGTGCTTTGTTATTTATTTATTTATTCATGGTACACAATACAGATTATAGCTAAAACATGAATAGGGTACGTATTAATATATAAAGTATTTTGCTAAACTACAATCCAAAAATGTGTGCACACATCATGACTTAAATATCTAGACTATAAACATGTGCTTTAAGTTTTTTTAATTTAAACAAGTTATTGTTTTTTTTTTAACATTCATACTATACTATTCCTCACAACTACGTCTGTACGTACTGCACACGGACTGCAACTGCGTTTGGTGTGCTCCACCCTTTATTGTTCCCGCACCGTCAGAAACAATGATCGTCGTATGGAGTCCATTATTGTTCGCGAGACGTGTGGTCGGTTATCGTACTCAGTCATATTATGCGATGACTTTCGTTGGATTGTCGGAGATATTGCGTATTGCTTACGATCATTAAGTAAACTCGTAGTGTATTATAATACTTCTGTTTTACGACTGCTACTGTCACTAGCCGTATATCAAGTATGCTAAGTTAACAGCGGAACCGGTAGGGTTTAGTCAAGTGTGATATCAAGTATAGTAAAACCTATATTACTTTTGTTTTACGACTTCGATTGCGTTGTAAATTATATTATACAATTGGCCCAGTTTACTTGATGGAAATGTATATTGTCATTATGCTTATATTTAGCATTAGTTTCTTCTGTATTGTTTAGTTTGAAAGCATTTACCAAATAAATTTATTTGTATTAACGTCTACGTCTCTACGATATTTGGCGCTCTCTTTGTCACACCGAATGCTTTGCATTATATATTTAACTAGCTGTGCCCCGGGGTTTCACCCGCGTTAATTAGCGAACAATCTATTGAAAAAACTATTTTATTTTCCCGTTTTTGCCACTTTTTTCATTGCTGCTCCACTCCTATTTAGTCATAGCAGCGTGATATAATATAGCCCATAGCCTTCCTCAATAAATCGACTATTGAACACAAAAATATTTTTTCAATTCGAACCAGTAGTTCCTGAGATTAGCGCGTTCAACCAGCCAAACAAACAAACAAACTCATCAGCTTCATAATATTAGTATAGATTTTCAGCGCCTTGCTTAAAAGTAGTAAGACTTATAAAAGAAACTTGAGTATACAGACGAGTACGCACTACAGACTACAAAAGGTCACTTGACTGGAAATGGTACTTTGCCGTGCAAACTATTAAAAAGATATCACTGCCTTGTCCAGCTGATCCTTAAAAACATCCTGTTTCTATTGTTACAATCAAATTATTTTCCAAACTGTAGTAAGTAGGCTCCACAGTTAAGACATTTCAACGCATCAAAATGTTAAAACAGATCGAGAGAAGAATAGAAAAGCATTTTGTTACTAAATGCTTTTAAAAAATCTTAATTATGAAATTAATTCAGTAATTTCAAGGTGACCTCATCTCAATCCTCCTCCGAATACTTATTAATATTAATGTTTACAATAAAGCACTACCACTTTCCATTTCGACGGGAAAGCGAGCCGGACGTGTTCTGTGTCACTTGGACCGCACTTGCCGTAAAATCACTATTATTATGCTGATTAATGGACTTTTTGACATGCCAAAAGTCACAATTATAATAAAAAAAGTGAAAATGTTTGCCCTTTAATGTTTCGAGCGGGTTTTCTTAACTCGAAGTGATATAACGTAACTTCTTGCAGCAGCGTTATACAGTTGCAATAGTATCGATAATCAACGAAAAATATATTACGTTGTACCAGTCACAGGGTCTTGTACTATTATTTATTCTGTGACCGGGTTAGATAAAGTATTGTCATAGTTACAAAGTCGGACGAATGGATTGCATACATAAAATTTTACAAATGTCATGCACCTGTGTATCTGTGCAAGTGCATAAAATTATAGTAAACTCTTGTTATTTATAGGGAACACTAAATACATTTAATAAAATAATAATTTGAAATAAAATCAAAATTGGTATTTTATTGTTGTCGTGGATTGGTTTTGGATAAGACAGCATTTAATTTAAAAAGTTCTTATTGAAAAACAACTAATTAAAATTGCAATAAAAAGACTATCTAAAATGTTACATTTCGATTTCATCGTAATTAATAAACCTAAAATCAATTTGAGCATAGTTACTGTGTGATTTAAGGTTGTGATAATACACGTTGTGTTTGAAAAAAACATTATTTCAAAATACAGTATTCGCTAAAAGTTATGTACGACAGGCAAAACTTTTTAGTTCATTGTCCATGTGAAGGACTGAATTGTTAAAAAAAAGCAAACATCAAAAACTCATGGCTTAAATCAAAATTTTCATCATTTCTGCGACAAAGATCGGGGGTCAAAGCAAGCGTACATAACTCTTGATAATTATTTATGCAAATTAGTCAAAACTTGACGAAATTTCTAACACAAAGGTAAACGACGCAGTGTTTAAAAAAAAAATTTGCAAAATATAGTGTCATCCATTCATTGACTTAACAAAAACTTGTGTTTAACCAACCGAATATGTTAATACTATTACATAACTCAAATATGGTAATTATTTCAACATTCTTGATTACTTAGCCAGTAAAATATTATTTTAATTTTTTTTTTGTGTAAACTGCTTGAATCCAATAAGAAAATAATATAGTACAATATTAAATGCCAGTAGATACCTAAATGACTTCATTTCAACGTGTTATGTACGCGTAAACTTTTTTATATATAAAAAAAAATATAGTAAACATGCATAGGTATATCTTATGTATTCTAATAATATAATAATTTCTCGCCTTACTCAAACAAACAGAATGTCACTAAACAGTGAATATGAGATATGAGTGTGGGGCACTCTTTAGGGTTCCGTAGCCAAATGGCAAAAATTGGAACCCTTATGGATTCGTCATGTCTGTTTGTCTGTCTATCCGTCCGTATGTCACAGCCAGTTTTTTCCGAAACTATAAGAACTATACTGTTGAAACTTGGTAAGTAGATGTATTCTGTGAACCGCATTAATATTTTCACACAAAAATAGAAAAAACACAATAAATTTTAGGGGTTTCCCATACTTAGAACTGAAACTCAAAAACTTTTTTTCCATCAAACCCATGTGTCTATGGATAGATCTTCCAAAATGATATTGAGGTTTTTAATATCATTTTTTTCTAAACTGAATAGTTTACGCGAGAGATACTTCCAAAGTGGTAAAATGTGTGTCCCCCCCCCCTGTAACTTCTAAAATAAGATAATGATAAAACTAAAATAAATATATGATGTACATTACCATGCCAACTTCCACCGAAAATTGGTTTGAACGAGATCTAGTAAGTAGTTTTTTTTAAGACGTCATAAAGAACGGAACCCATCGTGCGCGAGTCCGACTCGCACTTGGCCGGTTTTTCTTTTGACACGTCCTATAGCGACGGGCGGTGAAAAGGTTGAGAAGGCTTTAACAAAAGTCCTGAGAAATCCATCTAGAAACCTAATAATATGCTAAGAAAGTACGGGTTCACGACAGCAGTCTAACAACGGAGCTTTGTAGATTGAACCACGATTTCTCGCATTCAACTCAGACATGCATCAGTTCGGCCACCAACGCTTCGCGAGTTAGTTCCCTCTGCGGTCTCACATCACGCCCTGTCAGCACTCGCGGGCATTAGATCACTAGGGCAACACACTATAACGACTCCGCTAATCGGTTTATAATGACGTTCATAATGGAGTGTTGCGCAACCGACCACCTGTTACAAGATCTCGAGTTCAAGGACGTGCTATCTATTGCTACCTTTATCGATTGTGTTATTCAATTTACACGATAATAATGATGTTGGCTCGGTCGGTTGGTCGGAACGGAGCTCGATGGCGCAGCGGCTAGCTAACTTTCGCAATGCCGGGTCGCGTGATGGGTGACCAATTAAAAAAAACATCTCGAGCTCCTCCGTGCTTCGGAAGGCACGTTAAGCCGTTGGTCCCGGTTGTTGTCATAAGATGGCAGTCGTTAAAACCCACCAACCCGCATTGGGCCAGCGTGGTGGGTTATGGCCCAATATCCCCACGTGCTATTGTTCACGTGGGAGGCCTGTTCCCAGCAATGGGACATTTATAGGCTGATGATGATGATGATGAATGATGTTGGCAGAAACAATAATTCATTCCAGTACATTAAGCGTGTAAATTATATCACGTACAGGTCTTGAAAACATTAACCCATTTTTTATTTGACACTAGCTGTGCCCCGCGGTTACACCCGCGTTAAAAAATATTTTCCCGTTTTTGCAACATTTTTCATTCCTGCTCCACTCCTATTAGTCATAACGTGATGTAATATAACCTATAGCCTTTCGCAATAAATGGACTATTCAATACAAAAATAATTTTTCAATTCGAACTAATAGTTCCTGAGATTAGCGCGTTCAAACAAACAAACAAACTCTTCAGCTTTATAATATTAGTACCTATAGATTAAGCATGAATTTCTGTAGCCTAAAAAGTTTTTAATAAACACAAATCAAAAACGGATGCACAATAGTGACGTCATAGTTTTCCATTTTCATACAATTTCTATTTAAAAAAATGGATTGACTTAAAAGTTTCTCTACTGACTTACCAGTCAAATACCCAATGTATGGTGGTATATTGTTGTCTCTGAAAGCACTACTGGCACTAATGACAGGCGTTGACAGTAACTACCTGCATTGGTCTATGCGGTTTACTTATGCTTTCCACTTTTGTCCATATGGATTGAGGATGATTATTGTTGTTTTTCTTCATTCAATAAGTAGTTATTGTTTTAAAAGTTAAAGACCCAACTTAGTGAGACAAAATAAATTAAAAAGGGGGCGGTATCGAGTCCCGTTCGTGATTTATTCTTAACACTTTTCCGAGATTTTTTTTTTAAATATTAGAAGGAGGCAAACAAGCAGGTGGGTCACTTGATGGGAAGCAATCACTGCCGCCTTTGGACACCCGCAAGACCAGAGGAACCGCAGATGCGTTGCCGGCCTTTAAGGAAGGAATAGGCTCGTTTCTTGAAGATCCTTAAGTCGTAATGGTCCGGAAATACCGCCGCTGAAAGCTGGTTCCACAGCACTGTAGTTCACTGTTATATTTTTCGTGTGCAACACAATTTGCGTAAAGCTTAAAGAAAATACCTGAGATTTTTTCAAAAATTAACAAAAGAATGTTAATCATCAATCAAATACGACAAGGACAGTTCATAGCACAGACGACGATTGTAAAAACAATTCACAAATTTCAGTTAAGCCATGATGAAACTCAACATAACGCGATGTTTCAACACCAAATCTCAAACAATAGTATGTCAGTAAACGCTAGCTGTGCCATTCGGCTGTCGCCTATTTAAATATTGCTTCTTTAACGAAAAACATAAACATTCGTGTCTTACAAAATTGTCTTTCAACACAACCTTAAATTGATAATTTTTACAGGCTTAAAAACAGTGTTTAGAACGTCCTATGAGTCAATGCTTAACTCCTTATTCTCTATCTTTTAATATCTGAAACGTGTAACATGTTAAGACACGTATTTGATTAATGAATTAAACGTTATCCATACTGTATCGAGACACCGACATCAAAGTGAACGTAACCATGAACAATATGAGGAATTGCTTATTACCAAGTCTGATTATTACGTAGTTTATTAACAAACTATCGAACACGGGTTTATGCCAATTTTGTTCGGGATGGTAAGTTTGGTGGTGGTGGTAAGTGAATGGTGCCGATAGGCGTTTTGAGTATTAACTACAAATACAAATCTGGTTTGTTATTTATTATTCAATGAAACATAACGAATTACTCGAAATTTATAATTTGCATAAATATATATTATTATTTTTTATGTTAAAAGGAGGCAAACGAGCAGGCGGGCCACCTTAATGGAAAGTAATCACCGCCGCCCATGGACACCCGCAAAACCAAAGTAATCGCAGATGCGTTACCGGCCTTAAGGAATGAATAGGATCTTGAGGAGGGAGTAAGAATTCGAAGGGGGGAGGGGTGTGAGATAGGCCTCCGGTACTTTACTCACCGGACGAAACACAACAGCAACGAGTGCCATTGTTTCACTCCGATATTCTGCCATAGGGTGGTATTATGCCGGGCGAGCCGGCCCATTTCATGCTGCAACGCAGCGTGGCTCTACCACTCAGACCATCAGATCAGATATGCAACCACAGAGAGTTTTCTGAACTGATCTCCGAACTTCAGTTTAAAGATGGGGCTCAATGATAGTTGTTTATTAGCATGTCTGTGGAGGACAAAGGACATGGAACAAAACAATATAATGAAATCTACATTTAAGGCAAATGTAATAGATTAAAATAACAGTGGCGTGTTCGTTAAACATCAAACAAACTCCGTGACAGACAACTATCTAAACGCCCTCGCAATGCCAAAATGGGACTTAATATCAACATAAAATGCTAAAGGTGATTTTCGCGAAACACAAACTGAATGTGGACAGCTTATATTAATGTTTACCAAGGTAATTATTTATTTGCACAAAGTTTATAAAATGCTGTTGGTTAAAAGTGCATTTGATGATTTTAAAATGACGTGACCACACGTTGACCTCCATTTATTTCAAATTGGAACCTTCTTTCATAATATGAAGGACCATTTTTAAAATTAAGGATTATAATAATTGTACGTGACGTGAAAAAAAGGAATGATGATTAAAATTTCTGGATAACTATGGAACGCGAACGTTTAAAAGTGTACGAATTTTTATATCTACAAAGTTGCAACAATTGAAAAAGCGACTCTAAATAAGACATACGTTACGTAATAACAGTAACATTATAATAATTGAAAGGCATCTAGACGTCAACTCCTTGGCAAGTGAACCCAATAACGCTTGGGTGCAAGGTCGCGGTCTGCCCGTGGTATTGGAGCAGTGAGTAACCAAACAACTTTATCGCACCGATAACATCTATGTAGCTGCTTAGCTATACTCACAATATGGTAAGAGTATTCAAGTATGTTACATACGGTGTATACAAACAACCAGTCCTACCGTAATTTTAACAAAACTGTATTTATCTTCTATACTTAGTTAAAACTTAAAACCTGTTTTCTAGTTTGGTGATTGCGTCAAGCGGCATTTTCAGCGTTACTGGACTTTTGTGGGGGCGGCGAGAAACTTGAAGGGTTCCTCAAGCCGTGTGATCGAAACACCGTCAGAGGTTTTCTAGAGGGAGTGACATCACGCCTTAGTGCATGTCCCCGTTTCCTACTAGATTCTCCGAGGGGTTCGGGTCGGATCGCGAGCGGTTGACCGGGTCGTGGGCGTGCTGTTTCCTAGAGGTCAGGCCACCTGTCTCCAGATCTCCCAAGTTTATTTCCCAGCAGGGATAAGAAATATTATCAGTATGGTTGTTAGTAAGGGTTTGTTACAAGTCCACCTGATTTGTTTTCGATTGTCCACACACACACACGGAGGAGCTCGATGGCGCAGTGGTTAACGCCCCCTTTCTGCGAGTGCTGAGGTTAAGCAACTTTCGCAAAGGCCGGTCATCGGATGGGTGACCAAAAAATGTTTCATTTCGAGCTCCTCCGTGCTTCGGAAGGCACGTTAAGCCGTTAGTCCCGGCTGCATTAGCAGTCGTTAACAACCACCAATCCGTACTAGGCCTACGTGGTAGTTTATGGCCCGTTCTCCCTATCCATCCATAGGGAAAGCTCATGCCCCAGCAGTGGGGATATAAATGTTGATGATGATGATGATGAAGATATCCACACACAATAATTAAAAGCACAATGGTTTTCGAACCCGTCTGTGTGGCACACTGGCCAAATCCTTACCGTTAGGCTATTGTGGTCGGGCGAAATAGTGTCTGGCTTTCTGCTCGTTGAAAATATTGTCTGTCAAATGATAGAGCATTGTATTTTCTACTACTTCATTAGACTTTGGCTGTTTATTTATTTAAAAGATATTGACATTTGTATGCGACATAGTAGGATTTAAAACCTCTTAACTTATCTCTCAAGTAGTAAAGACATGTCAAGTCATGCTTTTAAATTGCCATCCATGACCTATGCTTTAACGTGTGCTTCTTCTGCATTCGAACAAACGTATAGAATACAATTTGTTGTATGTGAAAGTCGAATCTATGATGCTAGTTACATACTGGCGATGTCAAACCATTCGAAAACTTTCTGATAAATTTTGCGAATTTGTTTAAATTATTATTTCTCCAATAAATTAAAATAAATATTTGTAAAAGTATATTAAAATGAAACCAATTTTATTACTTGCGTTTAATTTGTACTTTTATTAAATTCCCGAAAAACTATATGGACGAGAATACTTATTATATATGAATGTTTGGATTTATTGTACGATAGATGTTCAATACCCCTAAACGCTTTAAAATAAAATTAGTTACACCTGTTATGCTACTTTTATCCCGAGAAAACAACTTATTCCCGCGATAAATTGCACTTTGTAGGAAATAACTTTAAGGCGATTTTCAAAAGCTTAAATACACCTAATAATCACGTAGCAATATTGTAGTTTTATAATTAGGTATAATATTATTCGTCGAAATTTTTATATGATGCTTCATTAACATAAGCCTATAAACTTTACTGCTGAGGTCAAGCTTTCCACATCCAACATAGTATCACAAAGGGAGTTTAGGTCATAACTCATAACCCACTACGATAGTTAAGTACAAACTGGCAGATGTTAATTACTGCCATTTTATCTTAAACTTGCACCTACCATGTCATTTCTGCACTATCCTATGGTTGACTGGTAGAAAATGTCTCAGGAATTAAATCCGTCATGTAATATTTTATTGCAAAAGTTTAAAATAAATAAATGAAAAATCTTATACGAAGCGGGACCCGTGAAACCCGTAGCATATTAATATGCCTTTCGAAGCACAACAAAGATATATTCAATTTGGTCACTCAGGACTGCACAGTTAACTTTAGACTTTCAAATTCTTCGTTGCGTACGTAATATTATATCGCAATTAATTTTATTGTATTGTTTTAACGACTCCAAATACCACGACTTGCCTTCACACTATAACAAATATTGACAACCGTAAAAGTTTGCGTGCATTGCACTAACAAACCAACAGCCATTGGACAAACACTCGGAACCGCACGCAAACGCGTCGCGTGCGCAACCAGATTCGAAACGCACAGAGAAATTTGCGATTGCTACGTCTATGTATGTTCTTTCTTTTTCTGTATGCAAATTGAACATAAACGCAAATTGGTACTTGCTTATTACAAATTAGTTCATTTTAATAACTGACAATTCTTACTTGTCTTAATTTGGAACTAGATACTTAGTTGACACCAACTAAGTATCTATCACACACACAGTACACACTGATAGTAGTTCCCGATTGCTGATTGCCTCAGACGGTATTTTAGCTTCACGGGGCTTTTTTGGGGGCGGCAAGAAATTTAAAAGGTTCCTCAAGCCGTGTAAAACGAATTACCTCCAGAGGTTTTCTAGAGGGAACGGCATCACGAACTAGTGCGTTTTCCCGTGCCCTATACTAGATTCTCCGAGGGGTTCGGATCGGATCGAGGAGCGGAACAACGGGAGAGCTCCTCTAACGGCTCGGACCTCGGCTAGGGTTGACCGGGCCGTGGTGGTGGAGAGAAGCGTTCAGGTACATGTACGTACCTGGTTTAGAGCGCGTGTGAACCGGCTCATCATACCCTTGTTCCACGAGTACGGTGTCTTGGGCCTAAACTAGTGTTTAGTGTATTCTGTAAATGTGTAATGGCATTTAGAGCATCGGGCGGGGGTCTAATAGGAAAGGGGACACGCTTACGTGTTGCCATTCTCTCTAGAAAACCTATGACGGTGTTTCGATCCAAGGCCTGAGTAACCCTTTAAGTTTATTACTGGCCCCTAAAAAGTCCCCTGAAAAGGCAATTTGCAGTCGCATGGCATCAGCAGATTCTCTCCAAAAAAAATATTGTGGTGAAATTTTTTAAGTGGGTAATGAGTGTGTAATAAGCTATATTCGTTTCCGAAAAGTTTTCTCAATCGGAAATTGAACTGGTTGGCGTAATAAACAACATTAATTACATGTGAAGCAATGTTAAATGGAAAACTAGAAACAGCTTCGTGGGTCCGGTCCACCATGATGCTATAGTGATGGTTGCCACTAAATAAATAGCAAATGCCGCTTTCATTTTTAAATTTATTTATTCAAATAATTATTTTACGGATGGTGATACCGCTGGTTTTCCCGCCTGGCCAGCTACCAGCACCACTTTATTTAAACATGTCATTAGAATGTTAGTAGTATTGTTGTGTTCCGGCTCGATGGCGCAGCGGCTAGCGCGTTCGGCTTGCGATCTTGCCCGCTAAGTAACTTTCGCAATGCCGGGTCGCCTGATGGGTGACCAATTAAAAAACATCTCGAGCTCCTTCGTGCTTCGGAAGGCACGTTAAGCCGTTGGTCCCGGTTGTTGTCGTAAGATGGCAGTCGTTAAAACCCACCAACCCGCATTGGGCCAGCGTGGTGGGTTGTGGCCCAATATCCCCACGTGCTCGTTCACGTGGGAGGCCTGTGCCCAGCAGTGGGACGTTTATAGGCTGATGATGATGATGATGTGTTCCGGCAGGTAGAGATAAGATAGTCAGTGCCTCAGTAGTTTTGGATTCCGGGTGAAGTGCGCTTCCACTTTCGGTCTTATCAACACTTACATCATCAGGTGAGTCAAAGGCCAAGTGCTAACCGGTATAATATAACTTTTTATTTAATATTTTTATTAATAATCATAATGTATAGTTTAATTGATGTATGTAGTATAATGTTTTAGTATTAAGATATTTTTTATTCATGTATAATGCCATATTTATATCGATGCTACATTATGCAACGAAACTTTGTTGCTCAAAAAAAAGGTGTGGAAAAGCTGTGTCCCGGATTGTGAAAAAGGTTTCATTGCGAACGGATAGTTTATCGAATCTTAGCTGAAGCAAATGTTTTTTTCCGTTTTTATTTTGTTTCTTCTTTATTCAAACTGTTGTTAATGTTAATATGATGGTCAAACATGAATTATGAACAAGAAAGGAAGTATGGTATTAAAATAATAAAAAATACCAAGACACGATTCGTTCGCCTTATAGGTAATCTACCAATAAATAATAAGCATAATTTAAATATGCCGCATCCGAACTATCGCCGCTCCTCAGGCACTTTCACCGGCGCGCGCGCACCATTCTGGCCCACAGGTGCCGACCGACGTCAATGTCCATTGTGAATAGGGTTGCTGCGTTCAGTTATAACTAAGATTTAATATGAAATATATAATTATGTGTATTAAAAAATTTGATTGCGAGTAAGGTTCATCATCATTATCACCAGCTCATTGTATGTCCCCACTGCTGGGGCACGTGCCATCAATATGGATAAATAGCGAGAACGAACCGCAACTACTTCGCAGGCTCACTGCGGATTAATTCAAAATAACATAATAAGAATATCTATGCAAAAACCCACGTGAAATCTAGCAGATGAAAAATAATAGGAAAACTACTATTGAATAAAAATACTAGAATCGAAGCTGTTACGTAATTTATTTATAGATAGATAGATAAAGTAAATTTGTACATTACAAATTAAAGTAATAAAACTTAAATATGGTTTAGTTGAAAGTAGCTGACAACCCTAGCCTTAAATGTAGGTCACTGGCGACGCGCACGACCTGGCTAATTCGTATGGGCTGCGTTCCACCGATTGTACGCTTGATTGTCTGCTAATGTGTTTACTCTGCATCTATATGGAGTCAGTAAGCCGTTCGATATTGATACCAGTGCAGTCTGTTTTAGACGATACTCTACTGCAGCATTTTGAAACTATTAAATTAACGTGTGTTTCATTACCTCATCACCAGCTCATTATATGTCCCCATTACTGAAGCACGAGCGTTCTCTATAGATGGAATCACCACATGAAGAAGGAATCATAAGCCACCACGCGGGCCCAGTGCAGAATGCTTGCTGGTTGTTAAAAGGTAGCCGGGATCAACGGTTTTACGTGCCTTCCGAAGTACGGAGGAGCTCGAGATGATTAATTTTACTAACGTGTGTATTGTCACTAGAATATCGACATATCGACAGTATAGTAACAGATGACTTATGATGGCTCCTAAACAATTATTTCGTTCAAGATTTTGTGTTGGTACGAAAGTTTGAAATTAAATTCAAATAAAAAACATCGATTTCAAAGCACAATTTTTTTACATGTGTTTTTCAAACATGTGAAGGAAGTTATTTTCAAAACAATAACTTCAAAGTCTAAACCATTTTTTTTAATTCAACTAAACAATAGATAGTTTAAATAACATTAATAGAGGCCCTGGGAACGGTTCCAAAGCTTAAATTTAACGTAAAACTTAAAAACTGTTGAGCAGTAAAAAAGGTTGATCGAATCCACTTCGAAACTTAGCTTTTTTTAACGTTCATTATATCTACGAACAGAGTAAAGTCAAGTCAATATTAACAGAAAAAATGTACGACTCATTATAATTAAAATATTTACGTCATTCATTTCAATCACTGCATCCGTGGTATTGGATTATAATTTACGAAGGAAAGGCAAGATTTTTGGCCTCTTAATATTTCATGGTCTCGAGCTGTTCACATTGACTTACTTCCTTCTACGTTCTACGTAACAATTATTATACTTAAACAAAGAACGAACCAATCTGCACCATTATTTATGTATTAATTGAACCTCTTGAAAAATAATCATAGTGTATGTCTATATAGAAGTGTAATGTGGTAATGAAGGCTCAATAAAATCTACTAACTAATATTCGGTGTCCCAATATTATAGCTTAGATAGGGTTTTTTTTAGACTAAACAAATGATTATTCTCTTCTAAATACTAGAAAAAATCTGAAAGGTTATTAGATCTACCGACAGTGACCGTTAGATAGTATTGTGAATTATCATTTGAAGTATAATTATATAGGTTTGTGATTACAAAGCTATATTTACATAATGTATTTATATCGCAAAAATAATATTATAACACCCTAATTTACAGAGAAAATTATGTTTCATCACACACAATCGTTGTCTGTTGGCTGGGGTCACTAACAAAGCAAGTACCCCTAAACCAGTGCAAACAAAAAGTACTGCTAAGTTCTATGATACGTTTTAGAAGATCGCACCACATAAAACCCTACTTCTCACAGCCATTGCGGTCAGTGGTTCAAACCAACATCCCAGTCCGAGAGCAAACTCAACAAAAACACGTCGATCTACGCCAGATTGCGGCGCAAACGCTCAACCGAACTGGTATCAAGTACCTATCTGTCAGGCCACGTATGTATGTACTTACTCGATTGAATACGACCGGTAACCCTACATTAGGCCTGCAACACTTTGGATGAGAATTTATTTATGAATTTGATTATGTACACATACACACGACACATCCTGATTCTCTGAGTATTATGGTACTTCGAACTGGCTTAGTGTTAGTAGGATTGAGGTACTAGCGAGGTGCCATAGTAGTCAGAAAATCGGGAAAAATCATGCGTATTCTGACGACTCTAATTCGTTCGAATCGCCTTAGTCGCCTTAGTTATATACCTATGCACACAATGGTTTTTTTTTGGAGAGAGATTGCTATTTGCCTCAGACGGCATTTTCAGCTTCACCGGGCTTGTTTGGAGGCGGCGAGAAACTCGAAGGGTCCCTCAAGCCGTGTGAAACGAATCACCTTCGGAGGTTTTCTAGAGGGAACGGCATCGCGCACTAGTGCGCGTCCCCGTGCCCTATTAGATTCTACGAAGGGTTCGGATCGGATCGGCGGCACACAATGGTGTGCACATGCACACATGCACAACATTCGATCACATTAACGAAAAACAAAACGAAAATTTGCATAGCATTGAAGTAACGCCTCCCGGTGTCACAAGGTAAGTTGCAATCAAAAGATTGCAAGTATGCAATTTGCCAAACAAATTTCGTTTTCGTTAACGTGACCGAACAGTGAATGAAAGCTGCACTCGGCACCCATAGCCTTGGGTTACTTCAAGCGGAAGTGTGAAAAAGAACTCTTAGGACGGCTACTGAAAATCCCAGCCGATCATGAGTGACGCTGAATCTTATTTGTAACACCTATCTTCAAGGCTCGCGTTGAATGCGAGGAATTGTGGTTTAATCTCAATAGCTCAGTTAGACTACTTACGCGACTATCTAACACAAGCTTATAGCTTTCTGGTAAGGTAATTATGATTATTATAAACGTTCTAGAAGCGCAATAATATTTTTTTAAGCAAATGGCTAAAGAATGTCGAGTTTAGCCAAAGAACCGGTGCACGATATTTTCTTACGTTTCTGTGAATGATTCTTCAAATGCGCATTTAAATGTAGAGTGAACTATTTTTTAGACGCAATCAAACGGTCGTCAGTTGACATTGAACTAGTTACTATAGGTAGGAATTATTTAACGCAACGTCTAATGGAGTTTTCTCAGTACATACAAATGCAGATGAAGCTTGATTAGTTTTAGCACTATCAGTTCAAAATCGACTCTATGGGTAGAGTGTAAGAACATTCAATCTATAGATGGCTAGTGCACTTCCAATGTTTAAGACAGTAAATATTTATTTTGATCGATTCACGAAGAATTAACTATTATTTACTATTTAGTGTCAAAAAAGCTTTTGTTTTTGTCATAATATCTATGTTTTCTATATTATCAGTGGTATAACTTTGTTCTAAGATATATAAATATCAAAATATATATCATGATTATACCTTTGTTTTGTCGCTGGTAAACCAAGAACCTAAAACTAAAATAAAGCATTTATACTGAAAATTACAGTTTACGCAGTTAGACACCGACCGCGTTCTGTATTTACTAACAACATTTCGCTTTTATAACAAACAGGTGCGTGTCATTACATTGAGGCAACACTATTAATCCGTGCACCAGATCATTTATAGACTTGCTTAGTCATTTTCATACTAGTCAAATCTACACAAAAGTAAGGAGAATTCTAAATCTTATTATCAAACGTCGTCTACGTAAACACACCGTAATCCCGTAGGAATTTAAAAAAATCCTATTTTCACTAAAAATTGAAAAGCAATAAAACTTTGGCCAGGCGATATCGTCGGGGTGGCAACACCAGAGGGCAGTGGATGAGCTTCGCACGAGACCGGCTAAGTTGACGTGTTAAAAGGGAGACTTATACCCAGCAGTGGGTGCTCACGGGCTGAAATGATGATGATGATGATGCTGATGATGATGATGATGAAAATGATGAATAGAACTTTGCAGTCAAGTCTACCTGTAACATTTTAGGGCTCAGTCCAGCGTTTCTGGTTGTACAATGTTGATTAGTCAGTCAGGACTTTTCTTTCTATAAGGTAGATGTTGCGAAAAAGTCACTCGCGAAATATTGATAGTCTTACCTTTTTGAAAATAAAGAAATAAAATAGAGTCGTTTTGTTTTGGTTTGGGTTTGATTAACAAATTGTCTGTGTTACCGTGAACTTAAAATTCCTTTTTTTTAATATTTTACGGGTAAGCGAGAAGTAAGTGAGATCAAGGCACTGTGTCTTGATGTCACCTAATGTTAAGTGATGATAAGGCCAATGATGGAAGCGCACTTCATTCGTTCGGAAACCTCAACTAGTGAGGCACAATGCTACAAACATTGATGTTATGGCGATATATTTAGAGAAGATGGTGGTAGCTAGCCAGGCGGACAAACAAGCCCTACCACCAACCAAACCGAGTACACAAACATGTACCCTCCGCTGGGAATCGAACCCGGGACCTCTGGGTGTAAACCGGTGGCCTTAGCCACTAGACCACAGAGGCGGTTTTTCTGTACCATTTGTCGCAAAATCTGAGGAATATACTGTAAATTAGACTGGTAGGTTCATAACGGTCGATGTATGCGTACTAAATAGTCTTAGCGTAGGGTTTTGAATAGGGGGCTGAAATACTTTGACCTATATTTCTTGGGAAAAGTTGTCTAAAACAACCTTAACGAGAATGTTAATACTCAAATGACCCTGTGTATGACGTGAGTAGAATAACTTGACAGTAATAGTTTTTGGTTAGTTCGAATATTAAGTAACTTAGGTATTTCACGCGAACGATGAGTAATCGTTTTTTTTTTTATTTCGCCAATTCGCATTACCTAACGTGTCGATTTAACTAGCTATTGATGTTCAACTGAGTTTATATGTATTGAACTGACTAAATTAACAAAAGATTTACTTAACTGAATTTAGCGTTGATAAGGTTAAACGTTGTATTTGACATGTAAAAAAAAAGGTAAATAATATGATGAGCGACGTGAATGACGCGACGAGTTTGACGGCAGTTTGCGCGTTAGGGTTGCGATCTTGTATGTTAAGTAACGTTTGCAATGTCGTGTCACCGGATGGGTGCTAACGTGCTTCGGTAAGCACGTTACCACCCATAAGCCCCGGTTGTTGTAGTAAGATGGCAAGAAACTTACAACTCGTCGTTACTAAAATATATTGTTAAAAATCCTGAAATTATTAGTTAATCTTAACAAATTTTTTTGGTAATATTTCTGTAAAGAAACTTTAAGCGTCTACCTAGTCATCATCAATCCCGATAATGAACAACTTTGTCATAGAACAAGTTCCATAATTAAGGCAAAATAGCGAGAATGAAAGCGTCATCGGCACACAAATGGTATGACTCAGGCTTTTGGGTTTTCGGACCGGGGAAGCGAAAGTGACGAAATTAACGAGAAACATATTGACAAATCAATTTTACATTTGATGCTAATACTCGTGGTATTAGAATGGACAATGTTGCCAGTCACCTGTTAATATGAAATTCTGTTTTACTTTCGCTCTTTGAAATGGCTTACCGGATTTTTTTGGAGTAGGAAGTAGGTATTAATCCTTTATTGTTCTTATATAAAACACATATTGAACGTTACACAAAACATATGTAAAGGTGAGCTTATATCTAGAAGAGATCACCTCCAGCCAGCCCTAGCTGTGTGGAACGGAAGTCTGCGAGACTATTCTGCGAAACTAACTACTAATACATATACCTACATACTTAAACTAAATATAATGTATATACATATTATAATTTAATGTATAATTATATATAGGTAACGTTAATGATTACCAGTGTTGTAAAGGTTGGCTGGAATTGGAATTGTTAAATTCATTTCAACTCAATTCATTTAGTACAGAAATAGTCCGTTAGTGTTGTGATTCGACTTGATACTTAAAGCAACCGAATTTTGAATCGATCATTACGTCATACGAATAAGAGGACGCATTGTATTGAAAAGACTGTAACACAATATTTGTCAATCCCGTCTTCGTCATTCATTTCAAAACATAAAAAGATGATCTATAGATACATAAATATTTACAAGTCTGTAAAAGATTATAAAACTTTTAGATAGCATTCTGACTCGTACTTAAGTCAGTCGCTATTGATTTAAGCATAGTTAACAAAAAGCTTTCTTTAAGGTCTATAAACATCTTCTTGGTAAATAATTTATTTTCTATTCGACTATATAATTATGATGTGCATTAAGTCACATTATTTCTTATATCCGTCACTTCACTTATTCATATTTGAATGTATCCATTCATTCACATTCACTCAGCTTTGCATAGTTTCTACTTTAGAGCAATTACCACAAGTGCTAACCACTCTTAGTTTTCGTATTGGAAAGCATTTCACTCTTGTAAATATTAGCTATTGTTGATCGGTGAAATTGTGGAAACTAGAGAGTGTCGAAAAACAATGGCATTCTTTATCGTAACGTATCGTTGGCTATAGAAAATTGTGTTATGAATTGCCGTGACTATGAAAGCTAATGAGGCGGCAATAAAAGTGAACATCCTAACTAGTTAATTCGAAAGTGGTATTTGTCTTAAAGTGAATGAACTGATGTTTTATTATTTGGAACATCTAACTTTTTTTTAATTATTTTTGGATTGCAACAGATATACTTTTAAATGCTAAATATTATGTTTAATGGCGGTCATAGTATTTATTTATTTATTAAGTTACACAACAGACAATAATCTTAACAAAGTTATAAATACGCAATAGGTTAAATAAAATTTTATTTTATATATTTTAAAACCACTAAATTAATAACTATTGACAACGACATTAAACCATTCTACCTTACTAGACTAATGTCCTAAATGTGTTAACAAAGAGATATATTTAGAGAGAGTATTGAGATTTTTTGAATTATGAATTTAGAATTTTGAGAGAGTTATAACAATAACAATTCTAAACTTGTACTCTGTTTATTTGTAAGGCCTTTAAGATATAATTATGCTGTTCTAGTACTGTCTGTAGGTTCGACGTTGCACGTTAATAAATCATTAAGTTCGTACAATATAACAGGACTGTGTTAACCAGTCATTAATGTTCATACAAAGTAAATGCCCTATGTAAACGAGCTAATAATGTTCATGCAATATAACTGCACTGTGTAGTATTTTTTTTATTCCGAATTAGGGAAACTCTAGGTCAACAGCTCACTTGACGGTAAGTGACGATAAGTGCGTAGGTGGAAGAATACTTAATTGGCGTCTTCAACTACTGAGACACTTTAAAGCTATCTTGTTTCTTAATTGATTACTGACGTAACTCTCATGTAATGTTACAATATATTTTTTAATAAAAAACTATTTTTGATAAGCTAATATCTAACCGCCTCTGTGGTCTAGTGGTTAATGCCACCGGTTTAGACCTAGAGGTCCCAAGGTCGATTCCCAGCACGGTTACATATTTGTGTACTCGGTTTGGTTGTTGGTAGGGCTTTTTTGCCCGCCTGGCTAGCTACCACCATCTTATCTAAATATGTCGCAATAACATCAATATTTATAAATAAATAAATAAAATTTTCTTTATTTTTCTGAACCTGAATATTACATGTTTTGCAAAAACAGCAAAGTAAATGTTTCTTACAGGTAAAAAGTAAAAATTGGAGTAAGAAAAACATATAATATTTGGGAGGACTGGTGCCCATGATAAACCTGGATTTCAGGTCTCCAGGATCCCATTTATGACATTGTTGTGTTCCGGCAGCAAGAGATAAGATAGCCAGTGCCTCAGTAGTTGAGGATTCCGGGTGAAGTACATCAGGTGAGATAAGGGCTAAGTGCTTACCCATAATATATAATATATAAAAAGGTCATTCATGCATTTTTTTTTTTTATATTATTATCTCTCGTTTGGGTACTTTATTTTTGTACCGGAGTCAACTGAAACGAACTATACGAGTAATAACAACCATCGCCTTAATGCCACGTAATTGATGACATACAAATCGGAATAACTGCAGGATTATGAACTTCAACAGAATTGTAATGTCGTCAAATTAACTGCAGTCGTCCAGACGTCAATTTACGTAATTAACTTGTGGTGTCAGATGGTTATCGTGCGTGGAGATCTCGGTGTGCAATGCTTTTATTAATGATACTTGAGAGGTAGCAGGCGCATGAATGGTACTTGAGCTGCTTGAGATCTTGCAAGTTGAGCAACGTTTGCAATGGCCGGCCACCGGATGGGAGAACAAATTAACGTAGCTCGAATGAACGTTAAGCCGTTGGCCCCATACTTGGTTGGTACAATACTATGTTGAAAAACATTATTTTGTAATGAACCTGCCAGGTTTTTACAAATTTATGTACCTACAGACCTTTTTCTAAGATATATTTTAATAGTTATAAAAAATATATAAAATGTTAATATTTATTTTAGGATTTACATTAGTATTTATTTTATTTTATAAGAAAACTTAACAGCTTTAATGTAACAATCATGCTTATAATACTTAAATATAACACTTTGCCAATAACAGAGTTCACAACATGGTAAATGTTATTTAAGAAGCAAAGTAACAAAAATAATTTGATAAGAAGTTTACAAAGTTTACAAAACAATATCTAACATTTAAAAAGTGTTAAGTATCTGGTTTGGATGGGCAGTATAGCTTTGTTAAGTTTTAGTAAAACTAGACGATTTTTTACATGCATCTGGAACGGAACGGAACCACCCGAAAAGCTAAGTGAAAAGTAGTTTTTTGTTACATAAATATTAATGAAAAAATGTCGCAAGCAGAAAAAAGCAAATGAGATACCCATTACGAGACAAAACAGCTGAATATTCAGAGACAATAGTAACAAGCATTTATTTACGTGTAGTTAGTTACACAAAGTATTCTGTTATTTCGCCATTAGCTCAGTGCCAAAACACTGAATAACTTACGGTAATACTAAATGCTCAAAAAGTTCATTCAACATTCAAAAACATTAATAAAATATTATTTGTAACCAAATTTAAAGGCGTGATTATACTATTATTAAAAAAATCTTCTCTTCTCTAAAGAAGAGAAGATTTTTTGCCACTATTTTCGGTGCAATCACCACAGAGTTTTTCAGTGCTTTAGCGTAAATTATGACACTTAAGTGTCTTAGAAGGGTATTGACAACAATTTTTTTTAAAGTTAAGTTTCCTGTTAAATGTACTGGTATATGATATTTAATTACACATAACGTTGAAGTTAATTAATTATACCTATTTTGGTTCATTGGTTTTATTAATTTAGTTAGAAATTTATACATGCTATATTTTTTACGTTATAGTATGTTTTTTACTCATTAGGTGAAATTTACCTATTCTTTTATTTGAGAGTAAATTTCTCTCAATTTTAAGTATCTTTAAAACAACCAAACGAAGCCTATCAAATTGAAACGTAACAAAACTTTACCATATTCGCAACGTAACGCGCAAGTAATAAAAACATCATGTCAGTTTTTCATTGTACAGACGCCTGCACAAGTGCACATCAATCTACCCAAAACTGTTAAAATTCTTCAATACATTTTCAACCATATTACTTAAGCATAAAGTTTAAAGTC
Source organism: Eudonia mercurella (assembly GCA_963082485.1). NCBI lineage: Eukaryota > Metazoa > Arthropoda > Insecta > Lepidoptera > Crambidae > Eudonia > Eudonia mercurella. The sequence continues at coordinate 1,916,722 of OY720042.1, forward strand.
TATTAAGGAAATTTTACAGTTTGTGGTAGGTTAATGTACCTACAATGCCAGACCTATTAGACAATTGTATGTAGCGTTACGTTGAGCGTTACACGCGTTATACTTTGATGTTATATCATCCATCAGCTGTACTGGTTTGGCCAGACAATCCTCATGATGACTGGTAAGTATCGTCATAACGCGCCGTAACCATAACTCATCGCGAACGAGTTCATTACCAATACAATTTATAACGCCACTCTGTATATTAACCTTATTGTAATTAATAATGTTTTCGTACTTCTCAATTTGATAACTCAATATGGTAGGTGCCAGAGATAATATAAATATAAATCTTACTCATTTACTCACACGCTTTTTAGAATATTGAAAGACTGTAGATTTCATCGTAACTATTACCTTAATGAGATTATAAGAGAATAGAATAATATTCTCCATTACACATCCAAAGCCTGTCTTCAGAAAGCTTCCAGCAAGGCCGACCTTTCATATTCTACGTCCAAAAAGGGATTCTTTCCCTTTCTTCACAAAACCACGCGTGCTGGTCATCGCTGTCACTGATTTATTGTGGCAGCTATTCAGTCGCGAACGAAGAAATTTGCTGTATCATTTCATTATCGCACCACCAAAAAATGGTATTCCCTCAAAGCACACGCATTCCTCCTTCCTACAACATGTGGTTCTTTAAACGAGGTGTGAAGAAACAACTTGCGGTTCGGAACGGTGAGGACGGCTAATGAGGCACAATCTGCTCCTCCAACTGTCCTCGCATCTGGACTCTACTTCTGCTAAACAACAGACAGAGAAGAGTCATTTGCCAACCTTACTAAATGAATTAAAGTAACTTAAAGTAAATAGCCCTTAAAGTAAATGTATTAAAATAAGTTTCTTTAACCAAATCTCATTCAATACTCTAGTACAGTTTATCCAATGGTCGGTATATAGCCCAGCTCGACGTCTGACAGTAAAAGTTAACAAATGACAAAACATAGACCGGTCGTTACCCAGTCGTCGTCGCGAATGCTCCACGCTTGGTGGTCCCGTGGTATGATGAGCGGTAATCAGGCTGCGTTAACCACTTGTTACTTATCTCATCCGAGTTTCTAAGAAGCATTATCCGGTTATTAGCTACTAAAAATAACACTTAAAATATTATTGCATTATTAGAATCATCATCATCATCATTTTAGCCAAAAGACGTCCACTGCTAGACAAAGGCCTCCCCCAAGGATCTCCACAACGACCGGTTTTGTGCTGCTCGCATCCAGCGGCTTCGCGCTTATTAGGATGATTCGTGCAATTTTCAGTTTCGGCATGGACTAATAATATTAGTCCATGGTTTCGGTATAGGATCGTGAATGCTGCATAACAATTTAAAAGTACTGTAATAACTTAATAAATGTTTCGACACCGAGTTATTCTATTGTATCTTACATGATATATGTTCATTTGTTTAACTCACTTCATATACTACTCAAAAGAAAATAGGGGCCACTAAGTATTTTGATTGCTACGTGAAAAATATAGTAAACAGTAATGTATATTTATTAAAATAACATGTATCAAAGCTTTTGTTTTAACTTGTGCTAATAACCATTTAATTGTGTAGTCAATTGTTTCACTTATTTCAATTAACATGAAATTAGTCCATTGTCAACAGCAAAAACTAAACAGAAACTCTTTGCAAAACAAAACAAAAACTGACACAAGCTGTTTTTTTTAATGGTTTAGTAACGGGTGTGTCCTCCTCTCCTGTTTTCACACTCCTGGAGCCTTGAATGCATACTCTCGATTAAGTTTCTGATGTTTTCATCAGGTATCTCTTCCCACGCACGTGTCAGAGCATCCATAAGCTGTTGCTGGTTGTGAACCTCTTGCTCATGCTCCATAACCCTTCGTTTTAATTGGTCCCACATATGCTCTATTGGATTTAAATCCGGACTATACGCTGGCCATGGTAGGACACGAATATGGGAGTCATCCAGTACAGTCTGAGTGGCCCGAGCTGTGTGTGGGCGGGCATTGTCATGCATTAACCAGAACCCTGGCCCCACTCTCTGTGAGAATGGAATCACATGAGGCCTGATGACTTCATGGATGTACCGTTGTGCAGTTACTGTGCCTTGATTTAAGAAAACCAGCTCAGTTTTGCCTTGTAAGCTAATCCCAGCCCAAACCATCACACTAGGACCTCCAAAGCGGTCAATTTCCTTGATGCAGACATCGGAAAAACTCTCACTCTGTCGTCTCCATACTCTAATCCGCCGATCATCACTACAAAGCTTCACTTTACACTCATCTGTGAAGAGCATCATACCCCATTGATCCATGCTCCAATCTGAATGTTCGCGGCAAAAACTTAAACGATTTCCACGTTGAACCCTAGATAAAGGAATTCGTACTACTCGGCGTCTGGACCTTTACTGGTCTTCATGCAGTCGATTACGTATCGTTTGGTCACTAACACGAGTCCCCGTTGTCAACCGTAGGCGATTTTGTAACTTACGTGCCGTCACAGAGCGCTCTCGACGGGCACTCAATCGGATGTAGCTATCCTCTTGTGCCGTAGTCACTCGCACCATGCCCGATCCAGGCCTTCTTGCAACACTGCCAGTCTCTTGGAACCGATCCCACACATTTTGGATGGCTCGGCGAGAGAAACCCAACGAAAAAGCTACAGACCGCTGTGAATGACCTTCAGCAATCAATGTAACGGCTCTGGTGGCAGTAATGGTATCCATATGCCTTCGTTGACGTGGCATTATTAACAAAAGATGTTAAAAGAAGCAAAAGATGGACAGAAATAGTTTTTTAACAGAATAAAATTGTGATTCCATCTGAAAGGAATTTGACCTGAAACTCGTTTTTTTTATTTGCTTCAATTTCTGGCCAGCTGTAAGACTTAAACACCAGCATTGAAGAGGTTGGATACTGAAGGAGGCCGGACATCATTAATTAGTCACTTATTAATTAGTTTACATCTAAAAATTTACTCAAAAACAGAAATATGTAAGTGGCCCTTATTTTCTTTTGAGTAGTATATAATTACCAAATTTAAATGAAATAACCATGAAGGCAATGATTATTGAGTTATAACATAATAATTCATTTATAATCGTGTTAGTAAGAATGATCTTAACCTAGTATTAGTTAAGTTAATATTCTAATAATAATAACAAATATTAATTTATTTAGGAACATTAATAATTTAACTATTTTATGTTATAGTGCGTGTATTTTATTTTTATTTTCTTGATGTACTTACGTGTCACTCTGTATATGGATGAGAAACATACCTGGAACAGAAAAATTAATTTAATTTTTATTAACAATTACCAAATATATCTTACAAACCTTATACACAGAATATGCACCCACATAATATCAATCAATAAGGAAATGAACGATTACTCTTAATTTTTAAACTATGGTACCCTATTGATTTACACTCGTAGAAGAAAAGATATAAAATATTAATTGGGAAATGCTTGAAATTGGTAAAAGCATTGGTTCATAAAACGATCTATATAATCATTTACTAGCGGCCCGCCCCGGCTTCGCCTTCCTCAATAAATGGACTATTCAACACAAAAAAAAAATCAATTCGAACCAGTAGTTCCTGAGATTAGCGCGTTCAACCAAACAAACTCTTCAGCTTTATAATATAAGTATGATTTTGTAAGATTAAGTGTTGTGATACAAATATCAAAAGGGTGTTTATACATGGCTTTCGATTTCAACAGAACGGCATAGTCCAGCATGACCCATAAAGCCTTTCACTTGCAAACCTGACGTGAAAGTTTCCGAGTGCATTCGGTAGTGAAATTAAAAATAATCACGGCCTTAATCCGCTAAAAGTAATATAATATATTTCTGAAAGTATTCCTTATATGTTGCAGCTCGTTATAAGACGAGTACCTACACTTAAAATGCGGTTAGTAAAACTACTTTCATTCTTTCTTAATATTTGATTTGTCATTTTTGTCTACCACCAATCATCCATAAGAAATGTTGATGATAATGAAGTCTCATGTTTTTAAAGAACAATAATTGTTATAAAATTTAATAAATTTGTAGAAATGATAAACTTTACATATACATATTACATATACTTATATATACTGAATTTACTGACGTTCATTTTACGTACTATGTTATCGTGACGTTTTAAACAATTTGCAGGAGTCGTGGTCACGGGATTCAGACAAGTTTTAATACAAATTCCCATTTTATATTTATCATCATGACATAAAAAAATATTATTATTGAAAAAAAAATTAAAAGCTATAATAAATCTGTGAACACTACGAATGTAGCAAAAATATTTAATAACCTATTCTCTACAGTAGTAATGAAATCCACAGATTTACACGTAATAACATTTAATAGGCACAAACTACATGCAATTCACGATAGCCATAATAACTTATCGTCAGCCACCAAAAGGTCGTCAATGTACAATAAATTGGTCATTGAATTGCTCAAATTGAGTTATCATGATGTATGTCCGTTAAGATGATGGAATGACATCGATATTAATCGGACCTATGCCCTGTTGTTCAATAAGAGTGTTTTGTAAAGCCTGCACAACTTTGAAGGTTCCATTCTCGGTATATCATCAAACAGCGATAGAAATACAGGATTGATTGACTATTATGTTGCGTTACAAAGAATGTTTTGGTGTTGGTAGGTTTTATATATGAGGTTTGATGATTTCATTAATATCTAATAGATAATGTTACCATGGGAACCACGAAGTTGGGTAAATACGAATTGATTAAAAAGTTTTAGTTTTAAGTAATTAATGGATATGAAACGTACCACAGTATTACAACTGGGTAGTAGGTAATACCTTAATATTTTTTTTATTTAACTATTAAAAATGCTTTGCGCATACACCGGAGCTAAGAGCGACCCTGGGTTATGTGGCACTCTCCTCCTCTTCCTTCGTCCAGCTACTGAAAGGTCGACGAGCTGAGGGGAGGTATACCCACTAAAAATCTAGTATCACTTCTCTTACACGGGGATGACTCGAGATCACGAATGGCAAGCACCGAGTTCGAGTAGGTCCTGTGGAATCGATGTAGTAGTACACAACACTAGCTGACCGGTAGACTTCGTACCGCTTTGACAGTTTCCATGACAATAAAACAAACAAATCATTCGTCCGCTTAAGAACACCCGTATCCCATAGTTTCGGCGGGCTGGTTAGAACCACGATAGCTCAATTGGAAGAGCACCTGACCCGGAATGTCAGAAGGGTGCAGGTTCAAATCCTGCTCCTGGAAATTTTTTCAACATTTGTGTTTTTGTAAATTGACTATTCTTTGTTTATTTGAAGCAAAATCTTTTTATAATTATACAATGTTGTGCAGTAGGTACCAGTGGCGAAGGGTGGGTATCTGAAGAAGGGAAGCCGCACTAATCAAATTTTGCAATCCAAAAACTTAGCACCAAAAACCATATCAGTCAAAATAAAAGTCTTACTTTACTTTTACAAACACTCATCCATTACTAAACATTGTGTGTTAAATGGATGAATGAATATAACTTGTTAAGAAATAATGTTTATTTGTATAAAGTATCATGTTGACCATTTTCTAAGGGGAAGCCGATAGGAATCGGGTTATATGGAGTCTTCGCCACTGGTAGGTACTGATATAGTCAGAATAATTAGATTATATATTACTTAGTTATTTAGATCTTAGTATACACACAGATAATACAACATATATAGCAACTGATATAAACATAACCAAAATATGTTGCGGTTTTAAAAAGTTTGAGTATTCACACATATTGATTTTCGCGAACACTACGCATTGAAAAGAAACAACTTTTAGGATCCACATGCGTTAATTTTAGACAGGGATATTATTTATGTTTATTCTGACGTATCGAACCTTTAGCAGGGTCCTAGTCACAGAGCGACTCTGACGTCACACATGCTGAGCAAAAACAAAAGCTTTTAAAAAGTAATAAATTAATTACTATTTATGTAATAATACTACTATACGATTATACCACTCTTATAATAGGTAGGACAAAAGACGGTACAAGACTAGACATTCTCATTACATGTCCAGTTCGCGGTAGTGACAAACAAAGCGTGGCCGGTATCAATAGAGAGCTATTTCACAGCCATTTCACGGCTCGCTCCAATAACCATTATTTCTCTTTAACTATAGGATTGATGACAATACGGAATGCTGTGTCATTTTCTACTGGCTATATAAAGGTGTTATTACCTTGTCTGTTTGTTTTAGGTAGCCTATGTAACTACAGAACCGAATCTGAAAATTATTTTACGATAGAAAGCAACCCTAACTTTATTTTATTTTCATAACAGTATTCCTGGACCTCGATTCAGCTATCGTCGTGGGTCTGTCTGTGGTCTAGTTTTGACATATGTATATCCCATAGTCCTAATGTCAAAATTATAGTCCTCATAACCCACCACGCTGGACAAATGTGGGTTTTAAGGAATATCTACAACAACAGGCAGCACGAACTGCTTACTGTAACTTCTGAAGCACAGAGGAGCTCCTCGAGATCTTCTATCCGGTAAAGAGTTCGAAGGCCTTATTTAAAGTCACCAAAGGCATCGCACTACCAAAGAGTGCGTAAAGGATCGTCAGATTCACAGTCATGCAACTAATAAGTACCTACATAGTACCTACAAATTCCACACGTTAATATTTTTTATTATTTTATTTTTTGCGATCACAATGTTATATTTAGTAACAAAAAATTTTTTTGCTAGAAAAACTAGGGGTTACTAGAGGTTTAGGTAGCTCAGCAGTCAGAGCGTTGGACCTGTAATCCAAGGGTCGTGGCTTTGATTCCCACTCGAGCTTCTCGAGACTAGTTGATTTTTCCTAGCAAATTTTTATGGGTATAATTAAAACGCTCACAAGAAACATTTTTTAGACCCTAAAAGCCTAAGTACCAAATAAATAAAATGACTGTACAAATATTATTTTTGCTTACCAAAATGGATAAAATGCTCACCAAATTTTTACACTATTATTCAAATGATTGAGTATACTCCTGTAGGTCACGTGATAAGCTAGAGTTTATTTTTTTTATTAAACAACAGAAAGCAAAAATTACCAAATTAGAACTCGAGGCATAAAATATTGGTGTTATCTATTTGGTGACAAAATAACATATTTGGTCTGAAATGCAGTTAAAAGATATTCATATATTTTTATTTCATTTAATAAAAATATAAATTGTATCCTTTTTATAATATTTTAGGAAACACAATTTGGTGAGCATTTATCCGTTTTGGTAAGCGTTTCGAATTTTATTGGTAGTAGAATTGATACATTTTTGGTAGGCGTCCAAATTTTATAAAGCATCTGACAGTAAAGTTTTAGTCTAACCAATACAATGTTATCTGCGCATTCTTAATAGTACATGCTCTTTACCACTCAAATAATAAGGTAAGTATGTTTAAGTACTACTTACTTTATTATTTTACTGAATCTCATACCCACAGACACACCTATACGCCACTTCAACGAGTGTAAGAGCTGACTTTAATTGGCCAAGCTATTCAGGTCCGCGCCGATTGAAGTCAATGCCAAACACTTGACTGTGACACTCGCAGGCTGACTACAAGTGCTGACTTTGAAAGTTGACGTAAATATGTGAATGGTGTCATCTCTGCAAAATTATTGAACGAAATGCAGTGAACTATTATGGCCCGTTCTCCCTATCCATCCTTAGGGAAGGCTCGTGCCCCAGCAGTGGGAACATAAAATGAGCTGATGATGATGATCAATTACAAAGAGTTACATGACTGGTACTAAAACACTATTGATTTATTTATTTATTTATTAAAGAAACCAACAGCGTTACAGAATAATCATTAGTATAACTTCATACATGTGTCATGCACACAAAAATGCAAACATGTAAACATGTACACATGCAAACATGCATGTAAACATGTAAACATGCATGCAAACACGTACACATGTACACATGCATACATGTATTATGTCACGCCAAATAATTTTTTTGCTAGCAGTTTAATTGCGCCTTTACAACCACCGAATAAAGACTATAAATAAAAAGTAAATTTTATTTATTCCAATGGTGTCTATGAGACCCGATGATAGAAACACACTATACACGAAATCCCTCATTTGATAAGGATTTTTTATCTATCTTACCCCTAAAGAACACAAAATAAGCTTATGCTGAAGCATTATTGTTATAACGACAGACATCTATAGATAAAAAATAGATTAAACCAAGCTTAACAAAACTTTTTGCTTTATAATTAACTAGCTGTGTCCCTCGGTTTCACCCGCGTAAATATTTTCCCGTTTTTGCCACATTTTTCATTGCTGCTCCACTCCTATTAGTAATAGCGTGACGTGCGTGACCTATAGCCTTCCTCAATAAATGGACTTTTCAACACAAAAATAATTTTTCAATTCGAACCAGTAGTTCCTGAGATTAGCGCGTTCAACCAAACAAACAAACAAACAAACTCTTCAGCTTTTAGTATGATTGTGTTGTGTTCTACATTAAAATAAACTGGATATGCAAAAAAATGTAAATTTAAACGTATGGTAAAATTACTGTAAAGACAGGTACCTACTTAAACACATTTGCTATATTATTTTAAAATACACCGTGAATTAAAATATATACCTACTACTTATGAAATCTAGAAACAAGAAATGCTCTTCACCAGTGTTCCCTCCCAATGTTCGCCATTCAAGCCTTCAACTATCGACAGCAATTACAATTTCGAAATGCTTGAAACAAGTATCATTAAAGCCATACTAATATATAAAGTGGAATAACCATAAATGTAGACTTGTTACACCTGATGCTATACTTAATACTGACTTTTGTTTTATTGTCCAGATGTGTCGAACTGTTGCCCGTGCTAGATCCCCCATACCGCGAACCCTTACTGCGCTCGGGCATTGAGCGCAGTAAGGGTTCTGGACGTTACACCCAGCTGCGATTCTTATACTGACTTTTGTTTTATTGTCCCGTTGTGTCGAACTGTTGCCCGTGCAAGATCCCCCATACCGCGAACCCTTACTGCGCTCGGGCATTGAGCGCAGTAAGGGTTCTGGACGCCAGCCCGGATTGTGATGTGTTTGCGGACGAATGGAAGGTGATTCTATCTGAATGCTTGAAGTACTGTGAGATGAATGTATGGTAGTTTTGTCTTGATTAATTAATTTTTATTTGCATTTTTATTTTGTACTGTATTGTTTATTGATCGTGTTCGTTGCAATGTTTTTTGAATTTGAATTTTTCTATGATTTTAGTGCTTTTAATTATTGTTGTCTAGTTAACCATTTAACGAGTTTCTTAAGGAAGCTTTTCTTGGGGCTAGATAATTGGTGTGTGTGGGAAACATTTATTATTATTATTATTATTATTATTATTATTTATTGTTTTTTTTTTAATTCTTTTTTTTAGATTTATTGTAATTTTACATTTAATTTTAATATTATTTTATTGTATTATTGAATCATGTATTAATTGGTGTAATTGAGATTAGCCGTACTAATTAAATTAAATAAATAAATAAATAATAAATAATAAATAATAAATAATAAATAATAAATAATAAATAAATAAATAAATTACTAACGGGATGCTAACGGTTAAGCACTTGGCCCTTCGCCTTCATCTCACCTGATATTAAGTGATGACAAGACCAAAGGTGAAAGCGCACTTTACCCGGAATCCTCCTACTGAGGCACTGACTATCTTATCTCTAGCTGCTGGAACACAACAATGCTACAAACATTGATGTAATGGCGATATATTTAGATAAAATGGTGGTAGCTAGCCAGGCGGACCGCCAACCAAACCGAGTTGAACCGCTGGGAATCGAACCTGGGACTTCTGGGTCTGAAAGCGGTAGCCTTAACCATTAGACCGCTGAGGCGGCTAAATCATATTATCCAACGTAGTCTCTGCGCTCAATCTTTGTTGACCCGTAGATGTCGAAAGGTAATAATCGGAATTAGCATACAAACATAGTAACTGCTTGTAAAACTTAACACCATCACCAGGGCAAATATTCTGGTTACAACATTTTAGCCAATGACACTCTCCGGCCTTCTAGGTAAAAAGGTCGCTGTGTAAAAAGTATGTCGGCGATACAATCCTCCATCTTGACGAAAGAAAGGACAATGAAACAAACTTTTGCATTTGTAATTTGAGAAAATTAAATTGATAAAATAAAAAAAAAAACAAAAAATTGTAATATTTTTATAGTAGGCAATTTGACTTGGTAAAAAAAATATTTGACTTCATTTTTTATTACGAGTAGGTATAATATTGTCTACTTTAAGGAATTTATAATGTTTATACATTACTTTGATTATTAACAAATCTTTATAGCATTCGGTGTCATCCATAAAAAACAAATATATAATTAAACTAATTCTATACTGCACAAGTTAAAAACGACTTTAAAAACATTGCTGCTATAAAAAATAATTCTTACTTGTATTGTATACTTAATATGAAATAATCTGTGTGATAAAACAGTTCCAAAAGAAACATAGACCAAATAATGCGTTGTACATCAACAGCATTTAATAAAGACCGAGCCGAAGAAACATTCCAAAAAACGAAAGTTGCTTAGGCCATAAAAGCTCCAATGTTACAATGTCGGGTGTTTGTGAAAAGCGAGACTTCTATTGATTTAACCTTAAATCTCGAGACTTTGCCAGCGATTGGCATAATTTGCATAGATACGATTTAACACCGTTATACGTATGTGGTGCAGCTGCCGTTTGCATTTACGAGAACATTGTCGATACAATGTTAGGTATAATATAATAATATATAAATGGCATAATGACGTTCATAAGAGCTATTTGCTGCCTAAACTGAATAAATTATTTTGATTTTTTGAATATTAATATTTAATTTAATATAAAGTCAAAGTTAAAGTTATTATATCTTGGATGCACTTTGTAATAGACCTGTGACTGAACGCTAATGCATAAAATGACAATTTACATCGAAAACGAAGAAGAAACAGTAACGAAAACAATTTCTTCTTATTGAAAGCGTACCTATACCTGAATATAAATTGGAAAGAACTCTTTCAACATAGAAAATTACTTTTTGGTCTAAAATACAACCTACCATTGTAACAAATCATCAATTACGGCATAACAACGCTGATTCCATTATTGTGACTATCATTAACTGCCAGTCCCTCAGCAGTTCATGACTGTGGGTGAAGTGCACATCCAACGTCGACCTTACCATCACTTACCATCACCTACCATTACATGATGAAGGCTAAGCGCTTCCCCTCCCCAAAAACCCTCTATTATACTCAAAATGTTGCTGAATTCCACGCAACATCTCTGTAGAGAGGACACCATAAGATTAATGCTCATGGCGAAACAACTGACTGAAGTTGCGTCAAAGTTTTTCTATTCTAAAGACATCACTCACAGATTGAAACTATGAAAATGGCATTAGCGAGTTTGTCGCAACGCCTTCAAAATCGCACACAAATGCCAACCATTGATTAAGTGCTAATAAAGCTGCGAAATGTACCTAGGGAAAAATTGTTAGCGTCATCTGATGTGTGTAGTTGGCAGAACAACAGATTTTGCATACTGAACGACAAGACTATAAGATAGAATAGACTAATAGTTCCGATATGCTCTTTTTGTATAGTTTGTTACCTATAGATAAGTATTCATCAATGTAAGCGATTATTTTATTCTGTTTTGAGAAATAAATCATATTAAATTGTAACGACAGACAAAACAATCAACTTTTTTGCGGATATTCACCAATTTTATTTTATGTAGCAACAGACATTGACGCTTCTAATCAAAACTACGAAAATTCTACCGAAGTCGCAGTCTTCTTTTGCAGTCCCACATTCTATTCCTATTCCTATTCTATCGTCTGTGCTTCGTAAGGCACGTAAAGGCATTGGTCCCGGCTGCATTAGCAACCACCATTCCACACTAGGCCCTAGCGGTGGTTTATGGCCCGTTCTCTCTATGTTGTTTCTATCTATAGGGAAGGCAAGGGCCCGTGCCTCATGCCCAGAAGTGAGGACATACAATGAGCTGGTGATGTGATTATAATTTTAAAAGGATTATCAGTTTCTGGACGAGCTATAAGGAACTTTTCGCAATAATACATAGGTATTATTTTACGATGACTATACGATACGATACGATTTTTTACGATGTCCCCTGTGTGGTGCCGGGGATAAGGAATTGCACCACCCCCTATCTTCCCGTGGGTGTCGTAAAAGCCGACTAGGGGACCATTCCAGAGGATGGGCAGCAGCGTCTCTCTGATGTTAAATACTCTGAACCAATTGCGATCGCCAACCCGCGTGCCAAGCATGGCGATTACGGCAAATACCCCTCATGGAGATCCGTGGGGGAGGCCTTTGTCCAGCAGTGGACGTCTTTTGGCTGTGATGATGATGATGATGTTGATTTTACGATGTGCAACCAAAATGTCCTTTTTGTCCGACCGTATTTAAGCTAGCGAGAAATTACAAAACCATAAAATAATACGCTAAACTGAGCTGCACGTATGATTTCAGAAATACTTAACAGACGTTTTCGCACATAGTGTGTGTGAAATCATATTGTGTCATGACACTTAGCTTTCACATTTTGAGAATAGACAATTTCAACATTTTCGTTTAGTAATTAGAAATTATACGTAAGTACCTTAGATATGCTAATCAGCGAAACTAGGGGTTACTACAGGTTGCTTACGTAGGTGTAAACGTATGTGTATGGTAAAAGTAATAAACAATACTCTGATAGTGTTTGATTGTTTTTATTTCACTACCAGCATTTTACTCGCGACTTTATCCACTTGAATTTGGGATTTGAAAAAGAAACTCGTTTTTTAAATAAAATATTACCTATGTTACCCGCAAGGTATGTAGCATTCTATCAATGAAATTTTTTTTGGAATTGGACTAATAGTTTCAGAGATTACCCTCCATAAACAAACAAAGACACAAACTCTACCTCTTTATTAATAGTATAGATTGATAACAACGCCTGTTATTTGAAGTTTTTTCTACATATAAACGTACTCTGTATTATTCTGGAGATACTCATATTAGAGACGCATAGAACAGCGTACTTTAGAATCTATAGCTTTGGTCAATGTTACACGCAATATTTTTACGAACAATTACAAAAGAGAATTGAAAAAAATTTTCACACGCGCAATTCGAACCCGCACCCCTCGGCATACCGGGTCAGGTGCACTACCAAATATGCTATCGTGGCATCAAGTATAATTAAACTGAATACCAGCAAATATTATCTTAGCCCTAGTCTGTCTAAACGCCATATTATGGTACGTAACAATTGATTTAACCATCATTGTTATACGTTATTGACAGACGAGGAATTAGTTTTGATAACTTATATTATTATTTCGTAATTTGGTGGAAGGGAACATACGAGAGTGGACCAGCAATATCTCTGTGGAACAACTGTTCCATCTTGCTGTAGGCAGTATAGAACACATGAATCTGACGGCCAACCTTTAAGATTAAAGGCACAAGAAGGAGAACAATTATAATTTCAAACTTCGTAAAGTAAACACAATTATTATAATTTTTTTTGCTTTCATTAGTATTGGTAACCTGATTTGGTTCATCGACTTTCGCTGTTGACTGTACCTACCAAGTTGCTTATACGGTAGCTCGAGAAAATTGACAATATTAGCATAACAAGTATGCGCATCCGTAACTCTGACATTAAAAAAGAAAACAATATTCAACATCGTCAGTTAAGAAAGTTAAACTTTAACTTTTCGAACCAAGTTTGTAGTGAAATAAATGACAGTGATATTTTAAACCTTCTGACAGGCAATTTACCAAAACATTGGCTTAAATTGTGCCAGATACAATCAACAATTTAAGATATTAAACGATACCATACGAAAAAAAAAACACTACTTTCTATAAAACATTGCAAGAGAAATTACTTTCTCGCAGTCTATAGCAAACGAATTAACTTAAAAATTCATGAAGTCAGAATTAATAACAAAGCTTTTAAACATGATAGTCTACGCCATATTGGTTCGTAAACCCTACGGTGCCGGTAGTGGCGATATCCTTGTACCAAGAAGAAGCCGTTAGAAAATCGGCAAGGGCGAATCTTTCTTTGGTCTCTCTGTCACAATAGAAACACAGACATTTCAAATTCATTAAAACATTTTTACTTTTACATTTGTAAACATGTATAAGGTTTATGGTTTTTTTGTTTACATCTTCATGTAAGCTTTTTATGCTTAAAGTTTGAAATTTGATACGTAGGTAAAACAAACTGCATTACATAACACATATTATTATTATATTTATCAAATCTGGAAAATGTGTTACATAGGATAGAACGGGGAACTATATTAACACATAATTATGATAATCAAAATCTGGAAAAGATCCTATTTCTTCGTGAGTAAGCCCTTCGTGATATCTAATATCATCATCATCATCATCATCATCATCATCTCAGCCAAAAGACGTCCACTGCTGGACAAAGGCCTCCCCACATGAGGGGATTTGCCATAATCGCCACGCTTGGCAGGCGGGTTGGCGATCGCAGTAAGTTGAGAGTTAGCCTCAAGGAGATGCTGCTGCCCATCCTCTGGAATGGTCCCCTAATCGGCTTTTACGACACCCTCGGGAAGAGATGGGGTGGTGCAATTCTTTATCCCCGGCACCACACAGGGGATCTTTATGTAATATACAGGCACGAAGTTAATTTATAATTTTAAGTAAAATATTTTTTAGTAAAATTTAAATAAAATTTTCTAAAATTTTACACTTTTTTATTAGTTAGTTTATTTGCTTTCGCAGTATGTAAGTCCACGCGACCTCACACCAAGGCCTCACACGCAAGTGGGACAGACATGCATCAGTGCAAATTAATAATTTTGTCAGTTGGCCACATCTCATTGGCTGCAGACGTGGACAATAACAACTCTCAAACCTTCTATCAAAGCTATTTGCAATTACCTCTAATATTTCTTTGTTATTTGTTTCTTAACCTTACGCGAACGTTTCACATTGATATGAGACACTTTTTTATGGACCTTTTGCGTTTATTTTAACCTCTCTTCAACCACAGATCCTGCAAAGGGTTCAAAATGAAAAAATCCTATAGTAAAATGAAAAAAGTTAGGATATTATAACATGTAAAATAAAAGAGAGTGGATAATTTCGTGTTATCATTATTTGTCGTTCTTTGCAACTGTAATAAAAAATAAGTTACTTTAAGCGCGGTTAGTAGCCAGATGGGTGATTAGCAGGGGTAACAAGTTTAGATTCTAGTTATAGGTTTATTTATCTAAGAGTCCAGTAACTTTAATTTTTGTTGCAGAAACAGTAACAATGACAACACGGGTTCCTTCAAAAAATTTAATCTTATGTTTTCTAAAAATGCCTGTCTCTATCAATTTTCTCTGTCAAATAACAATGCACCACTTTGATTGCTTTTAAGAGTCGAGAAGGTAAAACGTTTTCTTTTAATATTTCCTATGATTCCTCAAAAAAACTAATATGAAAATTCACTTTCACTTTCACTCTTATAAAACCAATCCGAAGGCTTTAACTTTTACCGCATGTATTAAAACCTCTATTTTTTCTCTGGCGCTGCGTGTTGTCAAAGTATATTATGTAAAATTCCTCTTTTAAATCGGCAGTATACCATTTTTTCCTACTAAACCGTCAAACGATTATGGCCAGCCTGATGGAAAGCAGCTACTGCAACCCATGGAGGCTTACGACACCAAGGGTATCACGCGCGCATTGCTAACCCTGAAGCTTAAGTTTTTGTGCCTCTCCTCTACATGTACAATTTGACTGGATCTAAGACCCTTCAAATCGGAACACAGCAATGCAAAACAAAGCTGCATAGAGTGGAATATTAGAGTGTTTCATAATCATCATCATTATCACCAGATCATTTTATCTCCCAACTGCTGGGGCTTCCTATATCCTTCCCTATGGACGGATAGGGAGAACAGGCTATAGGTACCACCACGCGGGCTCAGTGTGGATTTGTGGTTGTGAACGGCTGCTACTGCAGCCGCGACCAACAGCTTTACATGCCTTTAAATGTTCGCCATTTATATCTTATCTGTTTTTATTACTTTACGGGTAGTGTGCTCCAAGGGCCATAACCTCCATCTCATTTATTATTAAGTAATGACAAAGGCAAAAATTGGTAGCGCACTGTTTTCTCGGAATCCTCAACTACTGACGAACTGGCTATATATTGTCTAACTGACGTAACAGATGTAATGACGACATATTTAGATAAAATGGTGGAACTAGCCAGGCGGACTCAAAACAAGCCTACCACCGCCAAAATTAGTTCAAACTTACACATAGACATTTTTGTACCGACCTTAGCTGGGAATTGAACACAGGACTTCTTGATCCGACACCAGTGGTTTTACACTAAACCACAGAGGCTGTAAAGACTACCACCACCAAATCAGCCTTGTCGAATCAAAATCTTATTGTCACATTCATCATCATCATCATCATCAGCCTATCTTAGTCCACTGCTGGACATAGGCCTCCCCCAATGAGCGCCAAAGCAAAGCAAAGCAAAAAGTCTCATTTCTGTTTGGCAGTAACGGTGTCGGAAACTCACAATTGAAGCAATCGCGTCAAAAAGTGACATGTGCGCCGAACAGCCGCCAAAGAAGCGTGGGAACCACTGCACAATGGCATTGATCATTTTCATCGATTTACCCTTGAGTGGTGAAACGTAATAAGTGAGAGCTAAAGCCCGGAGTCTGGGAGTTTTGTAACGTAGCTAGGTACGTGTGGTGGAACTGCGATTGGCTGGAGATGATCAGAGCACACTTAACATTTAATTCAAATTAAAATAAACAATACTATGTACCTAAAATAATCATAGTGGCTAATCATAGTAGCTAAACTGTTTATCAATCATTAAGTAAAAATCCATACGTTAGAAGTAGGTACTAAAGATATCTCAAAACAAAAAACAAACCAACTAATTATCATCGCCAGCTCATATACGTCCCCACAGCTAGGGCACGAGCCTTCCCTATGGATGGATAGGGAGAACGGGCCATAAACCACCACGCGGGCCCAGTGCAGATTGGTGGTTGTTAATGACTGTTAATGCAGCCGGGACCAACCGCTTTACGTGCCTTCCGAAGCACGGAGGAGCTCTAGATGATACATTTTTAGTCACCCATCCGATGACCGACAAGGCGCGTTAACCACTGCGCCATCGAGCTCCGTCCGTTACTCGTAGTAAGCTCGTTTAATTAATTTTGCCTTTTCACTAGACATTTTTAAGCGAATTTTCATATCGAACAAGAAACAGTCTTTACGGCTATATAACAACTAACCTACATGGTGTCAGTCGTGGTGGTGTAAAAAGCTTCATAAGAGGTTATGAAATAGCTATCACAAGACCACTTGCAGATCAAATGTGGCACACGATAGGCGGTGGCCTAGCATGTGAGCTTTCGTGTCATCGCTGTCCTCAATGGCTTAGCTTTTTGAGATGCTTACAAATCTCTTTACAACAAAAGATAGATAGCATCTTTAAATATAAAAAATAAATGATTTATGATATGAATACATGAATAATAAAAGACAGATAGCTATCTATCTTTAAAAGGTGCTCGATGGCGCAGCGTGTCCGAGGTGCGATCTTGAAAGTTCAGCAACTTTCGCAAACCTGGGTCACATGATGGGTCATCAAATTATAATATCTTGAGTTCATCCGTGCTACGGAATTCGAAATGCATATTAAGACGTTGGTTTCGGTTGTAGTCGTAAATTTGCAGTCGTTAAAACCTATCAACCTGTATTGGTCAATACGCTGGGTAATGGCCTAATTCCATGTGCTATTGTTTATGTGGCTACAGGCTTTCGGCTATGCCAAACAAAACAGTGGGACGTTTATGAGCTGATGGTGATGAGAAAGACTTTAATTGGGACGAAAATTTAAACATTAAGATTGAAGAAATAAGTTTGAACCAATACAAAGTTACAATTAGGATTTTGAAATTAAATTAAAAATATTTAGGTATTAGAACACATTACATAGTACATTGTATACTTACTAAAGTATAAAAAAAGATATTTGTTTACAAATTGTGCCCTTTAGGGACGCTGATCTTCTATCAAGACTTTAGATTTGTGTGCATGACACCGCGCAGTATAGTATATAATTTTATTTGTTGACAACTGTCTCATACCAAAATTATATTGTCTTAATAAAACAAATGACTATATTATCAGCCTCCACTCGAGCTTCCTGAGGCTGGTTGGTTATTTCTAGTATTTTTTTTTGTAAAATTTTATTTTGTAACTATACATATAAGTAGTATAGTAGGTGTATGCAACATTCAAAATAATAAAGACTATATTATCGTTTAAGGCGAAGGGTAAAGCGCCACCAATTGATAATTTGACAATTACTAACGGATCGGATCTTTTTTTAAACATTGCGTACCGTCCGATAACAGGAAAGAATCCATAGTATTTATTTAATAATTGTGCACTACTTTTTGTCGCCTGGTTTATTCACAAAACGGGCTATCGCATTTATTCACAAACAATAGCCACTGTTGGTGTTAGCGAATGAATACAAAAGCAAACCTAAAAGTAGTGCACAATTATTAAATAATAGATGTTTGCCTAGTGTCGGAAGGTCCGCAATGTTTGAAAAAAAATCCAGTTTAGCAGTTATCAAATTAAATCCATTAGCGGCGCTTATGTGCCTTACCCTTCGCCTTAAAGCGGCTCTATATAGCTTCCAAACAATCATACAGATTTTATTAAGACTGCTGTATAGCAAAACTTATGAACATTATTACTGATGTTATAGTTAATCATCATGCATTACCTTCTAATTAAATCAATAGTAATAAGACATTAACTTGAAAGCCATAAAGGTTATAATTCAACAACTTTAACCGTGAATGAATGTAACTTTAATCTGTGCAAGGTCAAGTGTTTACACATTAGATTAATTGCGGTATGTATCTTACACGGATGTAATTAATAGGTGTGTCTGAGTGTGTATTGATTATAAATAAAAAAGACATTTACTTATCCACTTCAAATACATAGCTCTTACAAAATAATTTTATAAAGTATGTTATTAATGCCCTGTTAACACATTAATAATAACGAGCGGTCGCCCAGTGTCGAAACTCGACCGTTTCATATATGTAAATAGTTAGTTAATATTTACAACTAAATATATGTATTCATTTTGTTTGGGTATATAATATACATTTATCGTCCACTTTTATCACCACTTAAATGCACCTAACATATCATCTCTGCACCATCCTATGGTTGACTGGTAGCGAATGCCTCAGGCATTAAGTCTGCCATGTTATTTATGTTGCAAAAGTTTTAAATCAATAAATAACACATATTATGGGTACATACATTTAATCTTTCGGGACTCCTTCT
Source organism: Eudonia mercurella (assembly GCA_963082485.1). Taxonomy (NCBI): domain Eukaryota; kingdom Metazoa; phylum Arthropoda; class Insecta; order Lepidoptera; family Crambidae; genus Eudonia; species Eudonia mercurella. The sequence goes on from OY720042.1 coordinate 1,936,220, forward strand.
GCATATAAACAGAGTAGACTTACGAACCGATGGCATAGTGACGTTCATACGAGCTATTTGTAGTCTATGATTTTGAATTTTGAAATTGAAATTTTAAAAATTTATATTTATGTTTCTGCTTAATTTTCCGTGCGCGCGATGTGCTTAAAATGGCACTAAGTTGTCTCTCCACGTATTGTTATAATAGAATCTGTTGCCGCATCCAAAATTCTAAAAGCTTGTGTCGAGTATGGATTCACGACCACATCAGTAATCCAACGGAGCAATGGCGATTGAACCATGATTTCTCGCATTCAGACGATACCTACCTTGCTAAAAGACTGACATACATTATATTTAGTTTTGTCTAATAACGGCTTATATGTAAGAATGTCTCAATGTCATCTTCGCATATTTGTTCCTATGGCTACAACCGGAGACATAGCACTGACAATAGAAAAGAAAACATTTATTCTTACGCGACAGAGAAGCCTTCATCTCACCTGATGTAAAGTGATTATAAGGCCAATGATGGAAGCGCACTTCATCCGGGATCCTCAACTGGTGAGGCACTGGCTATCTTATACTTATACGAACCGTCATGGCATAATGACGTTCATAAGAGCTATTTGTAACCTAAACTGAATAAATGATTTTGAATTGAATTGAATTGATTTGAATATCTCTAGCTGCCGGAACACAACAATGCTACAATCATTGATGTTATGGCGACATATTTAGCTAAGATGGTGGTAGCTAGCCAGGCGAACTAACAAGCCCTACCACCAACTAAACCGAGTACACAAACATGTACCCCCCGCAATCGAACCCGGGACCTCTGGGTCTAAACCGGTGGTCTTAGCCACTAGAACACAGAGGCGGTTAACTACTGAGGAACTGCCAATCATATTTCTTTAATGTCGGAAACAATGCTTCTAATATTTTTGTTATGATGGTTAACTAAGATAAAATGGTGGTACCTAAAATCATTAATAATATTTATTTCATTTTTTGAAAAATATTTAAGCTTTACAGTTTTGCAGGTCAGTGTTAACGACTCTCTTTCTTTCTTTAATCGTTAAAATACAAAATTTAGTAATGGACCTTGTCTAAAAAATTTGTAAGTACTTACCTACTTATTAAAAATTTATTATAAACTAACCAACCAAGAAAAAAACAAAGTTATCACACATTATTACGTTGCACTGCAAACACTTACTCAGGACATTCTAGCAAGGGAAAGTGGCCGAATCTACCATAACGACGTATAGAGACGACTCAGCCGCATTTTGTAGACAAAAAATGAGAGATCGTGGTCAACAGATTACATTTTTTTACGTGTATAAAGATTTTTTATATTATTATGTTTATGTAAGATCTGTAAGATGTGAGGACATGCCTTAAAGTTACGGTACAGAATATATTTTCGGATAGAATTCGATGGCATGCAATTTTTGAACCGATGATGATATTTTGATACCGATCTTAGTATATCAAAATACTATCAACTACGAATCCCTCTTCTACTCCGTGCCTATGTATGTGTTTTGTATATAATACAAAATATATAATGCATAATATACTTTCTGACACTTACAAATATAATTTTTATTTTGTTGGAGTAACTCTATATTTTAATTTCATTACAATTACAGCAACGATTACGAGAAAGCCTTTAAACATTTTCGTTATAAAATTCCGTATATTAGAATTTGAATGAACCTAATTTGGCCGTTTTCATAAGTTTCATTTAATTAGTTTCAACAATGTTCTAAAAAACCCTTTACTGTGTCTATTCTAGTTAATCTATGAAAAAAATTATTTGCACAAAAGATCCCGATGTGTAGAATTACCTGTAGAGGGAAACCTCAGCAAACCCCACAAGATAAGATAGGATAATGCATTTTACTATGTTTTTTTTTATTATACAACAGTGAATAAGTTCTTATCATTTTTATGGCTACGAGAATCTTATTCGAGGATACCAACACACTAATTGTTACGCAACAAAAGTACTCGGATGTGTCACATTAAATGTTGAAATGTCAGATGCAGAGCAGGTCCAGTTGGCGGGCATGTGTGTCCCGTGGCGGATACCGTTATCGTCACAATCGAGGGCCGGCAGACGGTGGCCGTGACGTGACCGCTCCGTCACAAAATAAGGAGACCCAGAAGGTAAGGTAATCCTTAATACATACTCAGGCCCTTCTTTACCATTGGGCACTCTAGGCAAGTGCCCAGGGCTCCGCAATCGATGGGGCCCCCTTGTACCTGCCAGATCACTAACCGATAATCAATATTACCGATAAATATATTTGTTTTGCGTAACAAGAATTACTAACTTATTGATTTTTTTTGCTTTTTAATTCAAATAAACCAGGGGCCTAACACTGGCAACTCTATCTGGCTGCAAATAAATAAAAATACCAGTTGAATAAACCTAGAGTTTTGCTTATCTACTCCTTTTGCCTATTTTACTAAAATCTAGCGTAGCATAAGGACCCCATTACCCGTAAGTGCCCAGGGCCTCTAATAGCTTAAGGGGGTGCAGCGCGGACGCAAAACTGCGAGTTTCAAGTTTCTTTATGATAGCGAGCGAGCGGCGCGTGGCAGTGGTGTGACAACGGCGCACGACTACGAATACGCACGCACACTAATATCTGTACAGAGTAGGCTGGTGATTAAATTAGAGCAATGTTTACTTTCGTAAAATCAAAGGCGTTTGGGTAAAAAATAAGAAAAGTCTTAATATTTTCATATTCATGTTTTTTAATGGAAAAATAAGACAACAGTGTCCTGCGGAATATCAATACAAACATTTTGATGTCGGATCATTGTTTCATTTGGGCTATATTTACGAAGTTTCTGAAGAAATAAGTTTTTAGATATCATTATTTTACGTAATGTTTATGCAGTTTCTGGGTATTTGTTTCAAATTCCAAGACAACCATCACCTTTTGAAAGGATCAAGCTAACCTACACTAGTCCTTTTAATGTATAAGACCTATTCAGCGCCAAGCACTAGTGACTTAAAAACACGTAAATTTTCAAATTCCGCGCTGCACCCCCTTAAACATGTTAGCTAAATGTGCGATTCTCAACCTCACACTTACCATCACTATAATGTACCGCATTTATTACGAATAAATGATTTGATTTGATGGCCCTGTACATACTGAGCTCGAGCCCTCTCACAAACACGGATCTTGGAACAGCTCGAGACAGTCCAAGCGCACCTGTTGTGAGATTCTACGTATGCATTGCTCGAGAGCGGTATGTAGTAGCTTATCTTCTAGCTCTCCTTATTTTATGGCTCCGTCCAGCGCAAGCGCAGCTTTACTGGGTTACACGGTTCAGGTTCACATGCATAACGCAAACTTACCAAGTGGCCCTTTTACATACAACAGAAGAATAGTGCTTGGCCTTTATCTCACATACGAAGGCTGTGGTTCTCTCTCTGTGCTACGGTCCCTAATCAAGTACGATTTAGCGAAGGGCTTTAGTACCCTGATGCCCCAGAACATAGGTTATATAACAGTTAGATCAGACCAACTAAATACCTGGGTATTACGCGAAAAACATACATATTGCTACATCGTGTAGTACCTATGTACTTAATAACATTTTTTCAGTCTTATCTGCACAAGGTCAGGTCGTTAGGCTGTTCATATCACGAGCTGTTCGACCACGGTATGAATAGCCTAAGGACTCTTTTTGAAATGGGCGATTCGAACCACTATAAAAAAAACTAACTAAGTCCTTATTTTGTACTGACGAGTAGAAAACTATTGAACCAACCGCAACGTGTATTCTTTTGGCAGGTGGAGCTTCTTCTAAATACGCCTAGCTGGCAACCACCAGTTTATCAAACATTGCCAGGAGCCTGTCACCATCAGACGTTAAGTGGTTACAACAGTATTAAGTGGTAACGTGCTCTTGTTTAACAAAAGTTTGTTAATGTGTAGGAACACGGTCTATTATTTGCTATAGGTATTTTATTAACGTGCCAGACGTAGTAACTATTAACTAATCTGTGGTGCCAGGCCAAAGCGGAGATGTCGGGTTGGCGGGATAACCTCTTTGCCGAGGTGGTATGCGGTGACCCGGTTCGGTATAGGACCATGCGCCAATAATACCGTCAATAATAATTATTCTAATGTAAGTAACGATAATAGTTTAAAAAGTTATACAATATAAGCTAGCCCGATCACCTTCGGCTTTTTCATATAATTATCGGGGTGGAAAGGATTCCACCGCGATAATTATATGAAAAAGAGAGACCTGCCCTAATTGTGACCGCATTTTTCTCGAAGATTAGCTATATTAGTCACTTGCGAAGCACGAAAGGGCAGATCAACAGAACCTCCATGACGGTAGTCCATTAAAGCGGTCGCTGTAGCCGAAATCGGCTAGGATAGATAGATAGACACAATATAGGCTATTTAAAAATCTACAGTTTGCTACTCTTGAAAACTACAACACGTTAATTATTACGTTAATTATTTCTACCATGCCGATGCCGCCGGCTAGACAAAATCTATTATAATCTGGTCACTCCAAATAACTCGTGAGATTGAGACCAGTTCTCAGCCTATAAACGGCGTCAAAACACCGGATCCAGTTAATTACAACGTGTGTGAAGTCGCTTTCAAAGTGAAAGCGCGCGTATTATTTTAGCTAATGCATTCAATTTGTTAATTAGTAAAATTAGACCTATGCCCAATGGGCGAGGACGAACTGTGGATGACGATGATGATGGTGATCGGTGATTAAGTTAATTATTTGAAATTAAAATTTTTACGCAAATTGAACCGGCAAATATTTTAAATTTTGTAATAATTATTTTGGATGGTAATTTGAAAGCATTCGTCTTACCTCATGGTAAATGATGAAATGAAAAAGAATAGAGTTTTCAATTTTGCACAAAATACAGATACTTACAATCTAAAACACAATATAAAAAACTGGTATAGATTGTTTCATACCACCTCAGCTTTTGATCCTACACCACTTATGAACTGGTTATCTATATATATCTGGGTATCTATTTATTGAACGGAAAACATCATTCTCAGTCATGTTTCTATGGAACCGTGTAGGCCAAGAGTCAAACTCACTAGACAATTGAGCAAACGTTTTTTTTTGCATATTTATTCAATATACTTATTTATTTAATTTTATCCTGACGTTTTGAACCTTCTATTTATTATAGTACATAGTCATAATCATAGTTCTAGATTTAATGATTAAAAATAAAATATTATTTGTACAACCAGCCGCATCATCCACTATGACCACCAAGGACTTTAATCGTGAGATAAAAGCTAAGTATCTATTTTTTTTCAACAGGAAATTTTAAAATTTCGATAAAAATCATTACTTTCACAGTTAATAACAACTTTCGGACAACACTTCAATCGGACTTTATCGGAGTACTATAACAACACTTGTTGCAACGTATTAAAGCATAAGTTAACTTTACAGGTGATGCATTGGACATTTTGGTTTTGTACATTCTTATTTACGATTTTGTCAGTGGCATTCGTATGTAACGCGTGGTCATACGGATTCTCAACGACTCTCTCTTTGCAAATAGTGATAAGAGAGAGCCGGTGAAAAAAAAAACAATAATCTGTTAAATAGCTTTAGACTATCTACAGATTAGGTACCTATGTGAAATAAAAACAGTATTTAAGTAAATTGTCTATTGTGCATTGGTTTTGATTTTATTTTAGTACTTAGATTATTTAAAATTATCTATGGCTTTTGTAATTTTTTTACCTAACGTGATGTTATACGGTTCTTGACAACTCTCTCTTATCAAATAATAGTGATAAGGAGCCGGTAAAAAAATAACACAAAAAAAAACCCGGAAAAATGAAAACAATTGAACAAAAAGTAACTCGAAGTTAATGAAACGTTTAAAATGTTAGTTTTTAAATGGTCCTCGGTTCGGGTCCCATTTGAGGCAATCGCTTTTTCATGAGTTTTATCATTGTTGATATAAAATCACAGTTTAATATACTTAACTAATTATTTCGAATTACTTACTTAAAATAGTAATAAACAAGTATAAATAGGGTACCTACCTACTTATTTCGAACGTGTTCAGTTCTGGCAGCTCTTGCTTTTAAAGCTTACAACATAATAATTGTACTGAAGGTAGTCAAGTCTTACATATTTTTAGGCTAATGTATGTAATTTAAAAATTTAAAAACTACTTTCAAAATTATCAAACTTTCATTTGCCATTTCATGTACTTATTTATAAGCTATTTACTTACTTACTCATTAACTTTTGCATGAAAAAAAACTTGTTTATTCTTACCTATTAAAGCTGCCAATAATGTAATAAGTCCTCCACACAAATATTGTGACTTCATGTTGTTAAATAAATCCTTTAACACTTTCACCGAAAATAATCACTCTCACTGCATTACTATTCTAGCCGGAATCGTTTTTAATATCAATTTGTAGCTATCACCAATTAAATATAACTTCAATTCATTTTACAACACAAAGTTATAAATTATTATCAACACGAAAATCCAAAACGAATTTTTTTATCGATTACGTTTACGTCAATTTGCCGCCAATATTTGACAGGTGAAGTTTTTAGCGTGCGTCGGGCAATCGCGTTCGAAAGTCAAACGCGAACTGGCTGGCTGGCCAGTGGAGTGTGCAAGCAGGCCCGATGTAAGCGAACCCCGCATTACCCGGCCAGTTTAAATGTTAATTAATTAACACTGCCACCTTGTAACGGAGTAGCGGTCCCAAATCGATCGGCTAACGGTTGGGTTTTCAATTCAGAATGCATTAAAGCCTTCGCACATTGTGTTGTAAGACTCGCAAACAAATAGTTTTAAGGTAAATATTGGCAGTTGAAATTCAAAGACTCTTGAATTTTGCAATTTATAAATACATAAGTGTAAACTTACTTGCCAAATTTGGTATCTAAAGTATTTAACATACCTACGTTAAACCTGAAAAAACACTTATGATACTTAATTTAGCTGTCATAGTATATAAGGATATTTTATTATTAACCCCTTGAGCGTCGATCGACCAGCAGGTGGCCGATAACAGTTAAAATTCACTCAATAAAAAGTATAATTGTTTTTTTCGTAAAATGGCAGTCGGTAAAACCCACCAACCCTCATTGTAACTTAAGGCCATCTCCCCATGTGGTATTATTTATGTGAGAATTTGGACTAAGTTCAACATTGCAATTCATTCTAAAATTAGTAAGTATATAAAACTAGATGTAAGTATAATTGTACAAAAACGTTGGCTAACCCATTAAATAAATAAGTAGGTATTGGGAATTTGATGATGACGATGATACGGACTTCCGAAAGCAAACGAATTAAAAAGTAACACGAACCATAAACCTTAATGAGTGAAAATCCTACGTTCAATATTGTGTCTGTGTCAAGTAAGTAGTTGTTGGAAATCGGTCCATTCGACTTAACATTGAACCTGTCCAATATTTGCAGCGGACAACCGAATTAATTAACAAAACCGGTTTTTAAATAAACGATTTAAATTGGAGCGCTCATTGGAACATTCATCTTAGACTTTTATAGAGTTTTGAGTGTTTTACGGTCGTTGAATGAAACAATTGGACTTTATAAAGAGTTACGGTAGGTCAGTTTTACCAGTTTGTTACACAGCTCAATCAAAACTTATATTCTCTTTCTCTTTTTGTTAACCTGTCATCTGCCGCGAGCACTGATCAGTGCCATAAACAATTAAAATTCTATTGTGTCTGTATTCACGGTAAATGACAGGTTAATGAAGTATATAAGTAACTCATAAAAATATTTTATATTAACAAACTAGTATTTTTTTATTTGTTTATCTTCCATATATTACACCAACTTCCTGATATTATATCTTGCATAATCTTTTGTTATTTTATTCAACCTTTTATGCAGATAATCATTTATAATTTTAATTTGTAAGTGTTGAAAAAATCTCCACGAGTGGGATTCGAACTCGCACTCACCCTCTGACAATTCGAGCCCATTTATAATTTCTTTGTTCATATTCCCATTTTCATCTTCTTTGTATTACACAAGGTTGGCTGTAAGAGAATCCTTATTTAATAAGGCCGGCTATCTTAGGGCGCTTTACTTGAGGAGCTCGATGGCGCCGTGGTTAACGCGCTCGGTCTGCGATTGCTGAATTTAAACAACTTTCGCAAAGGTCGGTCATCGGATGGGTGACCAAAAATGACAACCACTGGTGGCAAGCTGGTGACGATAGCTGCGCGAAATACTTACGGCAGCCGCACTGCTTTCTACCAAGACTTATAAATAAAATGGATCCCGAGTTTATGGAATCTCTTAATAAAAGTATAGAATGAAATTGACGTTTTTTTCTCACTTATTAATAAGTGTATTACTTCTAAAAGTCAATACCGGTTGTTAATATTATTATACACCTTTAATTAGGACTATGTTACTTAGGCTTCAGTAATAACAATGATTATTCATTTTGTCTATCGCGCAATATTTTTTTAAATTGACTCCTTTTTTATTCGCGGAATTGACCTTTTTTTTTTATTTTAGCTTTGAAGAGACTTGATTTTTTTAAATGTCTGCTATATTTAGCTATTGAAACAAACACACTACTTACTCTAAATTTTTTATAGTGTTAACATAAATAGATGCTAAGAAAATTAAAAAAAAACGTTAGTATGAAAAATATAATTTTATAAAAAATCTTCATACCTACAAAACGTCAATTTCATAGGTAAGTACTTAATAATTTAAAAAACCAACTGAAGGCGTTGATTCTGGGTGTGTTGGATGGCAGCAACCGCATTAGTTTGTAAAACTTAAAATTAGATTATAATTATTAATTAAGTGACAGCAAACTCTAGCACATAATTAAATCTTAGTGATTTGTAAAGTGCTGTGAATGTATGTTTTATTGCACTTTTTTATTGGGAATAAAAATGAATAAGAAACCGCGTGGTGGTTTATAACCCGTTCTCCCTATCCATCCATAGGGAAGGCTTGTGCCCCAGCAGTTGGGGACATACACTTAAGCATGAAAAGCGTCATACAACATGCTAACAAGTCTATAAAACCATGAAATGTTAAATTAAATCATGACTCATGCGTTTCGCAAATAGCCATTAGGTACCCCAGATGTGGCTAATGTACCTACTACCATTACGTAACAATACCGGTAGGAAATACCCTGCAAATTTCTGGTGATATTTACGAAATCATTAAGTACCATACCAATCACCAAGTGCGTGTTTCATTCGCTATTCGCGAAATGTTAACTCTTCTCGTATGCCGCCAGGAGGCGCTGCTTCAATGCCATACTAATTTTCGTTTTCGTAAACGTAATCGAATGAATACAGATAGTAAACAAAACTCACACTAGGCCCCCAGATTATGTTTAAGTGATTCAGGCAGAGTTTCCAAATACACCCATGACTGGCTAGACGACGGACGCGTTAAAGGAGGTGTATAAGAAGCCGATACCTGTTCCATTAAAAATAAAAAAACACCACCTTAATTTTTTACTTTTTTCCTAACTGAAATGGTCTTTCTGTTTATTTACAATTTACTACGCGAGCGAACGGAGTGACTAGCGAGGCGTTGTCCGCGCGTGCGGTTGACCTTACTCGTGCGTGTAGTACATGCGAAATGCCGATAGTTCACTTTTTTTAAAACGCGTAATAACTCGCGTGTTTTAAAATTTGCTATAACCTTTTTTTAACTAAAAGGGATGTAGATACGTTACTAGTTTACCTCCTTAAACGCGTCCGTCGTCTAACCTGTCACGGTGTATATGTTACGGCTAATAGCCGAAGTGCGGTTACACCTAGTTTTAGCCGGCTACAACTAGGTGCAGCCGGCCGCATGCGGTTAAACTTAGATGTATCTAGGTGTGCGGCTGCACCTAGTTCTAACCGCTATGATGAAGGCTAAACCATAGTTCTAACCGAAGATGAGTAGGATACATCTAAGTTTAACCGCAGGTGGCCGGCTGCACTTAGTTGTAGCCGGCTAAAACTAGGTGTAGCCGCACTTCGGCTATTAACCGTAACATATACACCAGACCAGTGATTGCTTGAAGCGGTTTCGGTTTTTTTTTTGAGAGTTTGCTGATTGCTGCAGGCGGCATTTACAGCGTCATCGGACATTTTTGAAGTTTGCTGATTGCTGCAGACGGCATTTACAGCGTCACCGGACATTTTTGAAGGCGGCGAGAAACTTAAAGGGTTTCTAAGCCGTATGAAACGAAGCACCGTCATAGGTTTTCTAGTGGGAATGATGGCATCACGCAATAGTGCGTGTTCCCGTTTCCTACCAGATTCTCCGAGGGGTCCGTATCATCGGGGTCCCGGATAACTGTGACAACCTTGCTTAGGACTTTGTTTTTTAATATTGATCGCTAACTTATTCCAGATCCAAAACTAATGTAATCACTACTGTAGCGTAGTCATCAATCTCCACTTATTATTTTACTTTCATAATAACACCGACTATTATTCCGAAGGAGAACGGATATTGTTATAATATAGGTTAATACCTAGTTAGATACCTAGGCGGTAAGTTATTATTTTACCCACGTCGAAATTAAAGTAGGTATCTCTAAATACCAGTGATGTATTGGAAACGGCAACAACAATTTTTAAGCCTTATTTTTTGATGCTGAAATTTTTTTTTTTTCGAATCAACCACTTCCATTTTTTGCAGCAGTCGGGACCGACAGCTTTACGTGCCTACCGAAGCAGTCCGAGCCTTTAGAGGCGCCCTCGGGTGGTTCCGCTCCCCGATCCGATCCGAACCCTTCGGAGAATCTAGTAGGGCACGGGGACGCGCACTAGTGCGCGATGCCGTTCCCTCTAGAAAACCTCTGAAGGTGATTCGTTTCACACGGCTTGAGGGACCCTTTACGTTCCTTGCCGCCCTCAAAAAAGCCCGGTGAATCTGAAAATGCCGTCTGAGGCAATCAGCAATCTCTCTCAAAAAAAAAACCTAAACAAATTAAATTTTATTGTGTCTGTATTCACAGGCATTCACAGGTTAACCTTGTCACTTGTAGACCGGCCCCCCAATTCTGCTATTTATTTTGATCTGAAACGAATCTGGAACGCTATAGTTTCAACGTTTTCTTATCTGCTAACTACGAAACTATAGAGTTAATTTCCTAGTTAGCAGAATACGAGAACGCTATAGTTTCAACATTTTCGTATTCTGCTAACTACTAAACTATAAAGCTGATTTCGTGTTTAGCAGAATAGCGAAAACGTTGAAACTATAGCGTTTCAGATTCGTTTCAGATCAAAATAAATAGCAGAATTGGGGGGCGGGCACGTTAACCAGTTCGCCATCGAGCTCCACTATGATTCTACAAGAGGGTTGCTCCACAATACTACTAGTGACGGTTTGCTTTTATTAGGATAAATTAATTGTAAGCCTAGCATAATATATCTAGTTGCCTCTATGGGCGGTTTTGCTATTATTTTTCTGTGGACAACTTTATACCGTTTAGTCTTAGTAAGAATGTCAAATTAGAAGTTAAGTATGGCTGTAATGTTGTCTCAATAAATAAATAAATAAAAAAAAATAAAAAAAAATCGTTATAGTAGAATCGGGTCACAAATAAAAATGAGTCGATTTTGGTCACACTTACATTAATAAAAAATATTACGAGTGGAATCTCGTCACACATACTTTTATAGATAACAGTTTCGCATTCACTAAATTAGTGTGCGTCTTTTAAAAAGGTATACCTACTGCCATTTGTTGTAAACTCATTTATTTTTGTCGTATAAGTACCCAACTTAATCCGCGATATCAGATCATGACAAAATATACTATTATACCTAACTACCATTTGTAAGAGCGTAAAGTAAGTATAAGGCCTATATCCAGCAGTGACAGCAGAAGCAGTGGACTTGTATTGGATGATGATGATGATGGAATTAGATTGCGGGAACAGTTACCGATATAATTAAATAACAGCTTAGCATGCTTGAAGGTGATCTTATAATGATGACTTGATAAAGTAATTAATAGTGAATTTTAATTACACATTACCTTTAATTAATAATCAAATTACGTTAGTATAGTATAGTTACTAACGTAATTTGAAAGGGCAGGATATGTTAATGGGTAAGAGAAATCTCGACAGGATTCAAGGACCTTGTAAGGCGCATTCGGTAAATAGCCGGTATGCATCCATCCGATATTCGTTCCGACCGTTTTGCATTGTAATAATATTGAATTTATATCGGCTTTGTCACGTTTCACTTGTTGTCGCTTGTACATGTTTTCCTCCTGACTTCGAACGCAGTTTCCGTTGACGAAATCAACGCAAGTAGAATAAGAGCGCAATTAATTAAAAATATTGATTCGTAAACTTAATTTTGATTCTTATATTTTTTTATGAATACAATATAAAATAGAAAACATTTATCAACAAACACACATAGGACATGGTAAAAATAAAAAGGATGTAGACAGTACATAGGACATTAGAAAAAAAGGTCCGTAGTACCTATGTACAGTCTCAAGCATTAACATGTAATAAACTATGTAACTCTTAATACAATGAAATAAAAGTCAAAACTACTCAAAATATACAGTTCAATATAATTTTTTTTCTACCGCCATCTAGTGAGCACAAACCATACTACTACTTGTTAACAACGTTGCCGTGCTTCCTGCAGCGCTACGAGAATATCTACACCTTGGTTCTTAAATATAGCGGTAGATGGCGTTATTTTAAAATATATTTTTTATTTTATCCTTGTAACTAAAAGCAGAAATTTAATAACAACGAATGTATATTGTTCCAAAATCATTAATTTTAGATCTATTGGAATAGTGGTCATAAACCAAAAAAGGAATAGTAAATAAAGTACCCTACTTTGTTATCTGAAAGATGAGTGAGGCAAAAGGATGTATGCTATACAGCCTAGTCTTTAGGTTATGAAAAACCATCAAATCTATTGATTACGAGCTGTTATAAAATTGTGAAAAATAAGGAATTATTTATAAATAAAAATAGATGAATGATGAAAAAACTATGGTATGCTCTTTAACTAATCCCCTTCTGAATTTTAGTATTTATGTTGGGTGTGTGACTTACTAACATTCGTTTAATTGAGCTATTGGAAAAGTAAGTTATGCAAACATGAAAGCCATTGATTGAATACTTAATAAAACCTAAACTTAATAAAAAGAAACATTAATTACTAACCTAATGCGGAGAACAATAAGTCCTTTGCTCAATTATTTTGTTTTTGTATGGTTAATGTTTTACATACCGCTAAGCCTGTCTCAAATTCACATGCATAGCAATAAGTAATAACATCTTTAAATCAATATATTTCTGAGGGGCATACAAACCAATTATTTTGATTCTGGCTGAAATAATAAACTGACTATTATAATTTATAATAGTCAGTTTATTATTTCAGCCAGAATCAAAATAATTGGTTTATAAAATACTGATTATTAGTCCATGCTGTAAGCACAGATTAGTTAATAGTTACTATGTACTGTAAGGAAGTAGTAGAACAAAAATTAAAGCATGAGCAGTGCGGCTAAGTATTCATATTAAAAATAAATAAAATCATGTAACTAACATAGAATAAGTTAATAGTAAGTAACACGTTAAGTCTTGGACACATTAATAAATAAATATTCTATTATATTCTATTCTATTAGCATTAGTAAATACCACGCAGAAGAATCATGCTAATCAGTAGTTATTATTCTGAATAAAGACCTATAATGATAAATTTCTTAAAATACTTTAAAAATATTACGCCGCCGGGAACTAAAAAATGTAACTTGGCTAAAAGTTTTAAGCGACAAGGCTACTAAATTATAATAAAAAAGGAGTATGTTAATACTGCTAATAGATGGCGTTACCAGTTTTGATTGTAACGTCAGTTTGTGATGTCCATTGCATGTTTCCACTGGATTTGGAAACTGCATTTAATGTTAAATACGCAATGTAATAATTATAAACGTCAAAGTACACCAAACTTTTAAATTGAACCTTCAAAAACCCGGAAACACCTGTCTGTCATTCCTTATGGTAAAACAGGAAACTACCTATCCAAAAGTTAATTTTTTATCCCCAAAAATCCAGAAACAAAATAAGTCATAATAGTTTCCAGCAAAGTGAATATTTGTCAGATCTTACATTTTTGTTTTGGACATTTTTGTTCGCCTACGCTCGTAATCGCCATCTCATCGTTCGTCCGCCGTACGTCATTGGCAGTGAACGGAACGAAGTGTCGTCGTATAGATCGCTGGCTGGCTGGCTGTCTGAAAATAGTGAACCGAGTTATGAGTTTTCGAAATATGTTCGAATAAAAAGTGAAATAGTGAGTGACTGTCATCCAGCAAGATGGTTGATGACGTGAAAAATATTACTGAAACCGCCGAAAGTAAAGGTACATGTGCAATTATAGTTGAAATGTGCAATTTTCGTGTGTAATGTGATTGAAATTTGTCTAACCCTAAACCATGTCGTGGCCCCACGTCGTGGATTCGTACGCTTCGAGAACGTCTTTGATGCGATGCTCGGTGCAATCCAATGTTTTGTTTTTCTTCTTTATTTGGACGCCTTTTTCCTGTCGTGGTATGTTCTAAAATTAGCCAAATAGTTGCCAGACAGCAGGAATGTGGTGCCGATGTTAACACAAATCTAAATGTCACTTTGGTGTCTTGGATTTTGGTGATACAGTGGTTACCTACCGTTAAACCTATATTTTGGCTATCATTATCAATTGTAAGCTTAAATTCTCCTCTAAAGATCAAGATCATACCATTAATTATGTTAAATGCTAAGCCTGAGTCACAGGTTGAGTGATTACCAATGCATTGACGTATTTTTATACATACACAATGAGTGTATGTATATATTACATGGACAGCTGTTTGCTATGTACTTTCTAAGCACTTGTCTGCCTTATCACATGGTATCATGAGTAAAAATGCAATGATTTTCAGAGTATTCACCAGTTACTGGTGGTGTAGGAAATTATAACAGTAAAGATAAAATTTGCTTGTTTTTGCACTGCGGAGACTTTAGATAAGGTAAAATATTACTTCCGATAAGTTGATAAGATTAGTACTGCTATTATGAACTAACCATGAGCCATTAAGTCTATGAAAAGTTAATACTCATACACCGTTGTGGCAATAATTATGTCATGTTGTTTATCCCAAGCCATCACTATGATTAATGTCTACTTCTAATAATTAATGTTCATCTAGGAAAGAAATCAAGTATACAGTGTTACCTTTTATTCTTTTTTAAATACATGTTCAAACACAAATCATCACAAGTATTTTCACTAGTGTGATTAAATTCTGTGCACAGACTTAGTTAAAAAGTACCTAAAAGGTAACTTATATAACTTTTACACCTGTGTTGTTCCATTGGTTTTGCAAGAATGACTTTTTAATGATAGGCCATAAGGCAACTTTTAGTTAATAAAATGATAATTATATTATTATTATTACCGGTCGTTGTGGAGATCCTTGGGGGAGGCCTTTGTCCAGCAGTGGACGTCTTTTGGCTGAGATGATGATGATGATGATCATTATTACTGAATAAAAAGAGATTCAAAATCTAAAAAGCTCATTAGTGTTGCAACTGATAAAATTAATTTGTCTATTCTTCTTCTCTTCTTCAACCATAGTTCACCTATTATTGGGTATATAGGTCTCCTCATTATCCATCTACTTGGCCCGATCTTGTGCCACTTGCATACACTTCCTGCCGTCCTCACAAGGTCATCAGCCCATCTGGCAGGTTGACGACCAACGCTTCTTTAACCCAGTCTTGGCCTCTATTACAGTGGCTGGCTCCATCTGCCATCCCTTCTACGACATATGTGTTCAACCCACCGTCACTTGCGCTGGTGACAGATTGTGCTATGTCAGTTATACTGGTTCTTTTGCAGATCTCTTTAATTTTTTTATTTGTCTATTGGTTAAAATATTTGTAATATTTATAATTTGTCATCATCAAGACCACACAAAATCAGCTACACAAGTCCATCCACATCGCGGGTGACAGGGCCAGATGGAAGAGGGCTTGTCTCCACCACCAGATGTGATGGTCACGATCCTCAGCATTGAGGGAACAACTGATTGGATTGGATTGGTTAAAAGTTAAGGAAATGAAATGAAATCCATCAAATGTAATTTTAAATCTTTGCAGAATCTCAAGGTGATAATATATGAATGTATGAATAATTTATGACTGGCAAACATTGAGATCTGTGTTAACACACTGTTTGAGTTTTATCTTAAATAATTATTAAAATGCAATAATAATAATAAAATCATATTTTGCATTTATTTGCATGAATAATCTTTGGAGTAGATAAATAAGATAAAAGTTAATTTGCATTACTCCTGACAGTAAACATAACATAACCAAACTAAGCAGTCTGTAGTATGACTACTACAAAGTATACTATTATCCTTGCTCTTCTTTCAATATGTTGCCTTATGTCCATATTTTTTACTAACGTTTCTAAGAATAATATAGCCTTTCGACATAGACCACCTTCAGAGTACTATTAGATGTTCGTTCATGTGCTTATGATGTCTATTTGCAGTACTTGCAATCTTATCAACCCTTACCTACTTAAGAGGTATTTTAAATTTTAATGTTAACTTTTTTTGTTATAATTTTCATGGTTTTGATTTTAGAAGATGTTCCTCTTGTGAATCAATATTAGTCTAAATTGATTAAATCTTTAACGCATAATTGTAGAAAAAACAAACACACGTCATACCTACCTTTGCGTTTTTAAATATTAGGTATGTAGAATGACGCAAGGCATAGACCCAAGATGTTAATAAATTAACATTTGTGTAGGTGCTAACACCAAAAATATAAATGATGCATAAACTTATTGAAATTTTATATTTATTGCAGTTATTTCATATGTTTTTAAAAGCAGTTCATATTTATTTATTGCCATTATTCAATTATGAGGGAGTCATTCATTACACTTCGTCGTCGATAGTGAATATCTGCAAACAGTGTAGGACACGCGAGTTGGAGCGACGACGATAATACAGGCAATATGGCTGGCAGCAACTGAGACGAAAAAAGGTGAATACCTATCAGCAGTTGCATTTTTTAGGCTTATGTGGTTATGTCCAACTGTGGACTGTTATGGGGTGATGAAATAAATAAAGTACTATATCTTTTTCATTCTTTGACACTACATTAAGTAGTGATGCTGCAAAATTAACCTTGCAACCAAGTAATTAAGAATCGCAAATACTGAAATCAAGCCATATCATAAGCAAGCCAAAGCTATAGGTACACACGCCAGCATAATCAAATACCACAAACTGTCAAATTTCCTCAATAGACATTGAACTTTATGGCCAAGGCATATGGTTGAAAATGTATTGAAGAAATTTCACAGTTTTGGATAGGTGTTGATGTGCAGGCGTCTGTACCAATTAAAGATTTTTTTCTATTCTATTTAGTTCTAAAGCACAGATCTGGGGACATATGAAATGAAGATAGGAAATAGAATTAATTAATTAGGTAGATATCTTAATTAATGACTTCGCGTTTAGCATTTAGCCAATTTCAAGTATTTTTTATTATTAGTGGTAAGGGTACAATTGTACATCACATCATCACGTCACCAGCTCATTTGATGTCCCCACTGCTGGGGCACGCCTTCCTTATGGATAGATAGGGAGAACGGGCCGTAAACCACCACGCAGGCCCAGTACGGGTTGGTGGTTGTAAACGGCTAATGCAGCCGGGACCAACGGCTTTACGTGCCTTCCGAAACACGGAGGAGCTCGAGATTTTTGGTCACCTATCCGATGACCGACCTTTGCGAAAGTTGCTTAACCTCAGCACTCGCAAACCGAGCGCGTTAACCACTGCGCCATCGAGCTCCTCAATTGTACGGTAGATAGAAATTAAAATGTGTTATTGGGAAGAACTCAGGTGAAACTCCTCTCCAGAATAGAAAGTATCATAGGGTGCGTTGCGTCTACTTCAACTTTACACCTGTAGTAAAAAAAAAAAATAGCCTATAACTGCCCCACTGCTGGGCAAAGGCCTCCATCATTGAAATCAAGTCATCACTACAATTGATGGGTAATGGCTTTATCACCACGCTTGCCAAATGCAAGTTGGTGATTGCACACCTGAGCTATGCATCGAAAAATCCGTAAACAAACTGCCCGACCTGGGAATTC
The DNA here is from genome assembly GCA_963082485.1 of Eudonia mercurella. NCBI lineage: Eukaryota > Metazoa > Arthropoda > Insecta > Lepidoptera > Crambidae > Eudonia > Eudonia mercurella. Next base: position 1,954,443 of record OY720042.1, read on the forward strand.
AACCTTTGACGTCCGGGTATCGGGCCAAGCGCATTACCACACGGCCACCGAGGCGAGACACCTATTGAATATTTTTAAATCACAAACAAGAACGTCTACGAAGGAAATAAAGCATTCATACTATTATTTTTTGTGCACTTTGAAAGATGGCAGTTGCTCATTGAGAGCAAATAAAAAGCAAACGATCGAAAGTGCCGTTTTTCTGTGCTAAGATTGACGTAAGAATCGACGAGATGAAAGTATAGTCGATAAGTTTTTAGTGCATTCACAATTTTCTAACAATATGTAGGTAGCTAGGTATGCAAAATTTTCCTACTGTTTGGAAAATTTTGTTTAATTTACTACTTACCTACAATAAAAAATTGTAAGCACCATGTTGAGAATTTTAGATGTTACCTATCATTCCTAAGTAGCCTATGGTTATGGCACTCTAGGGTCCTCCTATTCCTGTACACTAAGAACAGAACTGATCTTGTTTTTACTTAGTTATGATTTTATGAGCAGCACAAAACCGGTTGTTGTGGAGATCCTTGGGGGAGGCCTTTGTCCACCAGTGGACGTCTTTTGGCTGAGATGATGATGATGATGAAGATGATGATTTTATGCTGACCTTTCGAAATTCATTGATTTATAACACTTGCATAAACTTTAGAACACAATTTACAAGTAGGGAATAGGATAATAAATAGATTCCAAACACATTTTAGAAATAGACCAAAAGTACGCAAGAACTAGGTACCACCTTTCTAAAATAATAAGAAGGCTGGGTAGGTATCTAATGATATATTTTTTTAGACTTGTTTTTTTTTTAATTCTGAAAAATACGTTGTAATGTTATTTAGATTGACAATTAGCACAGCAAAGCACATGGTGATTCTTGACTATGACCAGAAAATAATAGCTTCAAACATACGCACTTGAGCAACGCCCACAGACAACCTTTCACGGACACGGAATTTCGCACAGCTGCGCTCAGACTGTTCCGAGCTGTTCCGAGATCCGTATCCGTGATTGTGCGTTGCTCGAGCGCGGTATGCTAAGCTTACCTTCTGGGATCTCCTTATTTTGTGTTAAGAGGGCGTATAAACCTAGAAAAAAAACAGATTCCACCCGCGCCCCTTTCACGCCCCGCTTTCGTCCGTGCGTACGGCGTGGCGGCCAACGCAACAGATTGGCAGGTCGCTCCCTCGTGTGTACTCGTGTTTAGTGCGATCGCGCACAGTATACCTAAAATAATCAGATAAAAACCGGCTAAGTGCGAGTCGGATCACCTAGCTGTACTTCGAAACACTAAAATACTCTTTGCTGGTGGTAAATAATACGCAAAGGTAAGTAATGATATCATATATTTTTATTATATATTGCTACTTTAAATATTTAATATTGTTTTATTTTATAAAGGCGTAGGTGCCATGAAATCTTTAAGCATTTTTGTATTATGTAGATTATTTTTTGTATCATGTAGATTATATTATCCCTTTCAGTCGCACTTTGCTATCGACAGAAGTAACTGCAACAGTCAGCGGTTGCTGTCGACACGTTAAAGGTCAAAGGCCTACCATCCGACGCTACAGTTACCTCTATTGATACCAAAGTGCTGCTCGTGTGTAAGTGCTCTTACTGTTATATCTCTTCTTTAAAGAGTGTCGACAATGTAAAAAAAAGAAGTCTAATTTTATTACAAAAATATCGCTTTATTTACATAGATTCATAGGTTTACATTTTTTTTTCAGAATTCGTTCCCTGGCTTGTACCTGTACTGCAAAGAACAGACAGAAAGAAGGTAAGTTAAAACATTTTTGCATTAAATTATGTATTTAAGGTCTGTTCATTCTAACTTGTCTTAAAATGTAACAATCTTTATAGAACTTACTATTGAAATTTAATGAAAAATTTTATTGTTTTTTTAATGGTAAAAAAAACTAAAATATTGTTTACACTTAAGATAAACAGACTTTCTGTAATCAAAGTCAAAGTCAAAGTGTCAAATATTTTGTATTCAAATAAACTTTAGAAAAGTACTTTTGAATCGTCCAAACATTTTTTTTACCTACTACCCATTCAGGACGTCTATTTTTTAGTTGTGGAGAAGAATGGGCGCAAGAAACTCCACAGTTTTAATATAAGTAACGACATTTACAAAATTATATGCCGTTATCAAGTTATACAAGTTTAAAATTACTTAACAATATTTTAAATTAGAAATACCTGTTGGGGTGATTGAAGCATTTTTAACCCATGCTGTTTTGTCTTGAATGTAATCAGACACTTTATAATAAGCTTTTTTACAAAGCTTTTCTTTAATGACGATTTTAAATTAAATCATAAGACAAAAGAGGAATTCTCTTGCAAAATGTTTGGTAATATTTTAAATAAATGTGTAATTAATTCTAAGAAAAGCCCGTCTCAACCTACAATTATTAAAAATGTTCAGTCAATCAGTATGGTTCACCAGAACATTCAAGGAATGATGGGCAAAGATCCAGAGATTGCATTGTTCATGAACGATAATAAAGTTGATATTCTGTGTATTCAGTAGAACACTGGCTTAAAGATCATCAGTTCATGTTCAATTTTAATAATCATTTGGTAGGTAGTTCGTTCAGTCGAGTAAATTCAATTCATGGTGGCTCCTTAATTATAGTCGATAAGAAGTTAAAATTAAAGGAAAGAAAAGACATAATGAGCCTCTCGGTTGAGCAAACAATAGAAATAGCTTGTGTGGAGCTGGAGCGACTTGTTGTATTAAGTGTATACAGGCCTCCGTCAGCATTGTATGATTATTTTGAAAAAGTAATGGATGAAGCATTATATAAAATCCGCAATGTAGGTAAAAAGATAGTTGTTTGCGGTGATTTTAATATTAATTTGTTAGAAAAGTCTACAGGTTTTATCAAAATTAAAAATTTATTTCAATCATATAATTTGAATAATTAATTTTTGGAGCCGACTAGAATAACTGCCACTTCGGCCACTTGTATCGATAATATATACACTGATCTAGTACCTCTGTCTAAACTCATTATTAATAAACTAGACTCTGATCATTGTGGCCAAATGGTCAGCCTTCCACATCAGTGTCAGCAAGTGAAGAAACAGATTATCACTGTTGTACCAAAAACTGCAGGTCGTCTGGAACGCTTCAAAACAATCTCTATGATAATATGTTATGTAGAATATAATGATAACCCCTTAGATTAATAACGCCTAGATAGATAGTCTTCATACAAACGCATCGCCTAAAGTGATGCAAAAAGCAGATTAATGTAGGCGTGAGCATTACGTGCTTACGGTCGCCTACACGCACACAAACAAAACTTTAATGTGTACAGTGAATGAGCAATTTCCCCGAAAGTGGGGAAATGTTATACTAAGTAAGAAAATAAATGTCTAACATCTTATATACTTTTTGTTGATAATTTAGTTTAATACGATAATATTTATATGACATTAATCAATAATAATCAAAAGGACCTCGAAATCAAATATTTAGCTTTTCTCTTTACTAAAATTTGTAATAAAAATCAGGAGTGGTGGTAGCTCAATAAATGAGCGTCGTTGGGAGTTTGAATCCATGAAAGGAACGAACTGCTAGGAGGATGATATATAATAAAAGTCATAGTATGTCATGACGAGGTCCTTTTTTATTATATTATTTATACACCTACGCAATAAAAACATTTTGCGTCTTACAAATAAACAAAAAATAAGCTTCGAATAGTTATTCCGTGTTTTGTCTCTTTTACTCTAATTTTAAATGACGTCTACATGACGGGAACAAAACACGAAATAACTATTCGGACCTTATTCTTTGCTTATTTGTAAGGAACTTTAGGTATGACTAATAAATGAAAATAAATATAATTTGAAAAAAACAATTTATTTTAAACCAATGGGGTAAGTATTCAAAGATCGATATAGATGGCATCATCGCCGACCGTTCTCAACATTCGCCATTTTGTGAATTTGTTGTTTTTCGCTCTAAAGTTATTTGCTAAAAAATCACTTATCATGTATTCGACGTAGAGTGTAACCCAATTAACAAAGGTGTTCCAGAAAAGCAGATCAGGTTGGCCAAAATAAAACCCTCTATTGGTGTTCGTTTTTATTCCGGCAGAGCTTCGCCTTACAAAATGTTTCGCAGCAGAATGAGAACGAATAATGATTACAATTGGTTTTATAGGGAAGTCACTACCATAGACCATATACAATATTGGGTACAACCATAGACAGTGTATGATACTGGGTTAAAACTACCTGATAAAGTCAATACGATGATGTTCAAAATGTAATGTAATTTAAATGTAATCTTTATAATCCTGACATGTATTCAATAATAATTATATTTATAATAATCCAATAAACTAAGTCATTATTAATCAAATAAATCAATGATAATTATAACTGGCGCTAGTAGCGGATGTAACAGCTATGATGCCTTCTTCATAGACCAGAAGCGGTGGCGGCATTAGTAGCGGATGCTAACAAAGGCTAATAAAGAGGTGTCGACGAGCGGAAAGAAATCAGCTTTAATTAAACGGTAAACAAATTATCGGCATTTTAATTTTATGCTGGCTATGTTTCGTTGATTTAAAATACTACAATACAAGTAATTTCATGTGTACTAAGAAGAAAAACTACTTAGAAATAAAAGTATTTCCAAGATCTGGGATTCAATAAAAATAAATAAACAACATTTTGGTGCTATTAACCACTTTTAGTGTTGTCTTGTCTGCAACTTTAGTTAAATTAGCCACCTTCATTCCGATCACTGCTAATCATTATACCATTACACTAAATAGGGAAAGATATTATCTTACTTAAGGGCAACACTTAAAATATATTATGGTTTCAAAAAATATTTTCAATAAGATTTAATTTTATAACTAACATACACCAATGAAAAATGGGAAAATAATTTCTTCTTACTAGTAACACTTTCATAAAATCGCGGCTTGTAATTTTATTTTTAAAAGTAGTAAATATTTAGCTCAATACAAGTCAATTTGTAATACTTACGTATGAAATGTTATGTTAAAAGCTTTTTTGTCCTTATGCGATGCGTTGTGACACCCATTAATTGCACAAACCGTCATAATGTAATTAATTGTCGGAGATGTTTGCACTAGCGCTTGATCTTGACAACTGACGTGACGTTCGGGCGTACTGAGCCAAAATGGCTTAGTTTGAATTGCTTCACTTTTCTTACGTCTACTCGGTTTCTATGCGTTATTATTCTAAGGATAACCCACATAAATTTTATAATGATTTCTTTTATAAATATTGTTTAGAATTTAATAAAACTTTTATTCCAAAGATGGTCTCGGTTAGTGGTACTGTTACTTTTAGTGAATGGGTTACAATTGGTATCCACAAAAGTAGAAAGCGACTTTATGAGCTATATGATGAACGCAACTATAACACCAGTGAAGATTTCAAATTGTATGTCAAAAAATATTCTAAGTTATTTAAAACAGTATGTCGATTAGCAAAGGCAAAATTCCTGAGTTCAAAGATTAAGCTAAGTGATAACAAAATAAAAATGACATGGAATATTATAAATAGTGAAACTGGAAATGTCAAATGTCGTAACAATGAGTACAAATTGAGCTTCGAAAATCAAATCTTAACTTCTGATGCTGATGTTGCTGCGGCATTTGAGAAGTTTTTTACTGATATTCCAGTTTCAACTACAAAGACTTTGGACTCGTCCCCCACTGTAGCTGAAGCGGTTCTAAAGGAAAATGTCAAACCTAGTGAAAACCATTTTAGTTTTCAAAAAATTGATTTTAGAGATATAATTAAAACTTTTAACACTCTTAATAAAAAAAAGACTGCTGATTTGTGGGGTAATTCCGTTGACGTCACTAAATCCGTTATTGAGACAATAGCTTCAGTTTTAGCTTGCATATTTAACGAATGTATTGACTGTGGTGTTTTTCCTGACCTAATGAAGCACAGTAAAGTAATTCCATTATACAAATCAGGTAGCACATCTGACCCCACTAACTTTAGACCAATTTCTGTGCTACCCACATTTAGTAAAATATTTGAAAAGATAATTCTGGACCAAATTCAAGTTCATTTTTATAGAAATAAGCTTTTACATTCATTTTTCAGGTATCGCGAGGCATTTCATCTGCGAGCTCTTCGAGATCTACGAGATCTTCGAGCTGGATTGTACAGTCAGCAACGACAGACTTTTCATGTGTTAACATATAAAAAATTCAATATTATGTTTACATTCTATGGTTTTTATAAAAATAAATATACGAATAGCTTTAAATTAAACAACTGTAACGAACTAACAGAGTTGATGAGAGATTTTTGCGTACGAGTTTGACCGGATAGCATTCATCGGCTTGTGAGATATTACGACATTTACGAGCTGCAGCAGTTCTGAAATACAAAATAATTGTAAATCACAAGTTTGTACGGTAATATACGAAGTATGATTCAATACTTCCAGAATAACTAATTTTTATTTATTTTTATTTTTATTTTATTTTCTTAGGTGAATCAACAGTATCAAAAAAAGAGTAGCTATTCAACTTAATTATGTATGTACTGTGAAAAAAAATTACTATACATACTGCCACCAATACGAGTGGTCAAAAGCATCGTTCTGTTTTGCATATACTATACCCGGTACCCGCGTCGCCGTCATTGCTTCAGCGCTTCTAATACATTGTATAGTGAGCTCTAAAGTTAATGCGTAAGGGTCGATATTTCAAGGTGAGGTACTCATCACCAATGAAAAGAAATAATAACAATATTATGATAATAATATCTTATTTTAACGAAATATTTTCTCGGCGCCCTGAGCACAGAAATACAGTCCTCTCGTCTCAACAGAGTGATCGCGACTAATCGATGAAACAAAACATGCCTGTTACCTCGGGTCAGGTGTGACAGACTGGAGCGTTCTGCACGGAATAAGAATGTCGTAAGCGCCGAATTAGTTTTAGTTTATTTACTCGTAAAATATACATTTTTTTTTCAAAAAGCTAATACAGTCGCTCGGTAATATAATTTGATATTATGTGTTAAAATATTGGCTCAGTAATATGCGTCAAATTGAAAATAAATTGATTCTAGTTGAAAAGTAGACGTAAGTTTGTGATTTTATTTTATCGATAAAATTTTAATATATTATGTTTTCGCTTAAGCCAGTCCCTTTCAAGTATGCTGTAGTATCTATGATATTTTTTTCGGGTAAATCGTGGTTTATCTTCTAGTGTTAAAATCAAATCTACGATTGGTGATTTACCTTTATACCCCCTCTTAAGACGACACCTCGCTTTGTGAACATTCAAAAAGTCTGATCCTTACTGACGCTGTTATAAGGTTGAAAATGCGTAGTGCACCTGCGACAATTGAGACCGCAAATTAAAATATTATCTAAAAAATTATTTAAAAAAATTATTAAAATATGCAGCTACTAAATTACGAATATTGATGTTATCAATATATTTAACTAGTTTCCAAGCATATCAATAAGTAATTCTGTTGTAATTTTGAACAATAGTGTTTTCTTGTGGTGTTTTCGAAAATAATTATGATCGAGTCAAAATTACACAATCGTGTATTTGAGCAAGCAAATTCAAGATAAAGACATGAATTTACCTATATCAACATTTCAGATTCGTGAGTCATATTCTAGTCTTAAACTATTCGCCGAAAGTTGGTGCATTTTTTCAGTGTGTTAACCACCACTGTCGCTGCTGCTGACCACTAACTTGACATTCATCTCACCCGTTAGTAAGTGACGATGAAGCCAAAAGTGGAAGGGCATTTCACCCAAAATCCTCTCCTTACCTACCTAGTAAAAAAGTAGCTGCTTGTTATTTTTTGTTTAACAACTTATCTAATTCACGTTTGTTTCTTCTATGTTTTCCCTACTTTACTACCTAAATTAAGCCAGTGAAATTGAGGTTGTTCCGGGGTTATAGACTTGACTCTCACTTTAATCCGTCTCTGTTTAATGTTAACCTGTAATTCTAGGGAAATTGTCCCGAGACGAGAGTACATTTGTACATTCTGAAAATGGAATGTAGTTGGAGTTGTACCTATGTTGAATATTAATATTTAATACTAGTGGACCCGGCGGAAATAAATAATCGTACTTTATTTTGACACGATGTACTTTTTCTACCTTGTAATAGTAAATTACTTTATTTGCACAAACAAGGTGGCAACTCTAATCATAACCTTCAATACTGTATTAAATAAATATAAATAAATAAAGTACATTTATTTCGACCCCTTTGGATCATATAGGCAATTCATTATTCATAAATATTAAAATACAAAATCAAATTTAAAAACTTAAAAGAATTAGAATCACATTAAAATCAAATTTTAATTTTATAGTATTGGTAGTTATCCTAGAATGCACTATTCATTCAAGTTTAACTTCTTATCATAATGAGAAATAGGTACCTATACCTACATGTAAACAAACAGCCAACAGGTGTAGCATATTAAAAATAATGTTTAATTCCTGGTACGTTTTTTATATTTTATTTTTATTATGGTACTCAAAAGGCCAATGAGAGTATGAGGTTACCGTCGCCTATGGCACTAGGGCAGGCATCTTTAACAAAGACTTCAAGCACTGTCAAAGCATAGGAACATTTGGGGATTGTTTACCAAGCCGAAGCTTTTGCAAATTCTCCAATGCTCATGCTTTAAGTACCAAAGCACAGCAAAAACAAAAACAAATAATTAAGAGATCCAAGTACTTGGATCTCTTAATTATTTGTTTTTTATTAAATATATAATTTTTAACAGGAAACTCGAAGACTTGCTCATAAACAAATGTTACTATTTAATCACAGAATTCTTTGGCGATAAAAGCCTTAAATAAAGTAATAATATTAATACAATTAAAAAAAAACATTCAATTTATAATTATTTTAATGTCAATCTCGTAACTGCCCTTCGATAGTAGATATCTAAAATACAAAGTTTTTGAAAATTATATTAGAATAATAAAATTGTTTTATAAAATGAATAATAAATAGATTTGCCCCTTACTAATTATCTGACTTAAGTTTTAAGTAAATTTTATTCTAATTCTAATTTTGCTATGCCCTTACAGGGCTCATGTACTTACTAACAACTTATGTAAGATCTTAATTCTGTGTACATGACAGCTGAATATAATATAATAATATTAAAAAGTTACAGACACATGAACATCAAACTATGCAAAACTGTCAAATTTTTTCAACAAATTTTCAACTTTATGCCATTTTTATAAAGTTCTCTTAAAGTCTATTGAGAAAATTCAATAGTTTATGGTAGTGCGTGTGTAAGTACCACTTAATATTAAATGAAACAATTTACTCGGATATAATTGCGTTTAGTATCGTAATTAATATTTTATAAAAAATTTTTGCTTGATTGGATTTGTGCAAATTAGTTATTAATAAATTACCTACCGACCGCGAGGCGCCAGAGGGTTCGCCCTCATCACTTTCGAGTGATACGACCTTTTGGGTGCGTGACCTGCCCCCCAACCGCCTAACACTCTCGCTTTCGATCGCTTTGAAGGCGAGGCTCTCGCCTTGCTTTCTAATATTATATCGGAATATAATATCGAATAATATCGAAAGCTATAGCCTATGCTATAGCTTTCGATATTGCTTTCATATTGCTTTCGAAATGACAAGATGACGCCTCCTCCTCGCCTCGCCTTCAAAGCGATCGAAAGCGAGAGAGATAGGCGGTCGACTCCCTGTTTGTCTCGCCGCCTGCTCGTATCATCAAAGTTTGCCTTTGTTTCATATTATTAATGGCATTGGTCACACAATACTCACCAGCTTATATAATGTCCCCGTTGCTGTGACACGACTCGTACCGAGCTTTCCCTATGGATGTAATACCACTGGGAAACCGTGCCTTAAACCACCACGCGGGCCCAGTGCGGATTGGTGGTTGTTAATGACTGCTAATGCAGCCGGGACCAACGCTATACATGACTTCCGAAGCACGGAGGAGCTCGAGATGATACAATTTTGGTTACTCATCCGATGCAAAAAGAAAAGGGCTGCGCCATCGAGCTTGTCGTTGATATCAAGATGTTGTTTTCTAAAGTTTACCACCAGCTTCGGATTATTATATCATATAGGTTATTAAATCCCAGCCCCAAAACCAAAGTGAAAAACCAAAACATACTGTAAGCTCGTTTTGGAACGCATCCGATTAAAAAGACAATGTTTGAAAGTTACATAATTATAATTTACTAGCGGCCCGTCCCTGCTTCGCTCGGGTGGACATTTTTTTTTTAACATAGCCTATGTTACTCAGCGCTAATGTAGCATTCTAATGGTGAAAGAATGTATTAAATCGGTCCAGTAGTTTTTAGTTTATTCGTTGCAAACATACATACATACAAAAATACAAAGGTTTCCTCTTTATAATATTACTATAGATGAGACAGCTAACACCTTAGGCTCCCCGCAACCATAGAAGCTCTAAAGGCTTTGAAATGTCGGTATATAATAATATCTCAAACAAAACGCAAGCAAATTTGTAAAGAGTTTCATTTCAGTGGCATTAGGACTCAAAATGTAGAACGAAATCGTCGTAATTTCTAATCTGATACAATCACTAGAAAGGTCCTCGTTTAAACAGCTCGTAAAATTCTAATAGACTATTGTTATGTACAAGGAAATAGTTTCTGCAGTGCGAATTACCTACTTGTTTATTTAAAACAACAAAACATTAGCATATATTTAGATTCACACTTCAATCTATGCTAGCGAAGTTATCTCCGAAATACCTATTTTGAGAAAACTTTAAAATTGTTAGTTGGCCATCACAACCTAAAAAAACAAATTCGAAAATGGGTTGCTACTTGAAAAAGGGCTTTCGCAATCTAGACTCTGAAATTGAGGATTCCGGGTGAAGTGCGCTTCCACCTTTATCTTCGGCCTTATCATCACATCACTTAACATCAGTCGAGATCTTGGAGCATTCGAGATGAATGTAAAATGCTTTCCTCTAAGGAATAAAAATTAACCTCAGGAAATACGCTTTAATTACATTATTCATCATTATTATTTTTAGTTTTTAATATTTGACTATATTATTTAACTACTAGACAGAAAGAAACCCCCGCTGGGAGTGTACGTTACCGCAGCAGGAAAGTAGCTCCTAGAGTGTTATGAGTAGAGGTGATCGTTATATTAGATAACGAATATATTATAACGTTATAAAGATATAACAATAACGCATAATATTAATATATAACATTTTCTGCTATTTTTTCAATAAAATGATTTATATCGGTAAACCAACGTAGATTAGACAGTTGCTTTCAGATGGTAGCGACAACTATTGCCTACGAGATGTATTATTATGCACCACATTAAAAGTTGCTTTTAGTCAAGAAAACCTAATTTTGGGACTGTTTTACCAACCTATTCGTTATATCGCATGTTTTTGGTTTGGCGTATGAACTACTACTATGGATTCTATTACGTAATACATAAGGCCTATTCTAAATCACCAAAAATATTCAATACGTTATGTTTACTGCTATTTATTACTAATAATACTAATAACAAATCAGCTGAGTGTTACGTTCGGTGCAAGTAAACGTGCAAATCGCTCTGTTTATCTTGATAATACTAACGTTTTCTTTAAAAATGCCGCGTGTTGGACAAATATGGTTTATGGTATCGTTTAGAATTTTCCTGCTGGAACAACGTTACTGCAGCAGGAATTGTTTTTTTCGTTTTTCCCCAAAATGACAACAAGCACTAATTTTTTATGCGGCGCACATGCACAGCAGATTACGCACTAATCATACGTTCCGCGATAACACTCTAGAAGCTACTTTCCTGCTGCGGTAACTTACACCCGTTGGGAATCTAAGACCCCATTCTAATCACAAGGCAAATGAAAACTAAATAAAAATAAACTCGACAAGTGACGAGTTTGACAAGGCCCAAAAGTAATTAAATTGTAATCTTCTGTGCGTGTGTATGTTATTAAACACCTAAACGGCTGGAGCAATTTTTTAAAGAATTTAATCGTCCTCACTAGAATCTTCTACTAAATTAATATTCTTGAGGGAATGACGGCGAAGTTTAATCAATTCCAACACACCCAGATTCCTCAGTAAGCTAAGTTCTCGAAGGTATTCTCAACTTGTCAGAACTTTACACATTCACTTCTGTTAATTCGTAGGTGTTAAGAGGCTTGGGTATCGACTTAGTATTGGCCACCACGCTTAGGGATCCTTGATCAATCACTGAAATTTAATATGTTTTAAAATAATCAAGTTTATGATAATGGATAATGGTGGTGCCTGATGGGGTAATGTCTCGGTAGCCAAATGGAAAAGCCTGGGTTTAATTCCTAGGAACGAAGTGTTTCAGATTTCTGATGTATTTGGTATTTAGCAAATGTGGTGATGAAGCTTTTACTCATCAATTGTAGATATGACTTGAAAAAATGACAAAAGCTTTCAAGAAGAATTTCAAGCTTAAACAAACTTTTGAGACCAACTTGTTACTTCGTGGCGCTCTATCACTTACGAATTGTGAGATCTTTCTCGCTGCTTTCTCAATGGAATAATGACAAAAACGCATACTCATTACTCTGACGATGCTGCAAACAAAACCACCGACAGTCAACGGGAAAACCCAAAAGTACTATTTACAGAATGTGCCGCTCGTTGATGATTGATGGAGAATTGACACCGCTAATTAGCTCGGACGGAACCCCCTCGTAGCGTCACTCTGATTCACGCTTAACCAGTTTACCTCCGTAGGTTCAACATAAGGTTGTATCTCAAATTCCATCGTCAGCCACACCCACGCGATATTAATCACATTCTTATTTCTACGTTGTAAGGTCTAATATCGTCCGTCAAATTTAACTGGCAATTCGAAATGAAGTCTTTATTGCAGATTGCATTAAGTCCATTTTGTATGTTTAGGCGCGGCGAGTTGACTGAACGGACGACAAGGTCGCATTTCTTAATATGGAGCGTCTTGATCGTATATTAATGTTTCTTGCCGAAGGCATAGAACCGTGAATTGATTTTTTTTATTTGATTATTGATCTATGTGCCAATATTTGTTGTCAACTTCTGTTTTCAAATAATCCACTAATAATGGCTCTGATTTACATTATGGTCTTTAAAAGTTTAGGAAACATTGGAATTTAAACAATCGAATATGCTTGCATTAGATTGACATTTCGAAACCTTTCCAGGGTCCGCGATCACATCTATACTAAGATGCAAGTTATCTTAAACTATTAATTCTAATGTCGGCCTTTTAAGGCATCTGTGGCCTAGTGACTAAGACCACCTGTTTAGACCCAGAGGTCCCGGGTTCGATTCCCAGCGGGGGGTACATGTACTCGGTTTGGTTGGTGGTAGGGCTTGTTTGTCCGCCTGGCTAGCTACAACCATCTTATCTAAATATGTCGCCATAACATCAATGTTTGTAGCATTGTTGTGTTCCAGCAGCTAGAGATAAGATAGCCAGTGCCTCACTAGTTGAGGATCCCGGGTGAAGTACGCTTCAAGGTACTGTGCTTACCCGTAAAAAAAGGTGGTAAATTAAGCAAAGATCCATGTGAAATAGTTTATTTCGGTTACCAATTAATTAATATCTTAGCTCTTCAGTTAGAACAGCTCCTAATACTCGTAGTAAACCTAAATTCCACTAAAATGAAACGTTTGATACTTGAAGATGTATGCTTAGGCTTGGTATTGGTAGGTATTCTAAGTAGTTTGCGTTAGAGCTCGTATCCTAGTCTAAGCTCTATACGTCTAGCCTTTATATTGGGGCATCAGACATGAAAGGCAGCAGTGAACTTTTTTATCAATACTGGTAGGCTACTCTTGACGCAAACTCAATCTCAATACAATTCCAATGCGATTAATATGTATCGATATTGGGATAAGTTTCGCAATTTCGGAACGCCCCATCTCGATAATAATTTGTTCACTCAATTTCCACGCAATTTAATTCCATTGTGGCGCTATTATCGCTTTTAAGAGTGCCATTTGAATTTTTTTGATTTGTGATTGGAAATTGTGTTTCAAGAGTAACCCTACTGATCTTGGATATTTCTGCATGATGGTTACTTAGTATACACCGAGTATTTTCCTGTCCCCAACAGCCTTGTGGGTAGTTTTTAGGAAAATCCCTCCTAGAAATCATTTTAAGTCGGTTTTACGAAGCATACCTACACTCATGCTATGTGTAATGGGAAATTAGTGGTTACTTTTGTTACTAACTAGACATACCATAGCTAGACATGTTGATAACGTAATAGGACATTAAATGCACTGCGCTGTATATATATATATATATAGAACCACTAGTACCACAGTCCGTAAACAGAAAAGCAAAAAAAAAGCCAAAATTTTAAAACAGTCACAAATTTTTGATTAATTTTTTCAACATTTGTGTTTTTGTAATTTTGTTTCTCAAAGCTTTAGTAAGATTGTGGTGATATCATGGCATCATAATATGGCCATTTCATTTATTAAAAATATTCTAAACGGTGATGGATGGCGGGACGAACTTTATAGGTAGGTAGCTACATGAGAGACTGGCATGATGCAACAAAAGACTGGAATATGTGGAAAAAGTGTGGAGAGACTTTTGCGCAGGAGTGAGTGAGACACTGCTGAAATAAAGCAATCCTTTTGTGTAGTGGCCAAACTATATCTCTAATCAATAAATTATTCAACAGTTTTCATAATATGTTTGTGTCGACATTTAACAGAATATGCAGTAGCTTCCGAGAAAAGTTTCACTAAATTATATTCTTGGATTATCTTCGCTCGATGACATCATTGCATCAGTACGTAGCGTGTTACGCATTAGTTTCATCATTGTACTAAATGCAGTTTTAAATGTGTTCCTATTGCCTGAGTTCTACTTCAGTGACATTTAAATCATCTTTAATACTCTCACATATTTTGTTTTATCAAGTGTTTTGGGGTAGCTCTCGCTGTTTCACTGTTTGCCACAAACAGCCAACGAGAACTCGGTCGATATTCGAGCCTCAATAGTCGAATAAACGCGTAGGTTTTCAAAAGGCTAGCATGACTCCTAAGTAGGATATCTATAACCTCTAGATTCTTCGGAGCGTTTTGGAGGCTTGAGGTTTCGTTAGAATCAGAATTAGTTAGATGAGGCGTCACTAAATAAGTGCAATAAAAATAATGACAAACTACCATTTGTATCTGATAAAGTGATAACTAAACAAAATTCAAAGTTTCATTGATTTATAAAAAAATATTTATTAGAAATAGGTAGTTTTATTTTATAATATGCAAAAGTTTTAATGATGTATTAAAAGAAGTAATTTCTTGTCTAGAATTTGTTTTTATTATTACCTAGTGAATGTTTTTTTTTTTAGCCAATTTTTATCAGCCTCTTTCGTAAGGCAAAAAGCTTTCCCGCCCTCCTTCCACCTATCTCTATCCTGAGCTAGTTCGGGCTAATCCTTCAAGTGGAAGTAAAATTAAACATTACTTTTTATCAAATATAAATAAATTTGAGAAAAAGTAAGGCATTTAATGTTATTGAAATAACATTAACCATTTCATAACTCTTGCAGGTTCATGTTAAATGTATAAATCCTGAGTAAAATTTTATACAATAAACCAATTTGAGTTGGAATTTTAGGCAAGGAGTTTGGTTTAGATCAAGCTAACTGACCATAAAGTATGCTTTGTCGCACGGTAGGTATAATATCCAACCGACATCGTTTCCACAACGTCAGCCAAGCCCGAGTATCGATTGCAAAGCATTCCTCTTAAATCGACTTTGAAACTGCGGCGTTCGCAAGTATGTAAACAGATTTGACCCAATACCAATCGTATTGCGCATTCCGATCCATCTCGCTTATCACATGTCCGTAGATTGTGATAGGTACGCTATCGACGTATCGATAACGCTTGTACGTACAGTCACGAGCATATTACATATGTATACACTTTTGATTAGTTTTGACTCTTATACCATGGTATTAATTGGTACCGTGTGTACCTACATGTTAATTCTCGTGTAAAACTAGAACCTCTACGGTGCAATGACGGTTTATTTTGTCAATTGGTGCAAACCAATTAAAAACATTGTCTTACGGAAGAGTGGGGTCTTCTGCTATGGGTATTATTTCATTCACGGCCCGGTCAACACGAGCTGAGGTCTTAGCCTTTAGTGGCGCCCTCGGGTTGTTCCGCTCCCGACCTGATCCGAACCCCTCAGAGAGCTTGCCGCATTTATGATCGTAAAATCATTATACTGTTATAGCTACATATCTTTCTGCAAACAAGTGTACTGGCCAAAGCAGATTCAAGTGCCAGAGTAAAATTACGAGTTCGATTTATTGAGACTAGTGGTCGCCCAGTGGTCGAAATTCGACCGTAATTTTATTAAGGCTGCACGGATTGTATCCTAATGAAAAATTGAAAAAGATAGAATGTGAGTTTGGATTGGCATTGACAGATGTCGGCCGCATTAAAGACAAACAATACGTGTGGGTCAAATACATGGTAGTGTGTGTAATGTTGTTTTTGTTGATTTAATGTATTTTTATGCATAATTAAAAAAAATATTAACGTTCGGATAACCTTCTCTATATAAACTATAAGTGTGCGAAATTTCATACTCCTTCGTCCGCGCAATTTTTGTAAAAACGGGTACAAAGTTTTTGCTACACGTATTAATATATAGATTCGAAAAAAGGTTTAGATATAAGGTAGGTACTTAAGTGTCGAGTAGCTCGATGGCACAGTGGTAACGCGCCCGGTCTGCGAGTGCTGAGGTTAAGCAACTTACGCAAAGGCCAGTCATCGGATGACCAAAAATTTATCATCTCGAGCTCCTCCATGCTTCGGAAGGCACGTAAAGCCGTTAGTCCCGGCTGCATTCGCAGTCGTTAACAACCACCAATCTGCACTGGGTCCGTGTGGTGGTTTATGGCCCGTTCTCCATATCCATCCATAGGGAAGGCTCGTGCCCCAGCGGTGGGGATATAAAATGAGCTGATGATGATGATGAGGTATGTGTAGTAATTGATATTCATAAAATGTCTTCTTTTTCTTCAACTTAGGAGCCACATTGTTGTCAGTGTAGCCTTTTTCATTCTTCTCCATCATCATCATCATCATCATCATCATCACCAGCTCATTTTTATATCCCCACTGCTGTTGCACGAGCCTTCCCTATGGAAGGATAGGGAGAACGGGCCATAAACCACCGCCGCCGGGCCCAGGGGTTGTTAACGACTGCTCATGCAGCTGGAACCAACGGCTTTACGTGCCTTCGAAACGCGGAGGAGCTCAAGGTGATACATATAAGGTCACTCATCCGATGAACGGCCTTTGCAGACCAGGCGCGTTCACCACTGCGCCATCGAGCTCTTCTCTTATTCTTCTTATTCCAAGCTACCTAATTTTTTAACTTCTTTAAGACACAACGTTCGCTTTAATTGTTGCTTTATCAGCTCTTCGTGGTCTTTCAATTCCTGTCTTTCCTCCATCTTGCTTTTAATGATGTTGTCTATGACTCCGTTTCTTATTAAGTGTCCAATTATCTTTCCTTTTTTATTTTTTAAAAACTTAAAATTTGTCTCTTTTTCTAACTTTTTCTATTTAATTATTACCTATCTATACAGCTTAAAATATGCAAAATGTCTTAATATGAGTCACAATTTGATATTGGGAACGAGTGGTAATGAGAACTTGTAGGTACAAATGATATTTGTTTATCAACGGTGTTGATTGATTTCCGTAAAATAAAACCGTAATGCCGAGATCACAGATTTACTGTTTGATTGGACGCGTGTCACACGTGTCTAAAGTTATTTGACTATAGTCGGTCGCATATGGCCTTTACAGCTAAAACGCAATAATTAGCGACGAATTACTTCGTTATTTTTTATATTTAATTTATGGGTAAGCACTTACTTGGCCCTCATATGACCCGGTTAAGCGATAACGAGGCCGAAGGCAGAAGCTTACTTCACCCGGAATATTCAACTATAATTGAGGAACTGACTATCTTATCTTTAGCTGTCGGAGAATACAATGTTACTTGCATTGATGTTATGGCGACATAGTAGGCAATAGTGGTAGCTGTTCAGGCGGACATAAAACAAGCCCTACGTCCATTACAACCGCGTACAAACATGTACCCTCGCGGGGAATCGAATCCAGGGGGTCGACCGCCTAACGCTCTCGCTTTCGATCGCTTTGAAGGCGAGGCGAGGAGGAGGCGTCATCTTGTCATTTCGAAAGCAATATCGAAAGCTATAGGCTATAGCTTTCGATATTATTCGATATTAAATTTCGATATTATATTAGAAAGCGAGACGAGGGCCTCGCTTTCAAAGCGATCGAAAGCGAGTGTTAGGCGGTTGGGGGGCTGGTTATCTGGAAATTAGACCTGTGGACCTGTGGACCACCACGGAAGCACCAGTTACATAGGAAATTCTATTTGCCCGTCTCTGTCTGTGTGTCGCCTCATGGCATTACTGACGTGGACGTGCCTCTGGCGCTGAGTTCAGAGATCTCACGAGGTTCTATCTACTGGGTTACCCAGGTACATAATACATATTATGATCGATTTGTAAATCTGTCGCTATAATAACAATTATGAGTATAACAACATTGTTGTGTTCAGGAACTTAGGATATTAGATAATCAGTCTCAGAAGTCGAAGTATCCAGGTGAAGAGCTTTCCGATTCGACCTTGACCTTATTTTTAATCATTACACTTTAAAATTAATCTTGTGAGATGAAGATCAAACGCTTTACAGTTGTGGTTGTCTTTGAAAGAATTTTCAATATATCCGTTAGCAACGATATTAAAAGTTTCGTGGTCTTCAGATCCTACTTAGTCACCGTTTAAAGTGTTTAATTATACGGAGAAGTTTTCTGTTTTTCAGATGTAAAAACTAATCCGACATTTAAGATATTTTTTTTCTCCCCCAAACAACTTTCTCTGCTTAGGTTGAAATTCTGATTTGTTTTCTTCTATTCCATTAACTTA
The DNA here is from genome assembly GCA_963082485.1 of Eudonia mercurella. Classification (NCBI taxonomy): domain Eukaryota; kingdom Metazoa; phylum Arthropoda; class Insecta; order Lepidoptera; family Crambidae; genus Eudonia; species Eudonia mercurella. The sequence continues at coordinate 1,973,483 of OY720042.1, forward strand.
CGACAATCTTTTCTTACATCGTTTGCCTTTGCAACTTATTGTATTCCAGACAAAAGATTTCTTTGCTCTATTCTAGAACACTAGACGTCTACCGCCGCCATCTTTATTTTATGTACGTACCTAGGGCTGCCACATGAAATGTATTAAAAACGTATGTATTGAACGTGGATTTGTACATTTTACTCAATTATTTTAAGAATAAAAGAGACAAATAAATACCTACAGGTACCTAAGCGTAAAATGCTTGTTCCCATATAGGTAGTTTTTTAAGAAATTATTTAATTGAAATAGTTGTTGTTTAAAGCTGATCGTAATTTTGCGTAAATACAAAAACCCATCGCAGTATCAGTTATTTGTGATTGTTTGCTAAAAAGAAAACAGTATACTTTAACTTTTTAACCTATCATAGTCTTACATTAAAATACTTGTAAGTACATTAAAAATAAAATTATAAGAATTATTATATTTATTATCAACATGCTTTTTTTTGTTGTAAGATATTTTATTTGCTCTCACAAACGGTGGCAGGCAACCCTAAACATATCAGTAAAAACTTAGTTTGAGCTCCGTTATTAAACCTTGGAGGCAGTGGAGTCAGAATGCATGGTAGAACTGACGTTGACCTTGTGTGACTCATATTTATTTCGTTTTTTCAACAGTTCAATAATTACGTGTTTGCCCTTAGATTAAAAGTAACTGATAAAACTATATTGATTGCGGTTAGAGCACATTCTGTTATTTATTTATTTTATCGATGGTATAAACACTTTTTTTCATACGAACGCGCTTTGAACCCCCACCTTACCGGGTCAGGTGCGCTACCAATTTGGCTATAGTGGTATACCCGGCACATGCAATCCCGTTCGTTATTTTTTTTAAATAATTACATTTTTCAAATTATATTTACAGTTTGTTTGTATATGATTGTAAATGCTGAGGTGTGGTAGATATAGGTCACATTGATTTTTCTTCGCCTGGTACTTGTTTTGCCTCTCAGTAAAGCGTAGCAATGTGGAGCTTTACCATACTTGTCATCTAATGGAAACCTACATACCGATCGATCGCATGCTGTTGTGTTGGTGACACATGCTAGGGTTGTCACATTGTTAGATTTTTGGCTATAATTAAATAATTTTTATGATTCACTAAAACAAATCATTTTAATTTCTTCTAAAATGTAACTTTAACTTATATGACTCGACACTCGACCTTGCCGTTCACACATTATTTTTTTAGTGTTTAATATTTTTCGTTAAATACATATAATCGCTGAATAACAGTTGTTGATACTTCTATCAGCTTCTAAGACTTCTTTGTCTTTTGTATATTGCACTTGCATTTTTCTTTATTTTGTGCTTTATAAAGGAAAACAAATTTTATTATTAAATATTAATTGTTTTGTCCGGCAATGTCCTAATTTGCGACATATTTATACTTTACGACTCTTAAAGCACCGAGGCACCGACCATTCAAATCAAATGCCATAATTAATTAATTAACAACATTATTTGCCGATCTCAGAAATACCCATAAATGCTAATAAACTTTGTAAGTACTTATAAATTGTCATTAAAAAAATGTTTACGTAACCGTAACCTTAACCTATTTACTATTTTCCAATGAAAATTCATGTGTAGGTGCTATCTATGTTATTGTTATGATAATTAATGTCTAAAGAATGCAGATTAGACTTAATATATTAATGAAAAAACTTTTTGTTTCTTTTATTAAAATAAACATCCAAGGTAAAGTCATATATCGTCCATTCAATAAAAGCTTTCACAGGTACTTACTTATTAACTTCAAAGCTATTCGCTTTTAATATTTACCATGCGTTATTTAATACAAAAGAGTTATTTGCAAATTGCCAACCCTGCATACCTTACCATAGTGGAAGTGATAAAGCTCTTTAAGACACTCAGCCTTATGTGAACGTGGAAGTTCCGCTGTCTCCACATAGGTACCAGAGGAGGAGGAACACTGCTTTAGGAATTTGATAAATTTCTGACCGCCAGCAGCAAAAAACTGTAACGGATCACAATTCACAAGTGGTCAACTTATAATTTTTTTTTTTTAATAATTTTTTTTTGCTAAAATGCTAATGCCCGAACCAGTGTCCAAGAGACTAACAATGAGTAAAATCTAATGATACTCCTTGATCAACCACTGTTTACAGCTGGGGAAAAATATTGTGAAAATATTTGAGACAATGCTAATTGATGAACCTATACTTACATTTCGAAAAAATATATCACTATTTTTTGCGTTTTGAAGTCCATAATGAAAACTTTTCATCACATAATGTTTTTTAATGTTTGACTTGCTGGTAGGCAACTGCAGCTTATTTCCTGGTGGCAGATGTTCCGCCCATCAGATGAAGTCTGAAGGAACAGGGCATTTCATTTCATAGAGCTATAAAAGTTCCTCAATGGTTGAGGATTCTGATGGGTGCGCTTCCAACTTCTGCATTATCATCACCAGTGATCGGAATCATGGGGGCTAGTATACCGTCAAGACAAGACTAAGAGACTACTAACATTTTTTTTTATCGAATCTCGGATCCCAGATAGTTTTACTTCTTCGTTGTGGAGATCCTTGGGGGAGGCCTTTGTCTAGTCTTTTGGCTGATATGATGATGATGATGATGACGATGGTAATGTGAGTCTTAGTAAAGATATTACTCATATTGATGTACTTTATAACAATTCTAAAGTCCGCAATTTATAAAAAAATATTATTTTGAGTTGACTAAGAATTTTTTAATATTTACGTTTTCAATTCAAAATTATATTTTTATATGCGGACGTTGGAATTGTTATAAAATACAGCAATACGAATAGGTACATGTTGGTAAATACAGACTTCTAAGAAGTAAACCTATTTCCGGGATCCGGGATTCAATCAAAATTAATTAACAACAAAGTAGTGTCTCAGTCTTAGTTGTTCTGCCGGTAACTTTAGGCAAGTTATCCTCTTCGATTCCGATTACAGATCATCACATTCGATCCGATGATATGAAAGTCGAGCGCTTCTTTGTGGAATATAAACAATCAGGTTTTTCGCATGGATTAATATGTCACAAACCAACGCTAATCACTAGTAAGGAACCCTAATACCTACCCTAAACCCACGAACCCTAATGAACAACAACAGCAACAGCAACAATAAAATGTTCAAATAATTTGTAACGCACATTTTGTTGCGAACAAATTACAAAAACACAAATGTTGAAAAAATTCCACGAGCAGGATTTATTTTCAAATTATCGTGGTTCTAACCAGCCCGCCGAAATTATTTTCGGCGGGCTGGTTAGAACCATGATAGCTCAATTGGAAGAACACCTGACCCGGTATGTCAGAAGGCTGCAGGTTCTAATCCTGCTCGTGGAAATTTTTTCAACATTTGTGTTTTTGTAACAGCAACAATAGCAAATGAATTCAAGAACATTTTACGTATAAAGACATAATGTAACAGTTCTTTAAAATATTAACCTATTTTATAATTGACCTAACCATGAATATAACGTTCTTCGCAAGGGCTGACAAGAGCTGGATGAAAGTAGCCGCGGATCGTGAACGGTAGCGTGCACTTGGAGAGGCCTATGTCCAGCTGTGGACATGTGTAGGCTGATGATGATGATAAATGATTACTGTAAATTAAAAACTTTAATGGTCGGAACAGAATAATGACGTCATAGTTTGCCATTTCTATACAATTTGTATTGAGGTCGACGGCGCAATGGTTAACGCGCCCGGTCTGCGAGTGCTAGCAAGTAACTTTCGCTAAGGCCGGTCATCGGATGGGTGACCAAAAATGTATCATCTCGAGCTCCTTGCTTCGGAAAGCACGTAAAGCCGTTGGTCCCGGCTACATTAGCAGTCGTTAACAACCACCAATCCACACTAGGCCCGCGTGGTGGTTTATGGCTCATTCTCCCTATCCATCCATAGAAAACGCTCGTGCCCCAGCAGTGGGGACATAAAATGAGCTGATGATGATGATTCAATTTGTATTAAAATTAAATCCTTTTGACAGTTGCTAAAAAGTTTTTCTATTGACTAATAACTAGTCAACTTCCCAATGGCCCAGTCCTCAAAGACTTGTTTGAAGTGTATCGCTATTATATTAATTAGCTACTTAGCATTCCCTCCACGGCCTCCATTATCATACGAGCTAGGTAAATCTCCTAGACCTTCCGACAACCACATTCCTATTCGATGACTACACTCTATTTACAAAACAGCCGGCTGTGGACTATTTGTCTTGGATCGATTGTGAGCATTCATTCAGCGATTTAATCGATTCGGACCCCACCGCATGTTTGTGAGGGTTGTCGATTAGCTAAAATTTAATTGTAGCTTATAATAATAATAATAAATAATTTATTTCAGATTATAGTACATCCATATTGAGTTAGTTACACAGAACATGAAAACTAATGTTAGCCTACTAATCCATAAAATGAAAATAAAAATAATAAAGTTCACTTCAAATTGCCAATTCACATTTCAGCATATGAACATGAACAATCTATTTAAATTTGTTTTTGTAACGCTGTTTTTTTAGGGCATTTTATATTTCTTATATGGGGTTTTACTAAAGTAGCGCTCGGTCTTATTAGCGATAGTATAAAAAAGTTAATTTTAGCGTTAACGTTGTAGTTAATATGTCGTAAATTTAAAACTATGCGTATGATAATATTTCAATTTCAAGAGCTCTTACAACACTTAAAACGTGTTATTGCTTTCCTACGTTTCCATATAAATTACAATGCCAAGTACGGTGTTAAGTTGAATGAATGATAACATACGTAGTAGTAACGTATGATTTGCTTACTCACAATCTATTTTCTAGGTATTTCTTAATACTTAATAATTAGATAATTATTTATTTTTATTTATCGTTAAGCAAATCTTATTGACTATAAAAAATACTATTGTATTTTTTTAAATCATCATATTGAACTTGGACATAGCATCTTTTGGAAACCCTAATATTTTTGAACGTGTTGAAATAAATTGGGTCAAAGCTTTAACTTGTACCAGCTTTGTGTAATAGCTTACTTAAATGTTTCTGTAAAGAAAATGACTATCTATGACTTTTTTATAAAAACAATTTTATCATTTAATTGTTTAAAAATATCACGGACAGGGTTAGATAAAAACTGGTAGCTAGCCGACTCAGAACAAGACCTGCCACCGACCAAACCAAGAACAATACTAATGATTATAATAGTACTTCCGAGGATTCGAACTTTTGACTTTATATCTACCGACTAAACCACAGAGGCGGCTTATTCACCCACCTTTGCTTGCGGTCTACATTCTTTTTATACGCCGCCTTTGAATATGGACCATGGTCTGAATTAAAAATATTTTATTTTATTTTATCTCTCAACTTAAAGTACCTAGTCTCAAGATAAAATTTTACTTTTTAAAAAAAAAGTATATAAATACTTTTTTTTAAATAAAAAATAAAAACATAATAAAAATATTTAACTTTTTTTTCTAAATTTTACTAGAAAAAATCAACCTGCCTCAGCTCGAGTGGGAATGGAACCCACGACCTTTGGATAACCGGTCCAATGCTTTGACCGCTGAGCTACCGAGGCATCAGAAGACTCGTTGTATTTACTACACTCACAGTCGAAATAACACTTGCAAGTATTTAACAATCGATAAAGACGAAATTCTATTAAATATTTTTATTATTTTTACCTTGAATTTTTATTAACAATCCTATAGTACATAGTTATAAGATATTGTACTAGATTAAAGTAGCCCGTCTTTTTCGTTAAGAATATCGAGGATGTTATTATAAAGTCCCATTAATTTTGATTTAAAGACATTATTTTATGTTTATTGCTAGCTTCCGCTAGAAATTTCTTTCTAACATAAAATTCTTATTGTGTGTCCCGGAAAAATTGTAGTGGAACGGGATAAAGAGTATCTAACCTAAAACATTCTTGAGCCCCTTACTATCTAAGTAAAGGTTTTCGGGTTTCTTAATCTAATCACGACGATGGGGTGCGGCGGTTAACGCGTCCGATCTACGATTGCGGAGGTTAAGCAACGCGGTCAATACTGAAAATGTATCATTTCGACCTTCTCTGTGCTTCGGAAGGCACGTGAAGCCGTTGGTCCCGGCTACATTAGCAGCCGTTATCAACCACCAACTCGCACTGAGCCCGCGTTGTGGTTTATGGTCCGTTTTCCCTATCCATCCCTATGGATGAGCCTTCCCTATGAAGGGTCATGAGTCGTGCCCCAGCTGTGGGGACATAAAATGAGCTGGCAATAAAGACGACGATGAATCTCATGTCTTTTAGGATGTTGCTTAGGTATTTAGTACTAACTTTTGTATAATTTCGCTTCCACATATGGAAGATATTATTATCTTTAATATGAGCCAGCTCGAGTTTTCGATGCGATGATAATCGATCTCGGGAAAACTGCGCAGCTATTCAAAACAAGAGCACTTTCTCTCACACGCCGTTCCGTGTACTCCATTTGGCGGAGTTTATGGACAATAAATCGTCACTATAGAAATGAACCGACCGGTGTACAGTCAACCACTATTTGACCACGGCTTTGAATACTGTAAAAATGTTATTAACGATGCTTCTGTCAAACGAAGATACCGTTAAAAAAGTAACATTATGCTTAGCATCGTTACCAAGGTCGCATTTTTACCGGTAAATCCACTAACCGTTCTACGCAAATTGGCTAAACGAATTAGGTAACGAAAAAATAACGATACTTATCTAGATAACGGTACATAACGTTATTTAGTAAATAGCCTTAATACTTACTACAGTTAGTACAGATAATAGTTACTACAGAGCTTCTCAAGGCAGGAGTACACCGGTCTTGAAAGAGCTTGCTAAGCTCTTCAACTCCGTCATCCACACTGGCATTGCACCGGAGGCATGGAGCAGGAGTCTGACGATATTGTTCTTTAAAAAGGGCGATAACACGCAATTGAAGAACTATCGTCCTATTTCCTTTTCCCTTCTGAGCCATGTTTACAAACTGTTCTCGTGGGTTATTTTGAATCGTCTTGCCCAAAAGTTCGATGACGTCCGCGTAAGCGTATTTTATTACAGACAACTATATTTTATATCGCCTTTTGTGTAAAATATGGTCGGCAAATATTGAAGTATACTCGCTAACACTGGCATTGTTACGTCTTATTTGTGGTCGAATGTACACGACAACGAAAGTTACTAAACTCTTAGCACCTTGTCGAAGGAAAAACTGCTTTGATGTCTTAACATTTTGCATAAGAATGGCTTGAAAGTTATTATGACGTGGTAATAAAGAGTGCACTAATTGAATATGCCTCATTTGAAGGTTATCTGTCTTGCTAAGTTTGTGAAATGTTTTTTTATAACGTAATAGTAATAGTTACTCTATCTATTCTATACCTGACGCGGTGTAATTTTACCTTTTTTATTTTTTGTAGACCTTTTCCTTGATGACACAATATGTAATTAATTATGTATTTAAATGTACTCTCTCAAAATCTTCAAATCTGCCTTTCATGTTTTCATATTCACTTTGCACTGAAACCTTATTCTTGCGTTTATCAAATTCTGTTGTGTTTCACATTTATTCAGATTAAGTGATTAGGTCATTAGGATATAATATGATATTATGAAAACAAGACCAAGTACCACTTAGTTTGTAAATTAACGTATGATGATTTCGGTTCTATTTAGTAGGTACGTTGTAATGACCTTGTTTAACTAGACGTTTTTTAAGCACGTCTACAAGCGTCAAAAGCGTATAACTTTCCACATTAGCAACTCATAATGTTTCACTACAAAGATCTCTGCTATTTCCTCCTTCTTCTTACGATCCTCAGCTGTCCCCAGTCTGGGTTATTACCCAGACTGGCCGGCTTACCCATTACTAAGTATGTCTATTGATATACTTAGTAATTTCCATTAACATGTACGTGTCGTATTGTATTAAGGTACTTCTCATACAAATCAAATTTGTATGCACGATAAATTCACAATGCAATTTTTCTTATAGCGCAAGCAGATGCCATAGACCGAGCGAGATTAGCACGAGAAAGAAGAGAAGCCGAACAGAGAAAACGGTTAGACGAGCTACGAGCACACGCGGCCGCCGCGCAGGCGCAGCGGGAGAAGCGAGATGACGACAGACGGCGGCGGCAGGCGGAGCAGCGCGCGAGAGACGATGACAGAAGACAGCAGGTGAGGTTCTTAGCTATGTAAGAGAGAAAGGGGGTAAGAGACGCGACGTGACGACAGGTGGCGGCGGTAGTCGGAATAGCGCGCGAGAGACTACAACAGAAGAAAGCAAGTGAGGTTCTATCTAAGCTTTGTAAGAGAGAGAGGGGGTAAAAGAAGCGTGGTGACGACAGGCGGCGGTGGCAGGCGGAGCAGCGCGCAAGGGACGACGACAGAAGACAGCAGGTGGGGTCCTAAGCTTTGTAAGGACGAGAGGGAGATCAAGAGAAGCGAGGTGACGACAGGCACTAAATTTTAAATTTTTAGATGCATCGAGAGAACCCACTGTGAGATCAAACCATTATGTAGCATACATATTACTATGTTGGCCATGACCTTATAAAAAAAACCGCTGTTCTGATTAAGTGGAGAAAATTGCTGCGGCAAATGTAGGAAACTAGAGGAGGCACGAGGTACTGTATGATTGCGTTAGCGCAGTGGGTGTTTCAAATGTTGTTCGCTTATCATTTGATTAGCGTAATTGACTATAGTATGCCAATTATTAAGGTCAGTGTTATCTCCTGTTCGTCTGGACTGGTCTAGTTTATTCTTTGTATTTTGAATTGTTATTGCATTTGGATATGACAATTTATTTCTTGAATCTTAAAGCGATTTCATCTACTATTACCGTATTCTTATATACCATTATTATGGTAATCTTATCATGGAATTTGTGTTTCACAAACACATTATTAGATCCTCTAAACTATCTCCTATAACTCGTACTCAATCAGACACGTCATTTGATGAAGAGAAAATTTAACGAACCGTAGAAATTGAAGCTTTCTTTACGATTCTCCAAGCTGCATCTTAGCTGGCGGCACCCGCTACGAACGTACGTCCATCATCACTGATAACTCCACTTTCACCTCTAGTAAAATAATAGACGTTATGACGGTGAAAATAAGAAATTACTTATGGGCCGACGCGGAAACAAAGCTACGTGAACGGAAAATAATAACACGTCGTGTTACGGTGTTTACCATAAACACCGGCTAGGCTAGCGTTACTCGTACTACAGCTAAAGGTACTGTGCCCTAATAGATTGTTCGGGATGCAAAGTGGAGCGGACAAATTCATTTACCCGCGTGGCGTACGCTGCAGCCCGCAATCATTTCAGCAAAAACAAATGAGTGTACTTACTTCTATCCGCACACCGCGCCGAAGCCTTTTGCAAAATGACTTGCGCCGAGAATCGTGCAATTAATGACGCTCGCATAATTGGAAGTTGTGCATTTCACAACTTTTATCAACGTCACCCACCGCCTTTGGTGATGTAAGAGTTTTGTTTAATTCATCCTCGTGTGTATTTTGTAATTATGTTACTGGCAAATGGTTAAACTAGTTTTTTTTTTAATAAGCAAAGCGAATTGAAAGTAACGCTGAATGGTTTCTGTACTGCTCTTAATAGCTGGTCACTGGTCGAAAGCATTTCGCAGTTTCGAAGTTGATAGTCTTTGACAGTTGACGGAGCGCCATTGCCAGAAACAAACTTTACCCCAGTTAATAGTTTTGCCTAGTTAAAACTGGTTATGCCACAATTTGAGGTTTGACATAAGTTTTATGTGCTAGGGAAATACTTAGACTTAAAAGGATCCCTTTGTTACTAATTACTATTCTATCTAAAGGAATAATTCCTTTTGTATTACTAATCTGTGTAAACAACAATTTGTATTGTTTATTTATACAGATTAAATTTATACCTAATCTGATTTTACACAGTTACGTCGTTTCCTAAAAACTTCTCCACAGTTCTGAGACGTGTTTTGAAATTGCATGCAACGCTATCGTCTGTAGAATCAATTAGACCTTCTCGATTACGTCTGCACCAATTAACACATTTAACACTTCATCTATCGTTACTTGGTTGAGGTTTTAGTTTTGTCAGTATCATAGTCTTTGTCCAGCAGTGGACGTCTTTTAGCTGAGATGATGATGATGAATTGTTATTTTGCTTACTCGTACTTATCGTTTTTGGCCTATACCTTAGAATGCAGTTATAAGAATCGATATAATGTAATGTAGCATTACATTATGTTTTTATATCTTTAGTTAAACACATAACTAAAATCTCCTCAATTATAAGTCCTGTCTAGTAGACTTGACAAACAGAAAAAGTTGCCTATGTTACAGAACAAACATTATCAGACCAATGCCAACATCTTCGCAGACAGATATTCGCTTATAATTATTTCTCTACAAAGATTTCGACTATCGTATAATGGCGTTAAGTTAAACGTTTCTCAATTCCATTGTAAATGACGTAGTTGTTGCATAACGCGTCCTTGCCCAGGTGATGTCACTGCCACTTCTCACATGGTTATCTATTGTGATGATCGCACGGTTCCACCTGAATGTAGATGTGTTATTTTTAACGATGAAGCTACGACTGATAAAGAAATGCTAATTATCGGTAAAACAAACGAATGGAAGACAAATGCAATTGCACCTCGAGTTCTACGTGTCCTTGCTTATGTAAATTTAAACAAATCTGATAATTGAATTGTTGTTTTTACAGAGATGCGTTCTTTGAAAAGTATTGTAGTTTCATAAAGCCCGCCATAGATGAACAATTATTAAAGAATGGAAATAAAGCAATGTCGTTTTCTTTTACAGATATTGCTGTCATCTGTTCAACAGGTGATCATTTTCATTAAACACAAGCTGATAGTGCTAATAGCTTATCTAGATACTTCATTACACACTACCTCTAGTTCCTTACTCATGTCGTTGCGCGTAGTTTAATCGATGTAAATTGTTTGGTTAGTATAAAAAGAAATATTAGATGAGATATTTAACACCTTGCTCAGAAGTAAAGATGACTAATCCGCATAGCGTTAATAAATGCATTAAAAATAAATGTTTGTGCAATAGACATTGTTTCTGTATTTTGAGTAGTTTTAGTAATGTTATTACTATTAGACCCGCAGCTATAGATAATAAATTAGTCACGTAATTAACCAAAAAGTGTATATTTTAGGTTTTTATTGATAGAACTCTATCTCAACAACAATGACTTAAATCACAAAAATTGTTGCTTTGGATGCTCTGCTCCGTCCCAGACCTTTTGTACCAATGTTATTACTATAGTTCTTTGTCTTATTAACGCCGTAAATCAATAACTAAACTACTCTACCGAATTTCTTGAACATCAGGTAATCGTTTGTCTGCTTGCCCCACAAACCTATTTATAGCAATTCAATGGTAATGCTTGGACGTGTGTTATTGTGCCAGGTGACCCGGTCGCTTAGTTACATAATAATCTATTGTCAATTATGAGGTCACGCGTATTACGCCAGGCGGCTAGTGCGTGTGCGCAGAAATGATGATTGATTGGAGTCACTGGAATATTCTGGACATTTGTTGACTCAAAAAATAAGTTTTTTTTAAGTTTAAAGGCGTATACTTCTCATTGTGTACAGTATAGTCATTGTTGATTTTATAATCAAAGTAGCCTAACTTCTATTATCCATAATTTTACCATTTCTATTATTGTATGCAATTTTTAAGATATTGTAATTATCGTCTGATGTTTTGGGCCGACCACACAGTGTCGCAAGGTTTTTAGGTCAAGGCATCAATCGCCTTCTAACAAAGAGGCTGCATTTAGTGCAAGTGGGCCTTCCTCTTAAGTAACCTTTAAACTTTTAATGAGCTTGGCACAAAGCCACAATTTCACACTTACGTACACAGTATTTCTAAATAACTTTCGTTTTCGTTTACTGTTTTATCTAACCTTATTTCGGCGTTAACATCAACATCAAACGTTCGTGCCTAAGGCACTTATTTCATGCCACTATTTGAAGCTAACATCTCTCAGGCTATTTTACATACTATTCTTAAGCATTGAGTTGTGAATACTGCAGTCAAACGCTTTGGTGAAACCATGCGTAATATTTTGAACACGGAACTGCGCTCTCACACCCGTTTCGGAGACTTAATGTCCCAAGCATTCGTACCGGCATAATGACTTATACCGAAATACTCCGCGTTGTAGTGCATCAAAAATATTTAAATTTAACTCCCGCCACGCTGTAAGGAGTCGCGACAAAAATAACGTACGCCACTTCCTTCAGGACTATTCGTACGGTTTTATAGTTCGATCAAACAGATGATATACTCGAACATAGCTGCTTGTGTATTGGACAATCTGCGGCCTAATCCCTAAGAAGATTTGCTATTGATCCAAGAGTCTTAAGACAGTTTTACTTTACTTTCTTGTTGCTCAGTTCGATGTTAATGTAGTGTTAACTTTTTAGAAAGTCTTGTGTATTTAGTTGTGTTTGAGTGTTGTTATTGGAATACTTATGCCAGAAAAGAATTTTGTGAGTATTAAAATTCGTTATTTATAGATACAGGCAGGTCGATCAGATCAGTAAACAAAATAATCATTAGATTTGATTATTTCACCTTAATTAATCAAATAAAAGATAAAAATATACTTTTATAGTTCTTGTTTTCTTTAACATACTTTCTCTAACATAATAACGCACGTTAATATTGCTGTTAATAAACCACGTGTGTCTTTTATAAATTAACAAATCTAAAATTATGTATTTAATTATATCAAAATTATATTTTAATATATTTTGTTAAGTATGTAGTTAAATAAAAATGGAGATTATGTAAACCATTTAAGTAAAGTTTTAATTTTCTATGATTCATAATAAAACTGTGTTGTGAACGCCGAAGAAAGCCATTGAAAGATAATTCACAATTTTCAAAACATTTTTATCTGATAACAATATTATCACTTCTTATTTACTTAATGCATAATATTTAAAATCTTAGAGGTTATCTTCTCATGCTTTCATGGAAGATGAAAGTTATCAGAAAAATGTATTTACAATTGTTGTGTTTTGTAGAATACTTATAAAAATCTTTGTTTAATCTACCAATGACAAACACGGAAAAGATAATGTTACAAATGCCAGGCGTTAAACACTTCATTCAAAAAATCCTATTAATCTATATTTTCGAAATCGTTTTGATGTTGATTTATATTGTACTCCTATGCATTTTTTTTGGGACTTTTATAAATTATTTTACATGCCAGACGTATCATGACGTAAATCTAAATAAAAATAACACATTACCGACGAGTATTTCAAGCCTACAAACATACATTAATAAAAGAGTAGTATGAAGTAGAATATACACAAATAAGAAAATTCATTCACAAATCTATATAATTGAAAATAACGTACGAAAAAATAATTCCTTCACCTCTTCTCCTTCTTTATTTGTTTATTCATATAAATAAAGCTTAAAAACGCTATTCAGTATGAACAATATTATGCTTCTGGTTCATAAACTATTTTAAACATGTAAGCCTTAGCAAAAAATTTGTTTCAAAAAGTGAGAACATTTGGCATTGACACAGTTGGCTAGATTATTAGAATTACTATGGATGCGGTTGTAAAGTAAGCGACGGTCATGTTTAATGTAATAAATACGTCGTTTAATAACGATTGTCATTAGCATAGTTTGATGTCATCGATGTATTAGTTTTGAAATTTCAGTAGAAGCACTTTAATTGGTCCTAGCAGTACAACACTAGCAGTATTTATATGTCCCTACATTTAGAGGAAAGATATAGCCTTAGTGGCTAAAGATTTCAGGTGAAGTGCACTTTAATCTTGGGCATCATCGATATTTTTCATAGGATGAGATGAAAACCAAGATCAAAAAAACACAAACACATCGCAAACATTTAAAAATAAACATCCTAAAATAGAACTTCCTGTCAAGAGCAAGTAGCATTTCTAGCTAGACAAGCGCGCACTTAAAAACTGTAGAAGAAATGATTGATTACCGCTCTAACCTCGTACAGGGTGCAAAACATATTTTGTTTAGCGGTCGTAGAACTCGCCTACTTTAGCAGTATTGGATCGTTGCAGACATATTTTTTTTAGTATTGATATTGTCTATCTTGCTAACTTGCCAAACAGAAATCAATAAAAATATTTGTAGATTCTTTTACTTAATCTGCCACTCCACCAGTGTTATTATTCAACAAAGTAAAAGCGCTAGTGTTCTTACTTCTTTGTCTAGCTAGACGAATATAACTATTTATATTAGTTTTGAAGATTGACTTGCTAATTAACCTTATAATTATTTTTATAACTCTTGTCTGGTTTCGCCGGTTGCCGCATCATCGCCGCTCCCTTTGCAGACGCGCCCGAGTCGCGAATTATCTAGTTTCCTATCTCCTCGTGACATTGGCCGTCATTTGCCTTGAGATGAATGCGTCTTACGGCTGTCGGCGCTCTGGTGTGTTTCGGAAATGCCGAAACGTGTTAAGACTTGATCTATCGAGGGAAACGCTGTTCTTGAATTCTTATGTAACTTTCATTTTATTTTTATTTTGCTAGACGTCTTGTGCGTTATAACGCAATATATTGCGTCTTGTATTTAGCGATGCGTTCAAATTAAAATATTTCTAACTAGCTGTTTCCCGACCCACCGTGTCGCATCGCATCGCTCGAATACGCTAGTACTTAGCGTTTTTTCTGACTTTGTTTTAAGGTTCAGCACAGATGGTCATAGCCTGATGTTAAATAGCCTATAACCTTCCACAGAAATAGAGCTATCAAATGCAAAAAGAATTTTTCAAATCCGACTGGTAATTTTAGAGATTAGGGCGTTCAAACAAAAAAAAATTCTTCAGCTTTATTATATTAGTATAGATTGAATACAATAATTTTGCTGATAATAATGAAAACAAAACGCCCTGTAGTATACATTTAATGGTTAATGGATGACGCAGCTCGCTTGTTGTCTAGACGGTGGGGGTGAATTACCTCTGAAGTAAATGCACCTTCAGATAGGTGTTAATTTAATCTATTACCTAGTATCGATTTGCAGTAAAGGTTATTCGCCAATTTTGATAGTACCTTCATTTACTTACCTATTTTATCATTAGTATTGATGGTTAACGGCTTTAAAATAAATGATTTTGTAAGGTAATGGCTTAATGAGATTTCTTGTATTATTGCGTCTCGAAGATAATTCAGATAAGTAAGAGCATTTTTACATATTGATATCCCATACAAAGTTCGAAGTTTAAATTTTTCAAACCAATTGGACCATTTACAGTGAACTAAATAGTTGACCAATTATTGTATTTTTTTTAAATGTTTTCTGCTAAATATTTAGATCTCTGTAGTTTTATTCAGAACGTACGATAAATATGAGCTTATCGGTCTTAAAAAAATTAAGCTTGGAACTTGAGGAACTTGGAGATATATATAAATATAGGCTCTTGAGGGAAGTTACTGAAGCCGTTATTTTCGTTGCTACTGCGGCTTTCTTATAGTATATACATAGTTATTCTTAAACACGGCGTCGACCAGTCGACGACGCGCCAACTAATCGCCACTGTCGCTGTCTTTCTTTCTATACGCAACGTTAACCGCTTTCCATCGAGCGGATGTAATGCTGCCTTAGTGTTTCGTGTACCTCGGTGGATTAAAGTTCTGCCTTCTTCAATTGTTTTAGTAGTAGTGATTAAAGTTTTGCGCTATTCAAATGTTTTCTTGTGTTTTGTGTTTTTAATATAAAACTCTGCACAAGATAGGTCGTTAGTCAATGGCTGTGCAGTGTTAGTTTTTTGTGTACCCCAGCGGAATAAAGTTCTGCGTTTTTCAAATGTTTTACTAGTAGTGATTAGAGTTTTGCGCTGTTCAAATGTTTTATTAGTAGTGTTTTGTTTTTTAACAAAACTGTCCGTGATAGTTTGTTAGTCAATGGTTATGCTGTGAAGTGTTTTGTGTACTCCTTTGGATTGAAGTTCAACGTTCTTCAAATGTTTAATCAGCTGTGATTTGCTTTTTAACATATTAGTCAGTGAATGTACATTATAGTCAATGGTTAAGCTGTGCTAATGTTTTGTATACTCCAAATTCCCCAATTAATTCAAGTGTGGAGTACTTAGTTGGAGTTTGATCACAGCTCCTGTTCTATAAAGTAGTCTTTCACATGTATTTGGTATGTTGTTGGTATGTTGTTGTTTGGTGTATGGTATGATTCTGGAGGTTATCAAACACACTAGAGACGTCTAGAACGCTAGGGATACCCATTTTAGCAGCTATAGCTGTGATCATTGTTGCACTTGATTCAAAAGTAGCCACATTCTACGGTACTTCATATTCTAGTTATCGTTAACGTGATCACGAATAGCTAACAAAATTCGTATTATTTAAGCATCCTACGTTATTCAGAGATTTTTTCGTTATTCTCGGTGTCCGTTCATTGATAGTTTGTTAGTCAATGGCTGCGTGGCTATACGAAATGTTGTCAGTGTTTTGTTATACCATGCGTTAATACTAGGAATTTTCATTGAATGCTCTTTGAATCATTGCCCAGTCATTTGTTTTAGATAAAAAATTTTATCACAGACCTTTTTTTTTATTCTTTCGTCATTTGATAGTGGTTCGTGATGTGATACTATCGTGCTGTGTATATAAGTGTTGTGTTACTTGGAATGACTAAACAGGTGAATTTTGTTAGTATTTTTGTTTTTTATTTAATTTAATTTTTATTAGTGTCACACTGAAGTGTTCTATTTATTCAAATTAGTATATGGGCTAAGTAACTTTCTAGTATTGTAGCAGATTTATGCAAAGGCCTGTATTATTTCTGATATTGAGAAAGTAAATTATAAAGCGACGTAAAGCCTATACATTCTGTATTTTTTTAAATTTTCGAATAATGTTTTAACAAATCCTAGCGCCATACAAAAAGACACCCGTGAGTGTGCCCATACAAAAGTATACGATATATTATCGGGCAAGTCCCTTGAGACTTTGTCACCTTACAAAATTGAACCGTTTTGGCCGCGTTGAGTGATTGAACCAGTCTTTAGATGGTCCTTTATACATACAACCATGTTCTCACGTCTTTCTCCCAAACAGCATCGATATTACCAAGTTCGAGTACACTCTTAATTAATGACCCGACCCACATTTTAGCGTAAACAAATTGGAATTGGTAACATCAGTGATGGGTTGCTTGCCGATCGCCTGATGTGAGAGTATCTTGGAATTCTTGTCAGTTTTAATTTTAATTTTTAATTTTATTATTATATTTTATTATTTTAAGAATACATGTAACTAATCATTGTTGTTCGCTCTATTTATATTGGTCATGCCCGGAAACAGCGTTAGTAGTTCATTTAGATAAAGTGACTTATCTTTTAAGTTTTATCAAGATATGCCGATTATTGAATTGCATTTGTTCCGATATGTATTCACTTTCGGTCTTGTTATTTAATTTTTTTTTTAAGTTTCAATAATAAATTAAAGATTAATCTAAAGTGATATAGTAGGTAATAATTTTATATAACACCAATCTGTACGATATATTTACTACAATAATTGAATTATAATTATGAACGCGGCAGCAAGAGTTGCAAGTTATTACATGTATATCAAATTGATTAAGATTGCTATGTTATAACTTTTAAAATAGGTATTTTTTTCCTTAACTCTTTGTTAATTTTACTAAAGATTAATACAAATATGCTGGCAATATTTTTTAAATAGTAGGACAAAACCACGGTTCAAACTTCGACTTTATCATCACTTAGGTACCATCCATCCGGTTCTCGATTCTGCTATTTCAAAACCTCCACTATCGTGAGTCGGTGGCCTAATTCTGTCGATTCTCACATAGTCCTTTTATTTATTTATTTATATACTTACTTATACCTATTTTACATATACAATTTATGAAACCCTGGCTCCCAAGCTAGTAAAAACGGTGATTTGGGAGCCAGTGTCTTCCCAATAAAATAGTTTAGTAAATACATTTTAAGTATTAAGTACTAAAACACACAAAACAGAATCAAACAAGCTAATTACATACAAATAATTTAAACAATTAAAAAAGTAAAGAAGAATAGGTTTAATTAATTAATACAGTTAGATTAAGTTAGATTAGGTCAAAACATTGCATTATGTATTTGCGCGTCCTTATGTCTAATCGGAATACCGATACAATATTGTGACGTTGTGATGTTACTGAGTTAGCAGGTTTACTTGATACCCAGGACCCAAGGGGCGATCTTAGAATCGGTGAGATTAAAAAATAGCTTCCTAAACGTGATGAAGACCAAGCGAGGAACGAGAAAAACCTACAAAATTCAAAATTCAAAATCATTATTCAGTTTAGGCTACAAACCCGCAATTATGAATGTCACTATGACATCGGTTCCTAAGTCTACACAGGGTGGAAGACTGTACTGAGAAGAACCAGCAAGCGTATTACAGCGTCAAAATATTAGAAAATGCTCTATCTTAGTACACTGATACATACATATGTAAATAAATATTATGTTTGCAAATTTACATCAGGCAAAAAGGCAAAAATACCGTTACAGAATAATAAACTAATGCAAAACATTATCCACAGGTGGAGGACCGCAAGCGAGCGATATGGGAGGCGTCGATATCCCGGCGGGAAGCACTGCTCCAACGCGAGCGAGACCGCACGGAGCGGCTGGAGCGAGCGCGGTCGGCGCGCTCAGCGCCCCGGCCGGCCTTCGCCTTCGGGTCCTCCACTCCAAGGCTGCTCGAACCACTCGACTCGGCAGGATTCTTCTGGGCCGCGCGCAGGTTAGTCTACACTAGACACTGGACCTTTTTGGAGATATCCCCAACCTTATGTCTTCATGTTAGGACACATTTTCCGTTACAGTAAAGTCCAGCGTAGGAGAGTCCTCGGCGTACTTTTATGTATAGATCGCCAAGAACTGCATCACGTACCACAGGACGAACTACCAGAACTGTGCAAGGTCACGCCATGAAATAAACCTACCATTAGGTAGAATTATTCAAATTTTTACACTGGAAAGACGATAAAGTCCAACTTTTGGTTGATTTTTTCCTTGCGTACCGTTTAGCACAGCCCTGGTGGAAAAGCCTATTGTTCGTTTGCAAAAACCTCCAAGTTTTACTTTGGCTACCATCACCTAAAATTGATAAGGGGTCACCTGAGATGTTGAGGTCGTCTATGTAAACGAACATAAATCTTAATGATGTGCCCTGCGGTTTCACCCGCGTTAATTAGCGACTGTTCCACTTCTATTAGTCATAGCGTGATGTAATATAGCCTATAGCCTTCCTCAATAAATGGACTAATCAACACAAAAAGAATTTTTCAATTCGAACCAGTAGTTCCTGAGATTAGAGCGTTCAAACAAACAAACAAACAAACTCTTCAGCTTTATAATATTAGTATAGATGTGATTTGACGGTTATAGGGTCTCCGAGGACTTCTCCTTTTCATGTTGGGCTTTACGATGGTGGCTGATCTAGTTATAGCTTTTGAAATGGGATCAGGTTATATGTATACAAAAGAAGTATATTATGTAGGCTTGATTCCTATTTTACATTTTTAGATAAATCTCTGCCTTTTGCTATGCTAATTAGTTTCATTGTAGCAGGCTAAACCACAATGTGATTTTTTTTCTAATGAAGGTCGTGTTTTTGTACAATTAATGATTTCTATGAATAGTCTAATTATAATTATGTTCACATAGGTAACAAAAGAGCAAAATTAAGTTTTAAATTACTGGTACAACATTTATTCTATGCCTATATGATATACTTTTAATATCAGTTCAAATAACCCTTGATCAAGATTTCCGTGTTTGTTAAAATAGATAAATCTTATCTTGTAAAACTTTATCGCATCTCCGTGGTGTTTTCTAAGTGTAGTGTCTGAGCTAAAACGATATATCTGTGTTGTAAGGCCCACTATGATTCATGCAGGACAATTCGACCCAATTATATTGCCACACACACCGCTTGGCCTAAATGTATCCGATGAGAAGTACTATAGCTTGACTGCTTACGAATTGGCACTATGCATTGTGTACTTGGTGAAGTGCGGTTATGTAATCATAAACAAAATATAACATATCTTTTAGTGAAAAATATAAGATATTGTTATATAGATGTTCAAATAATTTTTAACGCAAATTTTGTTGCGAACAAATTACAAAAACACAAATGTTGAAAAAATTTGGCTTTGTACATAATTTGGTTAAGCTTTGGCTTTCAAAGTAAAAAGTGTTGAATAATTTCGGCGGGCTGGTTAGAACCACGATAGCTCAATTGGAAGAGCACCTGACCCGGAATGTCAGAAGGGTGCAGGTTCAAATCCTGCTCATGGAATTTTTTTCAATATTGTTATATTTAAAAATTTTGCTAATAATGGTATTAAAAAAAAATAACACTTCCATTTTACAGGCACAGAGTTTACTTGATTTTTATATCCAAATATTTTTGTAAAAAAAGTGCATAGTGGAAAAGCAAAACAGTCAAGTCAACATACATCTTTAAGGGAGAACCTAGACCTTGTGAATTATTTAGAAAAGCTTTAATATCGTACAGTCTATAGTCACCCCACTGCTGGGCAATGATCTTCCCACATAACTAAAAGTGGATGTAGGGAGATCGGGACACAGTTATGATTTTTTGTTCTTAATTCTTTTTATTAGTTAGCTTCATAGTGTGTTTTCTTATTAGTTTGGTTACGGGCTTTCTATTTATTGTGTTACCGTCACCTTATCCTACAGTTAATATATTTGTCTGTGTTCTATTTTTTTTTTAATTTCTTGTGTTCTAATTTTTGTTTTTATTTTGTTTCCCCCACCAACCAGTACCAACCCCATAGATCAGATGAACTTTTTTGAATCACTGTAAGCAGTTTTTTTCTATATTCAAGCATTATTATTGTTACTAATGTATTTTTGTTGAGTTACTAATAAATTTCGAATGCGCGGTTTACACAATTAGCTAATACGTTCGAGTTATCTATGCGCTGAATCTTGTAGTGTAGTTGGTAAATCTATTTTTAGTAGTTACGTTGTTATGGTAGACAAATGTTTTGCATGCTGAACTCGCTTCGTGCATGCTGTGTGAGCGTCACATGTTTTTAGTTTGTTTTTTAATTTTGATAGAGAAAGTTGGTAGCATGTTTTTAGAATGCGATTGAACCGACCTTTTTTGTATGATTTTGTATTAAAACTATGTATATATGGATATTACGACAAACCTTTTTGTTTGTGACTGTTTTTATGTTTGTTGCGGTTTTGAAAGTAACTAGTAGACTAGATTATGGTTCGGCCCGATGGAAAGCAGTTACCATAGTGCTTGTGGCACTTGTAAAATGGGTACAGTTTATGCGTTGCTGACCCTGACATGTATGTTAGTTATTTTCCTTCTATGCTGTGTCATGTTGATGTCATGCTCTCAAAACCGGAGTACCTACAACAGTGCAAGGCGCTACTGCTATGCAGTAGATAGAAACCCAGTGGTGATCCAGACTGTTGTGTGACAAAGGGTTAAAATATGATGTTCCATGCAAATACTTTGAAAAAAAGAAATTAGTGCTCTTTGAAGACTGCTACGAAAACATGTGTTGTTTATGAAATAGTTTAGTTTTGTTATCTGAGTAAATTGTGTTATCATCATCATTATCATCATACTCATCATCATCACCAGCTCATTTTATGTCCCTACTGCTGGGGCACGAGCCTTCCCTATGGATCTATAGGGAGAACCGGACCATACACCAACACGCGTGCCCAGATCCGATTGGTGATCGAAAACCGTGTTGTAAAATGTGTAAGTGGGACAAAAACATAAACAGCACAATATGGCGTACGTGAACAATGTATCTGTGATAAACTGTATCTGTGACGCGCTTTTATTGATACGATAGCGGTGCACCCGTGGTGACGTACTAATAATGCGCAAGACTACATTATACTCGCTTAAAATAAATTTAAGACAATGTATTAGAGATATTTGCGATTTTTAGCCTAAGGCTGCCTTTCCACGAAAGCTGTGCGAAGCAGCGAAGCGGTGGGTGGCAAGGAAATATTCATTGATACGATTGCTTAATTTTTTCAAATACTTACCACTTACAAACCATTTTGGTTGGTAAAGTTTGTGCTCGCTCACCTAATTGTCTAACTTCTCTCGATTTTGAGGTCTGCGTTTTTAGAGCAAAAGCATTAATTTCTTGTTGCTGAACTTTTTAGTTCGTTGCTATAAAAAGCGATTGTTAGCGGAAATAAATTATTCGATTGAGGGTCCTTTTGGAAGTTGGCTTGAAAGCCGAATATACCAGAATCAAAACTCATATTAATACTAGTCCGTTTACAAGTTCTAGCCGATCGAAGTAAGACGATATTTAAAAACAGTCATGCATATACACTCATTATAAAGGAAGGAACATGATAAATATGCAAAGGCGATTTATAATCGTGTAGTATGATAGATTAATTTTTGGAAAATATCTGACTAATGAGACGCTACGCCGACAAGTTGCATAGTGTGTAAAAGATCTCACTGCCGCTCTCAGAGACTGTTAATTTACATTAATTATTGTTAAGCACCTACCATTTTTCCATTGTTAAGAAGTGTTTAAAAATGACGTAATTTGAAAATTTTAATATGCTGCACTAGCCTTTCCAATATTTTTAAAGCTTTCTGTATAATAATAATGTTAATAGCATTGTTGTGGCAGTAAGAGATAAGATAACCAGTATCGTAGCAGTTGAGGATTCCGGGTGAAGTGCACTTCCACCCTTTCATCTTTGACCTTATCGTCATTCTTCATGAGGGAGGCCCTACCATGAGCTGCTATTGCAGCTTGTTGCGCTTCTTGTTTTCAAAACTGCAGAAACTTTGCAGATGGCAGTAATACTGCGTTTGAGGAGATCGATAGCGCATTGGTCCGCCCGGTCTGCGATTGCTAAAGGTTAGCAAATTTTCCGTGCTTCGGAAGGCATGTTAAGCTGTTTGTCCCGGCTGCATTAGCAGTCGTTAACATCCACCAATCTGTACTGGGCCCGCGTGGTGGTTTGTGGCCCGTCTCCCTATTCATCCATAGGGAAGGCTCGTGCCTCAGCATCAACAGTAGGTACATAAAATGAGCTGGTGATGTGATACTCACCTGCTGCTGCGTTTAGTTTATTTAGTTTTTTGGTTACCGCAATTCTGGAAACTGTTAAATTCGTACTAGTTGTGCAAGTTGCTTGTTTCCCTAACTCACAATCACTAACTGTTGACTATGGATTTGAAAAGTTTTATTTAGAATTGCAGCAACCGTAAACTGTTTCTGCAACTGGCAACCTTTAACGAACACTTTAAAAAGTTGGTAGCCTCAACTGAAGTTGCCTGTTTGCGGTGCGCCTAAGCGCTTTCTTTCTCTTGGTTATGTCAACATGACGTAGTATAATTAAACAAGTGCATACACATCTTATTTCTATGTACCACAATGTTCTCTTAATTCGTCATCAACCCGCTTGGTGATCGCTGAAAAATAGCATCAGCCATTGTTATTGATAATTTGCCAATCATACTAATGACAATGCGGTTGATTCTACTACGAATAGCGATGGTACAGTTAGCAACAAAAGCAGCTGAACACTGAGAGGCTTGTCAAAGCAACTAAGAATTTAACAAACGCTTGCCAACTGGGTACTAGTAAAACTATAATGACGTGGTACTACAGTGTTCAGAGATTTCGGTTGCTGACCGTACCGCACGCGTAATGCAACGGACAAAACAAAAACAATAGGTAGCTGAAAGAATCATGGCGAGACTTCGTATGTTGTACAAAAAAAATTTTATATACTATGTATATACTTATATTATGTGCAGAAATCATACCCTCGACTACCCAAGTATCCAAAAACTATGTACCAAGAGTTGGCCTACTTTAAAAAATACAACATTCCATTTTCGCCTAATAAACTATTCTATTTTTCGCTTGTAATGCTGAGTTTACATTAACGATTACTATGCATAAAAGCCTGGGTTCCATCTAATGAATGGCGTTTTAATGGCAATATTATCGATTAAGTTCAACACCGCGCAACTCTGAATTGACAACTTTTCAAGACACAAAAAAGCTCTTGTTTTTTGAGCGTCCACAAAGCATATAGCTATATATATTATATAGACATATAGCTGTGTGGTCTGTGTTAGCGTCAGTGTACACTGTGACGTTATGGCATTTTCGACGAAGTAAATCGTCGCAATTTGTTCTAAACATCATTTATGATTGGTGACAAGTTGCATCTTTTGATTTTCGATCCAATGCTATGCCTAACTCAAAATTACCAATTTTTACTTTTGCCTATGGAAATATACTTGTCCGAGGAGCTTGATGGCGCAGTGTTTAACGCGCCCGGTCTGCGATTGCTTAGGATAAGCAACTTTCGCATAAGCCGGTCATCGGATTGGTGACCAAAAATGTATCATCTCGAGCTCCTCCATGCTTCGGAAGACACGTAAAGCCGTTTTTTCTGACTGCAAAAGCAGTCGTTAAAAACCACCAATCCGCACTGGGCCCGCGTGGTGGTTTATGGCCCGATCTCCCTATCCATCCATAGGGAATGCTCGTGCCCCATCAATGGGGACATAAAAAGAGCTGATGATAGAACTTAAGACCAATATCTAGTAGCTACGATTAACAATAAACTCGCGTTGCCATTATCCGTATTTAATCCAACCCGATCGATGTTCGCGTAACTTTCCACCGGCGATTAGATACTCGGACACGATGATAAAACATGGGACTATGTACAGACACAATTATGACTCTTATTCCATTGTACTAAGAGTTACATTGTTAACATGTTAATGCTCGTGACTGAACTGCCATCTATAGATTGTTGTTGTAAAACCTACTCGTTTTATCCTTAAATGGTTAGATGACCAAGTACAGTTAAGATTTTCTGTATGTTTTTAGGGTTCCGTAGTCAACGAGGAACCCATGTCTGTCTGTCTGTCCGTCCCCAGACTAGCTCATAGACTCTTAGTACTAGAAAGCTTTAATTTGGCATGGATATACATATAAATTACGCCGACAAAGTGATTAAGTAAAGTTTTGAAAAATTTTTATTTAAGGTTCCTTACACGTGAAGTGGGGATGTAATTTTTTTTCTTGTCTATAGTGTGGGGTCGCGTTATCGTTGGATAACAATTTCAAAACTATTGCGGGTTTGTGGAAAAAGTTTTTTGATTGAGGCATCCGTTTGTGAACTTATTAAGCTTTAAAGTGCAAATTTTTGTTAGAGTCAAGTGTGTCCCCCCCTGCCAGCCAAATGCTTGTTTTTGGATACGTGAAAAAATTCACGGTAGTTGTATATATGACGAAGTTAAAAGGAAAACTATCACAGCTAACTAAGTATAAGCTTTACAAGTTTACGAGTAACAGTCGACCAACATATAAAATGTACTTGGCGCAGTACAAATTCCTCATTGTGAACTATTTAAATAACGTTGTCAGGTGTGTGAAACCGGTAGTATCTACATTTAAGTATATGAGCCATCGTTAAATAAATGTTCATGAAAGCTTCTACTCAGAGTCCGCATTATTGAGATGGGCTACGGAACCCTACATTGCGCGTGGCCCGACACGCACTTGACCGGTTTTTAATATCATTATCAGTCATATACGTCATACTGCTGGGCTGTAAGCCTATATCTATATGTAAAAATAACTAGCATAAAAATATTACTATTCACAATTCGAAGGAAAAATTACATTTCTTAAAGAAAATATATAGAGAAATTTATGCGATTTAAAATCTACTATTTCTCCTATATCTACTATATTTAGGGATTCGGAATATACAGCCTAAAATGTTTTTTTTCTGATCAATCTAAATATTTTTGATACTTAGGGCTGCCATATTTGTTTTTATAATTTATACATTTTTATGAGTTACGCTTGTGTTGCTATCGCAGCATCACCTAAACCGGCTCCGACGGAAGATCAGCGCTAACCTCAAGGCTAGCATTTTGCTGAGTCGGAACCGTTTTGGGACTCTTCTATGATTTTTTCCATTTTTATCTGTATGTTTGCACTGTTCTGTCCCAAATAAATTTATTTTCATTTCATTTCTATTGGACAGTCAAAGGTTTATAACGGGCATTAACGCAACCTATTTTGTACAGGTATCACAGACATACATTTTTTATACCCGACGTTTCGACCGAATGGCGACTCTCGTGGTCACGGGCTGACAGAGGGAGTGCGAGTAATTTTTGACATAACGATTTGCCATACCCAAAATTTTAACTTTTATCTTCGTCGCCAGGAGGCGCTGCTAAAATGCCATGCAAGTTTTCGTCTTCGTAAACGTAATCGAATGAATACGGTTGTTAACAAAACTCACACTAGGCACTCTGATTGCGTGATCCCCGTTATAAACGATTGATTAAAATGGATGAATAACCGCCTCTGTGGTCTAGTGGTTAAGACCACCGGTTTAGACCCAAAGGTCCTGGGTTCGATTCCCAGCGGGGGGTACATCTTTGTGTACTCGGTTTAGTTGGTGGTAGGACTTGTTTGTCCGCCTGGCTAGCTACCACCATCTTATCTAAATATGTCGCCATAACATCGATATTTGTAGCATTGTTGTGTTCCGGCAGCTATAGATAAGATAGCCAGTGCCTCACTAGTTGAGGATCCCGGGTGAAGTGCGCTTCCATCATTGGCCTTATCATCACTTAACATCAGGTGAGATCAAGGCACTGTGCTTACCCGTAAATATAAAAAAAAGAACGCGAAAGTTTAAAAGTGTTCTACTATTTCCAAAATAGAGATCACTCGTCTTGAAACAAGCCTATCTTGTATGTATGAGCCTAGTCCAACTCTTGACATTCCGTATATCTAAGTAGTCTGAAATATTTAGGCCGACACGTTCGTCGTCGTTAGGAGTTCCAGTGATATTAATATTCGGGTAGCGTCGGCACAACAGTTGATTACAAAATGTTCAAAATACAAGTTGATTACAGTATAAGATTGCTAATGAGACATGGCATCTGACGTTAATTGGGTGGATAATTTAAACAGTTCCTGTATAACATATTATTGAACCCACTGCTGGGCAAAGACTGCTATCATTGAAACAAAGTCATCATTACAATTAATGGGTAATGGCTTAATCACCACGCTTGCCGAATGCAGGTTGCTGATTACAAACCCGGGCTATCGAAAAATCCGAATCACACTTTGCCCGACTTGAT
Organism: Eudonia mercurella; assembly: GCA_963082485.1. NCBI lineage: Eukaryota > Metazoa > Arthropoda > Insecta > Lepidoptera > Crambidae > Eudonia > Eudonia mercurella. Next base: position 2,000,801 of record OY720042.1, read on the forward strand.
AATTAACCTAGAACCTTGGAGTATCGGGCCGATTGCTATGCCACTCTGTCATCAAGGCGTTTAATATGTTCTTATCTCGTAGCATTAATAATGGTTCTACTCGTAATAAAATTATGTGAGAATGATGGGTTCATCATCATCACAGCCTACTGCTGGGTAGGCCTCTCCGTGTGCACGCCATTGAGCATGATCCGCGGTTACTCTCATCCAGCTCTTGCCAGCCACCATTCGAAGATCGTCGTTCCACCTAGTCTGAGGGCGTCCTACAATACGTTTGCCGATACGCGGTCTCCACTCGAGAACGCGTTTACCCCAACGATTGATGATGGGTTATTAATGGTTAATTATGTCCAGCAGTGGTAGTGTAGGCTGATGATGATGGGATTGATGCAAAATTCATTTCAAGTATAAGAAGGTTCGGTGTGTATAAAAAACTTCCATATAACGACCATTCCATGTAACATGGCAAAGTGTCACTGGTGAAAAAGGGTACAAGGATCATTTGTACCATACCTCTCACGATTATAGCTAATCTGGAGCTCGATGGCGCAGTGGTGAACGCGCCCGGTCTGCGAGTGCTAAGGCTAGGCAAGTTTCGCAAAGGCCGGTCATCAGATGGGTGACCAAAAAATTCATCATCTCGAGCTTCTCCGTGCTTCGGAAGGCACGTACAGGTCCCGGCTGCATTAGCAGTCGTTAACGACCACCAATCCGCACTGGGCCCGCGTGGTGGTTTATGGTCCGTTCTCCCTATCCATCCATAGGGAAGGCTTGTGCCCCAGCGTGGGGACATAAAATGAGTTGATGATGACAATATCTTGATTCCTTAAGTTGTAATGCAGCCAGTGCCAAATTGCTACACTTCTGTTTGCCCTTTGCAAGGTCGTTGTTTTAAAGTCATTTGCTATGACAGTTGTTTTCCGACTAAAACAATGATGATTGCTTTTTAAAGCGAAAATTGCATGTAATATAATATTAGTAGATAGCGTTACTTGGGATAATGTGGAAATATACAACTATTTGTGTAATTGTTGTATTTTAAATGTTTGTTTGTCCTTCTTTAATGTCAGTGGAGTACATGATCCGGAAAGGCCATTAGTTACTTATTATCCTCACTCGTCTATACCGAACTTCTGATTCCGGAAACATTTGATCTAATATAAATTTAAAATAAATAAAATCACAATATGTTCACAAAATCCATACGCGGCGTTGGCCGCTTACCATTAGGCGGGTTGTAGGTAAGCTTCTTTAACATCTCAGTGTCATATAAATCTTGTGTCCCTCAATGTAACGATCTCATTGAACTGCCGTAATACTCTCAATCAATTCATGCCCTTGCTGACTTTTGCCGGTTCTTCTCAGTAGAAGCGAAGCACAGGTGCAAAGTCTCCCGCACTGTGTAGAACCGATGGCATAGTGACCATAAGAGCTACTTGTAGCTTAAACTGAATAAATGATTTTGAATATTCAATTTTGAATTGAATCGACTCTCATTGCTGTATGTGTTGCTGCTGACATAGATATTTCTTCATGACAATTTAACTAAAGACTTCGCTTCAAAATTTCGAAATTCCTCCTGTCCTCTTCTAAACAATGTACAAAGATATCGTGAGTGTGATAGAAATCGTGGCCTACCCGTAAAAAAAAATTGAGTTGTTTCACTTCTTATCCACCTTTTGACTACCACAGTCGGCTATAATCGACAAGTGATAGCGGGCCTTGTACGCCAACGACGGCAATAATTGACAATCGGTACTTATAGTTTACAAAACACAAAGTAAAGATATTTGGAAATTTTTGAATACCTATTCAAGCAAGTTTTTACTCTGAATTTAATCTTGGCGTACAGTACAGGGCACGGCGTTGCATTTATGCTGTGGTGGTCAAAAGGTGGACCATTTCGAAGTTTTCGCTGGCCTTAAAGGTTGGCCAAGTTAGCCGCTTGTCTAGTGGCTCTAATGTGATACTTAGTGCTCTATGAGTCGTGAATCATAATGTTCCGTTAATCGTATGCGTACGCATTCTTCCTTCACGTACGCGCTTCCTGTCACTAAAACCAAGTGACTCATTGATTTACATCATACTTCTGATATTGTCTATGTATTGTAAAGTTAAGCTTTAAAAAACTTTAGCACTCTGGTGGAATTCAACCTTTCTCAATTTAGGTTTCGCTGTTTCAAAACTTAATAAGCTTCGGAACACTCAAAAAATATTTTACATTGTTTGTTATGTTTTCAATGACAACATTTAAAAGACATTGCATTTTAAAATTAGAGTTAAAAAATGATTGATTCTCGAAACCCTTCTGACATCCCTGTAGAACAAAGAAGAACCCTGGTTGCTCCAAAACTAACTTTTAGGAATCCCTGGTGCAGGTTGCCTAGTGTCAGTTTTGTTTACTATCCGTATTCATTCGATTACGTTTACAAAAACAAAAATTAGTATGGCATTGAAGCAGCGCTTTCAGGCGACATACGAGAAGAGTTAAAATTTTGTCATACAAATTCTCGTTTTCGTTAACGTGATCGAATGGCGAAAGAAATTATCACTAGACACCCTGGCGTCTACAAACTGCCGTCGTCGTCGTCTTCGTTAAAATAGACGAATGGTCAAAAAGTAGCACAAAGCACTCGGTATCATAGCGATATAATATTACACATGAATAGTGATCAAGTAATGAGATCATATAATTACCATAGATCGGAGTAGGTTGTGTCATAACGTTATCAATAGTATAGATAAGCTTCTGGAATCCTTATGAATATGATAAGAATCTCTATTATCCACTGTTTGGAGTTACAGGAGCTACAAACATATTTTTTTCTATAAAAGTATGTTTATAACTATACTTTTTTTAAATTTGATTTCGAAAATAACTGATAAGTCTATCTGGCCGTATCCATGCTATGCCAACATTGCAAAAGTAATATGAAACAACTTTAATACTTCGATATATGAAAAGATTTATCTTTGATGACTGTCTTGCATATAGAATCTTGTACATAAAATGACCATGTGATCATTGCTCCATCTAGCCGGATTAATGAGCATGCTTTCATAATAGCTGGATATAACTAGTATTTTTTTTTCTTTCTGTTTTTTTGAATGGCTCAAATTACACCCGTCAAAGTACGAGTGTGACTGTACATCCGATTGTTAGGTCCGCCCACTATACCCGAAGGCTTATTACTAGCCGATTAAATATTCACTGGCGGTACAGTCGGCATCAAATAGATGGGAACAATGTAGGTGATCAGAAATATTTTAGTGTTTAATTAGGGATACTAACCTTGCTTGCAAGTCTGCTGATTGCAGTATGTTTATCGTAATATATTTTTGATTGAGGCAAATATAAAGTATATTATTATTATGTTTATTTTTTATTAATTAAGTTTATTAACGATTTATGTAGTACTACAATACTACACCCCACACTTACAAGCAAACACCTCTTGTTATTTTTATGTGTATGGTTTTACAATCTTCAACTAAATTAAATGTACCTATCTATAATTTATTTAAACCACAAAACAGTTAAATTATCTATTTCGTGATTTAAAACCTTTAAAAAAAGTACATATTCTTGAAGAAGCATCTCGCGTATCTTACTATCAGAATCATGAAAAGTGCCTTCATCTTTTTTATGTTGACTGTACCTTACACATGACATCACTGTTTGATGTGGCTATAATATTATAGGCAAGGCAATATGAAAAGTTAGTTTTTAGATGATTTTATTGATTTCTTGGTGCCACAGAATGCGCTAACTTCCAAACCGGTTTTTAGTCAAAATTGTTTTTAAAATCGTGAAGTAAATATTACCGTAATACGGGATTTTCATTAGACGGTAATAACTAGGCTGCAGAGTACCTAGTGCGGGTTGGTAGGACCCCGCAACGAAATTAACCTAATCCTAAGTCATTATCTTTATTGTTAAAATTTTAGGCTTTTTAAACGTCTTTTGATGTTACAGACAGAACATAAAATTTAAAATCTGGTGGGAATATACATCCCTTTGACAAAAAAGGAAAGGGTTAATTATCATCATCATCATCATCATCATCATCATCATCATCATCATCATCATCATCATCTCATCATCATCATCATCATCATCATCATCATCATCATCATCATCATCAGCTCTTTTTATATCCCTACTGCTGGAGCCTTCCCTATGGATGAATAAGGAGAACGGGTAATAAACCACCACGCGGGCCCAATGCGGATTGGTGGTTGTTAACGACTGCTAATGCAGCTGGGACCAAAGGCTTTCCGTGCCTTGGTGGTTAATTATGCTTTATCCAAATTTCATCATCACTATGCAATAAGTGATGATGATGACATAAAAGTTCTTAGATCTAGATCTTATTAAGGACACGAAAATATTGGGTGCAGTCTAATGCGACCTTTTTTTTTGTCAGATATGTTTGTATGCAAAGATTTGTTTTTTTTTGGAACGCATGGACATTCCAAAAAATCTATTTTCGCATACCTACATATCTGAGAAACAGGGCGCAGTGGACTCCACCCAATATTTTCGTGTCATTAATTAGATGTAACTGCGCCAATTCACGATCGGCACGGTTCCGCCAACCATAAGGTCCCATAACCTTCCACGGTCCGTCGGTGGTGACGTCACCGCTTCCTATATTTCACGGGCCCATTGTCTCTTGAAACAATAGCCTTATTTCAGCGGATCTGTCGACCGACGGCGAAATCTGTTTTTTGACGTTTTATTATGTAACTCTTGGTCTGGTCGTTGAACTTTTATGTGTTTGCATCCTTAGTTTTTGCGATGACATCCTTTCATCATCAACTCGTTTTATGTCCCCACTGCTGGAGCACGATCCTTTCGCTTGGATGGATAGGAAGATCATCATCATCATCAACTCATTTTATGTCCTCCTACTCCATTTTATGACATTCCTGCCAATTCAATGCCTGTGTACTCCCAAATATAGCAAATATAGACATATATACGTGCATAGAATCCCGGAAAATTGTGTATATGCCTGAAAAGCACCATATACTGAGATATTGAAGTTGTTTGTTACACAGAAAAAATTTAAAATTTACGACCCTATTTCCAGCTGCAACAGAAGTATAATCCTACTAATATTATAAACGCGAAAGTTTGTAAGTATGGATGGATGTTTGTTACTCTTTCACGTAAAAACTACTAAATGGATTTGGATGAAATTCGGCATACAGATAATTTATAACCTGGATTAACACATAGGATAGTTTTTATCCCGATATTCCCACGGAAATGAATGGAAACTGTCAAAGTGGATGTTTGTTATTCTTTCACGTAAAAACTACTGAATGGAATTAGATGAAATTGGGCATACAGATAGTTTATAACCTGGATTAACACATAGGATGTTTTTATCCCGATATTCCCACAGGAATGAATGGAAACTGTCAAAGCGGTACGAAGTGCGCCAGGTCCACTAGTATAAAATAAATTTGAGTTTTTGTTTTGAAAAATAAATCTACGTAAATATCAGTGTCCTCTTTACTTGGTTGCATGGTTATGCTTTGTGATATACTGCATACAATCTACATATGAGTATACTCATATGCTAAAAACTTATTTAAAACAAATTGTATTATTTTATTTTAATTTTAATTCAACTTATAAGGAATGAATAGTGCTATAAACACTTAATGTTGTATACCTATTTAATTAATAGTTATTTTTTTCTAACTAATTCGGCTGTATTAGTTTAGTATCTTAATATTAATTTGTCCGTTGTCCTAAAGCTTAGTGAATGTATTATTAACAATGGTTGTATTTGTTGCATACGAAACTAACAAAGCTGTAGTAATAAGTAGTTATTAATATAACTGGAAACCTATGCAATATACTCCATGTTACCTTTCCTTCCGACCAGTGTTTAATTTTCCCATTCTGATGATTCATTCTAAATAATCTATTATACTAAGGCCCGATTTTTCAATAAGATAAGTTTTATTCAACGAATATGTCGTTATGTCAAAATTATTTAATGAATAAACTTTAACTGACGATTTAAAAATCAGCCCTAAGTATAATAAGTTCCTTTCCAGTCAGTGTTTCTTCTGTTCCTTATTACGAATACATTTCACTAAACAAAAATGTTTATTATAATTTTCTACTCCCAGAGAGTCCTTTTCAATTAAAAGTTGTTAACAATTAAGTCACTTAAGACTTCGGCACCGAACAGAAAGCAAATTACTCTATTTTACTTGATGTTAAGTGGAAATGGAGTTAACGCGACGACAACTGATGCAGTGTGAAAACAAATGCGAAAGTCGTGGTTCAATCCCCAAAGAAAAAAAAGCTTGGAGGTGTTAAAAGACATTGTCCTACGCCACATGACGCCTTGGAGGTCTTGGGTTCATTTCCCAGGCCGGGCATAGTGTGTACCGTTTTTATCAATGCATAGCCCGACTTTGTGATCACCAACCGGTATTTGGCAAGCGTGGTGATTAATCAAATTCTATACATTACATAACACAATCAAGATAGTCCTGTTCATATACATAACACTGTAAGCGGCTCTTCTAAACAGAATGTGTAGTGAACAACCTTGCAGGTTAGTCAGCTTCAACTGTAAAAGCGTGAAGCGCTCTGTTGACCACGTAAGAGATCTGTGCCAGTCATCGGAAATAATTGCACTGCAAGAAACCTGGCTGCTGCCAGATGATATCCAGTTTCTCAGCGGCATTGACCAGCGATTTGGCTGCACGGGGACCTCGGCGGTGGACACAGCGGCAGGCATGCTGCGCGGCAGGCCTTACGGAGGGGTCGCACTACTTTGGAACAAAAGTGTTTTCCAAAATGTGTCGATAGTGCAGTGTAGTAATCCGCGTGTGTGTGCTATAAGCATCACTATGGATCAAAAGTCGTTTATGGTTTTTAGTGTTTATATGCCGACGGACAAAGTGGAAAATAAAGCGGAGTTTACGGATTGTCTCAGTTTGGTGAGTGCGATTATAAGCAATAACAATGCCAAATCTGTTTATGTGCTTGGTGATTTTAATGCCCATCCAAATGAAGACTTTTTTGACGAATTAACATGTTTTAGTGTAGAACAGGATTGGTTATGTGCAGACGTTGAAGTTTTAGGACTCAACTCGGATACATATACTTTCATTAGCGAGTCAAATAGGTCTAGACGCTGGTTGGATCACTGCGTCGTAACCAGGGCGGCCGCAGCGTCGATCCTTAATGTCTATCCGAAATATGATGTCGTATGGTCGGATCATTTTCCGTTGATTATAGAATGTGACTTTGGTGAAATTAAACCTGAAATTATTAGTTTAAAAAACAATGTTATTAACAAAGTTGTGTGGGGTGAGAGGAAACCTCCACAAATTGACATGTACAGTAAATTATGCCATAACAAATTAAAATTAATTGATTTCCCTAATACATTTTTAAAGTGTGCTGATTTTATATGTAATAATGTTAATCATAAACAGGTTATTGATAAATTATATTGTGAGATAGTTAGTGTGTTGAGTAGGGCAGCGACTGATAGTCATAATCTTAATGTTAATACATTAAATAAAAGAAAGCCTGTAGTGGGGTGGAACAGGCATGTGGGAGAAGCGCACAGGGAGGCTAGGTGTAAATTCCAGATGTGGGTCCTACATGGAAAACCAGATAGAGGTCGTGTTTACGATGAAATGCAGAAATATCGTAAAATCTTTAAGTCGCGTCTTAAATGGTGTCAGAACCACAGTGAGCAGCTAAAGATGGACAAGATAACAGCAGATCATTCTAAACTCGACTTTCGTAATTTCTGGAAATCCACTAACAGGCTGAATAACAAGCCGAGCCTTCCTGTGAGTGTGGATGGTGTCAGTGACAGTAGGGGGATAGCAGACATGTTTAGGGCTCACTTTACAGTAAAATCACCATTGGGACCATCGCAGTCGGTGAACGATGCTGGGCCGTGTGGGCGGGAGAGGGGTACTGGCTTTACAGCAAATGATGTACGGAAGGCAGTAGAGGCTATGTCGCGCGGTAAATCTCCAGGCCATGACGGACTCAGTATCGAACACCTGCGGAATGCGGGCCCTCACCTACCTAGAGTGTTGGCAATGTTCTATACCCTTTGTGTAGGACACACATACCTACCAGCCGATATGATGAAGACTGTGGTGGTGCCAATTGTGAAAAATAAAACAGGCGACTCAAGTGAAAAGTCTAACTATAGACCTATTTCACTGGCCACCATAATAGCGAAAGTGTTTGACAGTCTGTTAAATAGTCAATTAGATCAACATCTGGATTTACATGATAACCAGTTCGGTTTCAGATCAGATCTCTCAACAGAGGCAGCTATCTTGAGTTTAAAGCAGACTGTCAAATACTACAATAAAAGACGAACACCCGTCTATGCCTGTTTCCTCGACCTCTCGAAGGCATTTGACCTGGTTAGTTACGACATCTTGTGGCAAAAACTCGAAGCTATACATTTGCCTAGAGAAGTAAAGGACATAGTTAGGTTTTGGTACCAACACCAGGTCAATGTCGTAAGGTGGTCGGGTGCATACTCGGAGCCGTACAGGTTGGAGTGCGGGGTGAGGCAGGGGGGTTTGACCTCTCCCAAGCTTTTCAACCTGTACGTGAACGCGCTCATAGAGGAGCTCAGCAGGGCTCGTGTCGGATGCCATATTGACGGAGTCGCGGTCAATAACATTAGTTATGCGGATGACATGGCGCTGCTGAGCGCTTCAGCCTGCGGCTTATCAAAAATGATAAGCATTTGTGAAAAGTATGCGCACCTACATGGCTTACGATATAACATTAAAAAGAGTGAATGCATGGTCTTTCGGGCCGGGGGCAGCCAATGTCCGTCACCAATTCCTGCCATAAAGTTATATGGTACGCAGCTACAGCAAGTAGATCAATTCAAATACCTCGGACATTGGTTAGCCTCCGACCTAAAAGATGATGTGGACATTGAGAGGGAGCGGAGGGCGTTGTCTGTGAGAGCAAACATGATTGCCCGCAGGTTTGCTCGCTGCTCAACTAGCGTAAAAATCTGTCTTTTTAGAGCCTACTGCACTAGTTTTTACACAAGCAGCCTGTGGGTTAATTATACACAAAAACAGTACGGCGCCCTTCGAGTCCAGTTTAATAATGCGTTTAGAATGCTGGTGGGGCTGCCCCGTTTCTGCAGCGCTTCGGGGATGTTCGCTGAGGCGCGGGTAGACTGTTTCTACACCACCATGCGCAAGAGGTGCACATCCCTGGGGCGTAGGATCCGGGCCAGCCCCAACGGTATACTAAGAGTGTTTGCAAGTAGGTTTGACTGCGAGTACTTAAACCACTGTAGTACAGTACATGGGAAGTATAACAAGATATAGTATACATAATTATTTAGTGTGTTGTAATTTTAATGTTAATGTTATTTTAAATGTTTAAAAATACTTTACTAACATATTTATAAGTCAAATTGTTACTAACAAAAATGGATCTTTGTTGTCTATATAAATAAATAAATTATTATTATTATTATTATTATACCTTCAATGACGTCTGCATGCGTTCTTTGCGACACAATCACAGTAATTAAGCTACTTTGGATACGGTCTGTACCTGGATGGGTTATCGAAAATATATAATTTTTCCATGTTACGTCATTAGTCCTCGTTGCTATAAGATTGCCTCCTTAAAACAACTCGTGTGATGGTTAAGAAAGTTAAGAAGAACATAAAGTTAGGTTGCCGTTCATATTGTAAACACTGGTCAATGAAAGGGAGGACCGTTTAACAGATCGCTAATGTTTTGTACTGTATATTTCTAGGGCGGCATCAACGACGAACGTGATGTTCGCGTCTGCGCCGCTGACGAGACGCGCCTCCGCACTCCAACTGGACTCGTCTGACACCGACAATAAAGGTACCATTTTATTTATTGAAAACCATTATTAAATATATATTTTTTTTTATACTATATACGTTTTCGTCCGTTTTCGTTAACGTGATCAAATGGCGAATGAAACTCGCACTAGGCAACCTGTGTGCGAGTTTTATTTGCCATTCGATTACGTTAATGAAAACGTATGGTAAAATTTTTAGTGAATATAACTCGCAGTCATCAATCAGACACTGGACACTGTACCTATCATTAGAAGACTATAAAATGTCTAATCAAGATAACATCATCATTAATTTTTACACCGCACCTACGCAGGTATAACGTGAACGATCATCATTATTAGTCAAGAAGACATCGTTATTAACACTCGGTTATGATTTTTAAAGCTAACTTATATTTATTATCTATACTAATATTATAAAGCTGAAGAGTTTGTTTATTTGTTTAGTTGAACGCGCTAATCTCAGGAACTAATTGAAATCTATTTATTGAGGAAGGCTATAGGCTATATTAAATCACGCTATGACTGGAGGAGGAGTGGAGCAGTAATGAAAAATGTTGCAAAAACGGGAAAATGTTTTTTTGAGAGCTTTCCTTGCGTGCGCTGCGTAGATTGTTCGGGTGAAACCGCGGACACTGAAAGAAATAATCAGTAAATCCTAATGAAATTTCACTAAACTTAACTGAAAAAAGCAGTTAAAATGGAGCCAACTGTAAAAAGCAGTTACTTTAACTGTAACAAAACAGTAAGGGTAAAACAGTAAATTTTACTGAAAAGTCAGTTAACTGACAATGAACTAAAACAGTAACAAAATAAAACAGTTGAGGAAAACAGTTAACGAAAACAGTTAATGGAAACAGTAACCTAAGACAGTTAATTTTACTGAATAATACAGTTAAGGAAAACAGTTAAAGAAAACAGTTAAGGAAAACAGTTAAAGAAAACAGTTAAGGAAAACAGTTAAAGGAAACAGTTAAAGGAAACATTAATTGCTACTGTTCCACAACAGTAGATCTTACTAATTGTTTACGGTTGCTACTACTGTTTGGGAACAGTAGCAACTACTGTTAGGTATGTAGTTGCTACTGTTCCATAACAATACATCTTACTGATTACCTACAGTTGCTAGAACTGCTTGGGAACAGTAGCAACTACTGTTAGGTATGTAGTTGCTACTGTTCCATAACAATAGATCTTACTGATTACCTACAGTTGCTAGAACTGCTCGGGAACAGTAGCAACTACTGTTAGGTATGTAGTTGCTACTGTTCCATAACAGTAGATCTTACTGATTGGCTATGGTTGCTGCTACTGTTTGGGAACAGTACCAGCCACTGTTAGGTATGTAGTTGCTACTGTTCCACGACAGTAGATCTTACTGATTACCTACAGTTGCTAGAACTGCTTGGGAACAGTAGCAACTACTGTTGGGTATGTAGTTGCTACTGTTCCACAACAGTAGATCTTACTGATTGGCTAACGTTGCTACTACTGTTTGGGAACGTTAGCAACTACTGTTAGGTATGTAGTTGCTACTGTTCCATAACAGTAGATCTCACTGATTACCTACAGTTGCTAGAACTGCTTGGGAACAGTAGCAACTACTGTTAGGTATGTAGTTGCTACTGTTCTACAACAGTAGATCTTACTGATTGGCTACGGTTGCTGCTACTGTTCGGGAACAGTACCAGCTACTGTTAGGTATGTAGTCGCTACTGTTCTACATCAGTAATCTTACTGATTGGCTACGGTTGCTGCTACTGTTCGGGAACAGTACCAGCTACTGTTAGGTATGTAGTTGCTACTGTTCTACAACAGTAGATCTTACTGATTGGCTACGGTTGCTGCTACTGTTTGGGAACAGTACCAGCTACTGTTAGGTATGTAGTCGCTACTGTTCTACAACAGTAGATCTTACTGATTGGCTACGGTTGCTGCTACTGTTCTGGAACAGTACCAGCTACTGTTAGGTATGTAGTTGCTACTGATCGGGAACAGTACCAGCTACTACTAGGTATGTAGTTGCTACTCTTCCACAACAGTAAGATCTACTGTTGTGGAACAGTAGCAACTACATACCTGATAGTAGCTAGTACTGTTGCCCAACAGTAGCGCCACTGCAGCTGAGCTGCAAGGGCCCGTTTCTCAAACGTTTGTAATTTGTAATACAAGTGGAAGTCCCTTTGTAACAAAAGTTGTTTAAAAAGTGACATCCGCTTGTATTACAAGTTACAAACTATTGAGAAACTGGTCTTGCTATTGTTGAGGAACAGTGAAGAAATAAATACAAGTGTATATTACAAAGTAAAAAATATATTTATTGATGGAACTCACATCAAATCGCATACAATAAACACGGATGTTACAAAATAAACATTTTTAAATAATGATGATAAATAGTAAGTTTACCAAAATTATTTATTTATTTATCATATCATAGACATATACTTGTTTACATATTATGATTCATATGACAGTTTACAAAGTAATAATAAATAGCAACTTTTTCGGTCGTTGGTAAATACAGAGCGTCTGGAAAAGCTATGTAACCTGCCGGCAGGGGTCCGATACATCAATATTACAAACATAATTTTCATACTTTAATTTTGTCTTTACACACCTACGTGTATATAGTGTTTTTCTTAAACATGCATCGTAAAAGTAATTGTGTTTGTTTTAACTAACTAACTTATACATATATGTACTCTAATTATTACCAATTTATGCGTAACTATACATATTATTAACATATGGTACAGTTATTCTTAAAAACGAAGTGGACTTAACTGCATTGTCTTTATTAGACGGAAAATGACCAAATCAAACGTTTGATCCCTCCTATTTAAAACCTTTTTTTAATTTGAAATCTCTACTAGCCAGGTATCTAAAAGTTATTATTGCCTGTATTCATCGACTCAACATTAGTTTTATTTTACTACATTTTTTGCATTACAAAGATCTTCACAGAAATAAATATAAGGTTTTTAACAGACTTTAAAACATGGAGGCTATCTATTCGACCCGTATATGTATGTAATATTATTGCCATTGCACAATATTCATATAATATATGTTAGTCTATGTGGGCTTAGTAAACAGATGTGCCAAATTTCTCAAGTATATGTATGTATGTCTGTATGCCTATATACATATATATTTTTGTCGGTTTGTCTCTCTGTGCACCAAACCAAATATTTTTAGAGGTGTGAATTCTGCTCAATGTGATTTATTTAAGTTTTCGAAGTCGGTATCATATCGAGTAGGGTAATTGTGCTAGTTTTCTTCCACTTATCGATTTTGTTCGCAGGTCCAAATTTCAAAAATGTCTCTCTGATTGGAAACTTCCTTAATACAAAATTATCTACTGTTTGAAGATGTGACAACACTGAGATGTTATATAACTGATTAGGAAAACTTAAAGAAATTTTTTTTGACTCGTAAAGCCTTTGTTTTCTATGGGGTAGGTCGTCTAAGGAGGCCAACTCTTTATACAAAGGCCACAAAATTTTCGCGTAAAAATGTTTTCTTTGACTTTTTTCTAATCAAAACACGATACAGGATATGCCCTTAAACGGATCCTTACTATTTTTGTAACTTGTATAAGCTGTAGAATGAAATATAATACATTTAAGTAAGGTACTTCAAGACAATCTTTTTGCATTACAAAGCTGGCAAAATCGATAAGTGGACCAAAACTAGCACAATTACCCTACTTGATATGATACCGACTTCGAAAACTTAAATAAATCAGGTAGAGCAGAATTCATACCTCTAAAAACATTTGGTTTGTATTGCACAGAGAGACAAACCGACAGGTGTACCTATGTCGGTGTAGGTGTACCTATGTCGGTTTGTACAGACATACATACACTTAAGAAATTTGACTCATCTGTTTAATAAGCCCACATATTGACTAACATATATTATAATGTTGTGCAATTCAAAAACCTTATATTTCCTTATTATCATTATATAACAGATTTATATCTGTAAAGATTTTTTAATGCAAACAATGTAGTATAATAAAACTAATAAATGTTGAGTCCATGAATAGAGACAATAATAATTACTTACTTTTAGATACCTGGAAATACATGGTTACTTCCATGCATGTAGCCTTTGACAAATTAAGATGGCGAACCAACGAAGGCAAAACAACGAATAATATACAAGGATACATAAGAACTAGAAAATCTCATAGATTTGAAAATACCAATATAGCGCACCACAATTACCCCCTTATTCATAAAAACTATTATTATTATTTTCTTGTGTTATGGCTTCTGTAGTGTCTTTACAACACAAATAATTCCGCCAATGTCGAGTGATTAACAAGACACTATTCAAGCATTATTTAGTTAAATATTGTTTTGCCAACGTCACACAAAGGTCATTTTGAATTTGAGAAAAAGAGACAATACAATGATTAACTAATTAAAGCTTAAATAGTTTTTATGAATATGGGGGGGTTATCACATAAAAATGAATTGCGAACACCTACTTCTAGGGCCGACTTAAAAAGTTTCAGGAGAAACCGCAACTTAAAAATAGACAATGGCTTAGGTAGTTGTCGTGAGAGCATGCTCTGCAATAACAAAATAACAACCTTTTGGTCCCACAACATCTCTCACGGCAACGCCATGCATGTATCATCACATAAAAATGAATTGCGAACACCTACTTCTAGGGCCGACTTAAAAAGCTTCAGGAGAAACCGCAACTTAAAAATAGACAATGGCTTAGGTAGTTGTCGTGAGAGCATGCTCTGCAATAACAAAATAACAACCTTTTGGTCCCACAACATCTCTCACGGCAACGCCATGCATGTATCATCATCTGCCTCGCTGCTCCGACCAGTTTATGCCTATGACTGTTCTTCAGTACATTTTATCGCAAGCAACTTTTAAATGGGACTACGTAGTGTAACCAATAACCTCATAAGAGGCGAAAATACCGTATTTAACGTATGGGGAGTCTGAAAATGAAGGGTTTTGAACCGAATAGCTATTTTCTTCACTTGCACTTCAACTTCATACGCATAATAATGACTATCAAAAAAAATTGTTTGCAACAGAGTCCCTATTAAAATAACCTCATTATCACAAATGTACACCCCACTGACCATTAAAAACGTTACGTCGTTACGATCGCAGATTGGCTTAGAATTACAAACAAGTATAGACCCTTTACTATATCGAACAGAGGACATGGCAAACCAAGGGACACCGAACAATGACTTGGTTTCGTCTAGATGGAGACAGGATTGAATGATTTCTAAATCAGATTGTGTCAGTTTTAGTTTCTTAGGTCCCCATGATAATATTGGATCCAATGAACCCTTAGAAAATATTTCGTTTAATTTGAGCTGGTGTTTAATAGATAAGCTGAGCGAAATGTTCCTTCGATTACATGAAGCCCTAGCAGATGTCTTTGCCAGTTTATGTTTTGCTTCGTACCTCATAGATGAAATTAATGAAAGCGGACCAAAGTTCTTCATGGCATTATGATAATGTGTGAGGTGGTGAAACTTAGGTTTTAGAGATCCATTTGACAAGAACAAATACAATTCATTAAGTTGAGTGACACAGTCCTGCATTACAGCATCAATACCGTCCCAAACACAAGTAGCCATTGCAAGTTCTACAACTTCGCGTAATTTCAAATAAAGTGTCCAATAGATGTCACCTCCAGGAACCTTATCACCCATTAAAACTGAAAAATATCTTATGAAAGTTAGCATTTCTGACGCGCTAAGACGAATATTACATTGATTGATGTGAGACATGCTTAATTCAATAGGCTTGTTGCGGTTATCTGGTCCGTATTCAAAACTACGTAGCCTATCGTTCAGCAAAGATAAAGAGAAATATTTGAAACGACTAATATATTTCATTAGCACCAGTCCCATGACATACTTCCCAACTCCTTCAAAAATGTCATGCATAATATCCACGCCTACTTGCTTGAATAAATCAAAGCCACCTACTTTCAGCCAAACACATCTTTCCTTAACACCTGAGTTTCCAGGAATACCTTCCAATAGGTCGGTCTCATAATCATCAGTACATCTTAAAATCGTACTATCTTCATAGCACTGAACTTTCATGACTTCTTTCGTCACTCTACAAATTCTACAAGAATAATTAGCTGAAAAACTTTCCACGAAACCAGTTAAGGAATGAATGCCTAAATTATCCCCTAGAATAAGAGCCAATTCAAAGTATATTACTCCACTAAAATTAGGAATATCGAATGGTATACCAACAGTACGGAGAAAATTTAGTTCATCTATTACAGGTTGAAATATTATATCGTTACCGAATCGCACTCTATCAGAAGAGTGAAACAACAAAGTTAAGAAAATATTAGAAAGAACAGAGCAACGCCACGGTGGTAAGCAAGGTATTGAGACATATACGGCTCCCAGTTTATGAATGCCTGAGTGGCTTCCCAAAGCGTTACCCGTCTCATAATCATCAAAAAATAAAAATAAGGGCACAACATTCCTACCAGTGTGAACTGTTTTTTTGGATTGCCAGTAATATCCTTGAATGAAGTTGTGTATATTTGTGGTATCACTATAAAGGTATGCCATATATTGTAGTGTATCAACCAAAATTGATTCGAGAGAGAAAAAAGCACGCAAGACTTCTCTTAATGGAATAAATTGGACAGTACGATTAACTACTTGGTTGCTGCCACGAGTATTTGATTCGCGGCTTTCGCCTACTACAATTGCTTGGGGCGGTATATAAGTTTGATTGCGCTCAAAGAAAGAAAATATACGATGTTCTGAGGAAAATGTGCTGAACACCGAGTCTATCTCTGTACGTATCGTTTGTACTGCTTCTGAATGATTAGAAGAAGAGATCCCCCCATTATTAACCATTTTCTGTAGCAACTCATGCATTAAAGGTATTACAGAATGTAATATGATGTTTTGAAAATTTTCAATAATAATTTGAACAACATTTCTTGGTAGATTTGCAGCTCCATACAAGATTGCTATAAATAAAGCTAAAGCTGATTCAAGTGAAACATGACGTAAAGAGATATCATCGGCTTTTGTTGCTACAATTACTGATAAATCATCACCTGTAGAAGATGGTGGCACTACAGATGATGAACTAACACCTTCGAGTGGTATTTCAGCATTTGTATCAACAGATCCGTCGTTTTCTTCGTTTCTAAGAAACTCCTCAGTTGAATGAATTTTAAGATAATGTCGCCGATATGAATTAAATAGATGGTAGGATCTGGAACAGCCGCTTTCGGTACACCTATATTGTTCAAAGTTATGATTCTTATGAAAAAATTGGAAATGAAACCGGAGAGCTCTAAAATCTATAACTTCAGCTGCACACAAAAAACAGACAACCATTATTAATTTATTCCTTATCGAAGTTGCAATCACTCAGTAGGCTAAGAACTGATGCAGAAATATTTTCTTTTAAATTAACTGCTTCGGTATCAATGGTATAAACTGATCTTTGCAGGAATTGCCAAACCGGTAAACATTCACAAGGATACTCTAAGTATAGGGCCCATATAATTTTAAAGCACGTATCCACTGCACAACCAATGGTAGGCAAGTCATACACAATGTCATCAACAATTAGGTACCTTGCCGTGATATTTTGAAGTGGTCCTGCGACTACCACATATGGCTGGACAGTGATACCCCGGGATTTATTCGTATCGTGGCGTTTCTGTCGTTCTTCGTTCAGCAGTCTTTCTTCGTCAATATGCTTAATGAAACTTTCACGTACTTCGGCCGTAGAATATTTCTTCTTTCTGATTTGAACCGGTCCTAAAAGATGTGGAATCATAAGAAGAGCAGCTAGATTGCTTGTTTCTTGATCGGGATCTGTAATAAAAGAAATAAACATTATAAGACATGCCTCCCACAGACTGCAGTAAGTGTATGGTAGCTATCCGGTTTCCATAAGAGGTTCCCAGTCGTGGAGTATTAACAGAGGGATCCATCACGAAGAAGGCGATCCCATCAAAAACACTGCATGTACAAGTTTCGCAACGTAGTTCTTCTAGAGCAGAAACTAGTTAGATCTATTATGAAACCAAGCTGCTGTCCATAGAACTCAATTTCCACTGGAGTTTACTAACATTGTCACCCTTTCAAAATTCAATGTATATATTATATATTTTATAGAATGACCTGGTCATCGCGCGGCTAAATATATGTATACAGCGCTAGCCGGCCTATCAATGAGTATACACATTGCATTACATAATAATGTGATATAACACAAGACAAATTCTATCTTATTAGACAAATTCTAATAAGATAGAATTCGTCTATTCTATTGTCCTGTGACCCTTTGACCCTTTCAATATTACATGTCTATATATTTATTATAAAAATATAGACATGTAATATTGAAAGGATCACACACAATGAAATGTTGTTAGTTAACTCCAATAAGGACTGAGTTATATGTAGGTACACCAGCTTGGTTTTACATTAGATCTCAATACTTATTGTGGTAGAAGCGCTGCATTGCCAGATTTGCATTTTTGTAAATGTAAGTGTTCGCATATATGATGATATACGGCGGTGCCTTTGTTGTTTGTTATACTCAACTTGGTCAGATAAGCTAGTCATAATTTGAGATAAAAAAAAACTCACTTTTTGCAAGCTCCTTAACTTCCTTCACAAATTTACTTTTGTTTGAAACTGCTTCAAATAATGATATTATCTTATTTTTCAATAACGGAAATTTGTTATCGAAACTATTTTCATTTCCAGTATACCATTCGTGAAAGTCTTCAATAAGCTGGAAAATAAAATTTAAAGTAAGTTCTCAGTGTTGTCACATCTTCAAACAGTAGACATTTTTGTATTAAACAACTTTTACATGTTATTATGTCTATTTTGTTAATGTATTAATATTTGAAAAAATAAGGACTACCAGACGACAGGGGGACACTGTCCAAACTGTCAGTAAACAGAGGGTTCAGGTTTTTACTTTACTACTAACTAAAGTGAGACTATTTTGGTAAACTTACCAAAGAATATCCCCAACATCGTTTTAAGCAGGGAAATTCCTGAAGGTATGGATATGCGTCTTCTGACAAGACAGACTGCTGGCGCCGTTTCCTTGTTACGGCCCACTTTTCATTACAAAGTGTATAATTGTCTGCAGCCGAACGGAGCCACTCGAAGCATTCTTCTATTTCAGTGTTCTTTGAATCTAGGTCCGCTTGACTCTCAGAGGTGGTCTCAGGGTCCTCTCTAACCGGTGCTGTCCTTTTATTAGTTGTAGCGTACTGCACTGATGCTGTTGTTGGAGTAAATGTTTTTTCTAAGGAACGACGCGCCCTTGGCTGGTATATTTTATTTCGGCGATACTTAGCCTTCAGATTAGTCACTGCGTCAAACAGCCGACCATGGGCTCGCCCAAACACTTCAGGTCCTTTAGTGTAATAAATAGACGAATTTTCTGCTGGGAATACTCGTTCTGTAACAGATCAATAGTTGTACCTATATTATTATATAAAGACAAACGATTAAACTATAATATATGATAAGAAAAGGTTCTCGATTGGCGACCACGCACCGGACGACGCTCCGTGGGCAAGCCCCCTACAAGGTGGACCGAAGATCTGGTCAAGGTCGCGGGAAGCCGTTGAATGCGGGCAGCGCAGGACCGATCGTTGTGGCGATCCTTGGGGGAGGCCTTATGCCCAGCAGTGGGCGTCATATGGCTGAAGATGATATTATAAGAAAAACAACGCGGCCCTTTGAAACTTTTATCTTTATGTTAGGGAAACATTGAACAATTCGAGAATGTTTTCCATATAACAAATGACGAAAGTTTCCCTGGTCGCCTCATCTCCATTTCCTATTAAATCCAGACAGAAAGACAGAAAGACAGACAGACAGACAGACAGACAGACAGACAGAAAGACAGACAGACAGATAGATAGACAGACAGACAGACAGACAGACTAATAGTTGTAACTTTATCAATAGGTCCCTATTTAAAAACTTACCAATTTCGCGAATCCAACGTATGTATATGTTACTGGTTATTGGTGCCTTCGGATCATGTTTTACTATTTCTGTCGCAATCTCTCTGGTTAAAGTTCTTCGTAGTTGATCTCCCAAAGGGTTTAGACGCTGTTTAAGAAGCAGTTTGCCCTCTTGTGTACTACTGAGTAGAGAAATTAAATCCTGGCATCTGTTCTGGAAAGAAAAAAAATTGATATTTATTACTAAGTATATATAGCAATATACATAATATAGGTATATCTATACTAATATTATAAAGCTGAAGAGTTTGTTTGTTTGTTTGTTTGAACGCGCTAATCTCCGAAACTACTGGTTCGAATTGAATAATTCTTTTTGTGTTGGATAGTCCAGTTATCGAGGAAGGCTATAGGCTATATAACATCACGCTACGACCAATAGGAGCAAAGATATAGTGGTAAATGTGTAAAAAAACGGGAGAAATTATTTCATCTTTGAAGCCTTCCGTTGCGTGCGCCGTGAAAACGGTTCAAGATACACAAAAAATATGTATTAAAGAATAATAGCTCTTTTAATGATCTAAAAAACAGTCCGCGATAGTATATGTCTATCTTTTAAGATTAACTCACAAAAACCGTTTTTATGGTACCTAATTTGGTCGAAATAATTTGTTTAAGTTGTATCAACATAATAATATTAATCTTTATTCAAATAAATATGTTGTTGGTTAAGAGTACTTCATTGTGAATAAAATTGTACAGATATAGTTTGGAACTCGAAAAAAAAAAACATAGGTTTTATCCTGAAAATTCTGCGGGAACTCGACCATTCCGAAAATCCCGCAAGAACGGGAACTATGTGGGAAGAACCAAAAATCTGCCGGAAGTCACTATTCCACGCGGACGAATAACATAATATAGGTTTAAGGTCTAAGTGCTTTTCTGCAGAAAAGGTACACTTACGTTTAATTCTTCCGAGCTTGAAAATGTTGAACTTGGTGAAGACACTGCAGAGTTGATTGGTGAAGTTAAACTTGGCGTGAGCCCGTCGACACCTTCTTCGTACACTTTTATTATTTTTTCTATACCACTATCAATCTGAAAGATCATCAAACGTAACAAAAGATCGTAAACTATTTATAATAAAGCTGGCAAAATCGAGAAGTGGACTAAAACTAGCACAATTACCTACTTGATATGATACCGACTTCGAAAACTTAAATAAATCACATTGAGCAGAAGTCCTACCTCTAAAAACATTTAGTTTGTATTGCACAGAGACAAACCGACATAGGAACACCTACATATATACACTTAAGAAATTTGGCACATCTGTTTACTAAGCCCACATAGACTAACATAATAATATAATATATGAAATATTGTGTAATTCCAATAAAATTGCATGCATATGGCTCGAATTGATAACCTCCTTTTTAGGATTCCGTACCCAAAGGGTAAAAACTGGAGCCTATTACTAAGACTCTACTGTCCGTCTGTCTGTCTGTCACCAGGCTCTATCTCATGAACCGTGATAGCTAGACAGTTGAAATTTGCACAGATGCTGTATTTCTGTTGCCGCTATAACAACAAATACTAAGAACAGAATTTAAAAAAAAAGAATTATTATGACTAACACCAATATTTTTAAGTGTCTAACTAACTTGACTACAGTCAACTCAATAAACGGAAAATCTTTTACTGTGGGTTTTCTTCTCGACACTTCGCAACATCTCTGATACTTAATCAACACTCGTACTCGTCATCTGATAAATTTATGGTGAACTGTCGCAGCGTGGTGGTCAACTAAGCGCTGCACCGTACAGTTGTTATAGCGGCTACCGAAATACATCATCTGTGAAAATTTTAACTGTCTAGCTATAACAGTGCATGAGATACAGCCTTGGTGACAGACGGACAGCGAAGTCTTAAGTAATAGGGTCCCGTTTTTACCCTTTAGGTACGGAACCCTAATAATAATTACTTTTACATACCTGGGAACCAGTGCATTTCTAATCTAAAAGACATTTTTTAAATTTTGCTTGTGGGCCAATAGGAGAGAATTACTTTTACATACCTGGGAACCAGTGCATTTCCAATCTAAAAGACATTTTTTAAATTTTGCTTGTGGGCCAATAGGAGGGATCAATTGTTTGATTTGATCATCATCCAATAAAGGCAATGCGGTTAAGTCCACTTCATTTTCTAGAAAAATCGAAAAAAGAATGCAATGATGGCTAGCTAACGTAAATTATAAATCCAAGATAAGAAAATAAGCAAACTAATACCCAGTTAAAATGTTAACAGCAGTTTACATAACATAACAGAGTTAGAAATATGAAAAATATGAAAATCATAACTAACATTTTTTAGATTTCTATGCAAGTACCTAACTATACTAAAGTCTTTAAATAGTACAGGCGGGTTAAATGGTTCAATTTTCAATTTTAATTTAATTTAGGCAAATTAATATTGAAAGTACAATGCAAAGCCGCTCTTTTTAACTAAACAAGGGCATACATTGCTATTTCAGTCAAAACTTATTTTTTAAATTTTAAGTTAAAGTTTAAACAAATAAAACATCCCACTTAAATATACCTAAAATACCACACCATACCATAAACAAAGATCACACAATACCAAATTAACTTAATATAAATATTACCATGATTACTTTGCAGTTGGCCATAATTATGTTAATAATAGGTCACTTCTGGGTGAGATTGGCTCAGGACCGTGATAAGTGGCATACCTACTTGGAGATGCCTATTATGCTCAGCAGTGCGCGATAAAAGGCTGACATGATGATGTTAATAATATGTAGATCCGCTTTAATTGATAATAATTAAACTATGCCTGTGTAAGTTACAGGTGCATATTTTTCTGAAAAAATATTTATTTGCCTGAATAAAATGGTATCTTTTAGTCTAGGACTAAAGCCCATGACAGATGGAGCGATATACCAAAAGATATCTTATAGCAAGGCATCTTACGATATATTTTACGTACAATTTGACACGAGTCCAACCACGAAGGCACGAAGCTATAATATATATATTGTTTTTGTTTTGTTTATATAATTTTAACGCAAATTATTTTGCGAAACAAATTACAAAAACACATATGTTGAAAAAATTTCCACAAGCAGGATTTGAACCTGCACCCTTCTGACATACCGGGTCAGGTGCTCTTCAAATTGAGCTATCGTGGTTCAGGACCACGACCACGAGAACCAGGATTTGAAGCAGGATTTAAACCTGCACCCTTCTGATATACCGGGTCAGGTGCTCTTCCAATGAGTATCAGTCATGATTTTTGTTAAGTATGCCAATTAATAGTGACAACAAAAACAAATAAAACTGTGAAAAAAAAAATTAAAATCGGACCATAAATGACGAAGATATAGCCATTTTCGTACATAAGTTCCAAAAACGAGCCCGAGAATCAAGCGGCCCGCTGCTGTGACGTCATATGCTAGTAGGTACTTATATCCGATAGCGTTTCTCTCACTGCGCGCGCTGTCGCAGCGCAGTCAGCTGTATTATTTAGATCTGTGCGTATCGTTGTCCTTCGACTTTTATTTGTTTGTTAATAATGCCATCGCCCATCATACAAGTGTTGTATTCTACCTAAATGTAAGAACACGACCTACGAGTACACCACACCTAATAAACGATTTTTTTTGTGTTCCGAGAGAAGCAAAGTTAAGGAAAAAGTGGTATAAAATTATGAAAAGGGACTATAAAATTCCTCTTTCAAGCGATACTTATTTACACTGTTACGAAGATAATTTTGGTGTAAGTATTGTGTAGCTCTAACATTTTATAGTACCTATCTAGGTAGGTAACAGTTTCATAGTAGGTACCTACTATCGCACTGCAAAATGACGGTGTTTCACGGGTTTAGTAGGTACGTAGGATATACGAATAAGTAGGTAACCAGATTATATAGAAATAGACTGTATTACTCTTAAACTGAAACTCAGGTAAATAAGTAGGTATGACCTGTTACTTAGCCACTAAATACCCTAGGTATCTATGATTATTTTGATCTGTATTTTAAAAATATGTAAGTAAATTACCTAAACACTTAACATGATCTTATGCAGTACAATATCATAGGTACACAACATATAATATTGTAGTAGGTACCTTGGTTAATCCGATTATCTACTATTAGAGCCATTATTCACTCTAGAAAAGGCAGGGCCGTATTTGGAAAGTCGAGCTATAAGTAAACTACTAAGTTCACCATATTTGAATAATAAGTAAAAGCCATTTCAAATTAGGCAGGCAGGGCTGTATTTGGGAGTCCGAGTTACAAGTAAATTACTTACACCCGTTTGCACTAAACTTATAAATCGCCTAAGAAGTCTTAACTCGGCACCTGAGTGTAAGCGCCTTTTCGACGGTAGTAGTTAACTACTACCTTAAGCCAAGCCTTAGGCGATTCATAAGTTTAGTGCAAACGGGTGTTAGTTCATCATATTTGATTACTAAGTAAAATTCATTTTAAATTAATACTTCCAGGTTGAAACAGATATGGAAAACTTTTTCAAATACCGAATGATGGGTGGTAGACTAAAATTGAAAAAAGGAGTATTGCCACATAAATTTGCTATACATACACAGCCACAAACACTGAAGTAAAGTCAGACATCATTATTATTAATATCCTAAAGTATCCCACTGCTGGGCCTCAGATAATAATATCATTAAATATACCTACCGGTAAAATAATATTAAACTAACGATTTAATTAAACTACTGTGTTTGTACACTGATCACTAAATTCAACCTTAATACGTGCCTGGGCGAAAAAAACGCATTTCTTGTTTATTTATGTGTAAGCTTGTAGATAGTATATTGTCAGAACGAACCATAATGTTAACAAAATAAACCTATTTTAGAGGTATTTAGAAAATAAGGAAGATTTGTAGGTACATGCAGTCGAAGAGAAGGAGGTAGGTACTGTAGTGATCGGGACTACTTGGTTCGGCGAGCCTACTGGCAGCCGTCGCGTTCTGCATTTAAATGGATATCGATAATTACGACACTCATAGAAGGAAACAGAAGAGCATCGCGAGTCTTCTACGTCAGCCCACGGCTGGGATAGTTTAACAAATAATTATTGTAATATCTGAAAATACAAGATAATAAGCTTACCGCGTGTATTTATTAAAGCTACGCCTATCCCATTATTAATTAAGTGACGACCATTCGGGTCGCCACAGTACCTACCTGCTTGGTTGATAGCTATGCTATCATACCTAGTATAAATAAGTAATAGGTCCTTTTCATTTTATCGCCGCGAATCTCTGCGCCAGAATAACATACATTATTCTTATAAAACTCTGCTATCATTAATGAATCTATTTTCGGCAAATTGTCCGATTGAGCTTTTACAAAACCAACCTCCATACAGCTAATGTTCACTGTCCTATTTTTACACTAAAATTAAATATATACACAAAATACGACAATACACACACTCACGCTTGTTTATTTAATCCCGTAATGCCTTCTAAACACAAATTAGTAAAACAATCAAACATTAAGTACTCGCGTCGCAAAGAAACACCGAATGAATGGTGTCGTTCGCTTCGCACCACACAGGCATCCTATCATGCATGTGACGTCATCGCGGATAGACAAGCGCGAGCGCCGTTTCGGAACGGGTGATCAAAAAATATGAATAACTTCACCATTTATTAGCGGATTTTAAAAATTTAAAAAGTGAAATGATCAGTATAAACAACTGTTAAACAACTGTTCGCACTGTTGTAAACCGCTGTTGAAAACTTCGGTTTGGGGCTTGTTTTTCAACAGTCTGGTACACGCTTGAAAATTAAGAATTAAGTAGGTACAGAACTGTAGGTCAGAGTGTCGTCTTAGAGGCAGTTGGAGTATAACCTTAGGGGCACTATAGGTGGTTCAAAAAACATGAAAAAAAAATATTTAAAATAAAAATTTCAGGACAAAACTTTTGATCAAAAATATCGACCTCCTGTAACCCCCCTTTTTGAAATTTAAATAGATAGAGGTCATTAATAGGAATAATTTAGGTCATATAAACTTTTTAGTAAAATACCTACATAGGTACCTATTTACAGAGTTATTACCAATTTAAGAAAATTGGGACTACATTTTTTTTCAATGCTTGTTGACCCCGCTTTTTTTGGGTTCTACGTGTTGGTATATTATGGCCCCCATCTTATTCGATTTAGGACACCTAGACGAGCAATAGGTCTTATAATTTTTTTTCGTAAAGTGCATAAGACTAAATTATTCTGTCGTTTGTTTGTTTTTGTAGCTAAAGGGGCGCAAAAGGACAAACTTATAAAAAGCGTGACGTGAATTATTATATCGAACTTACCAACAAATGAGTCGGCGTATTTCTCGAAGCCCCATGTTTTCAAAAGTTGACCGACTTCGTTATAAGAACTACTGCAAACAATAAAAATCCTCCATAAATTTCATGTGCTTCTGCCAATGCCAATATCAAGTGCGTTTTTTACAAAACTACTTTGCTCGTGAAAAAATGACAGAGTGCATTAAGTAGGTTACTACCTACCTACTGCACTCTGTAATTATTTACTTACTAGTAATAAATAAATAATGTCACTTCTAATGTTATTCACATTCACAGCTAGGCAGTGCAGTAGGTAGGTTACTACCACCTATATGGTCTTTGGTTACTACCTACCTACTGCACTGCCATTTTTTACTTACTAGTAATCAATAAATATTGTCACTCACTTCTAATGTTATTCACATTCACAGCTTAGACCCGTGCTTAGACCACTATCAATATTATAATTCTAATAACCGGACAGCAAAGAAAATAAAGAATGCCGATATGCTTTATATACCATCACAAACGACAATTCCTCGGTAACTACCTAAAGCTACTTTCTATATACCTGAATACTTACATACTAGTATTACAATGTAAATTAAGTATTTACCTCATCATCCCTGGTTCACAAATCACACACTTTATATAGATACGCGTGCACCACGCACGAGTCTTACACATGGAATGAAATGAAATTAAACTCGTCCGTCGAACGTTGACGTCGTCGAGTCTCGACCTGTCTCGACTCGCTAGGGCGCGTCGGCGTTCGCTCAAGATTTCTAACCGATTTGAAAGGATGGGACTACTATCGATATAGTTAAGTCGACGATTTTCTTTTGGGTTGTATTTAAATAAACATCAATCTAACTTTGCCTTACTACTAGGATGCATATCAATAGATACTGAATGTACATCAAAGGTTAAGCTTTACTGTGCTTTTATTATTTCTTGATACTCTATTTAGTATTTTACTCTTTCATTAAGTTTTTGATTCTGAATTTGGTTAATATTTTTTGCAGTGTGGTAAACAATTGTATAAAAACTAAAAATTATAAATAATAGTATCTCTTGGAAATCTATAAGAATTTTTTATCAAAAATTTGAAACTGATGGTAATTGACGATAAGGCCGAAGGTGGAAGCATACTTCACCCGTAATCCTCTTTTGCAATTGTAAACCTTTCCACATTTACACCAATTATGTAGCCCAAATTAAGTTTCATCAAGAAAATGATTAGAGATTTTTTTTTTCAGCCAATTTCGACAATATCATTCCGTCACATTCGGTCGAAAAACTTTTTACTAAAGCTATGCTCGGCTGAAATTTATTTATTTTATGTTGTTTAGAGTATTGTTTCCGAACATTACAGTTACCTACCTAGCAAAAAAGACGTCTGTCGACCGTTTTCGGTGAAAATAAATTCGGACATATAAATTTCGTACAAGTAATTCGCTCCCTATAAAGGTTCCGTTTTTCCTCGTTTAAGGTACGGAACCGGTAAAAAAATGAAGGTCACTTTCTTCAATACTGACAACGGATTCGTGTTCGAAGTCTATAGCGATCTTCAAATATCGATTTAGAACCCAATCGATTTATAAACACTCACTTGATCGTCTTTATACAGCGAATACTAAGTGTCTGGAAAAGATCATTATTAGCGATAAGACCGCCTATATTGTGCCGCGAATTATCTAATTGAGTAAATGTAAAATATAAAATGTTTGATGGATGCAATTAGTGTGACCAGCCAGCGGGGCTTTTGTGTAACTGCAGTGGCAATAGAATGGAATAATCTTCATTTAATTTGACTCATTGCTGCTTTTATTCGGCAAGTTATTATATTTTTTATAAATTCCTATGTTTAAACTTCGCGCAGCCATAATTTCAGGCAAAATGTAAATCGATAGCTTTATCGACACCCTGGAAGCACTATGGGATTCGGGCCTTAGTGATACCAGTTACGAAAAATCTCGATTCACAATATTGAAATTTAAAATTTTATCATTTACGGCCACAAGAGCATAACACATTGACGACGAAATCGTGCCAAGCAAACTTAAACGTTTTATATTTCGAATAAGATCCAATTTACTAAAATAGAATAGGAATTGTTTGGCAGTGTGCAGAACGAATGGCGTGCCTAGGATCTGTGTAGTGAGAATATGATATGATTTAATTTGTGCAAACGCACACAGGTGCGATTTGGCGACACTGGTTCTGGAGTAAAAATGCAATAATAACAGTTCCCTTCTTTTCTGTATTCCGTGAGCTGGACGTAAATATTTCACGATTTATTTTTAATGACTCCAAATTTCTTCATTCTGCCTGATTCTAATAAATATTGTGATTAAAAGGCTCCCTGACACCAATGACCTTCGATCTGATTCCTTTAGTTTTCTAATGTTTTTGTAGCTTGTATGTAGTCCCATATTTACTTCAAAGCATTTGTCGTATAAGAAGGAATGAAATAAAAAGGGTTTGCAACCTATGCCTTCATCCCGCCAATTTGGCGTTAACGCCAAGAACGTTAAATATTACCGAGTCAGACAGTAGAAACTACTGTTCTGTTAGTAGGTACCTAGTAGTAAACTCTTCTAAGATTGTACAGAACGCCAAGAACGTTAAATATTACCGAGTCAGACAGTAGAAACTACTGTTCTGTTAATAGGTACCTAGTAGTAAACTCTTCTAAGATTGTACAGAACGCCAAGAACGTTAAATATTACCGAGTCAGACAGTAGAAACTACTGTTCTGTAAGTAGGTACCTAGTAGTAAACTCTTTATTGTACAGAAAGACATGATAATATTAAAAAAATAACATACAATTAGTAAGAAGTACAAAGGCGAACTTATCCCTTTGAAGGATCTCTTCCAGTCTTAGAGCATTCTTCCAGTTAACCTTTGAGTAGATGAGAGGAGAGAGTGAAAGAAAAGAGGGAACTACCTACTTAGTAGAAGGGCTGTGCTACTAAACTGGTTTTATATGATTATAATGCATATTTTAAGTAAGTAATAAGTTATTAACACTACTATTTGGTGATGTCTCTTCGCTAGGCTTTACAAAATTACATACTTACTTACTTATAATTAAAAACTTAAGGTCTTAGCATACGTAACTGGTATTTTCCCGGACGGAACGAGGACGGAACGGGTATCGTTCCTAACGTGAACGTGGTTTTAAAATATACGTACAGTGACGGTGTTGAACGATAATCGTGCTAGTGCTGTGAAACCATTTTTAGTAGAAAATGTTTAATTTTACATCTGAAGAATTAGCAATGATTGCCATAGCATTAGATGAAGACGATGCTATAACTAGAAAAAGAAGACAGAGAGAAGGAAGGCGAATACCATACTCTTTATGGAACTGTTAGATAATGAAAGACAATTTTATACCTATTTCCGAATGACAAAAAGAACATTTGCAATATTGGAACAGAAAAAATTATCTACTTACGAAACTGTTTACTAAATAACTAAAATGAAAAATATAAAAACGCGAACTCGAGCGAGTGACGGAGGACTGACAATACTATCATTACCTTTGTTTACGTAGCTTCATATGTACCTACCTACATTTTAAATTATATTTAAATAACTGCCCGCGGTTCCACCCGCGTGTTTCCCGTTCCCGTGGAAATATCTAGATAAAAAGTATCTTGTGTGTTAATCCAGGTTATAAACTATCTGTAGGTATGCCGAATTTCATCCAAATCCATCCATCCGTTGCAGCGTGAAAAAGCAACAAACATCCATCCATACTTACAAACTTTCGCGTTTATAATATTAGTAAGATACTCATTAATTATAGTAAAAAGTGTTTTTAATCAAATGCATCTTATCTTATTCATCGAGCTCCAATTCACGGGCTATTTTTCACCACAAATAGTTTTTGTACTTAGTGTCTAAATATTTAGGATTCCCGAGGTTGTATAGTGCTGGGTTTAAGCGAACCAACTTAATTAGTTTTTCGTCATTCATTATCACGCTATCGCGTGGAAAATATAACACTACACAACACTACAATATATATGACTACCGACGTCACGGCCGGTAATGCGCATGTAACTCGTAACTGCTCGATTTCAGAAATTCGGAGTAAACAAATTGGATTTAAGTAACAGTAAGGGAGCTCGCCCACGAGCGACAATCGCTGAGCGATTATTTTGTAGTAGAATATGGAACATATAGAATTCAATACTTCAACGCCCACCGGCTACAAAAAGTCGCTCTAGAACAAAATCGCTGCCTCCCGGGCGACGCGATTGTCGATGTGAAATAGAACGTTCGGAAATGTACCTAGCAACGCAGACGCACACTGCAAAATCGCTTGCAATCAAATGCACACAAAATCGCTTACAAAAGTCGCCGAAAAAGTAGTGGCGATTTTGTGAGCTACAAAAAGTAGTACGTGGGCACAGATTAGGTAATAGTTACTTCGTAACAGATAAATCACTCCCTACAAAATTTCACATACCTACCGCGTTAATAGCCTACTTCATTTCGTCGCGACGCGTCGGCGACCGCTGCGTGCTAAATTATGCCTAATAGGCTCGACTATAGAGTTATTATCGATTGGCAGCCGCGCGTCCTTGCTGCCATCGTAGTAATGATAGGGCTGTTGCTACGATAAAAATATTGTTCACACACAATCACTTGTACCTAAATTAATCTGTGTCTAAATGGCTTGTTTAAGCTTTGTAATGTAAATTAAAATGAATGATAAATTGAAAAGCTCAATTGTTTATGATCAGTATGAAAACATGGAACTCGGATTATAATGTTACCTATGATATTAAATGAATTACCTACTTAAAGTTATAAATCTTCATCATCATCAGTCCATAATATCCCACTGCTGGAATATAGATTTTCCTTCGTATGAAAGTGTTATGATATGAAAGAGAACTGAGTGGGTATAGAGATGGATTATATTCCTTATTTTTTTTAAATAAGGAATATAATCCATAACTCGAGTATATACACCCATAACTCGAGTATAAAATAGGTATCCACATTCATCATACAAACATTTGCCCCTAACGGGATTCGAACCCACGACCGCTGACGTGGCAGGCAGGGTCACTAACCACCACACCAAACGTGTTGTCACAACTTTAATGCAGACATAGTCACAGGTCATTTATATTCGTCTGACGTATCGTGTCGCGACGCGTCAGAACGGAATCGATTTCATACATAATGTATGTTTCATACATTTTTAGATTTATATTTTTATGTTGTGACTCAAAATCCGCCTTTAATGTTGAAAGTAAGTAATTAAAACCAACCTATTTTATTCTATAAATTCATCCAAATAAGTAGGTATCTATAATGTATATACTTAAAAGAGCTTCATTAGGTAGGTACTTACCTTTCTTCATCAACAGGCAAACTAAATAATGACAGGTTTTAATTCCTTTTATTAGATTTACAATCATCAACTTCACAAAAATTTCCAGGCGCGGGCGGCATTGATTTATATTATTGAAACGAGATTTTAAATCACCTAATTACTATTTACAATAATCTCAGCCACACAAATGTCAATCAACATTTATATTAAACTTATTCACTATTTACAATACTTAGGTATTTAATAATAACTACAAAATACCTACAAATGATCGATGTTTTATGAATGACGCAACGTGCACAGCGACCGAAGGAGCGCTTGCGACAGTCCACTGTCTTTTATACCGCCGGCGGTAGCTGCTCGGTAGGTATCTAACGCGCGCAAGTACATGGAGTGACGTAGGCCTGACGTGGGCGAGCAGCCTTACGGTCATAATCGTACTACTCGTTTATTAGGGTTCCGTACCCAAAGGGTAAAAAGAGACCCTATTACTAAGACTCCATTGTCCGTCTGTCTGTCTGTCACCAAGCTGTATCTCATGAACCGTGATAAAGACAGTTGAAATTTCACAGAATATGTATGATGTATCTTTTGCCGCTATAATAACAAATACTAAAAAGTACGACAGAACCCTTGGTGGGCGAGTCCGACTCCCACTTGTCCGGTTTTTTAATTATTTTAAATTCTTGCAAGCGCTTCATTTCAAACCTAAAAATGAGTCCGCGCGAACGATCTGGACAACTATTTTATGTTGTGTTTGTGTGTAGTGCCATAATTTCGGATCCTAACTGTTGCCTAAAAGCAGAACGTTGTAGGTATTTGATGTGAACTATATTGTTTATCATCCAATATTTTTTTATATGGTTATGTTAGTAAGTACATTCAAAACATTCGAAACTTATAAAAGTATATAATTTAGGTACAAGTTATCGATAATTTTTTCAAGATTTTTTGGTAGTAAAGGCTAGTTCCAGCTCTTATAGGCTCTGTTAGGCTAGTTGAGGAGCTTGATGGCGCAGTGGTTAATGCGCCCAGTCTGCGAGTGCTGAGGTTAAGCAACTTTCGCAAAGGCCGGTCATCGGAAAAATTAATCGAAAAATTATCATCTCGAGCTCCTTCGTGCTTCGGAAGACACGTTAAGCCGTTGGTCCCGGTTGCATTCGCAGTCGTTAACAACCACCAACCCGCACTGGGCCCGCGTGGTGGTTTATGGCCCGTTCTCCCTATCCATCCATAGGGAAGGCTCGTGCCCCAGCAGTGGGGACATAAAATGAGCTGATGATGATGATGATGATGATGATGACGATGAAAGGCTAGTTTGGATTATGTTAACTAGTAATTTAGTCGAGTGGCGAGTATTTCGGTTACTAAAATCTATCAAATGACCAATAATAGTTGACTTGGCGATCGCACAGGAATATGCAATAAAATCTATCTAACAATATCCTATTATGTAATGCACTAAAGAGATGAGCCGAATATTCGGTATTCGGCATAAATTTTTCAATGATCGTACTCGGCCAAATAGTTCGGTTATATCAGCCTAAAGGTGAACTTTCGGAAAAGGAGAGATGAAAATGTTTTTGATGGGACATATTTTACTTAGCGCGCCATCTTGCGTTCATACAGCTAACCACTCGGTGTACGTCCTATCGGTGTATATCCTAAAGATACAAACATTTTTTAATAGATGGCTCTGCCTGCATTAATGTTTCAGTGAGTGAAAATAGCTATTCTAAGCATTAAATTTTACTGTTTTGCTATTGATTACGGTAAATCGCTAGAAATGAGTCAGTCAGTAATAAACTTATGTTTTGGTAAGTAAAAATACAGTTAGTAGCATAGCAACTGAACCAATCTTTATTATTTTGTGATGTATTAGGTCCTTGACCTATGAGATTAACGTTTTGTATGAAGGTTTTTTATAAAATTATATTTTTCATACTAACATTTTTTTAATTTTCTAAGCGTCTATTTATGTTAACACTATAAAAATTGTAGAGTAGTGTGATTGTTTTACTAGCTAAATATAGCAGACATTAAAAAGAAAAAAAATAAAGTCCCTTCAAAGCTACAATGAAAAAAAAGATCAATTCCGCGAACAAAAAAGAAGTCAATTTAAAAAAAAAATTGTGCGATAGAGACACATAATGAATAATCATTGTTAATACTGAAGCCTAAGTAACATAGTCCTAATTAAAGCTGTATAACAATATTAATAACCGGTATTGACTTTTAGAAGTAATACACCTATTAATAAGTGAGAAAAACGTCAATTTCATAGGTAAGAAAGGACCCAATATCTCTAATTTACATGAAATTGGTAAGAAATTATGTTTGCAATCAATTATTTTCCGTTAACATACATATTGAGGATAGTAGCATTTAGTCTTTTTAAAATAGGATAACTATTGCATTTTCTTTTAAACGTTTTCACCCTTTGACTCTATTATGCACCAGTTGTACCACCCTCTATGATTAATGGCGGGTAGTCTAATTAATAGTTTTCATAACATAAAATTCTTCTGAGATCTTCATATCTCTTGATACACTTTAAGTTCGAATAAATAGAAATAAACTAATAATAGACAATGTGTAAATTCTTTCATGTTTAAGTCGGATTTAAAGATCGTGACTTATATTACCTAAACTCCCTTTGAACCAATATAAATCAGATATTTTGGTTTTACTTCAGTAAAAAAAAACTATGGGAATGTCAAATGTGCTACAAATAAGACAAACTAATTGTAAAGACAATAAACAGCAACACACAATTTACAATAAGTATCAGGTGCAAAAGTGAATCAACACACTTTCTTCACATTTTCTGCGAAATTTTATTTGAGCCTATATGTTATTTACTTATTATGTACAGGTCATGTACAGGTACTCATTCCTTGATTTAAGAATTTTAGGCATTGTTTTCATACATAATTATCAGGGGTTTGGTAATTTTCAGGGATATAAAAAAGTATGATTTTTACGCTTTAGCCTTTCGAGTTAGTAAAAAACCATAAATGATAAACAGATCATTTGTGAACTGATTGATACCTTCATAATCTATAATTTGTATTTAAAGCAATTAGGTCATGTTTGACTATTATTAATGTATCTGTACATACTAAGGTACCAACTACTTTTGACTCACTTTTGTTCCTAACTGTTACTACTCTAATCATTAAAATTTACTGTTTTGCTATTGATTACGGTAATCAGTTAGAAATACTGTGTCAGTCAGTAAAATCTAATGTTTCAATGAGTGAAAGTAACAATTCTAAATAGTAAATGTTACTGTCTTGCTATTGATTACGGTGAACCGTTAGAGTTATTGTTTCAATACGTAAGAACTACTGTTTCGACGAGTGAAAATAACTATTCTAAACAGTAAATGTTACTGTCTTGCTATTGATTACGGTGAACCGTTAGAGTTACTGTTTCAATACGTAAGAATTACCTGTTTCGATGAGTGAAATTAACTATTATAAACAGTAAATGTTACTGTATTGCTATTGATTACGGTGAACCGTTAGAGTTACTGTTTCAATGCGTAAGAACTACTGTTTCGATGAGTGAAAATAACTATTATAAACAGTAAATGTTACTGTCTTGCTATTGATTACGGTGAGCCGTTAGAGTTACTGTTTCAATACGTAAGAACCACTATTTCGATGAGTGAAAATAACTGTTCTAAACAGTTAATGTTACTGTATTGCTATTGATTACGGTGAACCGTTAGAGTTACCGTTTCAATACGTAAGAACTACCTATTTCGACGAGTGAAAATAACTATTATAAACAGTAAATGTTATTGTCTTGCTATTGATTATGGGGAACCGTTAGAGTTACTGTTTCAATGCGTAAGAACTACTGTTTCGATGAGTGAAAATAACTATTATAAACAGTAAATGTTACTGTCTTGCTATTGATTACGGTGAACCGTTAGAGTTACTGTTTCAATACGTAAGAACTACCTGTTTAATGAGTGAAAATAACTATTATAAACAGTAAATGTTACTGTATTGCAATTGATTACGGTGAACCGTTAGAATTGCTGTTTCAATACGTAAAAACTACTGTTTAATGAATTAAAATTACCGTTTGATATGTAACTGTTTTGAAACAGTAATACGTACTGACTGAAATGGGTAAATTTAAATGTAATATACGTTATCTCAACTGTAATATTTCTTACTGTTCTAAAACAGTATTTATTTTTTTCAGTGGAGCACAGCTAGTGATAGATACTTGTGTCTGAGGAGCTTTGATGCCTAGCGATGCGATGCGATAGGAATGTTGACAACAACAACGAATTATTCCAGAATATTAAACAAATAAATGAAATCACGTAACGGTTCTTTAAAGCATTGTCATATTTTTTATTAATTGATCTAAGCATGAATTTTTGTAACCAAAATGTTACTAATAAACAATCAATTGACATAACAAAATAGCGACGTCATAGTTTACCAATCCCATACAGATTCTATTTAAAAAAATCGTTTTGGCAGTTGCTAAAAAGTTGCTCTATTGACTAACCAGTCAACTACCCAATTATGTAAAAGATGCCTGCACATCCAATACTGTCAAATTTCTTTAATAAATGTTTAACCTTTTGCCATATACATAAAGTTCAAAGTTTATTGAGGAAATTTGGCAGTTTGTGGTAGTCTCATGTG
Source organism: Eudonia mercurella (assembly GCA_963082485.1). Lineage (NCBI taxonomy): Eukaryota > Metazoa > Arthropoda > Insecta > Lepidoptera > Crambidae > Eudonia > Eudonia mercurella. The sequence continues at coordinate 2,037,068 of OY720042.1, forward strand.
TTGTCTAATGTGTGGTAACGAATTTGTCTCAAACTCCTTCGTATTTATTAACAAAATACAAAACAGATTACAACCAAAAAGAGTAAAATTTACTGGCTTAAAACTAATATAAATTGTAAACCTAAATATGTATGTAGCCTTATCATGCCTTATTTGATTTGAAACTATCTATGTTAAGTAACCTATATTATGTAAACCTTATACATAATATAGGTTACTTAACATAGATAGTTTCAAATAAAATAAAATAAATTATGTTAACACTTCTGAAAAAGTATACTACCAATAATAAATATAATCACTTTTGTACCTTGTCAAACTTCTGCCAACTTATATTGTGTTTCTATTACCTGTCGCTCTATTGTGGCAACCACAATAGAACGACAAGGTCCTGTACTGTTCAGAATAGTTTAAGGTATTATTGGACTCGACTGCTGATGATACAATTAAGTATCTACGTATGCTTCTACTATTTACTTTCAATGTGTTCTTTATTTTTATGCTGCCAAGGATTTAGAATGTTTGCGAGTTTCTGTAAGTATCATCACATCAGTCATCACCCTTTTGCTATGTGAAATTGAATGAATGTTTTGGTTGGATTGGATTTGTGCCTCTACTTGTAGAGTCGCGATTGTGTTCTTTGGTGAATAGAATGAGATATTATGGACTGTGTATTTGAATTGTTACCGTAAGCTGTACATATTAAAAAAAAATCAAAAATAAACAAAACACGTCGCGGTCGAGCTCGAGAAAAATAAAAAATATAAAACTTAAAATCAAATAATTATATTTTTTATTTTATTTATTTATTTAGGTTTGCCAACATTTGTGTACAACAATACATAAGCTCACTTAAATACTATATATATATATATATTTATATATAAAACTAAAAAAAACTAATTGTCACAAATTCTTACAGGCAAACACAGCATGCACTAAAACAATTATATTTGCCAAAAGAAACTAATAATAATAAAGTAAATTATTCTATTGCTATGATTCCTATAGGCACTTAAATTTGGTACAAAGAATGATTCTTTTTTGGTTGTATGGAAATAATAAATTAAATTTTTACTTAAACCAAAAATAAAGTAAACCAAAAAAAAAAAACATAAGCGAAGCGGGACAAGAAAGACAATAGGACAAAAAAGCAATCTAAGATTGCGCTTCACTGTTAAGCTTGGCCAAAATTATCCTACGGACCTTGGTGGGTGAGTCGTAGTGAATATCAATATCGTTACTATACTCATTTACCAGCTTACAGAACCTTGCAATTGGTGAGTTTGAACCGTAAACGGTTTTACGAAACGGAGCCCTAAGGGGTGCGATTACGCTTCGAGGATATCTTACCGGGACACGCATTTTTATTTTATCCAGTAGTTGAGGACAATCTATTTTGTGATTAAAGATTTTGGAGACGAAAGATATGTCACTTGAAAGTCTACGATTCAACAACGAGTCTATTTTAAAGTGCGTCAAACGGCTGTTATACGAAGTTAGTTTCTTTTTAGAGATACCACAAGAATACATCAGGTGCCAGACAAACCTTTTCTGAATGCGCTCCATGCGTAAGCTATGTGTAGCATAATGCGGCCTCCAGACGATACTGCAGTACTCCAATATACTTCGCACTAGGCTATTGAAAAGTAAAATTTTTGTTTTACTACTACGCAGGTCCTTAATATTTCTTAGGACAAAACCAAGCATTCTCGAGGCCCGATTCACGATATTGTCTATGTGCTGAATAAACGTCAATTTACTGTCAAACGTAACACCTAAATCTCGAACAACCACCTTTTTTTCAATACAAGTATCATCTATAGTATATTTGTGATCAATGAATTTCTGTTTCCTACCAAATCTAATGTAAAAACATTTATTCGTGTTTAATGCCATGCAATTGACGTCGCACCATTCAGCGATTTTATTGAGATCGCTTTGAAGTAAAACTGAGTCCTCTAAAGTTTTGATCTCTCTACCAAACTTTAAGTCATCAGCATACATATATGGTTTTGATGATGTAAGACAATTCGGTATATCATTCACAAAAATATTAAATAAAATTGGCCCTAAATGAGATCCTTGTGGCACGCCTGAATTGATACACTCCAAATCCGATTGAAACCCATTGACTACTGTGAAGAATTTACGATTACGCAAGTAGGATCCTATCCACCTCAACAAAGCATAACTGAGGCCATATGCCGACAACTTTTGTAATAATATCTGATGAGGAACTCGATCAAAAGCTTTGCTAAAGTCGGTGTAAATAACATCTACTTGTTTGCCATTGTCAAGAGATTCAAACAACATTTCAGAAAAATCTACCAAGTTAGTGCTTGTGGATCTGTGTTCAACAAAACCATGCTGACATGTACTAAAGAATTGTTTAGCGTGATTTTGTATACTTGGACAGACCAATGATTCTAGGACCTTACCAAGGCAAGATATAATGGATATTGGTCTATAATTATGGACCAGATTTTCACTGCCTGATTTAAATACAGGAACGATCTTAGCTGTCTTCCATAATGAGGGAAAAATACCTGTATTCAAAGACTTGTTGTAGATAGCTAAGAGCGGTTCCGCCAAACATTCCGCACATCTCAATATAAAAATGGGTGGGATTCCATCAGGACCTGCTCCTTTATTGCCATCTATGCATTTTAACTTCTTTAAAACGGACTCAAGATTTAGCGGGGGAAGTGATAGCAGCACACCATAGTTCTCCATGCACTTAAGGTAATTCGAGTGAGCATAATGTTGTGCTTGTGAAGCGTTACCATCGCTATTGTCAGCATAAACAGCCGCAAAGTGAGATGCGAAGAAGCCGCAAATTATTTTTGGGTCTGAAGAAGATTTAGTACCGTCTGTCATTTGAATAGGATAAGAGCCAGTTCCACCTCGCTTAGCCTTTATGTACGACCAAAAAAGTTTCGGGTTTTGGTTAATTTGCTTTTCTACTCTTGTAATATAACTTTTGTAACAGTCAGTAGCTAAACACGAGCATCGCGCACTTAGCAGTTTGAGCTCCAGTTCATCCATAGGATTTTTATATTTCCTAAAGCGGCAC